>CM046721.1:114761288-115416483 GCA_025584915.1 Monochamus saltuarius | reverse complement strand
TAATAATACCTAATAGATGGAAGTTAATCCGATTAGCTGGAGTGTTTTGCATTCATTTTCCGTTCTCACGTTCAAAACTGTTAAAACTACATTTGCACTCATTACAAGTTCTTCAGGATTACCCAATAACATACGCGTACAGTTAAATAAAATGTCCATTTATTCTAAGAAAATCAAACGAAACGAATACTAATATATAATAGAAAATTTGAAATGCAATGCAATTTACCCTTTATGTAATTGTTTTTTATATATTTTTAGGTACTAACAATATTGTGTTAATAAAATATATAAAACAACGATTACATAAAGCGTAAACATTTTTTCATTAAATAAGTAGGTACTTGTCATGTTTAATTTAAAATGGATTGGCAGGTTAAAGTCACTTTTGACATTGTCGATATTTAATTTCAAATAATTTTAATTTATTGGTATAATAATTTTTATAGTTAGATATTTGACTCAACTTAAAGGAGGCCACACCTGAAGAAGCAATACTAAAAATGCAGAAATAGGTCAGATCTCATCTACGAGTATTGTGGTTGAATTTTCGAGTTCCCACATTTTCAAGAGTGTTTTCATTAAACCAGGTTAGTAAATTTAGCTAGATTAATTTGTTTTTAGATAATTATTGAATAGAGCTTTGTCTGTGGAATTGTTCATTAGCATACCTAGATGTTTGGTATCAGAGAGCATACATATGACTTCATTAATAGAAATTGTAGGAGATTTGATATATATTAGCTTAAAATGCCTTTCTAATACAGTAAAATTTTTTATAAAAGCTAAGAAAGAATATATGGGTAGATATTGTGGGTGTAATTCAACGCTGGTCTGGGCTTTAGTCCGCAGAGTAATTAGTTTCACACAATATTGTTAATACCTAAAAATATATAAGAAAACGCTGCTCCTCTTTATATTTATCGCTGTATTTGCAAAGAAATCTGTTGCTAATGCATATTTTTTTTTGTCCAAATTTTATTAGCGGCATTACTATTTAAAATTCTGAATTTAAAATAAATATCAGTAGGTGTGTCCTACTTTTACTTTTATAAATGCAAAATTCTGTGTCAATGGTCTCCAATATATCAAGGCTTGCAGGTTTCCATTTTATAATTGTATTATTTAATCATAAAGTACCGTGTGATACAGAGAAATTGAGACGTGGAAAATTGTTTATTTGATGCAAAGCTACGTGATTATTAATTAATACTCATGATCAAGAATGCCATCTGAATTTCTAACCTCTTTTGATTCATAGATACATAAATAAATAGCATCTAAATACTAAAATTACCTACCTATGTTTTATGTCTTATATGTATTTCTCCACAGAATACAATTTTTAAAGTTTTACTACAAAAGCTTTCAAATATATCCACGTTCTGTACCTATTTTGTTTTAATTGAGACATATGTCCTGTGAAAATCTACATAATCCAGACATGGTTCTCGCATTAAAAATGATACACTTGCTTTTGTAAAGGATAATCTGACAATCGACCGGACAAATTATTCTACTAGGATCAATTGATAAAAATAAACAGTTAATTACAGTACCGTATTGGATAATATCCAGCATATATCAGGTAAAATTTATAAATTACTGCTATTGGGTACATTAAGATCATGCCTATTGTATTTTTTAATTAAGCTAAAGTAGATTATCAGTTAATCTACTAGAAAATATTCTGAGTAGTGCTTTATTCCTCTTTCGAAATGAGCACTGGAAATCAATTAATATTATTTAACAAAGCACAAGTGAAATTAAATAATTCAGAACAGGATCAAAAACATTAACTAAGTAGATATATCATACAATGATTAAACATTAGTTGCAAAAGCTGAATTTCAGGAAACAACTAATCTGCGGGCTGCGTACCCCCAGGTACGTTGAATTACACCTAGAAAACCCATAGCAAATAGCCACAGTTAGTCGTCATCAGTGCCAACAGATATATACCGGTTGTTCGCAGCTCTGTCATAGCCGGCAGAAGTTGATGAACATATCTAAAACTTGTTTTAGTTGTGAAATTAGAGAAAATCAAAATTGTTTTTTAGAAAATAGTTAATAAATTATATCCAAAAAATTAAGTTGATCTTGCCAGCAATATTCAGCTACACATTTTTAAAGATTATACAGTTGCATAATATAGTTTGGTCAGACAAAGGTTACACTAAAACGTTTTGTATGTTAGGCCTAGGTACGATCCTGCTATTGTAACAATGGAATGAAATAATAATAAATATTTATAAGAAACTACATATCATATATTTAAATGATTCGAAGAAATAAGTGAATTGTTTCTTTAATGTATTTGATATTGAATATTACGTGTTGAATCATTGGATAAAAAACGCAAATAACGTATTTCAGGAATGCAATGCGGGTCAATGTCCCTTCATTTTCTCTGTTTTTGTCACTTTGTAGTAGGCAATTCTGTTACTTCACATCACTTCACTTTTTGTTTTAATGTTTTAAAAATTCAAAACATAATTATGGTTGCTATAGTTAGTTAACCTTTATTAACCAAATTAACAAATTTTAGGACTATAAAAAACTAAAGATTCTGTCATTCGACGGATGAGATTGCGAACATTTGATCATTTTTTATTTGGTTAACTGCATTCCGGATTCTTTCAAGTAACTGCTGACGGGTAACGATTTCAACATGGTAGACAAACTGCTTCATATGTCCCCATAAATAAAAGTCCAAAGGATTTAGATCTAGAGAACGCGGTGACGTTGCTATTGGACCTTGTTCACTTGACCATTTATTCGGGAAATGATTATTCGACTATCCTTTATGTGGTGGTGCATCATCGGGCTGATACCATATATTTTGAACAATATTAAGCTCTACGTCATCAATGCAATCAAAAAGGTGGTTTTCCAAGAGAGTTCTATACAGATCTACATTTACAGGCAGAAAATGCTACCCCAAACGTTGACACTTCAGTAGGACGAAAGGCTTTTTTGGAACTAACGACTGTGTGTGCAGATTGATGTCTATTTGGGTATCTTCGTCGGTAAAATGATTGTTTTTAAAGTGACCAAGTATCGAAAATTATGTTGTTGATAAAAACAATTACGTACTGTCAGCCGTAACGTAAGACATCTGTATTCTTGCCGCGACTATAGCAACCATCATTTTTATTCATCAAGCTACTTTGATTGAAATATCAAATTATATTATTAAAATGCTTGTAACTTCGAAACAAAAACGAATTGGACCTATGTTTATATAAGAAAAAGTGTTTGACATTAACCCAACTACCATCTGCTCATCTGTATCACAGAGCATGTAGAACACCCTGTATAGCATACCGAAGATAACTAATAAATTCGAAACTAGCATATATTTAGTGGTTCTACTGACGAATGATCAATATTGTGGATAATGGATATGTGAATAATGTTGGACAGTAATTGAAAAATACATGTTTAGATGGAGGTCACTTTAAGCGAAATTGTAAATAAATATTTCGTAATATGAATATGGGAATGTAGAATGTTGCTATATGTATTTATTTACAGGTAGCAAATACACAAATAGACAGTCAGAGTCAATAAGCGTTTTGCGACTTATCCGCCACACGTTTCTGTGTCTACGTTGTAGTTTTGTGTTCTTCTTCAGTTTTTAGTGCCTTTTTTAATTTTTAAACGTTTTATAGTTATTAAATAAAGATATTTGTGTTGGGTGCAGATACTTTCCCACAATATAGTTCGCCGGTTTGGTTTTCTATATTATTTTTATTTATATTTTATATTTTTATTACTATTATTTTTTTATGTACGGTTTAAGGAGGCAGTACTTGAATCGAGGTGACTAGATGGCTGTGGGTTCAACCTCCGCAGCTGGTAGACCGTATATTAGCTATATTCGTGGAGATGATTGGCACCCTCTCTGCGCATATGGTAGGATGAAAAAATATTGGCTTGGGTCAATGTGAGAGATTGATACAGGTCGATATTTGATCACTCCCTTAATTAATGAGGGTTTCCAGGTTTCCCCCATTCCTGCATTGGTGGTTATGGCCTACCAACGTAAGTCGTTTGGGCGCAAATGCGGCCTGCTTAATAATAATATGCTGCCCCCTCCCCCGCACAAGTCTTCAACTTCTGGGCTAGTCCTCGTGACTAGAATGAGGGATATTATTATTATTATTGTCTTTTAGGCATTCTTGAGCACGTAGTTAAAATTTGTGTACTTAGTCATAGTTAACCCTGTACTTTCAGAAGTTTTCAAGGGGGAAAAATATTTAAAAAAACTCAGTTTAAATATTAACTTTATTTTAAAACATCTAGTCCTAGAAAATACGTGCTTTGTACAACAATATCTCTATAAGTATGCTGTAAATTGTCCATTCACACAGTATCTAATTTCATGCAAAAAGTCATGGAAAGGACGGAAATCAACAACTTCTTGCTAGAAATGTAGCCCGTAGAAAACCTTACGCTCTCTTCCAGTTTCATCACTTTAAATGAACGGTAAAACGCGTTTAAATAGTTCCTTTAACACTTCAAGTTAATTGTCAAAGTGTGCTGTGGGATGCGGTCTTTGGCGTTCTGGCTCAAACATGTGGTCTTCTCTCTGAAACAGAGTTGGCAGTTATTAAATTATATATAACATCTGCAACTAAATTATACAGAATAGTTGAAGAAAATGAATATTGCCTGAATATAATAAAATACTCAACAGGAGCTAGAGTGCAAACAGGAATTATGTTGAATTTAACAATATTTTAAGTTAAATTAAGTTTAAGTAAGACTTCACATACGCCAAATAATAGGCAATACTTGAAGAATTTCTCAATTTCTTACTAGATCGATTTTTGTCCTTATGTACATTAGACATACGTGCCAAAAAATATCTTCTTGGTCACGATCTTCAATATCACGATATTCTGGCAATTGGCAAAGAAGTTTCAAATCCCAAGTGACAAACTATTGACAATTGTTTTCATGTATTCCTTATTTAGTATGCGAAAAACCTCTAGCAAAGTGATAATTCTTTTCATATAATTATTAAAATAGTGATAGTATTACAGAAGGCATTCCGAGTACGCCCGACATTTTTTAAGCGTCGGAGGAAGCGAAAGGACGCATGCTGCTTGGATAATCAAAAAAACTTTACAACAAAACTTATGATGATTTTGTTAAATGGTGTTTCTTAAAATGTGAAACACTACACTAAAAATTTGCTCTTAGCAAACTTTTGTGAAAAATGCGAGAGTAAGTCGTCCTCTTTGTGATCGTATTATACCATGTTAAAGTCAATGGTAGTTTGACACCATAACATCGACATTAGCAAATATTCAAGATTAATAACATTCTTAAAACGAAAAAATGATGGCTACAAACTGAAGAAGTCAAGAATATGGACTAGAGAGGAAATTGACACTTTTCTGAGAAATGCCTCCGATGAAATAGTTTTAATTATCAAATGTAAAATCAAATACCTACATTAATTTTTTAATTAGGTGGTACTGATTTTTGGTCACAGTATACTGTGTTTTTGTCATATGTGGAGCTTGTCATAGAGAATAGTTAACATAACAATGCATGATATTCAGGATTTACATTAATCTTTGCTAGTAACTATAAAAGAATCCAAGACTAAAATACAGTATATATTTAGAATAATTGATAATGAACAAGTCACCAAGATATTTGGATATGTACAGAAGATATGCGTTTCTTCGTCAACCGGATACTGAGCATTGACGTTTTTTTTATTTTGTATAACAATAATAAATGCTCTAAGCAAGAGGTTGGGGAGAAATAAGTTGGATCAGATTTCGTACAGAATAGCAAACTATCTTAAATTACCAAAGCGCCATGGTAGTTGCAAATTAGCGACTGTTGCTGAAGACTATAATGAAAATTCAGTACCCAACAAAGTGAAATTAACAAAACAATTATTGCCACTACTATGCCAACTAGTAGGTGCTCTGCATCTTCTGCAGAATTTTCCAAAAATATTAGTGTTACTGAAGTTACAAAAAGTAGTTCTGCATAACAAGTACGAAATGGACAGGACAAATTTTGTCCTATTATTTTTATAAGTAATTCGTTAACTGTATTGTAAACATAAAAATGTAATACATAATTATATTAGTATGATTAAATTGTAATTTATTTTTTGTAGTTTTTTATCGTTTTTCATTAAACGTGTTATACAAAATTATATTTTCCTTAAATAAAAATAGGTACACAACATTAGTTAAAGAAGGATCAATATACAGTGCATTACAGTATAATATATAACCAACGGTATAACGTCTTTTGGTGTTCCACTTGATCCAAAGTTATCTGAATCATTATGGTAAATGATGGGAATCGTTCCTTTAAACATTTTGACTTTTTCTGTATTTTCCGTCTACTCTGTCTTTTGTAAGTAAAAACTATCAAATCATTTATAATGCTAGAAAGAAAAGTGACTTTGGAGACTGAGTTTCAGGCCTGGAAAATAAGAAATTGTACTGGTTTCTTGAACAGTTCAGTATTTTCTAACTGAAATATGAAATTGCTATTTAAAAGGCGTAAGTTTTTATAGTGTTTCAGAATATTTCAACGGTAATTTTGATAACATTCAATTGTTAGTGTTAGCTTCATGTTCTCGCATGATGTCTTGTTATTTGCATAAGAATCAATTAGTACCTCTTCTTGTACCACTTGTTTTTCTTTATTATGCTCATGTTTGTAAGCATTTTGTTGAATTTTGTAGGAAAATTAAAATAAAACAAATAAATAAATCATTACAAATGCATATGTGCTTACGTAAGGCCTTAGTCTGTCTGGAGGACTGAGTCCCGGTGACAAACCGTTGGTAGGGGGGACCCTTGTCGGTGGGTCTGGTGGATGAGGTGGTATGTCCAGAAGAGCTGGAACGTATGTCACGCCTGGCAGACACTTGGAACATTGTCGGCGAAGAGCGGGTCTTTGTCGAGACCCTCTGCATCGCAAAGCAAAGCACAATTCGCCCCCCATCTCAGAGCAGAGCGACTGATGAGGAGCACTAGCTGATCTCTGGAAAAGGAATAGTTTAAATATTTAGAGAAATATGATTGTGGTGATCTTTTGTCATTTCAAGGAGAGATTCACAACTCATTGCAAAAACAAAATGAAAAAAAAATTTAAGTGTTATACTTTTTGTTAGTTTAGTTTGTGACGTTTTTAATGGATAAAAAATAAAATGTAGATTCCTGGGAATATTCCGAAAAAAAGGCTTATATAAAAGTTCTATATTCAAGTTTTTCCAAGAAAATTGAACTTCAATTTTGTAATGGAAAAATAAGTTTGGATAAAATGTCCTACACTATCTAAAAATACATGACTAAAATCACATATCCCACTGTGGGAATTTCAGATTAAAAGTTATGCTGTTATGAAGTGAAAAATAAATATCCAGGTATACTCGCGTCAAGAATTCAGACGACTTACGTCATACGAACAAATGAATAATTCATTATATTTTTATCAAAATATATAAGAAACTGCAACTGAGAGTAATAAAACTATATACTACACTAAATGTTTGCATTATATATTGCACTAAATTGCAAAAAATTGTTGTTTTAACGCGACCAAATATCGAAAATTACGTTGACAATAAAGACAATTGCCTAATGTCAACCATGACGTAAGACGTCTGAATTCTTGACGCGAGTATAGATACCTTTACTTGTCATCATCGGTCAGGTGTTTTAAAATTTATCAAAAAAAAAAAAAACAAAAAACAGAAAATGGGAATAGTTTTTAAGAAATTATAGTATTTTAAACCTTTATATTGCTGGACTACTGTAATCTCTAGCGTCATCGGAATGCAGATGATTGCGAATACTGAAATACGATTGTAGTATTAACGTTTTTACGATAGTGTTTACATTAGTTTTTCAAGTTTCAAAAATAGCTTACGTATAGGTATAGCAACTCGGAGTCTGTACGCAGACGATTTTTGCAGTTACTTTTATCGCAGTAATGCAACGCGGACGTGACATGGGCAATTTGCAACCGAATTGTGGGCATCCACAGCGTATTGCAGCTGAGGAACACATTTTAGAGATTATTGAAGAGAATCCCCGAGTAGTTTTTTTTCTCAGTATAAGAGAATGTCAGAAACGACATTATTTTAGGGACAAAAAACTAAAACACGAGTTTCTGCCTTGTAATTGGATTCCTTTTGTACACAGTACAGAGGGATTTGGGGTGCAAATTATATTATTTTTATGTAGAATGTGTAAATGAGGTTGCCTGGCAAACACAAGGATCTCTTGAAAATGTTCTAGACGAGACATAATAAAGAAAAGGCAGGAATATATATTATTCTGATGGAGTCTTAGGTAATTCGTTTGGGAAAATTGCTTAGTAAAGACATGCAAGAAATATGTTTAAAATTCGCAAATTGTACTTACTTTCTCTTCATTTAATAAATAATTTAGCGTTTTTTAGTTCTAGCAAGTAATTAGGAGTGGCATTTGGGGTAAAATAGGCATTATCTGTTTAACTATGCTTAGGTTTTGTGAAAAATATGTTATTCAATTAAGAAAGAAATTGAATTGTATCCTTAAAGATTACTTTGATCCTGATGAAGTACAGTTACATTATTCTACTTGAATACAGCGTGTCACATAATTATAGTGTGCAATACTTTAGCAGTATATTCTACGTTCAAAGATATTTTTTTCTACAAATAGGGGTCGAAAAATGTTTCCTAAGGGGGCTGTCAAGAGCATGTTTTTAAAAATATTTACAAAATCTCTCATGCAGAGAGGCTCATGAGTATAGTACGTCCCCATTTTTTTGCACAACAATATTTTCCATTATAATCATCAGCACTAATTAATTTTCAGAAATTTTCAATGGAAAAAATATTTTAAAATAAACTGAGTTTAAATATTAACCTTATTTTAAAACATCTAGTTCTAGAAAATACGTGCTTTGTACAACAATATCTCTATAAGTATGCTGTAAATTGTCCAATCACACAGTATCTACTCGTAATTTCATGCAAAAAGTCATAGAAAGGACGGAAATCAACAACTTCTTGCTAGAAATGTAGCCGGTAGCAAACGTTAAACGGTAAAACGTGTTTAAATAGTTCCTATAACACTTCAAGTTAATTGTCAAAGTGTGCTGTGGGATGCGGTTTTTGGCGTTTTGGCTCAAGTAAACTAGTATTTCACCATTCATATAAACTTTTTCCATTCCTTAGATTATGCAACAAAACTTGATTTTTCTTGAAATCGAAGCATTTTATCGAAGAAAATCAAGAGTATTTTTTTTATTTTTTATAAAAACTCGTTTGATGTTTAAATTTGAAAATATTGACGTGCAAACAATTGGGGTCGCATTTTATCCTTGAGCCTCCCTGACTGAGAGCCCTGATACAATTTTTTAACAGTATTTATGTACTTACCAAAATTTATAATTATGAATTTACTCGTTTTGAAAATACTCTGAAAAACATGGTCTCTTGAGGCCCCTTTCAGGGAAGGAAGCATTTTTCGACCCCTACTCATAGAAAAAAATCTATGCTATTGCACACTAATTATGGGACACTCTGTATAATGGCTGCAATTCACTCTGGTTATTTACTTCACCCTCTAGAATTAAAGCCATCATTATATGTTCGTTGAATAGTATACTATTTTAATTTAAATTTCAAAAGCTGTCATTAAACATTCCTTTAGATATATTCATCGTTGACTAAAGTTCATATGATCGAAAGTGTACCTATCCACGATGAAATGTCTTCGTAAAGAACATTTTTTGCATTATCAGGCCATTTAGAGATATCTTGGCCCACGAAAACTTCGGCCCCATTGGTAGAGATTTGTTTTTATTACAATTGCCAACTTTTATCTCTATCCTCTTGCTTTTTCGTTGGAAGTTTTGTTTTGTGATTTACTATAATAGCTGCGGGGGCACAACCCTTTAAACGGTCAATTTTTTCTGTATGTATGTATTTTTCAGTATGTCTGAAATTCTGCTTTATGCAAAAGCTGTGATGCACCAATAAATAAAAGAAAAAACTATAGGGATTATGTAAAATAAAATATTACTTTTTCTTGCAGTATGAAATTAATACCTAAATACCATACATAAAAAATACCTTGATGCTCAGTGGCGTAGCCACGGGGGGAGGAGGGGGGGGTTTGGGGGTCAAGACCCCCCCATGGGTTGGGTTGGTTGGGTCATATAGGTAATTTCATATCTGATGATTAAAATGTCCTGCATCATGTAAAGCAGTCATTCTTGTTCGAGTAAACGCAGAAATTTCACGTCCTGGCATTATAATGTACAAAAATTCAAAGGAACTCTGCCAAACTGACCAGATTTATAAAAACATTGGTAATAAAGTTCATGCTTTGCAATTATTTTCTGTTTTTTTTTTGTTCCCTAAGTACATGTACTTTTTTACCACTAGGTTTAATCGAATCATTTTATATACAGGGAGACCAAAACTTTTGACGTTGTGTGTAATTATAGAAACAAACACGTTTTTTGTACCTATTATCACTGATTGTTGCATACGAAGTATTTTCTGATGCGACCCTGGCAACGGCAATTTTTTTACAGCGGCCACTTGAAGTTGAACAACTCTGTATTTATTATAAGTTTATAAATAAAGCATATACCAATATGTTACAATGACACAAAACATGAAACTACTGTTATATCATTGGAAAAATGAAAATGTAAACGTCATAAATTCTCTGCCTTGAAAACACAACAGACGACGGAATGTTAACAAAAATCACGGCTGATACTTATCTTCGTTTGTGAACAATGATTTATTTACATTGCGCTTGTGATAAACAAAAATTGCTCCTGGTAAAAACGCAATGCTATCGTGTTTCTATCCTGGTGACTTAATATAGCGGACTAAAATAGTGTACAATTTCGTAAATCCATTACATTAGTAAAAGATTTATGATAATCATACAATCGTTCTTTATTGATTGTGATGTCGTTATGTTTGAAAAAGCACACTCCATTACGCTCAAAATTAATGTTGTAAGGGGAAATACAGAGAACGAATACGTCTCGTATGCTGTTTCTTCATTTCTGACCAATAAATATTCCGATCTTTGTAAAGGTGAATATTTACAAACTATAAGATTATAGACCTCGCTTATTTTGTGGGTATTAGGAAAGAATGATTTACGGAAATGTCTCTGCAACTGTAACGATAAAGTTATTTATGTTTCTCGACTCAAATATCTTAGCGCGTGAAATTGTGTGGGGATAAGTGAAAAGAGTGAGTACTCTGATCATAACTCATGTAAATCAATGTATCCCTTTACAGTCAGGAGAGAGATGCAGTTCTCTGTCTCTCACTTCAGAGGGACGTTCTTTTAAAACTTCTTTCACGTGGTGGTGCAAAAATATTTGGACAAGTTTCAACGGTGGAATTGAATTCTAGCCGCAAATTATCAAAATAAAAATTGCTGAACACATTTTGGTAGATGCCTGGAAACTTTCCGTTTTCGGGAAGAAAATAAATGTCACTTAAATGACATTTTATTATATTTGTAAATAATATTATTATAAGTAATGTTAGGATATGAGATACTACTGCCAAAATTCGGAAGAAACTTCTATGCAACCTATCAAAAATAGATCCCAACATGACTAGCTAATATGACTTTTACATTTTATTAATATTGAAAAAATTGCAGGAACATTTAAAAATCTCTACTGAGTGTATATTAGGGTAAACAGGATTTAATTTATATAACTATAGATATGCGTAACTGTATACGAAAAATCAAAAATACATTTTTCCAAAAACGCAATAATATATAGGACGTTTCTAATAATCGAACGACGTGAAACCCACTATTAAAATCGCATTTTATCATAATGAGTCGTGAAATACGCAAAAAACAAAAATGCATCATATCTAAATGCTAACTTTTCATGAAAAAAGGATATACCTTGTTTCATATATTACGTTCATCTGTAGAGTAATAATTGGCTTTGACAAAGCATAGAAATAATTATAGTCTCGTCAAATTAGCATTTCACTTACAACTTTTTGCGGAGAGGTCCTATTGAGATGCGGTTTTCTGCAAAATGTTTAGGGAATTGTTTATAACAAAAGGTACATCTAACCTCTGTACGCTCTGTAATTGTTTATTTAACAAACGACCCATTTGTGGAACATATGGCAAATGTCACACACGATTTAACGAAAATGTCTGGAAAATGTTCTCTCGGGGGTTTTCGAGGTCCCTCTTTATCACTTTGGTGTTAGCTTTATTATTTATTGGTAAATTGTTGTAACTGGGCTAATTAACAAATTAAAAACTCCACCCCCGAAATCACTAGAGAACCGGAATTTTTTCCAGGATTTCTGGCTTATTAAGGCAAACCATCGGCATAAGATTTTTGCAAATATAATTGTTTATTGTTCGATTGTTGCAACCTCGCTAATTAACAAATTAATAACTCTTCTCCCGGAATCGTTAGAAAATCGGATTTTTTTTACAATAATTCTGGGATCGATTGAACAATAAACAATTATATTTGCAAAAATCTTGTGCCGATGGTTCGCCTTAAAAAGACAGAAATCCCGGAAAAAATTTCGGATCTCTAGTGATTTCGGGAGTAGAGTTATTAATTTGTTAATTAGCCAGGTTGCAAAAATAGAAAAATAAACAATTTCGTGCAGCAACCTTGTGCCGATGGTTCTCCCCATGATACACAGGTGGTTTATGGGTTTTCTACCAAAATCCAAAGAAAAGCAACTGTTTTTGTGAAAATCAATGAATTTATTTTAGACAATTGTTTTGCAATTATATTTTCGAACAGAGAATGGTAGAATTCCTTCAAAACAGTACCTAAAACAAAATAGAAATTTGAAAAATAAGTAATAAAAACTTGTCATGTTCACGTCCGCAGAAATAATCATAACGTATGTACAAAAAAAAATTATATTTTAAGTACTTACCGAATATCAAAATACAATAAATTAAAAACATACCGTGATAATCACGTATGCTAAACACTTCCAACATACAAAGAAAATTTAGATAGAAATGAAAGAAGGAGTAAACATCGCATTTTAGGGCCTTTACTTTTCATTATTTATATTAATGATGTATTTGAATACTTAAAACCTTTTCGCAGTACGTTATTTGCTGATCATCCTACCATCTTTACCTCTGCGTATAATTTGACCGATCTTACTTTGCTTTCGGGTGAAATGACTGAAAAAGCACAGATGTGGTTCTCAGCAAACAATCTTAAGTTAAATGAAACTAAAACACAAAATTTAATTTTTTCTACATATAACGGTATGACTGATGGGTCTGTAAGAGTACTCGGTGTGTTCCTCGATGACTCTCTTACGTGGAATGTCCATATTGATCATTTAGGACGCAGACTATCTAGTGCCATTTTTTTAATTCGTAGATTGAAGCACTTTTTGAGTAGGAATTATTTGAGAATGAGTAATTATTCACTTTTCCATTCTCATTTAAATTATGCCGTAATGCTTTCGGAAACAGTGCAACGCCCATAAGATATTCAAGCTACAAAAGAAAGCTGGACGTTTAATAACTAACTCTTCTTATACTGAATACTGTCGCCCGCTTTTTAGAAAACTTAAGATTCTGCCGTTACCCTGTCTTTACATATATGCCACTCTGCTTGAGATTCATTCTCAGAAACATCTTTATGTTACACATTCCCACTGTCATAGTTATGAAACTAGATATTCCGATCACCTTATTGTTCCACGATACAGGCTTACCAAATCAAAGAAAAATTCCTTAAATCTTAGTTTGTACAATATTATGCCAACTAATTTAAAATCGTTGGATGTTTTTAGTTTCAAAAACAAATTAAAATCCTTTTTACTATCACACTGTTTTTACTCTATTGATGAATTTTTAAATAGTTCTGATATGCATATGTTGTGGTAATGGTCTTATTGCACCTATTAGGTTTTTAATATGTTTAAATTGTCTCTTGTTTGCTTTGTTTTATTGAACTGTATTCAAAATGTTATTTTTTGATGTTAATTATTGTGCTTGGTTCTTGTGTGTTTTCTGTGTCTACAGAAAGTTGTTCTTTGACTTACCATACAGATTTTATGTAATTTAACATGGTCAATAAATACTACTACTACTACTACATTTTATGGTTATTTATTGCAGAAGAGGTGGTGAGAACCCTCGATTAACCGAATTTTTACACATGAAATTGAAAATTTGTTATTTTTTTTCCCGAAACCCAGTATAAAAATGCTCAAACAAATGGTACAGTACCTTTTCAGTGAGCGCGTTCTTCTTCGAATTGTAGCAAAACTCAAAAATGGCAATTATGACGGCGAAGGCCAACCCACAGAGGAGCACGACGAACACGCCGCCGATGTTATCAACGCCCAGGGAGTTGGCCTTGGACTCTTTCCCCTTCTCGTTCCTAGTGCATGTCTCTCCGGTATTCTTCCACCACTTATCGTACAGCATCTGGATCTCCCCTTTTTCTTGCAGTTCCAGGATAGCCAGCGATATCTTATCTCTCCAGGGACTACCCATTGGCGTGGCAATGCCGTAACCTAGTGCAAGAGAACGATGTCAAAACAACTGAACATTTTAAAAAGAAATACAAATATTCAAGTCATTTGCACAATTTGAATAATGGTTTTGTTTTCTACAGGGTGTCCTGGTTTTTTAGTTCTTACCTTTGGGAACAGATAGAGCATGAACAAATAATAGGGTTTTGTTCAATAACATTTTTCTCCATGACACTCTGCTTTCCTGATAGAAGGCGTTCAATTTTAAAACAAATACATATTTCATTTTTTGGGGGGTCGCCTGGCCCGCGTTGACCGGCTGGGAGGTCGATCTTTCAAGTTAAGCAACGTAGACGCTGGCCGGAATTTGGATGGGTGACCAAACTTGGGCTGAGACCGTAGTCCGCCCGAGGTCTGGGGTCTGGCCGCTCACCATGTTCCGCCGGTGCGGTTGCTTGGTTGGGAGATCTTTCCCGGTTAAGGAAGCGTGGACGCGGGCTGAGTTTGGATGGGAAGACCAAACCTGGGCCGAGACTGTGGCAGTCCGCCCGGGGTCTGGACACTCAACATGCTCCGCAGGCGCACGCACGTGTGGCAAGGCAGAAACCCCCCCGATAAATGGAAAATGAGGACAGAGCAACAAAAAAATCTCTGTAACTCGGACCCATACTATCACACATATAATCTGTAAGAGACTTTGCCACCGAGCCATCCATATTAATTGGATGGTTTGAAAGAAGAACTCTCTTAGTTTTGAGGATGTACAAAGGGCCCAAGGGCCTAAGTGCTGCACTGGAAAGCAATTTCCGCTGCACCTCCACACAATTACATACAAACATATTTCATTTTTCCTTCAAACTTGGTATGCAGTAATCCTAATAAAATGTTAATATTTTGATATAAATAACTTTTATAATTAAA
The DNA here is from genome assembly GCA_025584915.1 of Monochamus saltuarius. Taxonomy (NCBI): domain Eukaryota; kingdom Metazoa; phylum Arthropoda; class Insecta; order Coleoptera; family Cerambycidae; genus Monochamus; species Monochamus saltuarius. The sequence continues at coordinate 115,401,032 of CM046721.1, read as the reverse complement.
GACTACTATTTCTTTTTAGTAAATGACTGACTACAATTTTTAAAATTTCGTACGAAAACCCTGAGCACCCCTTCACGAGCACTTATTTCAGAAAATAGAATACAATTTTAATATTCGTACTGAAAAAGTGCTTTTCGCAATTGGCATAGAAGTTTAGGGTTTATAAGAATGAAGACCCCATACGCACGCCACTGGCTTTACTTGAAAACAATTATTTACGTCACAATATTAACTGTTTATTATGATTACTACATACCAAGTTTGACGGAAAAATATTTATTTGTAGATAAAAAAGAAAATAAAATATTTTTCTTGATGTTGAACACTCTGTATTAGAAAAACAGAGTGTCATAGAGAAAAACGTTATAGGAGAGACTTCTATTATTTTTTCATGCGCTATCATTTTGTAAAGTTCAGAATGAAAAATGAGAACACCTTGAATATTGCTTTATGTGATCTAGGCACCTCAAGGATCTAACCTTATTTTTATTATTTATAGATGACTTGTACAGTGTACACGCTGGTCACTAATAATTACTTTTTTAACAAGTGCAGAAACTGGTTATATGTTTTTCTACGACCGTGATGAATATAGAAATTTAATATCATACATTTATTCTAAAGAAAAACATGAATATTTATTACAATGAAAACAAACTTATCTTGGTTCACAAATTAAAAAGATATAGGGTAAAATTTTGAATTCAAAATTATTAAAAGTTTTAGAAATTTGTCAATGAATTGATTTGCAAATTTGGATTCTGAGGTTTTCTGGGACAAGAAAAACAAATCCGTACTTAATTTTGTTTTAAACCAACAAATTTTGTAAATAATTTTGCTAAAAATTTGTTCATAGCGTTACACGGCTTTTATTTGTGTAAAAAAGTTAAGAAAACAATTATCACTTTTAATATTATCAACAGTACATTTTGTAGCGCCTTCTAGCGTTTATAACGAAGTTAAGTAAGTATTCGTTTTTTGTCCTTGAAAACCTCCGATTAAAAATGTACAAAGCAATTCATTGAGAACTTTCTAAAACTTAATAATTTTGAATTCAAAATTTTAACACAATGTGTCTGTTTATCAACTTTTGAACTAAAGTGTCTCATTAATTTCGGAACACCCTGTATATAAATACATATCCGATGTTACATGTTGAATAAAAAAAGTCGTGTGTTACCGATTAGTACTCTATTAATTTTGCAACGTCCTGTTATATAAAACGTTATTTATTGTTAATAATGTACAGTTAAAGCCATATCGCAAGTAATAGGAGATGCTGACATAACTTGAGTCTATTCCGGTGGATTGATTGGAGAAGGAGAGTATATTTGAACATGTCTCGCTGTTTAACTTTATGCTATAGGTAGTTATTTCTTTATCACAATCGGCCAATATTGATGCCAAGAATCAACGAAAATTGTGTAGTTTATAAAATTTTAACACCCTGTATCTTTCTTACGAATCTTTGAACCATACATAATCAGATAAACCGACAAACCCTAATTATTTTTAAAACACATCGCTGAACTTTGACCAAGCTTAACGTTAACGTTAATAACTTGAAATTGATATTTAAGCTACAAATAATAATACCTATGTTGAAATCGTAAGATTTCATGAAAACTGAAATTCCAAGTAGAATATACAGCATTGCAATTCTAGTAGCCTATGAAGCGTTCTTCATCGCAAAAGTGACGTCACTGTTTTTAGTCTCGAAACCCTGGTTGATGAATCGCGGCGTGTATGTTTGTTCGTGTGATTTGTTAATTTCGCTAACAATTATAAATTTAATTATTGCAGAAAAACGAGATTTTTAGTAATTTTATAACTGTTCGGCTTGTGTATTAATGCTGTGCGTTGTTTTGTTAGTTTACATCAGTTACAAGTTTTCTGTGTTGTGTCAGAATATACTCCAAGTGGCGTATACGGTATACCTATGAAAAAAATGAATTTAAAGTTTACGTTTCGGTAAAAAATCATCATTTCAAAGGCTACGATAAAGTTGTGCGATTGTTATACGACATTACTAAGAACTCAGAATGAATATAAACTAAAATAAGGTGTCAGAAAACTCTAAACTGATAAAAGATTTTAGTTTACAACTAGAGCGCCATCCCTGTTACCTGCAGTGCAAGTAGTAACGACCCCGCAATCGTGTTTTGTAGAAGTTACATTATTGGAAAAAATGTAAGTATATTTTTCAGTAGTTGATATAACCGTAACGTCAAGATTATATAACTATCTATACAATTGCCACATTACCTAAGTTCATGTAGCAATTATAATTGTTACGATTAATTATTAATTTAAATATGTACCGGTATGAATAAAAATACAGAGGCAATGGAAAAACAAGTTCAAAGTTTTATCATTTTATTGGCATTGTAAAAACAAAGGGCGCATACATGTAAAAAACTGACATAAAAAATAGCTACCTACTGAGACTGAGTAAAAGGAACATTTTTTTAAATAAAACTTTCTTTATGGCCTTGGATACCATGTAGTACATACATCATGCACCGAGTGTTTATTTCCTATGTACAATTTCATAACGTAAAAATTAATAACATATTTAATTAATCTGTTTGTAACATTCTAAAAGTATAGATACTTTGTTGGTATTTAAAAAAATCTACATTATTATTAAAAGTAGATTCTTGATTTATTATTGTAAGTAAACTTGAACTAAAATTAAACATAAATTCCCGCATATACCTACTATCTTTTTTCCGGGTGTTATCTAACTTAAATAGAATCCGCTGAGTACTTATGTATTATTGCATTTTATAATTTCTCGTTGACCTTAGGACTACTGACTTAAATTATTAATGTTTCGATGTTTTATAATTTTTTTAATTAACGATTGCTTTATCCTTAAAAATGTCAAATAAACATTTATTGTAATGAAGAAGAAACATACAATATGAATATTTATTCTAATAAAAAAGAAATATATACAGGGTGTTCTGAAATTAACAGGACACAGAATAAGAGTAGATTCCTGGTGAGAAACTAATGTAATGTAGCCAAATTTACCTCAATCCAAAAAATGATGCTTAAACAGATATAGGATTTCAAAGGTAAAATTTTGAATTCAAAATTTTTTAAAATTTTTCAACGAATTGCTTTGAAAATTTGAATCCTGACATTTTCTGGCGACAAGAAAAACGAATCTGTATTTAATTTTTTTCTAAATCAACCAAATTTTAAAAATAAATTTGTTTAAAATTTTTTATAGTTCTATACGGTTTTTACTCGTGTAAAAAGGGTAATAAGAATAATATTATTCTACTAATGCTTTGATACACATACAGTGAGAAAAATGTTTTGATTAATTTTTATCCACCAACACATTTTGAGGCGCCCTCTTGCGTTTAGAACAAAGTTAACTACGGATTCGTTGTTTGTCCCTGAAAACCTCCAAATCCAACTTTTCAAAGCAATTCATTTAGAACTTTCTAACACTTTTAATCATTTTGAATTCAAAATTTTAACTGTGACGCCCTGTAACTTTTTAAGCATTTTTTTTGGACTAAGGTAAGTTTGGTTACATCGCAACATTTTAACGTAATTTACTTTTGCTCTGTGTCCCATTAATTTTGTGACGCCCTGTATTATATATATTTTTTTGTTAATAACTTTAAATCTATAGTTAGTCATTTTGCTAACTGATCATTTGAGTGCACTACTTTGGAGTGGAGGAGAAAAGTGTATCGGGTGTCCGGAAATTATGCGTCAAGACTTCAGGAGGTGATTCCTCACAAGAAATTAGGGTCACGGAGGATAACAATTTTTCGAAAACTCAATATTAACGGAGATACAGGGTGTTAAAGTTAAAATTTTATTTTCGATAAGTATTTGTAAAAAATCCAAATATTTACATAAAATATGTAAATCGGGGGTTTTTGCGGACGAGAAATTCGAATATGTTTCTAATTCTGGCGTCACTAGTAGAGGGCGCCACTTATGGCACATTATGTTTTTTTCAAATGACAGAACTTTTTTGCTGCTTAGTGTATCCATCTGACTATAGAAACAATCGATTCTCCTACCTGTTGCATCTGAAAAAGGTATACCCTGTTGAAGGTGTTAGGAGTAACAGTTTTCGAAATAATCTTATTTGAAATATTCAGTGCACCGAGTAAAAACTGTTTTGGTTTCAGTTAAAGAGCCTTTTCTACTGAAAATACAGCAAAATGTTACTTGGAAAAGTTGTTCAGAATGATAAATTATGGAGATGTGAAAAATTTTTAAAAAATCGGCCTGCTTTTGATAAAATCTTTGTGCTTTGTTGAAAAATGGTTTCACCAAACCTCGCCGATCTTCTTGAAATTTTCCACGTCTTCATAATTTACGATTCTGAACAACTTTTTCAAGTAATATTTTGCTCTATTTTCAGCAGAAAAATCACTTTACCTGAAACCAAAACAGTTTTTATTCCAAAAATGGTTACGCCTACCGACTTCAGCAAGGTATACTTTTTTCAAATAAAACAGGTAGGAAAATCGATTGTGTCGATAGTCAGATGGATACATTGAGACGCAAAAAAGTTCTGTCATTTAAAAGAAACATGATGAGCCACAAGTGACGCCCTCTACTAGTGACGTCAAAATTAGAAACATATTTGAATTTCTCGTCCGCAAAAACCCCCGATTTACAAATTTTATGTAAATATTTGGATTTCTTAAGAAGTTATTTACAAATATCGAAAATAAAATTTTAAATTTAACACCCTGTATCTCCGTTAATATTTTTGCGAAAGTTTGCGAAAAATTGTTATTGAACTTTGTGATCCTAATTTTTTGTGAGGAAGGAGGTGATTCCTCACAAAAAATTAGGATTAGGAAGTCTTGACGCATAATTTCCGGACACCCTGTATTTGAACATGTCTCGCTGTTTAACTTCATGGTATGTAGTTATTTCTTCATCGTAATTGGCCAATATTCACGCCAAGAATCGGGAAAACTGAGGAATTTATAACACCCTGTATCTTTCTCAAGAAGTTTGAATCATACTTAATAATTTAAATGACAAACCCTAATTATTTTTAAAACACATCGCTGAACTTTGACCAAACTTAACGTTAACACCCTGTATTTCATAAATTAAAGTTCATCAAATTTTAACTTGAAATTGATATTTAAGGGCGCCGTATTCTTGAAATAGTGTTTTCTACAAATACAAGCAGTTTTAGAGATTTAAGAACTGGATACCTAATATAGAGTTTAGCAAATAACAAGAATGTTATCTCATGCCACCTGCGAATATTCAAAGGTTACGAAGTAAAATCAATATATGTCAGAAAGCGATCTGTCCAGCAAATTTTTAGGTACTCAAATCCTTCAAAATACGTATTTTTTTTTAATTCAACTATAGATGTAAACATTGTTATAACATAAACTCACATAGTTCTGCATATAAGACTGTTCATTTTTGTTAATAAGTATGTGAAAATAATTTTTAAAATGCCGAGTTAGAATAGCGAAATAATGTGTGTCATACAAATGCATTTTAAAAGTTATTTTGTTATCTGAGGAAAGTTTAAATAGTAAAAGTGGATAAACAAAATATCAGTAATTTTATTGTTGATATTGCTTTTGCTCTACGTGTTTTATTTTTCGAGATTTCAGTACCTAAAAAACACCACAAATTTGATCATTTTACGACGAGAAATACGGCCTATGTTGAAATCGTAAGATACCATGAAAACTAAAGTTCCAAGTAGAATATACAGCATTGCAACTCTAGTAGCCTATGAAGCGTTCTTCATCGCAAAAGTGACGTCACTGTTTTTAGTCTCGAAACCCCGGTTGATTGACATCGCGGCGTGCATGTTTGTTCGTGTGATTTGTTAATTTCGCCAACAATTATAAATTTAATTATTGCAGAAAAACGGGATTTTTAGTAATTTTATAGGTAACTGTTGGTTTGTGTGTTAATACTTTGCGTTGTTTCGTTATTTTATATCAGTTACAAATTTATTGTGTTGTGCCAGAAATATAATACTTCAAGTGTCGTGTACTCTTATGTGCAAAAAATTGAATTTAAAGTTTATATTTTGGTTTTCTACGCGATAATGTTGTGCGATTGTTATACGACATTACCGAATATAAATACAAAGTAAGAAAACTCTAAAATGATAAGATTTTCATTTAAATGTAGAGCGCCATCTCTGTTACCTGTAGTATAAGTAGCAATGACCTCACAACGATGTTTTGTAGATGTTATATTACTGGAAAAAATGTAAGTATATTTTTTATTAGTTGATATACCTAACCATAACCTCAAATATATATTATAAAATAAATTAACATCATAACTATGTATTGTATACGTTTGCCACATATTATGATTAATTTAAATATGTACCGGTATGTATAAAACTACAGAGGCAACGGAAAAACAAGTTCAAAGTTTTTTCATTTTATTGGCATTGTAAAAACAATGGGCGTTTAAATGTAAAAAGTGACACGAAAAATAGTAGCTATCTACTTAGACTGAGATAAAGAAACATTTTTTATGGACTTAAATACCATGTAGCACCTACATTATATACCGAGTATTTATTTCTTATGTACAATTTTATAATGTAAAAATTAATAACCTATTTAATTATATTTATTGCTCTACTTTTTTCATGTTTCGAGGTGTTTGCCGTCAGAGAAAGAATTAAAAATATTGAACTTTACAAAAAAGGTACCCTTTTTTTATTTCGATAAATTATTCTGTTTCCGAGTAATTTAAAAATTTTGTGACACCACAAAAATATTAGATGTGATATGCCAGCGGCCAAATTGTCTCTAGTAGGCTTTGAAAAGTTATTTGTCAGTTTATTTGACATATTATATTACATGTGTTTTTAAAATTTTTTGAAGTATTAATAGGCTATTTAAAATTTACAAATAATTACATTACTGATATGCATTTTAAAGGTATTTTATAATATGTGTTAAATAAGTCGATAGTATTTTCTCAGAGCCTACTAGGGATAGTTTGCCTATTTATAGTTTCCATCTTAAACTTTTGTGGTATGTCGCAAAATTTTTAAATTAAGATTACTCGAAAACAGAGCAGTTTATCGGATTGAAATAGGAGTACCTTTTTCATGTAAAATTAACAAACATTTTTAATTTTGTGATCTGACGACGAAAATCTTGAGATACAAGAAAGTTAGAGCAATATTTACCCACTGACCCCTCAGTTTGGCATGCCTATGACCAATTATGAGGAATTATTTGGAGGAAATCAAATTTTGGGGTCCCCCTTTAAGAAGCAATAATAGCTCCGTTTACGGACCTATGATTGAGTATATAACTTTTTTCTTATTTTTGATCATAGAATCCAGTTATTTTTTGGCAGGCTAATTTTGGGACACCCTGTACACCTACTTACATGACGTTCTATGTTCATCAGCCTATAAAAACTGTCTCAAATAAAAATTGTCCCTAATCAATTTTTTCACATTTTAAAATAATTATTTATTATTCAGGGTGTTCCAATTTTCCGGGTGTTAAGTATCATAACTTATATAGAATCCGCTAAGTATGTATTATTGCATTTTATAATCTTTCGTTGACCTTAGGAGTACTTACTTCGGGTAAATTATTAATGTTTCGATGTTTTACAATTTTTTTAATTAACGTTTGCTTTATCCTTTAAAATGTCGAATATCTCCGAAACTAAACAATATGCAGTTTCACCATTCGCCTCAAGAACTAGAAAAGTATATGACCAACATTATTTAGTTAATGCATTTCATACAGGGTGTTCCGCCGGGAACTGCATAATTTTGAAAAATACTAATCCGGAAAATTTGAAAATCGGGTAATATGTCACTGAAATGAACAAAACTAACACAACTATCTGACACATGTCAAGGCAATTTTGTTGTTTTCGGAATGTTTATAACCATGGCAAACTTGATAACAATCCATATACCTAAGTAGTAATCATAACACAATGTTTATACGGGTTGAAATCCGCAATTCTTTTTCCAATGACTTACAGCAAGCCCTTGTACCTGCAATAGCTTTCTCAAAAGTCTGACTTCGTTTTACATTCGTCAATTTGCAATTGATACCAACACTTCAACTCGAATGCTCACTAAAAACTCAACTGTTTTTGAAATTAACATTTTAGCCTAAGAAATTTTTGGTATGATGATTTTTGCAATACACTGCTGTTCAGTGAACATGCCTACGTGCAAATTTACAGACTCGAGCGGAAATCTTGTCAAAAATCGTGCGAAATTCCGAGAAATCGCGCGAAATCCCGCATAATTCCGCGTCATTTGATGATCAATTTCACATTTTTCGTTAATTTGAGATTTTCAGTTAATGTCGAGGCCGATGTAGTAAAGCGCCATCTTTCGCATCTTCGCCAGTGCTATCGGATATTTTTTTACGGTTTTTTTCTTCTTGTACAGGGTGTGACTCGTATCAAAATCACTTTCTTGACCAAGAATGTCACAATTCTGAGCAATCTTAGAAAGATTATCATTATCATTATTATTGTTTGTCCAGTTAATACATCAGGATGTTTTTGAAGTTTTTTATACAGGGTGTCCGGAAATTATGCGTCAAGATTTCAGGAGGTGATTCCTCACAAGAAATTAGGGTCACGAAGTCCTATAACAATTTTTCGAAAACTCAATATTAACGGAGATACAGGGTGTTAAAGTTAAAATTATATTTTCGATATTTGTAAATAACTTCTTAAGAAATCCAAATATTTACATAAAATTTGTAAATCGGGGGTTTTTGCGGACGAGAAATTCAAATATGTTTCTAATTTTGACGTCACTAGTAGAGGGCGCCACTTATGGCACATCATGTTTCTTTCAAATGACAGAACTTTTTTGCTGCTTAGTGTATCCATCTGACTACTGAAACAATCGATTCTCTTACCTGTTATATCTGAAGTCGTTAGGAGTAACAGTTTTCGAAATAATCTTTATTGAAATATTCAGTGCACCGAGTAAAAACTGTTTTGGTTTCAGTTAAAGTGCGTTTTCTACTGAAAATACAGCAAAATGTTACTTGAAAAAGTTGTTCAGAACGGTAAATTATGGAGATGTGTAAAATTTTAAAAAAATCGGCCTACTTTGATAAAATCTTTGTGCTTTGTTGAAAAATGGTTTCATAAAGCCTCACCGATATTCTTGAAATTTTGCACTCCATAATTTACGATTCTGAACAACTTTTTCAAGTAATATTTTGCTGTATTTTCAGCAGAAAAGACACTTTACCTGAAACCAAAACAGTTTTTACTCGGTGCACTGAGCATTTCAAATAGGATTATTTAAAAAATAGTTACGCCTACCGACTTCAGCAAGGTATATCTTTTTCAAATAAAGCAGGTAGGAGAATCGATTGTTTCGATAGTCAGATGGATACATTAAAATGCAAAAAAGTTCTGTCATTTAAAAGAAACATGATGTGCCACAAGTGGCGCCCTATACTAGTGACGTCAAAATTAGAAACATATTTGGTTTTGTCGTCCACAAAAACCCCCGATTTACAAATTTTATGTAAATATTTGGATTTTTTAAGAAGTTATTTACAAATATCGAAAATAAAATTTTAACTTTAACACCCTGTATCTCCGTTAATATTGAGTTTTTGAAAAATTGTTATAGGACTTTGTGACCCTAATTTTTTGTGAGGAATCTTGACCCATAACTTCCGGAAACCCTGTATATCTTGCGTATACAGGATGTCTGTAAGCTTGGGAAAATACACTACAACATACTCTGAGGGTCAAACTGTGTTGATCTAAATTAAATTACTTTAGTCCAAAATTTTATAGTTTTTGAGATACAGGGTGTTGAAATTACAATTTTATTTTAGTTTTTCCTCATTAACTTCATATAAATTTTACAGTGCCTTCATAAATGATTACAAGCCACGTGATCAGGGTCGAATTTCTCAAATCAATCGCAGAGTAATTCATATGCGAATATCCTTTTCCTCACTACGGCAATTGAGAAAAACAAGAAATCTATTTGCATACGAGTTGTTCTTCGAGAGTCACAGTTCTGGTCACGTGGCTTGTAATCATTTATGAAGGCACTGTAGGAAATACATTAAACTTGATAAAGAATTATTTTCTGGCACGAGAAATTGAAATATGTCCGCAGATTTGCTGTACTGTAGAAGGCGCCAAATACAGTACATAGGTACATACTTCACATACATTTAAATCGTCACAACTTGTTGGTGTCTCTACATCCAGTACTATCTCTAAAAGATCTAGACAATCCTACCAATCCTACCACATGTTCCTTGAGCCAAAATATAATCTCATCTAACCCAATTCACCTTAGTCCAAAATTTGATAGTATTTAATTGAATAAAGTGTAAAAGAAGACAATGGGTTTATGTTTTTGAAATAAAATCTTAAAATTCTATCCAAAATATGATTGTTCAAAACTTGTCTTTAAGAATTATTGATTAAATAATCAATACACCAGTGCACACAAACTTTATAACGATTTAAATGCATGTAAAGTACTGTAGGTGGCGCCCTGTACAATTGACAGTAAATTCGAGGCCATATTTCAATTTCTTGTGTCAGAAAACTCACCACTATCAAGTTTACTTTATTTACTACAATTTATAATAAAATTATTAAGAAAAAACTAAAAAAGTTGAACACCATGTATCTCGAAAATTATAAAATTTTGGACTAAGGTAACTTGACTTAAGCCATCATATTTGGGCCTTCGAAACATGTGTTTTTTTTACAGACACCCTGTATAGGTATAGTAATTTTCGAGGTAATTTTTATCAAATGCGAAATCCTTGGAAATTCCTTTGCTTAAAAATTAAAAGTTTCCATCCAATTATTTACCATACACATAATTTGTAACATTTTCCAAAAAATAACCCGCACGCCTCTGTTTGGGGATGAACTTGCTACTTTCACTATAATTTTTACATGGACTGCAGCTTTCTTTTTACTTTTATTTATCGCCATAAATTCGTGTTGGCCCAGAAGTAACTAACCTTTCGAATCCAGCAATCCGCCGATTTGCGTTAAATTACAGTCACGTTGGACGATAAAATCCAGCATCGTAGATTCCATAAGAAATGCATAATTTCCTTGCAAGACCCGCTGGATACCTTCCTCGTAGGTCGACACGAATACCGATGGCTTTCGGTTTTCCATGAATCGCCACATTTTCTTGTAAGTTTCAATCATGGAATCCTGCAAATAAAATATTATTGATTTGGAATCAAACGCTCGGCTATGAATACTGAAAATCTGAGCTATAAAAAGCTGATTTTTAGTGTGAGACAGTGTGGACTTGATAATAGGTGAAGAGGATGGTGAAGGATAAATAATATTTTGCGGCGAATTTGTTATTTTATATTAAATAAGTTTCTAGCAAACCCATATTCTTTTAAATAAACCAAATATAAATAATAATAATAACAATTTGCGTTGTCATAATAATTTAAATCCTGTGTTTATGTTTGTGATTTTCTGTTTTTATTCAATTTTTAATGTCTATTTTTTTTAATTTTGAACGTTTTATTGTTATTAAATAAAGACATTTGTGGTTATGTGAATTTTTTCTTTGTTTTTCTTATAGATTTGTTGTTAGTAATAGTTTTTTAGTTTGTAGTAAGTAATTTGAAAAAAAAAATTATATGAGGTTGAAAAAAATATTTATTTTTAATATTTTCAATATATTCTTGTGTGTAAAATATATAAAACTATTCTTATTTTAAATAAGTACACTAGACAGTAACTTTTTCCATCACTTTGATTTGCTTATTGGTACAGAGGCGATAATTTTGAAAAAGAAAATAGTATAATTTTTGTAATCTATAAATTTACTAGAATTGAATTACCAAGGAAAGGAAATAAAATAGCCGTTTCTGATAATCGACTGAAAATGTATTGTATTTATATTCAAGTTTGGGTGAGAGCAGTAAAGTAAGTAATCAGGTATGCAGAGATTAAAAAAGCGTTTAAAAATTTTAATTTGCAAATTAATAAATACCTACCTATATTTATACAAAAATTATTTTGGGCGGAGATAAAAATGCTTTTAAGATGATTAAAAATAATCTGGTTGTGCTTGCTAGGTGTTATTCGTTTAGGAATACACTGAAAAATCCTCCAAGTAAAAAGTATATTATTACAAAAAAGATTACTTACCGTAAATATTTTTTTATCTGACAACATCAATTTGTTACAATTTGGTAATTTCTAGTGACCTTTTATATTTTATCAATACAAGGGGTAAACCGCTGAGGGATTTTAGTGTACTCATTTCTGGTATTTTATGAACTTTATTATGAATTATGAAATATTATTAGTATTTATTGGTACTTGTTTGGATATTTTTTGGCATTTTTTATCATGGGTCTGGTGCAACAAGTTCTTAAAGGAAGGTAGGAAGATATACTTCTAACCTATATAACTCATCATGTCGGCTGTTCTAGACAATGTACAATATATTGCAATAACAATGGCACTCTTTAAAACAAATTTGGCAATTTGTGTTCTACTTCTGACATTCGTAATGAAATCTTTGTATACCATATTACTTGTTCTTAGTGGTAGACACAGATTACTTGCCAAATAGATACTATAGGTCGGGCCCGTTTTGGGTCGGTGAGCTTTGTCTACAAATTACACTGAGAAAACCTAGAATTTCATAAAATGTGTGCACATAAAAAAATGTTGAAAATATAGAAATTAAATAAATTAATTTGTAAATATAATAATTCGAATCATTTTGCTTAAATAAGATAATAGTTATCTCAAAAATATCGTACTTGCATTAAAAAGTATTTAAATATTAATATGGTTATTTCATTTATTGATATTTACTGGAATTTTGGGCATTTTATAGTATTTTATGAAAATCTTGAAACTTTTTAAGAATTTTCTGGAAATTTAGGTATTTATTGGAAGTGTTTGTAGTATTTTCTGGTATTTCTTTTGCAAAATCTTTTTGGCATTTTAGTGAACAAATTTTTACTAATGGTTAACATCGCATCAATCGTGTCAATACATATAGTGGGACCCATGTCAAATGGAAACAGGTCTATAAAAATGGTATTTATTATCCGATTTAGTTCGTTTTTTTTAGGATGGAGCAGAAAAAATTCTATTCTAATGCAGAGTATTATTTGTTTTTCTATTTTCAAGCCCTATTTCGAATTTTTTTTATTGTCAAATTTTACAAAAGTTGTTTGGCCATTTTTTTCTTCAAATCTAACTACGGCGCTGGATTCAGTATGCCCTAAATCGGTTATATGACAAATTTGGTAAATAAATATAAATGATTATTTATTTAAATACGTAAATATTATTAAACCTAAATTATACATTTACATTTAACCTGTTAATTAGGTATTCATTTAATTTAATTAATTACAAACGAAAAATTAATTTTTGACTCTTTTACAAAATTATTGTAAATATGTATATTTTATAAAATAAAGCCTTTAAAAATATTTTTTTTATATAAATTATAATTAATATTTATTTACCAAATTTGGTAGGTACATACCGTTTTAGGGCATGCTGAATTCAGTGGCGTAGTTAGGTTTAACAAAAAAATCGGTAAATAGTTTTTGTAAAATTGAGCAGTGAGAAGAATTCGAAGTAGGCCTTGAACATAAAAAACAAATTTTAATATTCTGCAGCAGAATAGTTTTTACTGCTTCATCTTAAAAAAAACCTGAATTAAGACGGGTAATAAATACCATTTTTATAGGCCTGAAACCTTTAAATTTTACAGATTGTTCAATTTTGTAGTCAAATTTGAAGTTTAGAAAGCTCATACAATAATTTTACAAGGGGGGCCAGTATTTGCCGGGTCTCCTCCTCCTTATGAGATTTTACTTCTTTGCCATCTCCGTGTATTGTATATATGTATATAATGATTCTAATGATACAGGAACATAATTAACAAACTAAAAGGTAGGTGAGCTTCCGTAACAATATTGTTCATAACATATGCACGTTTTCCTTTTTGCCCCCACCGAGAATTTTTTCTGGGATCGCCTATGGCGTACAGAAATAATTGCTCATGTTATTATATTATTCACAGTAGTCAAACATATCTAATCTTTGTCAAGTTAACTAAAACTTATGTAAAACAGTACAGAATAATTAACTCCCGTTACTATTCGATTTCTTTTCATCGGTAACGCTATTCAAGCCTGATCTTTATTTGGAATTTATCTCATTCATTTATATAAAGTTTCCTAAACAGATTATATCTACTTTCTGAATCGTCCTAACTATCTTAATACGATTACATCCTCTTGACAGGCAAACTTCCAACTACACAGAAAACGAAATTTATTACTTAAATTGGTTGCGATTGTAGATATTGTACTAGGTAAAATCCTTTGTCTTGAAGCAATGGCGAACTAAAGAACAAAACTATGAATGAATTAGTAGGAAATAATTTTTTCGTTTGAATGTAAAAAAGTCTAATCTGAATATAATGGAATTCGAAAGGTTGTGAGGCATTAGAAGAAAAAATTAATCAGTAATTACGTACCCTGAAAAAAGTCATTGTGGATCCGCTTTCCAATGTTCCGTAGGGAATTTCCGTCTGTCCAGCTAGATCTTCCGCGTTTTCGATGGGCGTGATCATCCTTTCCACGGTGAGGAAGGCCGCTAGATTAGCCGTGTACGAAGATATTATTATTAAGGTAAAAAACCACCAAATGCCTCCCACGATTCTCGTCGATGTAGCCTAGATAAATCAACAAAATTACTTCACAAGCAGTAATAAATAATTAATAGTTTTTACATTATATCTATCAACTTATGTACTACGTTCGACAAATGAAACAACGACAAAGTAAACAACAATTTGAATTGTGGGAGCCCAATCTTTTTTCTCTGCATTCAAAATACAGTCATTCATACTTGGACATACCACAGCTGGATCATCATATGAGCCGATAATGTAAAATTTTCAAATGTGGTATTCAGAAATAATAATAATAAAAGGTTTATTGTAAAAAAGTACAAAACAGTTCTCACAAACGGAAGCTGTGTCATCAAGTTGATTTACAACACCTCCATCAAGGATACAAACAAAATAATAAAAGAATAAATGTCAAATTCAGTTTAAAACAATTGAATATTGAAATTTTCAATGGCAGAAGAAAGTCACTTTTAACTAATTTTTTATAGTCATTACCGAGAGATTGTGATAGTGAGCCGGCAGATTATTAAGAATGTATGAAGCCATATAAGAAAAAGAACATTTAAATCTTTCGCGCTTATGAGAAGGAATACAAATTTTTTTTTCGACCTGCCTCAAATCTCTTTGGTGAATTTCTGATCTCCAGTTAATTTTACTATATAGATATACAGGCCTATTACTATTCAATACATTCAAAATGAAGGCAACATTATGTTGAATCTCTTTTCAGACATGTTCAACAAATTATAATTGCAAATATAAGGAGAAATAAGACTATATTGTGGAACAGTAATAAAATATCTGACACAAGAATTCTGAACTTTTTGTAAACGATGTTTGTCAGATTAACTTATACAAGGACCATAAACAACGCCTGCATAATGTAAGTGAGAAAGAACCATTATTTCAATAAGCAAAATTTGGTATGCGAATCTAAATCTTTTTGTAAAGGAATGTAGCAGTTTTAGGCAAGCATATGCTCTCCGGCAAATATTTGTTACATGATTAGAAATACTTGAAGTGGAGTCAAAAAACACACCAAGATTCTTTACTACATTACAAAAAGGGATGTTATTGTTATTAATTTTAATACTTATTTCATCTATATCTACATGTCTCAATTGACAATTGAATTGAAATATGTATTTCATTTAAAGGAAATGTCATGGAAGCACTTTACTAGCGCGACAAGTACTAACTTAGATGTCGATTTTTAAGTCAAATATTGAATAGGAAACTGCACTCCGTCTAAAAATTATAGACAGTTGAATGACTACAAATATAATGTATGTACTTTAAAGCATAGGTTGCAAATAATCAGTAAATATAGATAAAAATAAGGATGAATACAGATATATTATTTTAATAAAGTTTAATTAGCATTAATATATTTATAGATTTTTTGCTTAACGTAAATAAACAGCATGTTTAAGGTTTTACATTACTTTGTTGTTCGGTATAAGTAAATTTCCACACCACTGCTAAAATATTGCTTAAGGTGCGTTACCATGCCGTTATCGTTCTTTAGTGGGTGGTTTGCTAGTAGCTCTGTTTCCCACATAAAAATCAAAAATCAATAATTAAATAAAAAATAAAACAATATCTCCAAAATCAACAGATAGCAAAATAAAAAATATGTATTAATTAAAATATTAACAAAATTACTTATTCAAGTAAAAATAAAACATAACAATTAAATAGATAAATAAATAAGAACTGTTGAACATGTAAATAACATACCTTAGAGTGTAACCATGATTAGCAGTGACTGTCATCACCACTATCACTATCATTATTTCCAATATGGATTGATATGATTAATTTTAAGATCTAAATCCGGCAATTGCTCTTATAAGTATTACTTCTACATCGGCCAGGACAGCCAAAGAAAGTAGAACATTTAAATGTCCCATTCTCTTTGGCTATGTCTCCTTTCGCTTGCGCCCATATTAATATTATTGGATTTTAGTGATAAGGGGGTAGTCTTAACACTGTTATTCCACAAATCAATGCTATATCATCGTGAGCAAATTTTTTATATTGTCTGGTATTTCTCTGCACAATTTTTCATAAGTTGTTTTAATTCGTTATCAAATGTAATTTGTTTTTCTCGTAACCATTCTTGGAATTCTGCTTTCCTCCATGATTGTCGTGGCATTTCTTCACATCTTCGACTATGGTATGGAGTCTTGTCCATAGCGACGACAGACTGGGGTTTTAAATTTTCAAAAATACGGTCAAACCATTTTCCAGAAATCCCATATCACTTCCTATAACATGTGTCACTATCAAACGACGATCTTCTATTGCTGCATGTCGAGCATCTGTTACATTACTATTTTGCCGCACTTTTTTAACTGTATGTTCCTCGGTGACGCATGTCTCGTCCATCTAATAATGTTTTCTATAATCTGTCCTCCATATAATTATATCATATTTGTCGACAGAAAACTGAAAGTTCATGTTATGTTTCCTCAATGTGCCCTTGTCTTTAGGAATTTTGTCGTTTTTTTTCAATAGCTTGCAATACTTTTCCGTTGGCAATTAATTTTTAAACAAAAATGTGTTAATGGTTTTGGTTTTGAAACACCTGTATATCAGACTACAAATCTATTAATTCATTTAATTTGAAGCGTTGAACGTTTCGTAATATTTTCCATCATTCAATATCAAAACACAATCACAGTAACGTTATAATTGAATACTAAAAATTATACACTTTACACTTCAAATTCGCAAGTAAAACATATTTAGATCGCTACCACAAAAAGAAATAAACACTCAGGAGGTTATATCCTGTTATAATACAAGTTATAAAATTATTATTACAATGTATTGCGTATTTACTTATTCATAAATTCACTTTTCAGGATTAAAGAAACACTTATTTCATATATATAAACAGTCAACCTATTTAAATCGCTTATACAGCAATAAAAACAAACGAATTACCGAAGGTAAGAAAGCGCATGTGAAAATTCTATATCGACGTTAATGTATTGGAATGTCAGGATGTACATCGCTGAGGCGAGCCCACGTGTGAGAGAGTTAGACGTATACATATGTCTTTGTAAAACAAGGATAACAATGTATCTTCGCTGCGTTGCCACTTTTCCTTTAACGGTAAAAAGAATGTAAAAATATCTCCATTAGTTAATTCTAATGATATTTAATAAAACAACAAAACTAAATAAAAAGTAAAACAAACATTAAACATTTATTTGGCATTATTAAACTTCTTAGGTAAACATGAAATAGACCACAAAATTTACACATTTTCTAATTATTGAGAAATTTCTGAACTAGATTGACACCTCTGTTTACTGGTTTACCAGTTCATTCAACTGTCTATAATTTGTTAATGGAGTATACGTGTATTTTCTTACTCAAAACCTGTATCCTGTATAGTAATTTTTAAATTTATATCTCAATTGGTGGTATGGTCGTCGTTAATGATCCTGTATGAAGGAAGATTGGGCATATAATATTTACCTAACAAATTAAAAAAATAATGCTACGCTACAAAATTACATGTATTACAATTTAACTCAACACTGAAACTTAATCCAAAGTTACCATGTTTAATAAGCACCCATATTTTCAACATTACTTTTCAACGGACTGCCACTGTTTGAACCAGAGAATGAAAGGTAAAATAAAAATGTGGGAACAGGTGCTTATCGAACATGCAGGTAATAGTTGAAGGGTTAAATTGCAGTACATGTTTAAAAATATGAGTGCTTTTGTATTCTAATATACTGTACTATCTACGGTGAAAATATATATTTTACTATACAGTTCTATTGTAGTGTTACTACACTAATATTGGAACCTGGTCTATTATTGACAAACAGATTAAGCTTACAGACATTATAAAACATAATGAGACATTTATTTTATTTTCAACGTCCAGTTGCCTTTTCATCTAAAAGTATTTAATATTAAGTGCTTTAGATACTTTATGGAACAAGTAAATTGAGATATATTTTGTTCACGAGCTGAATGAATGAATGAAATTTAGAAAGGGTGTCTTCGTTCCTAGAAGTAGATATAAACGTCTCGATTCAAGTGTGGCGCGAAATATATTGGATAAAACTAGGAGTGTTTTGTCACAGTTACTGCTCGAAAAGCCCATAGAGAAATAAAAATAGGTACGTGTGTAAATGGTGATTATCGTTTATGTTGTTTTTCGAAATCTTTTAAAACAAAAGTGTACATGATTTAAAAGTCGTTTTTCTAATCAGTTGTAAATAAAATTTTATATTCACTATATCAAATCAACCAATTTAATTTAAAAACGTTGCTGTCAAAACTTTAAAAACCAAGAAGCTCTTCTGTAAAATGCAAAATAGGACGACACATCAATATAATTGCCGGCTCAAAACAAAATCTGATCATCTGAAAAATGAAAATGAATGCCTATTTTCAACTCTCTGATTATAGTACAAACATACGTTAAAAAAATAAATAAAATAAACTGTCAGCAACCATCACTGGTTGATTTGATATGGATTACTCCTGGAAATCAGGAAACATGTCTTTATTCTAATATTAAATTGCAGTAATATTCAATGTTTAATGTACCATTTTCTGTGATCAGGACATTTATGTTTTATCTGATTCTAAAACAGAGTTTATCATGCATTTATGCACGATGTCGCAAAACTCCCTTTCTTGGAACATGTCTTTAGCAGAAATAAATGACAATTTTTAAATAAAGTTTTTGCCTAATATATACAGGGTGAACCTTAAATAAGTACAAATATTTTAACCAGCAGTATAGTTCACTGTGTAGAACACATAATTAATAGTTGTTTTACAAAAAAATCAGAAATAAAAAAGTTAAATTTTAAATAAATTTTGTAATTTTTCTGTAGAAAACTTGTTGAGGACCGCTGACGTTCATACATTTATGAGTTATAGCGCTTCAGATTGAACATGTAGTTCACAGTGTTGCCAGTGTTACACAAATGTCTTTGCTTGAAGATAAATTAAATAGTTAATTTTTTAACAAACAGGTAAGCTTGTGTGCACGTTTATGTATAATTTTTGAACATTGGACATAGTAATATCACGTAATATCTTCCTAAATACTTTACGGTAGTATTTAACTTGCGGAAATTCATTTTTAATCGTTTATAGTAAGGTCAGTTAAGCAGTTAAAATGTATGCTAATATTGCTGCGTATCATACTACATATCCAACTTTACTGTACTTATGCTTCAAACAAGTATTTTTAAAATAGAATTAACCGTATTACTTTACTATTACGTTAAATGAAACTTAATATTTATATTAGAGGAGATATGGCAACCTCGCAACAGATCATATGGTTCATTAGCTTGGTTAAGCAGCGGTCCTCAAAATGTGGGTATTTTTAAAAAAAATTAATATCTCCGTAAATATTAGAAATTTTTAAAAATGGCTTTCACTAGACTGATCTATATGACGAACTACACCAGCAGTTAAAATATTTGTACTTATTTAAGGTTCACCCTGTATAGTTGAAAATCGATGAAACAAAATGAAAACTTATCGATATTGTCTGATCTATGAATACTATGTGTTCTTAAAAAAAATAACCCAGTGGGGTTAAGTCTGGCAATCTTAGTATCCATGTGCTTCATCAAATGGTCCTATCTAACAATTTGGATATTGTCTATTCAAATGATTCCTTACAATTTTATAACTAGTGCACCATCTAACTTAAATAAGTATTTTGCTTGTACAAACTTTAATCTTTTTTTTGTTTAGTTGTGAACGTGATGTTTACTACCTTTTAGCTTTCATGCTAATTTGCTGTGTAATAATATATCTAATTCTTATATATTTTATAACTGCGTTATAAGGGAGAGGTGGGAACATTTAGACACCCTATTTTTCATAGCATTAATTTCCAAACTATTTCTGGATTCAGAACATAGAGAAAATGATTTTCACCTTGTTCGATATGTACAATATATTGTCATGGTACCTTTGGATTCAAATCTGACCCCTGCTGCATCAGAGTCCCTATGGTAAACCAGAAGGAGTTCGCTAGGGAGAATTGGTTTTTGACAAGGTCGTTGTCTATCTCGCAGGGATGCGGGTTGTGCCACTCGTAGGGCGAGAATCTTGCTACCACGAACATCGTAATGGACACTAGGACGTATGCCGATAGAACATACAACCAGATGTCCATCGCCAGGGGGTTCATGAACGAGAACAGCCTCGCTTGCTGGCTCTCTGGCACCTTCAACAGAATCGATGATGAATTGAGGCATCTTCCACAGGTGTATTATACCCAGTTGGCCAATAGGTTTGTATACGAGATTTTACAAAGAGTCGATTTAGATATATGGACTAAAATTTGTTCAATTAATTTATTCAGATTTTTTGTTGTTGGATATTTACGTTAAAAATTAAATACATTGTGCCTTTGACGTCGCAACCATTAAAGAACGAAATGAAACGTTCAACAGGGATAAATATTATTGGTTATTTTCCCGGGACTGCGTGGATTGTTATGAGAAAATACTGATATGAAAAATTTAAAAGTCTCTGGGGCGAAAGCAACAAAAATATCTAGAACTTTCCAGCACTTCCGGTTATACCGGAAGTCGAAACAAAACTTTCTTATTATTTTAATTAAAACACCCTGTATATTATTTAGAGTGGCCTTAACAATAAATTAATATTGCAAAATCTACCTAATCTAGGATCAATGTGAGATTGATACCGGTTGACATTTGACCATTCCTCTACTTAATGAAGTTTTCCTCATTCCTTCACTGAATGATGGTTAGGACCTATCGACGTAAGTCGTTCCTAGGTGTAAATTCGGTCCGCATAATAATATGTCTCTGACTTCTGGGCTAATTTTCGTGATTAGAATGAGGGGTAGAGATATTATTATTATATTATTTGTGGGTCATAGATACACAATGTAATACATATAGTATATGCGAGTAGTATAATTACCTATGTAGATAATGCCATAATTATTAGTGGTGATGTCGTGATCTTACGGTATTGTTAAATGTAACTTATTCCTTTGTTTACAATATAAATTCGCTAATGACAATTACAACAATCTAACATATACTGTAAAAGTAGTTATTGAATAATAATATTTAACAGTTATTATTTTTTTTTAAATCAATTTAATATTTCTTTAATGCTATTTACTACTGATTTAATTTCTTCTTAAACATTTTTAAAATGTTCTTATTTATTACTTTTGTTTATTATGTTTTCAGAATATCGGTCAGTGGTAGCGCGGTTTAAGGCGTCAGTACTTGAATCGATGTAACTAGATCGCTGATGTGCGTGAACTTACTCCCCATTTTTTGATAAACTAAAAAATAAAGGTTGTGCTAAATTGTGCCGGATTAGTGCTACATTGTGCCGTAAAATTTTAAAGAAAAATAATAGCCATTTTCCTAGAAAATGAAAAAATCGTGTTCTTACGTACCCTCCACTTCGCGAAAATCGTAGTTTTTTTAATGTGCTATATTTTGCTAGTTGTTTTTAACATTGTGCCGTTTAAAAGCCCTAGCCCCTCCATTTTACCACAATTCGATTTTTTTTCGATGTGCTGAATTATGCTAGATGTTCTGAACAATATGTGTCTCCGTTCCCCGGAAAATCCGGAAAAACCGGAAATTTGGACTTTAACTTAGCTCCCCATTTTTTTCGAAAATTAAAAAACGGAATTGTGCTGAATTGTGCTAATTGTCCTGAACATTGTGCCGGTTAAATAAATTCGATATCTATCTCCGTTCTCCGGAAAATCCGGAAAAACGGAAATTTAAGCGTGAACTTTGCCCCCCATTTTTTTCTAAAATTGATGAACGGGTTTGTGCTGAATTGTGCTAGTTGTCCTGAACATTGTGCCGTTTAAAGAAATTCGATATCTATCTTCGATCTCAGGAAAATCCCTCTCTGCGGGTCGAAGAATGTTGGCTTGGGTCAATGTGAGAGATTGATACCGGTTGACGTTTGACTATTCCCCTAATTAATGAGGTTTTCCATGTTTCTCGCATTCCTGCACTGAATGGTAGTTAGGGCTTACCAACGTAAGTGGTTTCTGGGTGCAAATGCAGCCTGCCTTAATAATAATATGCCGCCTCCTCACCCGCACAAGTTCTGTGCTAATCCTCGTGATTTGAATGAGGGGTACATAATATATTATTATCTATTAATAAAACAAGTAATTTAATGTAGTGAAGTCAGATAGCAAAATTAGATAAATGCCTCAAATAACATTCTACATCACGCAAATGGTAGAAGCAAATATAGAACATGTTACTTGAAATCGGAATAAAGTCCTGAATACAATAAATTAGAAGAAATATAAGTTTGCTTTACCATTGATTTTATAAATGCCCTGTATACAGTCTGATAACTTAGCAGAAAAGTTTAATTAATTCTTTACATCTTTATCTTATTTTTTTCGATGAACTTATTCTCCCAAACCTTTTAAAATGGTCTTCACATACAATGCAATGCTTTCTTTCGTAGAGCTTCATTGCCCTACACCACATTTTTCTTTTAATTTTTTTTTTGGCACGGTAAAATATTTTTTATTATCGAGTCTATTTTGCAACTTTTTTTAATATCAATGTTTATTTAACACAAAAAAACACCTAATAATATCACAAAAGACAAATGAACTCTTCCAACGTATGTACTGCGTTGTCTGAAAGCATGCAAACCATATACAGATATGAACTAAAGCGTACTGTTTTATTCAGGTATGCACACAGAACGGTGTCTGACGTCACAGGCCTACGCTGTGGCTGCGATCGTTTTGTGAGGGCGTGGCCAGACTAAATGTTTTAATACCGTTTTTAGGCTAATTTTTCGGCGAAATTGTCTAGAACAAACGCCAGTTCGATTAAAATCATGCTCAATTTCCCCATTGGTACTCTTGACACTGGTCTCCCCTACTATTGTTGTTGATAATTTATAAAGACCTTAAGCAGAGAACAACAACGTCTGGTCTTTCCTGTGTGGATATTATTTGGAGATGACTACGGTTTTATATTTTTTCTTTGGTAAGGGTATCAGCCATAAAGTTTTTAAATTACTGGCATATCTGCCGTCGCGTACTCTAAAATCTGCATTATAAACCCCAATTTTGTATATCAAAGCACGTCGTTAAATGTCACAAGCAAAAAACATAATTTTGCAAACGGCGTAAAAAATAAATGGAGATAGCAGATTAGAATGATTGATGGCACTCACCTAGACGTACACGTATACTCGTCTGGAGCCCCAGAATTTTAATGGTTTTGTACGGCTAGTATGACGTGAAAAAACAAAATGCCGGTCAATGCCATCACAAAATTGTGTGTGCAATAATTATCGTCAACTAACGAAAGCATAGATGTACTCGTAAGTAATTGGTGCGGTTAAAAATGTATGAATAACTATACAGGGTGTTAGATGAAAACATAAAAGATCATATACCATCAAAATTAACAAAAAAAACCTGATATGGAATAGGTGCTAAACCCAACCATTTTCGAAAAAAAAAACAAATTTTCAATTTCATGTGTGAAAATTCAGTTAAATAAGGAATTTCACCATAATTTTGTGTATTAAATGACCATAAAATGCAGTGTTTACCCCTTGTTTCAATTTATTTATGTTTAGTTTTAATAAAACAATTTTTTCGTTAATCAGAATTCGATAAAGTGGATATCGTGGAATGTGGCAACAACACAAGAATGTAGTCAAGGATCGGTCGGGAGTACAGGTCAGTTGGTATTTGAACTGCGAAGTGTTAATATGTTGCTTATCGGAAGTCTTTTATGTGTCACGACTTCCTTAATTTCTTTTGTTTGTTAAAATGTTTAGCATACGTGAGTATCACGATATGTTATTAATTTATGAAGAAGCTTGCCACGATCGTTTCCTCCGGCAGCTGCCTAACAGACAAAAGGACATTCGTTGAAGTATTTCAACGTCTTCTTGATATTGGTAGTCGATATTTTGGATATTTATGCAGAAAATGACGGAAGGAGTCCTAAATTAACTAAACTCTTGCACATCAAAATTGATATTTTGATTTTTTTTCTCGAAAATGTTTAGATATTCAAAGTTTCAATTAAATAACCTAAAGAGGGTGTGATATTAGATCATGAAATTTTAGTCAGTTACCGAAACTTTATGAGCTTAACAATATCCAATAGATACTATTTCAAAATGTATACTAAGGGTGTGGGAAAATAACTTTATTGATGGCAAAGTTCACTTTTATCTCTTTACCCGTGGATTTTTCTAATTGCTGTATGAAAAATATGAAATCTTGATGGTTTTTACATAGATTTTGATGTATGCATTTTCAACGGTGTAACGTTTTAAATACGAACCAAAATGTCGACAAACAATGGGGAAATTGCATGATTTCCAAATACGTACAGAAGAAAAACGTATTATTTTAGTCGAAATGACGTTTGTCCTAGACAATTCCGTGGAAAAATAAGCCTAAAAACGGTATTTAAAAATTTAGTCTGCCCACGCCGCCACAAAACGATCGCCGTCACAGCGTAGACCTGTGACGTCGGATGCCGTTCGCTCATGTCAAAAAAAGTGCATTTCACCGGGGAATTTGAATGAAGTATTGTATTTTATGTACGAATACAGCATACAGCGCCCAATAAAAAATATTTCACCGAGCCAAAAAAATGAAAAGTAAAATGTGATGGAATTTAATTGGATTAAATTGTTCTATTAAGCTACCAAAATGTATACAAGGCGTTTAGAAAATCAATGGTAAAGCAAACTTACATTTTTTCTCATTTATTGTATTCAGCGCTTCTTTCTAATGCCAAATAACATGTTCTGTTTTTGTTCCTACAATCTACGTGATGTAGACTGTTATTTGAGGCAGTTATACAATTTTGCTATCTGACTTCGCTACATTAAATTACCTGTTTTAGTCTGAAAACATAATAAACAAAAGTAATAAATAAGGATTTTTAAAGAATGTTAAAGGAGGAATGAAATCGGCAGTAAATAATAACAATAAAAATGTATTAAATTAGTAGTTGTTTCCTGCAGTGTTTACAGATTTAATTGCTCGTCGCCCAGGGCGAGAGGTCTGCGTTAGGTACTTACTGCAATATAGGTCGCTCTCTGTAAGTCGAGCCGCTTAGGCCGAGCAGGAAGTAAGCAGAACACTTATATCTCACCTGCACTCAATTTATATGTGAACATACATATGAAGGAACAGCCAGTTCAATTGTCGGTCATCTCACCTATGGCATACTGATGAGGGCTAACAAGCCCGAAATCGGTCTATGTCTGGTGGTGTGTCCGACAAGGGTTCTTGGCTGTTCACACAGATACTGCAGGAGTAATTCAATGCCGGTCGGGGAATTAGGCCGCGGAGTAGTTGTTTCCTGCAATATCATTTACATATATTAAATTGATTCTAAAAAATTAATAAATATTAAATACCATTAATCATACTCTTACTTATTATTTTTCAAATTAAAATAAGTAGTAATGTGAAATCTGATGTCATAATTTAATAAATACCTCAAGTAAAAGCATCTATTTGGTACTTACCCAACAGCATTGTCGCCGTCATTGTTACGAGCGGATCTATATTGTAAACAAGTTTAACAATACCGTAAGCTCATCACATCACCACTAATAATTATCGCATTACCTACACAGAATTTACACTATGTATCTATTACCCTCAAAAATGCTAAAAATATCGTCGTACATGGACCCATTGACTGACTTCAGAATCAAAAAATCTCTTTCCATTATCAAGTCATCGCCCTGTTTGGTAATGTTCCTGCCTAGGCTATAATGTTAGGGATACACAGTTACATTAGTGCGATAATTCTACATTATCCGCAGCATACAATAGTGGGTTTTAGTTTCAGCGTTGAGTCGTTTAATAAGTTCCTTAATATTGCACAAAATACCTGGGGGTTAACACCAGAAGTCTGCCTGAGCAACGTCCCTGTGGCGAACCAAAAGCTATTCGATATATTTAACTGATTAACGAGGTGACCCGAATGCTTCCAGGGCGTCGGGTTTACCAGTTCGTATGGCGTGAATTTAGCTAGAGTAAATATGGTGAAGCCGGCCATAAAGAAAGCTCCAGCTACGAAAATCCAAATGTCTAGGCCGAGGGGGTCCAGGAACGTGAAAAATGCTGATTCTTTGTCAGTCGGCACCTGTGTCATATGAAAGGATATAAATAAATAATCAAAATGTATACTTTGTTGTTTTTGACGTAAATCGGCATTTCTAAAATAATTAGGCAATACTGTATATATTAAGTTTCATTAACATAATACAACGATGCCATACATAAAAAAAAGTTATAAAATATTTACAAAATAGTCCATCGTTCCTATAATAACAATATAATGCATCGAAAAATACCGCATTCTTGAAACAACCCCTTGATTATTTCTATAATTTACCTCTTTATAAATAAATAAATACATTCTACATTTTAAATATCTTTATAAAAATAAATCGAGAGGTGTCAGGTCTGGTGCACGTGTAGGTCATTTCACCGGTGTCATATTTCCAGGACTTATACAGGTGGTTTCTTAAGTAGAGGTCAAAATCGAGGGGTGTATTTTATGGCCAAAAATAAGGGTTTTCTGTTATATGGGGTCTTAGAACAGTCATTGTCCAGCTACAGCGTGTAAAAAAAATTGAAAAAAATCTCTTTTTTAAAAATGCAGATTAACAGCAAAACTGTGCCTTTTTTTGAAGAAAACGTAAGATTATTTTTAACTCCAAAATATTTGATACAATATGTGTTCTCTTAATACACCCAATAGGCAATTTGCATATTTTTTATTTTATTACCAAAATATTCATATTCAGTTCATTTTATGTGTACTGTGTTAGTTTTATGTCATTCTCTGCAAAAATAAAGCGGTAATAAATTAGTCGATTTATTACGTCTTTCCCAACCACAAAAACGCGAGAAATACAAATGGCGATTATGTGACGTCACAGTATATGATCACGTCATGTTGTTTTATATACTGTGACATGAATGTCAAAATCGAACTGTCAAAGTCAAATTATTATTTGTTTTGTTGGTGTGCATTGTGTATAATATCCATATAATTATAGTAAATAATGGCAACAGAGAGTGGATTTGTTAAAGGACAAACAGATAACCTGCTCAAAATTGACTCATTGTCAATGTTTTCGTTTCTGGGAGAAAATCCAAATTTTATGGTGAATAATTTCAAGACGTCTGCGTTTTGCATCACTTTGTTGCTCAGGTACCATTTTCCTCTGACAGTTAAAATGATGGGGTATTACACCTTTTTTTAGTTGTAGACTTTGTACATTCCCATTTAATTTGGGCTGCCAATAATTCTCCATATCTTCTTCCAACTATTAATTTTAAAATCATCTTTATAATCTCTGAATAAAGTGAAAAATGACTTACGGTGAAATGATCCTCGCAACAATATAATGCCGTTGTGTTCGATATTGTTGCATTCTCGTCTCGTCTCTATTCATTGAAATGAACCATTTCTTACGCATTTTGTCATGTTTAGGAACCGAGAAGAATATTTTTTCCAGGGAATTGGTTACCGTAGTGTTTTGAACTTTGGTACCACATTACTTATAAAATTCGTGTTTTATCGGTTCCATCCTCTTCGGCAATTCAAAACTTATGTTATAATCAATGCTGGACACCACAAAGTTCGACCAGGGTTCAACGCTAACCAGTTACGGAACGAGTTTGCTAACCGACTTAACTAAACTACGTCGATTTGACAATTTGACATCATGGACGTTTCCATATACTGTGACGTGGACCAATCAGAATGTTGTTTCCGAACCCGTGACTATATTTGAATAAATTGCTATATAAAATAATTAATTATGAAAAATATAAGAACAATTTTACAGAATTAGCAAGATATTCTTGTTAAGTACTTAATATATAATAAAATAACAATATTTTTAAGCATTTAAAATTTTATGCAAATTGCCTATTGCAGCGAAATATTTTACATCTTATGAGTATTAATAAGATAAACATCATTTAGCTACAAACGTTAAACTTAAAAATATAAGCATAATTTAAAATCATGTAACGGGAAGTGATCAATTTCATTCGATTTGATTTTGTTTTGACGCTGCACCTCTGATAACACAGGCACACCAAAAAAATAAAAGTTCTGTGCCCGAGCTCCGACCTACGGTTCCCCATGTATTTTTGGCTCCCGAAACCGATCCCGGGTCGGTAGAGCCCAGACGTTTATTTTTTTTTATGTCTTTATTCACTGTGCAATGCTACATGAAGGCAATCCTCTTAAATCAATTCGATCCTGAACACAGTGAAATCATATGATTGTGTCTGACAATTTGAAATATTTTAAGTGACTTGGGAAGTGCGAGGTCCTATCCATCAACTGATTCATGTTTAGACCCTACAATGGCACGGAGATAAAACTTTGCGCTTATTTCCAGGTAATGGCCAAATTTTGGTCATTTTTTGATCGTAGCGCGCAAATATGGAACGTCTGGGCTATACCGACCCCGGGATCGGTTTCGGGAGCCAATTTTTTGTGTGCCTGTGTAATCAACTACAAAATTTTATTTATTTGTACTTCCTCACCTTAAATGCCTCGAGTATTTTACTGTTAAATTAACTGGCTAATATGTAGAGACGATTTGGAATGTTTGTAAACGAACAAATTATTCTTTCATTTTCAAAAGACCTGGGCTACCAGAATAATTATCTAAATACTGCTGTTGTTTTACATGATATTATCCAACAAAAAGTAACTAGAGAAATCTTAGTGTTAATATTTAATAGAAATGTTTTCATCGTAATATTAAGGTCAAAAATACTAAAGCAAATATCGAAACAAAGGGACCTTTCGTAATGTATATTAAAAAAGTTTTGTTTCTTAATAAAATTGCTGTCCTTACAAAACGCTCAAAGCTCAAAGTGCCAGGAGAAACCACTAATTGAAATCGCTACCTTATGTGTAAAGAACAAAAGTATACTTAAAACTTCTAAAGGACATAAACAAATCTATGTTCATTATTGGCTAATTTCAATAGACCTTAAATTAATTGACTAATTAATTAAGGGTTAACTACCACTAAGTACAAAAATGTTACAACTAAAAAACAATAAAAAATATTTCGGAGCGCTTCCAATGATAGAATTGACAAAAATGCCATTGAAAACTTAAGATAAAAAAAACTTAATTTTCACCTGCATTTCCGCCACTGAGCTTGAAGAAAAAACAATTTTTAGAGTGGTCTATCATTTTAAACCTACAACCACGTATTTTTTCATTAAGCATGGTCGGAGCTAAACAGGGTGTTTTACAAGCTCTATGATAAATTTTGGCAGACATTTTTTCGTATATGAATATAATTTCATATTTCAATCAAAGTAGCCTGATAAATAAAAATTATGGTTGCTATAACATAAACTATTATTTGTGTTTAAATATTAGTTAACTTTTATTAATAAAATACTTTCAGGTAACTGCTGACGAGTAGTGATTTCAACAAGGCTGCTTCATATGCCTCCATAAATAAAAGTCCAAAGGATTCAGATCTGAGAAACGCGGTGGCCATGCTATTTGACCTTGTTGATGTATCTATTTATTCGAGAAATGATCATTTAACCAAGCAATTACTTGTCACCCTCTATGTGGTATCATCCATCGTGATGATACCACATATATTAAGCACTACGTCATCAATGAAATCAAAAAGGTTGTGTTACAAGTTCTGTCCACATCTGCATTTAAACGATCATTTAAAACATGTAGGCAGTAGGCAGTAACTGAAATACTTGCATTACATAACATCCATTATTTTTAGTAGAAACAGTGATATAACAGTTTTTACCAATTTAAATAGATAATAGATAATAAAAATGATATGAATTATTTCAAAATTTAAAGTTTTCATCTTGTATTATCAATTACCCAAGGTCGAAAATAATAGAGAGTGACTAATTCACGGCATAGATATGAGTATGGAAGATACGGGTGGCATGATTACCTAAGCGTGCCACTTGAGAACAGTTAAAGCGCACAAAATTATCAAAAATAAGTTGACTCCCTGCAAATTAGAATGCGATTGCCCACCACCACCAACTTACATCTACCTGATGCGCACTCCGCAGATATCACACTTAAGCCTTGTCCTCATGGACGCGAAATTCACGAATTTTGTAACTTTTGTTTTAATTATTTATGGCGGAAAATGTCTACTTTTGACAAAATTTGCGAAACTGTAAAACACTACAAATATTATTGTTCCTTCATTATTATGTGGTGTTAATACATTTGTTTAGAGCTTCTGACAATCTACCAGGGCAGTTTCATGATGAAAATGACAGAGAATGTTGTAGTTGACAAAATTTGTTACAAATAGAGATTTTTCCCACCATTAAATAAATTGTGCTAATATTTGCGAATTCCGCATTCAAAAGGCCAAAAGACTTTATAATACATACGCGGTATTTACTATTGGTTACTAGCACTATCAATATAACGGTCACACATTAACACTTATTATATCATATCGTACCACTTTTCGTATGACCTTCATACATCCATGATTCGTCAAAATTTAATATATTCTTCGTTGTGGATTCTGATTTTTTTATATTTATTTTAAATAGCTTCTTCGCCATATCACGGATTTCGTCTTTTTCCATCAGTATACTATTTTCGATTTCATTTATGCGGACAAAGTTTCATCTTGTAAGATATAGCAATCGATTGTTTTTGTCGAAAATTCATTTTAAAAATACCATCTTCCTTCCAGGAGCTTCCATCATTTTCTGTTTCACACTTTTTTATTTGCACTATACATACATATGCTACTCGCGTACAACTTTGTTAATGAAATGCATATTTCAACATCACATACACTCATATTTTGACCTCGCGCTCTAAACTCTTTATATATGTCATCATCCGATATTCCTCACTTGTTACATTAGGACGATTTTTAGAATACGCTGTAGAGCATGAATTATTCTCCATTCTTAGAAACACAAAATCGCTAATAAAATTAATTACATTCATAATTAAATTAGCGTAAAATATATACCCGAAATTTTGCCCGCCCAAACGATATACCCGCCCATGATAGTGCTGGAAATGGAACAGGTGGATCCGTCAATTCGTCGCAGCCAATCAAAAGCTGCAGCGCATGCGTACTTACTGCAGCAGAAGCTGTGTAATCGGGTATGCTCTCAGAGATATGCGGCACACGATTTTATAGGAAAAATATACGAACTGTACGTATATTTCTTTGTGTTGACTGCTATAGATTGTGAGCAGGTTTATAACATGAGTCACTCTCTAGATTTTTGGCCGTCAACTATAATTGAAAATTTGTCATTGACAGCATTTATTATATCTTCTTCATTTTGTACATTCACTTGAGTAAGACGAATGGCTTTTTTGGAGACAAATTACCTTCTCGAAGTTTACGAAATTATTCACTAAAGACGGTGTGGGCAGGTTGATGTCTATTTGGGTATCTTCGTCGGTATACTGAGGCTGTTTATCCGGCGTTCCCATTGGAATATCCATTTACAAAGACAATAATTGCATACTATTCAGTTGTAAATAAATGCATTTTTTATTGAGCACTTCACCGCTAAGTGTCAAATGAATAAACAAAATGCACAAATAATAATTATTTTTATAGCAACCATCATTTTTATGTATTAGACTACTTTGAAATTATATTTTTTAAAATGCTTGTTCAAATAAGAAGAAATGTTTGAGATTAACACAGCTATCATTTGCCAAAGTTTATCATAGAACACCCTGTATTTATGGCAGTTCTTTTTCTATTTTGATGGGCAGTACGCGTATTCGATTATTTATCCTTTTTATGTTAACTAAAACAAATCACGTAAACTACATAATATGAATGAGTTGTTGTGACATTTAGAATAATTAATGGAAATTTGTCCATAGCCTTGAGGAGTTCTTATTGTTTATTGTTGCCAATTGTTTGGATACTCTTGTATTAAATCCCAGCGGTATTTATGAAAACCCGAATTCAGTAGAAAATGTCAACTTAGTCGAGCAGAAAAAAATATTGTCGTGTTGCATGATTCATCCTACCGAATGAATTAAATGAGACTGGGAAAAACAGACAACCGAGCTTGACCATAATAATATTTCACCTGAGAAAGCTGGAATGTTTTTTTTTCAAGTTATCACCTTGCAGTAACCGATAACTTTACCGAAGCATGAAAATAATGGAAAAGAAATAGAAATCTTTCGGTTGGAGAGAACCATGCATGCATGCTCTAAATAAATTTGAAAAGAAAACAGGAAAGTAATTGACATAAAAATAATAATTGAAATAAAGTAGTTTGAAGCAAAGGTTTTAACCTAATAAAACAAAACATAATCATAGTTATTATAAAATATTATTAGCGTTATTTGATTGTTGATATCTAATAAAACATATCCAAGGTAAAATACATAAATCCGACATTCAAGATAAGTGCAGACAAATTGGTACATCTGGATTGCTCTGTTCAACACAGAAAAAGCATTTAGGTTCATCTAATATGGTTACAGTTAGAATTGAACTTTGGCAGCTATTTTCGGGATCGTATTTACTAGTCACTGTGTTTTCTTGTACACTGAATACCTTTTTAGTTCTTAATATATAGGGCGTAACAATAAAGCAAGTCATCTCGTTAACTGCATATTTTGTGCATTATTGTGAACGATGCCTAAAAAACAAACTTAGAAACAGGGGGATGGTTATTTTATCTTTCACTTTTTTCTGACGTCATAATTTGAAATTTTGATTAGAATATTTTATTACTCATCATATTTTTTCGTAAAACTCTCTATCTTTGAAACATATTCGTCCATAGGCGTACTTCAGAAAAATTTGGAGGAATATAATAACCCCCTTTCAGTTTTTACGTTTGTTTTTTAACCGTCGTTTACAATAATGCCCTTGAGGATTTGGTTAATAGCAAGAAGTATATCTACAAAATTTCAAACGTGAAAACCAGAAGAAATTATAGCGAATAACAATTTTAAAAGTTCAACTTTAACACCCTGTATCTTTTAAGGAAGGCATTTTTGTATATAGGAAAGTAGGTAAAAATCGTCATATTTTGTCGCAAAAAATACGCAGTCAACGGGATGACCTGCTTTTGTGTTGTACCCTGTACATATATTTTTGTAAGTAAAGCTTAAGATGAATTTATTAATTATTATTGAATACTTTATATAGGCCTGCGAGTAGAATATAATATTTGTTTTTCATATACAATTTTTCTTGTAATGTCTTTATTTAGGAGAGAAGTTTTAAAAATATAACAGTCTCCTAAAGTATCATCTTCAACCAAATTTACCTTATACTGGGTCAGAGGCCTGCAAAACGTGAGAATATTCAATTTGTTAGGTCATAGGCTCTATACTATATGATAATTGGCTATATTATTCAATGCAGTTTTCATTCTAAACCAAAAATTTTCTATTGGCGTTATCTGCTATTTGTTGTAGTTTTATGGACAATTTGATTTTTTCTTGCTTAATGCACTTTTTCTTAATACCGAGTTCTTGAGAAAAATCGAAAAGGTATTTAATCATCATTAATTAATTGTTTTTAGTGCTCATATTCCAGGGTTTTTACGTACAGCCCAGTGGCGTATTTATAATTTATCTATATGGTGTATCTTTTAAAATATGACCCAAGCATAATTTCTTTTAATTGGAACACCCTGCATATTTGTATGCCATTCAATTTCAATATTTTTTCCTTCGTAATGATATACAGGGTCGGAAATCGCTGATGGTCTATCTGTCTTTACACGAGAGCGACAAAGTAAAGTATAGATATCCGTGCGATAGACAAGGATGGCTATAGGAAGACGTTTTATAAATTAGAATAACATCTGAGCAGTCACTCCCATTTCTAACCGAGCGAAGATGGCGATTGGTCGCTGAGATATAAGTGGGAATGGATTTTATTTGTTGAATGGCGAAACGGGCGTTGACTATTTAGATTTTAAAACGTCGTCAATATTGTCATCCTTGTCTATCGCACGCATTTCTATACTTTACTTTGTCGCTCTCGTGTAAAGACAGATAGACCATCAGCGATTTCCGACCCTGTATAACAGTTGCTACTTTATATTTTTGGAATTGTCAAAAAAACGTTAAATTGATAAAACTAATGTCACGTGGTGCACAGCTGGCCATGCATTTGCATATAATTGTATAATACTGGTTCATTTAGTTTATTAAGGTTCTTTTTAATAATTCAAAAAATAATTTTAACAAGATAGTTATATAAGCCAATTAAGCAATTTATAAATATCTTTACTGACGATGCGATTTAAAAAACTCGAAAATTATTTAATAATGAAAAAAAATTTTTTAGTTTTCCTCTGGTGACGATTTTAATTATAAACATGAAAATAGTTCAATTACAAATATAGATATAATAAATAGAAGTATGTATTTAGGGTTCTCATTTTCAATATTAATGAATATTATTCTTAACACATACCTTATTACGGTTACTGTGTTCCGTTTAAAAATTACAAGTACGCCACTGACCTCTAAGTGAAAAACTTTATCAGAATCAATTTTCACCATACCGATATCTCAGCTATTCTCTGAGATACGAATCCTTTAAAAATAGTTTTGAATAAATTTTGCTTTGTATCTCAAAAACGAAGAGATCTATGAAAGTTCTAATTATAGCGCCTTAAGTTTCTTAAACAAGTAGTCTCAAATAATATCGCTAAATAATACTTATTTAAATTATTATTTAGGTACTATTATGCGATTGTTTATGACTGGGTGGCCTGCAAGAAGAAAACTTGTCATAACGGATGACGAAGATACATTTTTTATTTTAAACATAGCAAAGTTGGTTGAAATATATTTAATATTTTAGGGGAAATCCAATATATATATATATATAGTTTTGTACAACACTGTATCTTCATAGTGAAGGTCCCAGACAAAAAGTTTATACGGAACAATAACTATTTTCGAGCTGTGTTTGTGAGAACAATACTTAATCAGTCCACATAAATAATTAAAAATGAAATATTTGAAAAAATAAAAAAGTTATTTCGTTGGATAATAACATGTAAAACGCACTGTATATAAATCTAGGATATTCAATAGTGATTGATTTTATTCTCCGCTAGTCACACCACGTCCCTTCACGTATAGGATGCAATCGGTCATATGGGATAAAATGGTTGGGTCCTGCTATGATTTCCCAATCCCTGTAATTTGGAATGGACACAGAATTGATGTCGAGCAAGATTGAAATACTCTAACCCAATAGCACGACCACCCTGACACTATTGACACTTTTGTGGACCGAGATATATTTCCTAAGCATCTTACAGAAAATTTAGAAATAACGTTTTTGTTATGTAACACCATAATTGTTCATGATGTATGTATGTATACTCTCGACAAGAATTCAGACGACTTACGTCATACGAACAAATGAACAATTCATTATATTTTCATCAAAATATTTAAGAAACTGCAACTGATAGTAATAAAACTATATACTACACTAAAAGTTTGCATCATATTGCACTAAATTGCAAAAATATATTGTTTTTAACGCGACCAAATATCGAGAATTATGTTGACAATAAAAACAAATGTGTAACGTCAGCCGTGACGTAAGACGTCTGAATTCTTGATTCGAGTATAGAATGACACGCACTTTCAAATGGCATGGTCAAAATGGGGGGTTACTATTTAAAAAAATTGTCAATGACGTCATGTCTCGAACAACGATGACGTCACAAATATGGGTCGTATGTCAAAAAGTGCTTTTTTAAAAAACTAAAACGACGTTCCAGGGGATTTTTTCGAAAACTTCTCAATTTCAAAAATAATGAATTTATTCGTTACTTTTTGAAAGCACTGTATAGATTTTTTTTAATGGACTTGTCCATCTTCTAACTCGGGTGTTTTACTCGTTTTTCTATCATTTTAAAAGAAACATGGTGTGCCACAAGTGGCGCCCTCTACTAGTGACGTCAAAATTAGAAACATATTTTAATTTCTCGTCCGCAAAAACCCCCGATTTACAAATTTTATGTAAATATTTGGATTTCTTAAGAAGTTATTTACAAATATCGAAAATAAAATTTTAAATTTAACACCCTGTAACTCCATTTATAATCAGTTTCAAAAAAAATGTTATAGAAAGAGGTATTATTTATTTTCGGTTTAGAATTATCCCCTGAATTTTTTGCTCATCATTTCCGGACACGCTGTATATCACTGTCGTTATTTACTAGTTTAATGCCGCAAAACTGCGATCATTTCCGATAATTACGGTGTCACTGTTGTAACTGCCTAAAGCACTGCCGACAATACCGTCCACTGCCGTTCACTACCTATTGAATGCCTTCAACTACCTAATCAATGCAAACATTGCTCACGGCATTGCCTTAACTGCCGTATTCACTGCTGCTATTTTGTACACCACTGCCGATCGCGAAACACCCCTCGGTCTGCACAAAACATAAGAGTCTTTTTCACGAAAATATTGGTTTACTTTTTATTATGATGAAGTAAAATACTAATATTAGCATTGTTGTGAAATATTATTAAATCTTAACTTATAGATTCCAGAATATTTGAAGGAAAGCAGTTCGAGAAACGGTATATACTTTACACGATGCAAATCGGTGAAAAATTCAAATATTTCCTTTTTTCAATATAATTGATGAGAAATTCCGCACGGAATAGGTGGGATAAGGTGGGCACGTTAGGTATTTACTCACCTTAAACAGAATGCTGATTCCAAGGTTCATGAAGGGCTTCGTGAAGTCTATGACACTTTCCCTGGCATAGTTTATGGTCATTGATCCCACCGCCAAATCGGCTTTCTAAAAGCAAATTATTTTATTAATCAGACTTATAGGAAGACTTATATATTGAAACATGGATGATGTCCCGCTTAAAAACCGCCACGGGGTAGGGCAGGGGGATGCCCAAAATGTAATTTAACGAAACTTACTTATACATACAGAGAGTTGTACCTAGGGGGAGTTACAGGCTTTGACAAATTTCGATAAAAATAAATATCTGTGCAATGTTTTAGCTTCGTAAGAGATAAATAGGAATATTGAACGTATGCTGTTTGGGAAAACGTATGCCTTTTGAACGAACGTATGCCTCACACTACACAGATTTCGATATTAAAAATGTTCTTGTTCTTGTTAAACTTTGAAAAATATTGGTTTTTGAAAAAAAAACGAGAGATCCTTCTTAATAAGATATTCTAGCATTCTTAGGTTAGTCCGACAAAAATAACAGTTTTATCAATTCCTCATAACGTCAAAATAATGTAACCCTTGTCATTTATGAATATCGTGGTAGTTATTTTATTTTATATAGCGTCCCGCCATTAGTTTCATCAGTACAATACATTAGTGAAATTTGACCAAATCTATCGTTAACACTCTATATAACCAATCAATTTAGAATTAAAAAGGGATGATTTTTTACAAAACTAACCATTTTGTTTAATGAACAAGCAAGTGAAAATTAGGTATATTTGTTGGAAGTGGTAAACTAGCTTTGACGTGTATGTCTTATGAACCAGAAACATTTTAAATAAACTTGAATATATAAAATTATGGAAGTATTATATACTACCAAAATAAATATACTTTTCATTTTACAACTTTATGTAGGTACTCATTTTATGTGGTGAAAGATTCTGCAAGATTTAAACACGTAATTAGAAAACTATTTCTAAGAGATGCAGAGGGTGTTCCTTAATTACAGAAATCAACTGGATTCTACGACCGAAAATGCAAAGTTATATAAATAGGTACGTTATAGGTCAATGAACCAAAAAATTGATTTTTTCCAAATATTTTCAAAACGGATCGAGATAGAGTAATAAAATTTGTAATTTAGTATCACAATTAGATTGCGAGTCTAATGTTGTAAAAAAAATCTGTATAATTAGTCATAGGCGTACCAAACTGGGAGTCATTGGGTAAATATTACCCTAACTTTTTCGTATCTCGAAATTTCTGTCGTCAGATCAAAAATTAAAAATTTTGAACAATTTTATTTAAAAAATGGTACTTGTCTTTGATAAATTGTTCCGTTTTTGAGTAATATTTAAAAATTTTGTGACATAGATACCACAAAAATTTTAGATATAATATGCAAGCGGCCAAATTGTCTTTAGTACCGTAAACTGGGGCTACTTTGACATACTTTAAGGAGTTTTTTCATTGTAACTTTTTTCTTAATTATCTGAATCAACAAATTATTGTTTGATTGAACCAATAGATGCCTTTAGAATATTGCCTCTAGGCAACAGCTTTATAAAAGCACTCCTTGATATAAAAAAATATATATTTTTTGGTGTCAAAGTAGCCCCATGCTCGGGGCTATTTTGACATGGCGCTGTTTTGTATTGTAGGTCAAATTAGTATCATTCGGGGGCTAGTTTGACACCAAAAAAATAATATATTTTTTTTATTTTATAGTATTTTGAAGGGTTAAACATTCAAAAACACATATTCTGTTCAAGCTAAACTTTATTTAGTAAAGGTTATAATAAGCGGCAGGTAACAAAATACAAGAAAAATGATAATGCCAACAAAAACAAAAATAATATTCTTCGGTATAGTTTTTGTATCCACGGGCACCCAGTTTCTTTTTATAGGTTCTAACCATATTTACACAATGTTTTCAAATATTTAGAGCACAATAACACCTCAAAATAAAGCGTAATGCTTATACACTAGCCTACCACTATTTACATTAACATAACCTCAAAATTCCGGCCTTCTCACTTCTACGAGGGACGTTGTCAAAGTAGCCCCAAAAAGTGTAAAAGTAACCCTGAAAGTCATAGTTTAGTTTAGGCTTACGGTAGGCTTTGAGAAGATATTTGTCCGTTTATTTGACACATTACAGACATTTTAAAAATTTTTCAATAGGCTATAATATAATTAAAAAATTTATGAATTAGGTATTACATTACTGATATGCACTTTAATTGTATTTTAACATTTCAAAAGATTTCAATAACGCACCTTTAATATGTGTCAGTTATTTTTTTCTCACAACTTACTAGGGACATTTTGACTATTTATAGTTTATGTCCTTATCTTAAACTTTTGTGGTATGTCACAACATTTTTAATTAATATTACTCGAAACTTGAGCAGTTATCGAAGTAAAATATATATTTCATGTAATATTTTATAAAACTTATAATTATTTGGTCCGACAGCGAAAATCTCGAGATACAGAAAAGTTAGAACAATATTTACCCAAGACTCCTCAGTTTGCCACGGCTATAACTATTTGTACGAAATATTTTTGGAACACTAAATTTGTTGTCTAATGATGCTTCTCTGTTCAAAATTGTATTGTTTTATCATGCGAGGTTTTTGAACACAGCAAGCATAGAACACACTATGGGTCTCCCTTTTGTGGAGCCATAGCTCTCTCAAGGGCTCCAATTTATGTTTATATAACTTTTTCTTATTTTGAGACGTAAAATCTACAGTTAAATTTTGACGGGTTAATTTTCCGACACCCTGTATACAATTTTGTATTTGCTATTGCAGACAACAAATTTTTCCGTGACAAATTGATCTGCGTAGAATAATGTTAATAATAATAACTGAAATGGATATATGCCATTCATTTATAATTTACAGTTGTACTCGTAGTATATCATGTTAATGTTCATTTTATGTAAATGATTAATTACTTTATTTTAAACAGAGTCAACCATGACAAATCTGATTATATATTACGTACATTATACATCATCATTTATGATATTTAGAATTAATGGCTTTCAATAAATTCCGTTTAGAAAATTTTGAACATTATATGCAATCGGATTTGTTTTTAGTTTTAAGTGAAGCATGAAATAAAAATTTATTTTATTCATTAAAGCCTAAATGTCGTGTAGTACATTTTCCAGTCACATATCGCAAGAAAAATCTCCCACAGGCATTTTTAGGTCGCAGATTGATATATTTTTGACACATTTCTACAGCATTGCTGAAAAAGCTTCCTCCATGACCATGAAACTTCCTGAAATATTTGTTTTTGTATCCGGAATGACTACGTATAGGTAACTGCTTTTGTCTTGAACATGGGTGATATCCAAAAAGATGAATTCATTGCATTGACAAGCATCTGCGACTCCCATGATCGTTGCAACCTATGAAGAGTTCAAAATAAAACATTCAATATATAAATTGAAATATTAAAATCGTGTATTTTCCACCTTAACTTATAAATATTCCTCATTTGGTGCTTTTTAAAAAAATTCTTCAATTCGGTTTTTCTCCAGTATATTTGCCTTCTTTGGTTTATAATTTCTTCATTCTACTCTCAAATATGAAGTTTTTATTCACATCGGAGAAGCAGCAAAACGTTTCTCCACACTGAAAAAGTAGGATAGTAGCACCTTTTCTGCAATTGCTCCTTCTCCTATGCCCCTTTTATTTCGCCTGTTATCGAAGTCCACCAATTCCTTCTCGTACATCGTTCGGTTTTCGCTGATAACAGATGTGATGTTTCTTGGGCTTCTTGCTGAATTTCAGCCGGAATAAAGAAATTCTTAGCGTTCTCCCTCATTTTTTGTGTCAATTTTGCAAATGTTTTCACTCTTGTTGACAAATAAACAAACGTATGTCAATTTTTAAAACCATAATTTTTCACCTGCTCTCACACGGCTTTCACTTTCCTAATTGACCGGTTTGGGTGTGGTCGTGGATAAAACGTTGAATTATATTCGAGAAATTATCCAGCCCTTAATCCTCTCGGAAAAATGTAAGTCTCGGATGCGCCTCCAGCGTCCATTTTTTCTCCTGAATTAAAGGCTTGTTAATTCCCTTAAATAATTAATAATTTCCGAAAGATATGTAGTAGAAGTTTATTAATTAAGGTTTTATTTGCTTTTTTAAATTTATAAATAAATAAATAAATAATGCTTTATTCAGCCTAAAGCTGTATATCTTACATTACAAATATTTATAAAATACAAGAAGTCTAGGTTCCCAGTAGCTCATACAAAATATTTAACAAAATAAAATAGAAACTTCAGTATATAAATATAACAAAACAATCATAGACACAGACATATTATAATGTATTAACTCCTCATTACACAGGTAAATTCCGTATATAGATCACACATAAATGTGAAAACTGTTTTAATGATCCACTGCTGTTTTTTATTTCGGATGGCAGGTTGTTATATTCTTTAAAACCTTTACAAAATAGTGATTTGCCAGCTAATAATGAATAATGCCTTTCTATGTACAAGTCATTCCTTCCTCTAGTATTGTGATCATGTATATCACCTGCATATATTGCCCTGTTCCACAAATACCTCGGTAAAATAGAATTTTTTATTTTATAAACAAATTGTAGGGTTCTTAACAGAATTCTCTGTCTTACATTCATAAAATTTAGAGTTTGTAACATGTCGTTTATTGGAGTGTACCGGTTGCAATGTAATATAACTCTCATTGCCTTATTTTGCATTTTTTGCAATACCTGCAGTTCATTATTATTTAGATACAGGAACAGAGTTGCGCAATATTCGAAATGTGGTGCGATTATACTTTTATAAATAGTCAACCTAGTAAACATTGATATGTCGTTGGATATTCTCCTTAAGAAATTAGTTTTCTTTGCTATTTTTTTTACGATGAAAGCCACATTACTTTTGAAACTTAGATGTTCATCTAATATAACTCCTAGATATTTTATTTCCTTTACTTTTTCTAGTGTTTCATTATTTAGTTTAATCGTCTCATTTTCAATTTTATTTAATTTATGCTTTTTTCCTATTATCATCCATTTACATTTATCAACATTTACTTTGAGACCATTATCACATAACCACCTATATACATTTTCAAGGTCATCATTCATAATGTTTACTACCTCACTAATATTTTTTCCTGATATGTATAACATTGTGTCATCTGCAAAAAGGTGTACTTTGCAATTTCTAATCGAATCAATAATATCGTTAATAAAGATAATAAACAGCAGTGGACCCAGGACAGATCCTTGAGGCACTCCATATTCTGTTTTCTTTTCATTGGATATACTTGCACATCACTTAGATATGACGTAAACCACTCTAACACTTTACCGCCAATACCAATATTTTTCAACTTATATAGAAGCAAACATCGTTCAATTGTTTCAAATGCCCGTTTAAAGTCTAAAAATACAGCCACAATAACATTGTCATTATCAATTTCTTCAACCCAATCACCTATTATGTATTGTAAT
Organism: Monochamus saltuarius; assembly: GCA_025584915.1. NCBI lineage: Eukaryota > Metazoa > Arthropoda > Insecta > Coleoptera > Cerambycidae > Monochamus > Monochamus saltuarius. The sequence goes on along the minus strand of CM046721.1, from coordinate 115,358,022 downwards.
GCACTCTCACACGAATGTACTTCTCTGAATCCAGATTGCATTGGTATTAAAATATTATTTGCATCACAATAGTCCTTCAATTGTTCTTTTACCACCAATTCTAGTATTTTTTCACATATGGGTAATGAGTTTATCGGCCGGTGTTGTTCACTTACTACAGTGTTAATAATTTTTGGAACTGGTGTTATGACTGAGCTCTTCCAAATAGTTGGAAATACTCCTGTTAGTAAAGAAGTGTTTATAACGTCTAAAAATCTGTTTCCAATCACCTGGAATGCGGTTTTAATAATTTGCGTTGATATTCCATCGCTGCCCATTTTATTAGGCAGTCCACTAACAACTTGTTTCAACTGACTCATTTGTATCTGCTTAAAATCGTGTAGTACATTTTCTCCTCCAATATTTTTAAGTTCATACTCATTAAATTTTTGTACATTTGTAATAATATCCGATATACTTTCAATAAAATAAACATTAAAATTTTCCGCTATCTCAGACTCATTGTAAATTTTTTCATCATTAAATTTAATATACTGTGTTATGATTTTTTGTCCGTGTAATTTGTTTTAGTGTATTCCACATCGATTTTGGGTCATTTCTGCAATTGTCTATTTTTTTGCTCATAATAATTTTGTTTTTGTTTCCTTATCATCGATGTAACTTTATTTCTTTTATTTTTGTATGCATTCCAATTCGTTATTTGTTATCCTAGCAGCCTCATATTCATTATCTCTTTCTCTCATGATTTGCAAAATATCTTCCGTCATCCACTTTTTATCTGCATATTTAATAGGTAATACAATTTCTGTCATCGGACAAATTGTGTTCAAGCAGCCTTTGATAATATTTGTTAGGTTTTCAGCTAAAATATTCTGTAATGTTGTTGTTCCAATGAGTATTTGTCAACATATTCTGAAAGAGGGTTTCATCATACTTTTTAAAGCTTCTTACCAGTTGGGTAGTTTTATCAAATTCATAGTCTATTATTTGAAGGTTTATTGTTATAAAGGCATGATCTGTGATTTTTGGAGTATGGTTTACCTTAAATGATATGTCATCAGAGTTAGTTATTAATAGGTCGATAAGTGTTGCGCTATTGTTTGTAATTCTGGTTGCCTCGTTAATCAGTTGCCTAAAGCCATTCTCTGTGATAATTTGTGACAACTGCCTTGGTAAAATGTGTTACTTAACATGTCGATATTAAAATCACCTATTATAATGGTGTCTATTGTATTAGAACTATACTCTTCTATTGCATTCCCTAGTGAATTTAAAAACTCCGCAGTACTGGCACTTGGTGAATGATATATTCCTATTATAATGTAGCTTTTACATTGAATTTTACATTTTATTACTATACACCACATATTTTTATCAACGGAAATTGTCTTCAGTAATTATCAAGTGAACGACAATTGCCAACCTTAAAAATAAGGTGGCTCGACAGTTTTGAATTGTATATTATGTCATGTTTATGTTAATAATATCAAATTATATAATTTTTTCTGTAAAAAAATTTGCTAAATATTGTCAATAGTCGCGGACAAATTATAGTATTCTACTTGCATATAATGACTGTAATTCACTCGGCGGATTTACAACACTGGCCTACGGCTCGTGCCATAATCTTCACCCTCGTGAATTACAGCCATCATTATATGCTCGTTGGATAATTTACTATATCTACTTCTAGCACATTACTTGCCTTATCCATTAGCTGCTTGACAATACCGTTCCATTCTCCTGTCTCAAAGTCGAACGCTCCATACTTCCCATCGGGCACTAACACTATCCTGTACTCAAAATTTACCATCGAGGCGATTTCTTTAAGCAGATCAATGCAGAATCCTTCGAAGCGATCGTTACCTACTAGGTTGGGCTGGGATTTTAGCATTACATAGGGTTGCTCCTAGCAAATAAATATTGCTTATATAAATAGGTACTCAATTTATTTTGTAATTGTCTACATTTCGTACATACAGCTTCAGAGCAATCCTAGCTTCGAAAACAACTTGAGGATTGTCCTGAAGATATTATTTGAGCAATTTAAAGGAAATGCCGACAAGCGGAACAATTATGTTTGCTAACTAAATATTCTACTACGATTACTTATCACTAGATTTAATTAGTAGGTAATAGAGTCAGTAATTCAATAACTTGAACGGTAACACACTACTGTTAACTATTTTTATTCAACATGTAATATCGGAGATGCACCTATATTATACACGGTGTCCCGAAATTGAACATAGCGGCAAAATAGTGCGATGTTGCCAAACTTACTTTAGGCAAAAGTTGATGGCTAAAAAATACAGGTTGCCAAAGTTACAATTTTATTTTTAATATATGTAAATAACTTGAAAAAATAAATATTAGCATACATTTTGGGGATTGAAAGTTTTTGGGGGTGAGAAATTCAAATTTGTTTCAAATTTTGACGTCACTAGTAGAGGGCGCCACTATTGGCACATCATGCTCTTTTAAATGGCAGAATTTGTTTACGATTTACTGTATCCATCTGACTATTGAAACAATCGATTAACCTACCTTTTTATGTGAAAAAGGTACACCTTGTTGAAGTCGTTTTCGAAGTAATTCTATTTGAAATATTTAGTTTTCAGGTAAAGTGCACTTTCCGCTAAAAATACCGCAAAATTTCACATGAAAAAGTTATCCAGAATATTTTGCAGTATTTTCATCGGAAAAACCACTTTACCTGAAACGAAAACAGATATTTCTAACGACTTCAACAAAATGCAATTTTTTATATAAAAAAGGTAGGAGAGTCGATTGTTTCAATAATCAGACGCATACACTAAGCCACAAGAAAGTTCTGTCATTTAAAAAACCATTGTGTACCATAAGTGGCACTCTCTACTAGTGATGTCAAAATTTTAAACAAACTTAAATTTCTCGCCCACAAAAAACCCCGATATCCAGAATATCGCAATAATATTTGCAATAAGACGTAATCCCTAACCAAGCTAAGTTTCCAGGACGGACAAAAAACGTGTTAAAAATAAAAGTGTAAAAGATTATATTAAGATTTGGGTTTACACATTTTTAATGGCTATATTTTACATAATTTTATGTTCAATTTGTTGTTTTTGTTATACAGTACAGAACGAATTAGTCTATATTGACGCGAAAATATCTTATTTGAAAAAAAAATGTGGGTTACGTCTTATTGCAAATAAGCCATCGATATATGCAAATATTTGAATTTTTAAAGTTATTTACAAATATGGAAAATAACATTTTAAGTTTGGCTATATCGTATTATTTTGTCGTCAGAAATGTTACTCTTGCTCTATATCCCATAAATTTAGGGACACCTTATATATGCAATTATCCGAGTAATATTCATAATTGTCTGTTTTTCTTTAGAAATCTTTATCACTTTTCTATTTAACAAAAGGTTTCATATTAGCAGCAATTCTTCATCTTGCGATCACCTCTAATACATTAAATTTGGTTATTCATTATTAAAAAAAGGCGAATACTGCAAGCTATGTAACTGCAATATTGTCATTCGAACCTACAGAGTGACCATCTTGGTTTCTGAGACGAATAGACGTTAGAGCAATTGAGGACTTTGCATCAAGAACGACGCAGCTCCATTTTATGACAGATATAGGGTTATGTGCCAGATAGATAGTGACAGACATTTAACATTCTTTGGTGCAAGATCGACGCAGATCCGATGATTTTATATACTTTAATAGCAAATAATGGAGATGCGCCACACATCATTTGATGCAACAGAGATGTAGTTCCGAGGAGCTGCGTCACTCTTGCTCCCAACACGCAACGAATTTTATTTTGATATTTATCAGGTATTGCTTCTAGGTTACTAGGGTTACTACTGTTACTAGGTTAGTCGTTTGTTTGTTTTCATCACGTATTCGACTATCGTCTTCCTAAAAATATTTGCAGTGATTTTGATTGTGTTTTAATATATTCAATATGGAAGTGTTGAGTAGTGAATCCGAACCTTATAGTGGTGGTTCTAGTGATGAATACGTAGCAGATACATCCGATAATAGGTCAAGTATGAAAGTGATGATTTGGAGGTTAAAATAAAAAGTAGAAAGTCGACTGATAAATCACAATGGGCTAGAAATAAACGGAAGAAACTTTTAGCAGCTGGAAAAAGATATTTTGATGCAAGAAGGATGTAAAAGTAAAAAACAAAATTACCAACTTCATATTTATTAATTAGTATAAGTTTTATGGTATTTATTACACTTTACTAATGTCCTTTTGTAACTCAAAAACAAACAAAAACTGATATCTGATATAAAATTACTGTCTACAACGTTTTTTTCGTTTTACTTAAATTAAACAATTTTGGAGCTGCGTCATTATTGCAGCAAGATCCTCAATTATAGACTCTTTTCTAAGAGTGTAGTAAATATATGTGCAACATAAGATGGTCTATCAGTTTCTACTGTACTACAAATGATGCAGTTAAAGGCAAGCACTGTTTTCCTCTACCTATTACTACAATTTATACAGGGTGGAGCTTCATAATGGGCCATAGAGAAGGAGCGACATCTATAAGACAAAATATGAAGACATAGCTAAATATGTAAATGTTGAGTGTCAAAATTGAAATGATTTCTTCGTTTTTTTTTTGTATTAACAAGAGTACAACTCAACCGATTGTCACCAAATTTGGTGAACATTTTTAATAAATGAAATTATAATTTATGTTTTAAATCAACTTCGCCCTCTACCTATTACTACAATTCAAGTTTCAAGTACTTTTTGCGATGTTTATGAAGACAATTTTATAACTTTACTGGTCGAATATTTGTGACACTTTGAAACCATTCCGGACTCCTTGCTTGAACAGAGCTACATATAATGTTTACCCCTTCTCATCAGAGCTTTGTTAATGTAGTTCTGATGATTCCTTGTTTGAACAGCTATAATGTTTACCCCTTTTCATCAGAGCTTTGTTAATGTAGTTCTGATGATTCTTTTCTTTTTTTTACAACTGTTTCTATAGATTAAAAATTAGTATTGGCATTCTAAATTCGTAGTTAACATATGAACTAAATTCTGTTTACAATGAGAGTACACCTGATACTGTCAGGTAATTTTTTAGTAGTTGTATAGAGAATGATTTACGATACACGTATAAACAGCTATTTAAATTCAACCGAAGCACATAATATCTAAGCCCTGATTACTTATTTGTTTCAAATAACAACCCGAATTCCATGGAATTAGTTGGGAAAAGTTTGTGCACCGAACTTGTTTGTCTGTCCGATAGTTGAGACGGCTCCGATTGTACAGCACGAGGGTTGTTTAAAGTTTCAGGTTTCCACCGAATTTGTATTTCATCCCTCTATCTCCGATCGGATCTGTCCTACTTATTAAACGCCAAGTTTTTGTCAACTAAATTAATTGATAGAGCAAACACTAAATATAGAACTATTTCTTTTGAATAAATAAATTCCTATGGATAAAGTGTAGGTTTGTAACAACTTAATTTTGTCCAATTTTAAATTTGATCATAATAATTTGCCATATACAGGGTGATGCACAATTTATATAAACAAATTTGGAAAAAATGTGTCAAATTGGAGTCAAAATCGTAAAAAAAAATCTAAAATCCTTATAATTTCCGAGTAAAAAATTATTGAAGTTGTATTTTCAACCTTTACATCGCTGGGCTACTGTACTCTTTAGCCAGGCGATACCGAACGCCTCGGAGGACCACCATTATCCGAGGAACGGTTCCGACGGTAGCAGTCGTAATACCAACAATAGGAACCGATATCAATATATGGACGGGCTCAGAGACACCGATAGCGGGTCTGTCCCCACAGAGCCTAGCCCGAGGATAACCAGGGCAGGTAAAATAATCCTGGCTAATGCTAGGGATGTGCATTTTAACTCTGTTTCTGGCAGCTACCAGTTACCGAGGCCACGACACAACAACCCGGAAAATCACCATCTTGATAGATGGCCAGTGCTGTAATTTGATAATTACAGCACTGGCTGTGGAACCCTAAAAACCACTATATCTTGCAACCGTTTGGTTTATCTTAATGACCATCAAAAGACGTAACTTTTTTCTACTTTCAGCTACTCTGTATATTTTACGGTTTCTGAGATGTCAGTGGTGAGCCATGAAAAAACGGACCACCTTGTATACGATGTATGTTAAGAATATTATTCATTAATATTGCAAAAACGGAAGCTTAAAATACATACTTATATTTTATAAGTTGCTATATTCTGAAATCTTTACCAAAAGGAAAATCTAAATAGTTCTAAATATTTTTTTTCAGTTTCTTTTAATGACATTGTCGATTTTCTTTTTATTAATTATTATATGTTTGTTTGAATTTATTATATTTATAAATTATTTAACTGGCAAATTTCGCAAATTTAGTTGTCTTGTTAAAATTATTTTTTGAATTGTTCAAGTGACATCAACCCATTTTTTCATTATTTTAAAATACATGGCCAACTATAGGTACACCACGCAACATCAGTTTTTTTTTAATTTAACGTTTTTGACCATTTCCAATATAATAAGAAGCAGTTGTTATATACCACTATGAAGGAAAAAAGTAATGCAATTGAATTGCATAAAAATATACAGGGTGTTTCATTTGAAATATGTATGTTTGGGTCATGTCTTAAAAGAGACACCCTGTAGAGAAATTACGAGTAGGCCACTCAACTCTGCTTAAAAAAGTCTATCAGGGAAAATGGTCAGCATTCCGGTATCTCAGTTATTCTCTGAGATACAAAGAATCTCTTAAAAGTAGTTTTTTTTTAAATTACGCCCTGCGTATCTCAAAAACGAAGTTACCTGATATTTTAATTTACAGCAAAACTGGGCAAAATTCTCTGGCTACGAGACGCTTGTTTTGTCACATATTCAAAACCTGTTTGTTGTCATGACTCTAATGATATTGATCAGAGAAAACCGAGGAGAAAACAATTGTTAAATCAATTATGTTTTCTTTGCTGCAATATATCATACAGCAAAATAAAGATACTTATATTCCGGACATCCTGTAGATATTTTTAATGAATACCAACATTATGCTAACGATAATGCTACTATTACCAGTAATTCAAAGGTTACTATAGGTTTATTAATTAGTTCTACCCCATGAAACTGGTCTGTGATTAGTGGAGATTAAATTTGCGGAAATATTCTCTTTTTCCGATTCGAAGGCCTAAATGGTCTGTTAGTTATGAATTATGGTCTACTATATAGTAGAAATTGGCTTGCGCTGATGATATAATCCTTTACAGAAAAATGTATAGGTTTTAGATTCTGTTTTAATTACTGTAATATTAAAAAAAATTAATCATGGACTAGTAAATTGATTCCCAATCAAATCCGGGATTATTAATTGATATGTGCTCTACGGGTACATACGTTATGCAATAATTTCATAAAATTCTCAGGTTCATTAGATATCAAAAAACAATTTGGTTCACAGGGGGCCGGAGGCACAGTTTAAAAAATAAATTAAGGAATAAAGAGCATGTCTGTAACAGGCACCTCTTTGTTTATTTTCTCTTAAGGTCCTTATCGAAGTGTACTTCTAAATTAATTGAATGAAAAATATATTTTCAAAGCATTTCAAATGGAATATTAAGCATTACGTACTTTTTTCTATATAAGTATATTAATTTGTCAGAAATACAACAGCATGGCCACAGATTGAAAATATTATTAAATGTAAAATAATGTAATTAATATATTTCGTACTTTATATAGTTATAGATACTAATTAAAGTGATTGAATTATAAATTTATATTTAAAAATTACGTTTCACTATTGGGGAAATCTTTGTAGTATAATATATAAATTATGTGTATTTGGCTTATTTCTCGTTAACAATTTGGTTTTTTAAGCTTTTCAAGACAATTTCAACGGATACACCGTTTTCTCGGATTTTCTCTACAAATGAGAAAATTTTATGCTTGGCTTTCCAGAAGACACTTCAGGAGTTATTGGGGACGGACAAAATTTCTTTTTGTTCTTGGGTTTCTATATATTTTTATTACTGACACAAAATAAAATGTTTTAATCAAAATCCGGAAGATTCACGTACTATCTACCAAACGAGATTACACCAAAAGTGTAATGACATTCTGTGTATTCTTTCAAGTAAAACTTCAACAAATAGAAAAAAAGAAAGACGTATTAAATTAACGAACATTAAATAGAATATATAAACCATCACATACAAATTTTTGAGATACAATAATAATTTATTTATGATATAAGTACTAAAAGTTATTTTGTGAAAATAAAATAAAATCGTTAATTTATAAAATATCATTTTGGAATCCAGTTGTCAACAACAACAAAAAAAAAACAAAAAACATAATATTACGTTTAACACCCTATATCCCTTTAACTAACAACCTTTGGATTAAATTATGTTCAGCTAAATCGCAATATATTGCGAGGAATAGGAAAGGAAACAGAAATGAGAGAAATATGGAGGCAAGATTTCGCAGAGATGTTGAATGAAGAGAGCGAAAGAGAAGGAAGGAGATAATACTGGTAAAGGAAGAGTCAAAAAAGGAAATAGATATAATTATACAAGTTTTAAAGAATAACAAAAGTTCATGGGAAAACTGAATAGCGGCAGAGTACCAGGAGAAGATGTAAGGCAAAGAATATACAAAGTGATCCTAAAAATTTGCAGAAGAGAATGAAAGTATGCCTGAAGATTGGAGAGAATAGAACCGATAGCAGATCTACAGATAGGGGAGTATCAAGCAGGTTTTAGAAAGGGGAGGTCAGCAACTAATCAAATCTCCATGGTGAAGGAAATCCTTACTAGATGCTATGAATATGGGATTAAAGTAATGGTAGTATTCGTGGACTTCTGTCAAAAGGAATAAACTAAAATACCAAAAGGAGAGCACGAATAAAAGGTGAATGTTCAGAAGATTTTACCATTGACACGGGGCCCACTCTCAACCCTTCTAGTCAGTTGGACACATATTTTTTAAAAGTCACCAAATAGTAAATTATGCAGATGATGTGGCCATAATTACAAGATATAGTAGGGAATTAGAAAAGATAACGAGAAAACTTGTGGAAGAAGTACGTAAAGTGGGATTGCACATAAATCAAGAGAAAAATGACTATTTAAGAATAGGAGAACAAAAAAAGATACCAATTTCAAATTGAGAACGCAGCACGGAGAGATGGAGTTTGAAGAATTTCAAAATATGTGTATTTGGGGGCGCTGTTAACAGCTAAGTGTGACTAGGAGCAAGAAATTACTAGGAGAATAATAAAAGCAAACAAAAGTTCGGCAGCAGTCAACCACTTAATGAATTCAAAAAATTTGTCTAGATGAGAAAAAAATTAGAATGTACAAAACAATTTTGAGATGGACAGCGCTATACGGCAGCGAAACCTGGATCCTCAATAAGGTTAAGAGAAAACCTGTTAAGGTGGGAAAGGAAGATCTTAAGAATAATCCTAGGGGAAAAGAAGACGGAGGAAGGAGAAATGATGAGGAAATATATGCATTGTACCAGGCACCCAATAATAGATGAAGTTGTAAAAGCCAAAAGAGTGCAGTGGCAAGGGCATCTAGACCGAATCAAATATGAAAGAACAGTTAAACAAATTGTAGGCAGTAACTCTAACTACAAGAAGAAAAGAGGGAAAGGAAAAAATGTAACTCTTGGAAAAGAAAGGCGATACACAGAACATAGTGGAGGAAAATAACACAGCTCTGGGCCTAAAGGGCCTGTAAACAGAATTTATTTGATACTAACCATGCGTTGGCAAACCTTAGGGCAAGGCACGTAATCTTATCCGAAATATTGACTTAGATTCTGAACTACTAGGTATACATTAAAAAAAGATCTACATACATGCTGTATAAGCTGAAGCACCATGCCATTCCACATGCCAGTGCTTTGATCACGCGCCCCGTACTTCCGATCGGGCACTAAATCAAGCAGATAGTCGAAGCCGACTTCTTGGGAGACGCGCTCCAGGACGTCGATGCAAAAACCATAAAATCGGCTGTTCCCAGTGAAATTCTTGGCCGTATGCATCATGACATACGGAATTTCCTAAATATAAACTCAACTTCATGCACATGCAACGTTCATAACGGATATTTATGTTAGGTATGTGAGGCAATACTTCGGAGGAATATCTGGAACGGATTGGATCGTGAAAAATTTGTGAGTAAAATGGATTAGATGTGAACGAATTCGTGTGGGATTTATTACAGATGCGAGGTTTATTCAAACGCAATGAAATCAGGCAAACGTTTTTATTGTATTTCTGTCTGGGGTAATTCCTTTGCTACAGTTTATATGCAAAGTAATTTGGTGGCTGTGGCTGTGATAATTTTGCCATATAATACAATAATAATAATATCTCTACCCCTCATTCTAATCACAGGGATTAGCCCAGAAGTCGGAGACTTGTGCGGGAGAGGGGGCGGCATATTATTATTAAGCAGGCCGCATTTGCGTCCAGGAACGACTTACGTTGGTAGGCCCTAACCACTATTCAGTGCAGGAATGAGGAAAACCTGGAAAACCTCATTAATTAGGGGGGTAGTCAAATATCAACCGGCATCAATCTCTCACATTGACCCAAGCTAACACTATTCCACCCTACCATACCCACACAGAGGGTGTCAATCCTCTCCACGAATATAGCTTGTATACGGTCTACCGGCAGTTGGGCTCGAACCAACTCCGTCTAGTCACCTCGATTCAAGTACTAACGCCTTTATTTTAACATTTATTTGAATTATTCTTGTGATTTTATGAGCAATGAAAATTATCTCACGCACTAGCGGGAACCTTTGTGAATACGTTGATATATAATAATAACCAATTATTTCAATTTTCTTGGAGTTATGTGTCCTCGCTTGAGGCCTGGTAGACGGTAAACATATATATATACAAAATCCCAGCCTTAAGTATTGAGTGTCTAAAGCACCTATCTACTAAAATGGATGTAAATATACAAAGAATGATTTAAGCGGACTAATTACAACTCTTTACATCCTAAAATAGTAGGAGAAACCTACGATTTAATTTTTTTTAACCACCTAAGACTCAGCAGATTGATGTTAGCACATTCGCAGCGATCTAGATGCAGAAATAAAAGTAGGTCTAAAAAATTTAGTGCGCTAAAACTTTTCTTAAATGCAGTAGCACCTAAAATTGTCTCTAGAGTACAAAAATGTAAGCGGAACCGCTAATGGTGGAAGTGGATGGATATTATTGTGTATTAGTCCGATTCCTTCGATAGTATCTATACAGATTCAGAACTTATATAAAAAAATGTTTGAATGAACAGGGGACTTTTACAAATACAATTTTGTAAAAATAAAATCAAAAAGAGCAGTTCAAAAATACACTTCCGCACGGCATTGAAATCTGGTTCACTGTAAAATCTGATAAGGCGTATAATTGGCGACCAGACAAAAAATAGAAAGAAATTCCCAAGGAAAGAAATAAGTCATATTTTATAACACCTATTTTTATACAGAGAATTCAACTGCTTTTGCCGCTATTATTAATAGAATTAATTTCTGCTTCTGGTTCATTTTAAACTTGTAAATTATTGGCAGCAGCTGTGATATGTTTGTGTAAATCATCAATAGTGTCCACTTCAGTGCAATATACTTCATTTTTTAAATATCCCCACAAAAATAAGTCCAAATGATTTAAAGTCGGGAGATCGTGACGACCATGGTACAGGTCCTCCTCTTCCAATCCCTTGGCATAAACGTTTGGACATGCTCTACATGGCCCTGGACCTCTATCTCCACGATTCGGTTGCAAATTTCCTATGTCACGCCAGCGTTTGCATTACACTTGCACTCACTGCACACCGTTGTAAAAGTAGCTGCATTTGGTACATGTTTACCGGGAAATCGTTCTCTTCACCATAAATTAAAACGACATCTATCAACTGCGAGTTGCTATACGCATAAGGCTTGCTACAGACTATGCCAGTATTTGCGATTCATTATGTGCGTGACATGTGAGGAATTCGCGAATAGTGTGTAAGATCTTGTTCGTTAAAAATCCATTCATAAAAACCTTACACACTATGCACGAATTCCTTACAATTCACGCATCGCGCATCACGAATCGCAAATTGAGCAAGTCTGTATCAAGCATAAGGCCCGCTACAGACTATGCGTGTATTTGCGATTCGTGACATGTGAGGAATTCGCGAATAGTGTGTAAGGTCTTGTTCGATAAAAATCTATTCATAAACACCTTACACACTATGCACGAATTCCTTACAATTCACGCATCGCGCATCACGAATCGCAAATTGAGCAAGTCTGTATCAAGCATAAGGCCCGCTACAGACTATGCGTGTATTTGCGATTCGTGACATGTGAGGAATTCGCGAATAGTGTGTAAGGTCTTGTTCGATAAAAATCTATTCATAAACACCTTACACACTATGCACGAATTCCTTACAATTCACGAATCGCGTAACGCGAATTGCAAATTTAGCAAATCTGTAGCAAGCATAAGGCCCGCTACAGACTATGCGTGTATTTGCGATTCATTATGTGCGTGACATGTGAGGAATTCGCGAATAGTGTGTAAGATCTTGTTCGTTAAAAATCCATTCATAAAAACCTTACACACTATGCACGAATTCCTTACAATTCACGCATCGCGCATCACGAATCGCAAATTGAGCAAGTCTGTATCAAGCATAAGGCCCGCTACAGACTATGCGTGTATTTGCGATTCGTGACATGTGAGGAATTCGCGAATAGTGTGTAAGGTCTTGTTCGATAAAAATCTATTCATAAACACCTTACACACTATGCACGAATTCCTTACAATTCACGAATCGCGTAACGCGAATTGCAAATTTAGCAAATCTGTAGCAAGCATAAGGCCCGCTACAGACTATGCGTGTATTCGCGATTCGTTATGTGCCATTCGTGACATGTGAGGAATTCGCCAATAGTGTACAGGGTCTTGTTCGTTAAAAATCAATTCATAAAAACCTTACATACTATGCACGAATTCCTTACAATTCACTCATCGTGCATCACGAATCGCAAATTCACGCATAATAGTCTGTAGTAAGCATGTCATTTGTTATATTTTAAAAACGAATGTAAATAATTTCATCACAAAAAAGTTAATACGATAAGCAATCGGATATTTGAAATCGCCTGGCTAGAGATTACAGTAGCCTAGTAATGTAAAACTTGAAACTAGTAGAATCATTTTTATTTCGAAAACTAAAAATTTTTTTACGATATTGATTCCATTTTTCATGATGCATCTATTCCCAGATTCTTTTAGATAAGTTTCTGAATCACCCTGTATATTATTATCCATATCGCATATATAGTCTGTTGTCACTTGTCACAAAGGTGACGCTTCTGGTGAACGGCCATAGGCGTCAATAAGTAGGGGTTTAATATAATTTAGAAAAAAAATGGAAATCGTTTTGGAAATTTTTTGTAGGACGATTCCGTTAATTCATATTTTTCTTTATTATCCCCTCTTAAAATATTTGTAGTTAATCTTATAAAATAACGTTACAAACAAATAAATCGTTACTGAGGAACAAGTTATTTATTTAAGACTATTTGCTTCAACAGGTAAATCAAGTAAATGTTTTTCTTAATTCAAAATAACATACATTTTCCTGTGTATGTGCCCTATATTGGAACAAATCATTTCAAAGCTATATTGCCATATGAAAAAAATATATCAATCAAATGGATTAGAAACGAGGGAATTTATTTCGCGTACGAATTTATTTTTACAGCATATAGATGCAAAAGAGAGTGAAATAACATGTTTTTATTGTTTTTTATTTCTGTGTGTCTCATCATTCCATAGTCGTTGAAACGGGAACTCAGCGAAGAGTGAAACGATATGAATATTTTTATTGTGTTTTATCTTTGTGTGTATGTGTGTTTTAACAAGCTGATACAAGTTTCTGATACGTCTGGGGTGTAATTTGTTACAGCTACTTTCGTTGATATAGAGGTGATGTCGTATATTAGGAAGAACTAACTACACTAATTTAGAAAAATAGGATTGTTAAATAAAAAGTAAGATCCTTAAGTAGATAGATAACACAGAAACAGTCCATTTTGTGGCACTTTCTTAATAACTTCACGTAAACAAGTAAATTAACTAGAAGCAACAGCATCACAAGTCAGGCGTATGGGGAAGAAAATTCGGAAGGATGTTCCTAAATTAGTTTTCGTTGAGACTAGAAAATTACGTCTAAGCTTTTAGGTTTAATTCTTCCAGTTTGTTATTACATATAACGGCGATATAAGGAATTTAATTGAATGAAAATAAATTTCACTAGAAAATAAGCAAAATTGTTCCTTACTTCACGGGATATACAAAAAATTATATTCTGCCAGTGCTATCCATTAATAAATAAATAAATTTTGGCTATTCCTTTAATTTGTCATAAAAGGCGAGCAACTCTGTATAATCAATTGAAATTCAGTAAGAGTATTATACTTACTTCACTCAATCCATTAAAAGTCAAAAGCCTAACAGAAATGCAGATTTGGTGGCATAATAGATTTTTTATACGACTGCCTTGCAAAAGGGGGTTTTGCACACGGAAAACACGCTCTGAAAACGGTATTTTACACACGGTTATTTCGTCTTTGCACACGCGTCTCCAGAATGTGATTTTTGTTTGATGTGGTCACCCAAATTATGCAATGTTTCAACTTGGCTGAGTTTAAATTAAAATTTGATTTTTGTGGTCTCTGTTTGCAGTCGTATAAAAAGTATCGCAAAAAACTCTGAGTAACAGAATATATTTTCTCCACGACCAAAAAGTATGAATCAAAAACAACTAAATCAAATCTAAAGAAATTAAGTTATTTATTGAGATATTTGTGTTAAACCGTAGATAATAATATTTCACACCTCGCCTGAAGTACGAACAGGTTGACCTAAAATGCCAATAAAAACGGAAAGCGGCGTTTTGTTGGCGGTTAATAGTACATTAAAAGTCCGCTTAAATCC
The DNA here is from genome assembly GCA_025584915.1 of Monochamus saltuarius. Lineage (NCBI taxonomy): Eukaryota > Metazoa > Arthropoda > Insecta > Coleoptera > Cerambycidae > Monochamus > Monochamus saltuarius. The sequence continues at coordinate 115,342,982 of CM046721.1, read as the reverse complement.
TAGCTGATCCTTTTTTCGAGATGAGTGAATTTTCGCTTTTTCGTAATTTTTCATCACAATTAAGCGATATTGTTTCCACACCATCTAACGAGATAAATATCATGGCGCGTTTTGTTTAAAGTGTAGGCCTAATCTTCTGCAAAACTAACCACAGCATGTTTCTATAAACGCTGTGAAGAAAAAGTAACTACCGCTTTTTTTAAACGGCTGGAATATGATGAATCATTTATTAAATTTATTTTGAATTTCTCCCAAAATTTCAAAAATTCTCTGTGAGCAGATTCAGCGGCCTGTTCTGAGCACAAACTCAAACCATCGTTGTTTAATAATGAAATGCCCTCTTTCAAGTGATCAAGTATAATATGCATTTTTAGAGTGAGATGTTCCAGTAATTTTTAGATCTTTGCGGAGTTTTTTCAAGTTCCCATATAAATCGGTACCCCGACCAATGCACATTCGAAAAATTCGTTCAAAAATGTTTTCCTCCCAAATGGAAAGGTAGTGTTAAGGCGGCTACTCACTACGCGGGACTTGCCAAGTACTCGACTTGGAATATACTTGGCATGTACCTGTCCGAGTCCAAGTAAATTGTACACACTACGTGCTTACTTGAAAGTTTCAGTTTTATTTCGGGAAGTGCAAGTATAAAGACGAGTACTTGAAAATGGACAAGAATTCTGATTTGATATCTTTCGCTGCTTTTGTTATAAGAGTCTCTTTTCTTTTTCAAATTCTCGATGCTACATTCCAAGTCACTCGGTTTGAATTCGTTGCCAGGCATCGTATACATCATTTCTACTTTTATGCTGCTTATGTGATGGGTCTCAAATGATAAGAATTACTTGGATAGACTTAAATGCGCAACTACTAGGTACTGTTGCTCTACTTTCTTAATAAAAAAAATTATAACAACAGACCGGCATTTCTGTTTCGCTTGTGCTTTCGCTGAAAAGTATATACACAAGGTAATTGGCGGTCAATGCATTTACATAGAGACGCATTGTCATTCGAATTTTTGTTTGCTTTCCATACATCAAATGTATGTCGGCCAATTCTCGAAGAAAATAATTCGCCATATTTACTTATTTCGTAAAAAAATGTATTAAAAACTAAAACACTTTTTAAATAGCAGGCCAAAATTCGTCTATTGTAATGATTAATACATTCATTTTTATCTCGAAACGGTGAGTGAGGAGGAAAAAGTTCCAGAGACAGTTTAAAGCAGAACTAACTTCACTTTAAGAGAGCGATACCAATTTGTCCAAAAATCAGTAATAAGTATTTAACGATACGAACGCCACTGATGCTAGTATATTACAAGATAAATTTATACACGTAGAAGTAACTCTTTACTATACACTGTTGTACACCAAATCTCATCTCAATATCTCTGTCACCTTTCGAGAAATGAAGGACAGAAAATTTTAAACAACCTGTATATCGTAAACGAGACTTTTCCAAACCAACGCTTATATAATCTTTTTCATTTCTTATTTTTAAACCTCGAACCTGCCCCTAGATATTCTTAACATCATTCTGTAACATCATGTATACTTGTTTTTGATAAATATTTCGTACTTTTGGAATTAATGTTAATTATAAGAGGTTAATCCGTCACGTCCTGAATAATTGCTGGTTCTCCACTAGATATTTTACATACTTAGTTAGCTAGCGGCAACTGCACCTTATGGCATCAACTTTGACAAATGCCTTGTTGAAACTTTTAAAAGTTTCATTAGCCTCTTAACCACGTCTCTCTTTAAATGAAGTTCATGTTTAGTTTTAGTAACTAATTCTAGAACACTTAATTATAATGGATAGCTAGTACTACTTAACGGAATTTAAATAGAAATTACAAAATAATGTCAAAGAGGTATACAGAGTTTTATTCGGAACTTGCATTATTACAAATGATGAAATGTAGAATTTAAAGGAAATAGTGACGACCGGTTTCGAGGTCAAATTTTGTACCTCATCTTCAGGTCATACGAGAGACACAATATAATATAGATCGAATAAGTTTTTAATTTAAAAAAATCCTTTTTAGACATGTGTTCCCTTGTTGCACTTAATTTTAATTTTATTATGAAGAGAAACTATTAATTTTTATACATTTTTAGAAAACTCTATTAATTTTTAACAGTAGAAATATTTTGAATACTATTAATTAAAAAAAAACTATTAAAATTTAGAAAAACTTTTATTTTTAAGAACAATAAGAACACCTAGAGGAATACTTCTGAACACTGTTTCAAATCAGATTCAAATTAAAATTTTCGAATCCAACGTTTTTTTAGTGGATTTCTTTGTAGGTTATGAAAAGTTAGAACAAATTATGAAATGAAACTAAGACAGAACAGCAGAAAAAACTGATAAGTAATTCAAACCTACTACAGTTTGAACATTATTATTGTTAATAGATATCTGATTTCCTAAAAACATTCCTCTGTTCTCTGTGATATGTAGAATTTTAAAACCTGTATTTGGAGAAAAAATATGATTAAAGCAAACTGTAAAAACTCTGTTGAAGCAGGTTTTAGACAATTATTTAAATGTTCCTTCAAACTAATATTGAAGCTCCTCAATGTTCTATCAATACAAACCGAGTTAAATGTGACACAGAATAAACGATACACTCCTGCTTTATTTTTCTTATCCATTTTATCTTTATTATTAATAAAAATGTCGAAAAATTAAGTTTCTATTGAAGAGTCTATAATTGCTATGCCGTTGTCTTCTACTTCAGCAGTAGATAGTTCAGTTTCAATTTATTTCATCGTCTAAATTTTACTGGAAATTGCAGTTGTAACATGATTTTTAACGTTTTATATGAAAAATATAACAGAATTGCCTAATGTAAATAACGTTATTAACTTGTAAAATTGACAGTTAACCTGTAAACATTTAACATGCTAGTTAAATTACAAATGAGTAACAAATAAACAATTAAACGTATTGTAATCTATATGTATATAGAATCTAAGCCGCTAAATTAGCAAAAGAATATACTGCAGAAAAGAGCCCCATCAAGGGCTATCTAAGGCAGAAATGACTGACGCAATGTGGAATGACTTTAAGAAAATATGTATACAGTGTGTATGATATTAAACCGACACAGAACAGGTGTCGGGTTTGACAGACACGAACAACCAGAGTTAGTCGTCGGTTGCCTCATTTATGGTATAGTGGTGAGAGCTAACAAGTCTGAAACCGGTACTGGTAGCTCCGCCGACGAAAGACTTTGGTAGTTTGCTGTAGGTGGTACACAATGTAAGTTTGGTAAAATTTGAACACTCCTACACGCTCACTCTCTGTGTCGGTTCTAACCCGGGATACCCTGTGCACACAATTTTTCTGCCAATTCTGCAGCTCGCGTTATATTAAACATTCAAACAAAACCGATGTTACACGCAGTGACGTGCAGGGTCGATAAAGAGATAATTTCATTTCGAATATCTTTCATGTAATGGGGCCAGAGACGAGGGCGACTTCGCACTTGCTTTCGCTTTGAAAACGGCAATCGACACAGGCAGAGCGCTAAAAGGGTCATATATCCCAATTTCAAATTTTCCAATGGGAGGGCTGCGTATTGAGTCAATAAAGTTAGGGGTAATGTGTAGGGGCTGAAGTCAATAAATATTCGAATCTGTACGTACAACGCGTAATAAATAGAATTTGTTGTTGCCTATGCTGGTACCTTCAAGGATAGTACGCCGACCTAACATAACCTAGAATCCAATAAAAATGTCCTACAATAATAATAACGTATAAAAATATTGTTAAGCAAAATCAAGTAGGAAATTTAAATTTTAACATAAACAATATTTGGAAGTCTATTTTAAATAGCACATCTTTATACAAGTTATCTGGTTGATATCAAAATTAGTATGCACATAAAGAAACATTATGATGACTGTATTGCATTTTCCTTCGAATCTTCGCCGTGTCCCATTCTATGGAATGGAATGAATACTATATTATGATATAGTATGCAATAATACACCGTAGTAGTTCAAGTTGTTTAAAGTGACAGATAAAAACTGTAGTGACTTTTGAAACTGGTTGAATTTTTGAGTTCCCGCATTTGCTAGAGTGAATTTAGGTATTTATAGAATGTTTTTATTAAACCAGGTTAGTAAATTTGGCTAGATAAATAAAGTTTTATATATGGAATTGTTCATTAGCATATCTAAATGTTTGGTATCAGCATACATATGAGTTCATTGATTGTAGGAGAATTGATTTATATTTGCTTAAAATACCTTTACAATACAGTAAAATTAAAATAGGTATAACTATATTCACTAATCAAGAATTATTAATATTTAAACTACAGAGGTGATGTTTGAAGAGTAGATACAAGGGCGCCAACAACATAGAGCTCCTGAAACCCTATACCAAGCCCTGCATAAACAATTATTTAAAGAAATAATTAAAAAAAATACATAAGAATTATTTCTTGGCAAAATATAATGTAAAAAATTGTACTTGTTCAGTGGACCCGATTCTAGTGGTGAACAAGAAAAAATTGTGTGACGAGTGTGTTAACTTTTTACAGCATTACTACCCACATTTGTAACTGCGTTCTATATTTCCATCCATTTTTTTTATAAGATCTGAAATTTTGTTTACCCCCTTACTATACATCTAACTACACTATTTTTTAAACATTACCAATGTTAATGAAGTTTGTCATATATAATCAAGTGACAATACGGTAACAATGCAGTTCCTTTTCATTCGATTAGTAAAGGTCTTTTTATCATTGTTAAAATTGTCAATCAGACAGGTATTGCAAGTTGTAAGGGACGTGCCATTTTAAAAACGCTCTCTGCATCAGTTTCTTATTATTATTTGTCCCAGTATTGATTTCAGAGAAAGGTAAACGAACCGATTCAGCAGTCGGGTGTGCTAAGAATTTATCCGGATTCAGAATAAATTTGCTTCCATCTAGATATAGTTACCATAAACCAAGTTTATTGGTTTCAAATTGTTAAAGTTCGAATGGAGTTGGCCAATAATTCATTTAGGGGTAGATCAGACCAGAAAATTTTGAAAGTAATTGAAAGAGGTGAGAGTGAACATTTTCGAGAGTTGCATTTTACCAAATATTTTGATAATTTAGGTAAAAGTCAGCAGGGTCGTTGAGAGCAGCAGGGGGTCACGGAGCAGAAGCTTTTGCCGGGCCCCAATAATGCGAAAATGTTTCAGGAAGTACAAGGCCACTGTGCTTTTCGTTTACATTTATGTAAAGTTACATAACGACATTACATTACTGTAATTCGTGGGATTTGTTGGGTCTGAGCGTACCTGATAAACTATTAATCAAATATTTATACTTTGCCTCTTATGGCTTTGGATTTATTTTTACAGCCATACAAAATACCTATGTTTAATAAATAAGATATTGTCTGAAGCTATTTATTTGTGGCATAATTTTAGTTTTTCTTTAGTTTTATTGGGTTTTTGATTTTTGGCGTCCTAAGATAAGTAAAATTTTTTCTCAATATTACGTTTTTCTCGAAGAATATGTTAAGTAAAAAAAGTTTGTAATAGTGCGGTACCTCGAACTGTTTAATGCTTATAATTTTTAAAAACTCTTGAAATGTCTAGTACAAAATAATGCAAAAAATAATTTCTTTTTATCTTTAAATGGATTTGATTTCCTCACATATTTCAAAGTTTCAAAATGTCTATTCCTGAATCCTGATTTTTATTTCGGAAAAACACGTTGGCGAAATACATGCTAGTTCTGTTGTGTAATATTCCGTTTTTACGCAAAAAAGTTTTGCCGGTCCACCGACAGGTGTTCGGTTAGTTTAAGACTGTATAATCTGAGTTCCAAACAAGCTTCCGGTTACGTTGTTTTCAAGGTATTATATTCGCATAATAATTGTAAGGGTCGGCTTATGTTTTCTGTATAGTTCTAAGGACAGAAATAGCTTGTTGCAATGCGGTCAACTGAAACTAGTAATTCTAAACTTACTTATTTTATTTACCCTTATTGTTCTCTTGTACTAAAGGAAATGTTTTATTCGTAACACGAAAAACCCACTACAGAGAGATTTATATGCCTTCATATTATTTGTTTTTTCTAGCAAACTTATTTTTAATAATAATAATTAGCCAAAGAAACAAATAATATTAATAATAATAGTATATAATAATAATAATTATAATGCGTTTATTATTTGTACAAAAAGAGGCTAAATAACTGGCAATAGTATTCCATATACATTTAGTATATGCGATGTGTTAATTGATGCAAAATGTATTTTTTTTGTAAGTATAGGAAGAGGAATTTTTTGCCCTGATGTGATATGCATTTAATTTTCTAAACGATATTAAAATTTCAGCTATTATAGAATGTGAGGCTTTACCATCTGCTTGATATTACATGCTAATGTTAGAATGTTATTTACATATTTTAAAGTTGTAGCTTTACTAATAATATATAATATACATTATATCCTTGTTTATATGTGAAAAATAGGGTGGGCCGGGTCTTTCATATAAAAAAATCTCATTTCAATATCTACTGTAAAGATACACCCTTTAAAGGGAGTACCAAAAAAAGTAGTTTTTAATCTTTTTTTCGAAATACCAAAAAACTGACATAAATGAAATTAAGTAGGCATTCTCTGCTATCGAAAAAGGCACTCTGTAAAAAATTTGTTAGTATTCTCCTACAGATATAACGGATAGAAAAAGCCATCCCTAAGACTTGATTCATACGTAACTTTTTTCTTATTGCTACGTTACTATTAAACAATTCGATTCAGATACTTTGACTCATTTTAAACAAAAAAGGTTTCTTGTTTTTTTTTTTGTAAAATTAAGAATTTCTTAGGAAATATACAGAGTGTTCCAGAATGATGGTCAAATATTTTACCGGTGTATTCCACAAGCCATTTCAGGGGGGATCTTCATATACAATTTTTCAATTTGGGTCCTTCCTGTTGAGATATTCGAGTTTCAAAATGGCGGAAAAAAATATATGTTTTTATTTTTCCTTAAAAACGGTTACACTTAGAAATTTCAATTTTGGTACACATTATCAGCTAGTCAAAAGCTATTTTGTGGTGATGTATATTCCTTAGCTCATGTTTCTGGAGGGCGGGAATAAGCAACCCCTAGATTTATTTCTTTCAGAACTTTTTCCTGCAATGGACGATTTCAACAACAAAATATTTGTAATACAACTGACTCTTCCATACAAATATTAGCGAATAAATTGATAGAATATGCACACGGCAGGATTGGCAAAACTTATAGGAATATCTTTGTTTAGAAATATTTGCAAAACCTGTCAATTATAGACCTAATGGCGATTTGTTTGACAAGACAACAGAGAAACATCAACATAGCAACTGCCTACTGCGGTTATCAGTAACCGGTGACGAAAAGATGTTTAGAGTAAGGAAAACTATTTTTATTTTTTCCGCGCAAACTGTTGGTTGTATGAAAAAATTACAAGAGGGAAGAAAGTTGTAAAATTAGGTGTAGTATTTAAAAAAAAAGTTATGGCAATTCTAGTTAGTTTCAATACTCTACAAAATGTAGAACTAAATACGCCAGTTAGTAGAAACTAAGGGTAGTACAAAAACGTGAAAATTAAGATATAAAGATCTGTTTTCACTAATAGAACTGCACATAAATAGTTTTAAAGGCGAATTTACTGCGTACTTGGACCTTAACAGTGTTGTGTTTTGTTGTTCAAGACAGAAAATTATAAACTGCTATAAACGATAGTGCAGTATCACAGTGTTAACAAATTCATTTCTATATATTTGTGAGTACTTGACAACTTGTTATAATTGAGGATCTTGCTGCAATAACGACGCAGCTCCAAAATTGTTTAATTTAAGTAAAACGAAAAAAACGTTGTAGACAGTAATTTTATATCAGATGTCAGTTTTTTGTTTTCGAGTTACAAAAGGACATTCGTAAAGTGTAATAAATACCATAAAACTTATACTAATTACTAAATATGAAGTTGGTAATTTTTTTTTAATGGAGCTACATCCTTCTTGCATCAAAATATCTTTTTCCAGCTGCTAAAAGTTTTTCCCGTTTATTTCTAGCTCATTGTGATTTATCAGTTGACTTTCTAGTTTTTATTTTAACCTCCAAATCATCATTTTCAGTACTTGATGTATTATCGGATGTATCTGATACGTATTCATCACTAGAACCACCACTATAAGGTTCGGATTCACTACTCAGCACTTCCATATTGAATATCTTAAAACACAATCAAAACCACTGCAAATATTATTAGGAAGACGATAGTCGAATACGTGATGCAAACAAACAAACAACTAACCTAGTAATAGTAGTAACCCTAGTAACCTAGAAGGAATATCTGATAAATATCAAAACAAAATTCGTTGCGCGTTGGGAGCAAGAATGACGCAGCTCCTTGGAGCTACATCTCTGTTGCATCAAATGATGTGCGGCGCATCTCCATTATTTGCTATTAAAGTATATAAAATCATAGAATTTGCGTCGATCTTGCACCAAAGAATGTTAAATGTCTGTTACTATCTATCTGGCACATAACCCTATATCTGTCATAAAATGGAGCTGCGTCGTTCTTGCTGCAAAGTCCTCAATTATGAATCGTGTTTAAAAAATTTACAATAATAATGTTTGCATAATTCATAATTCTCTATTAAAAGCAATAAAAATATTTCTGAGTATTCTCTTTGATTTTTATTCTGTTTCATTTTCTATTTACGGTTAATATAAGCTTAGTCCGGCCCTGACTGTCACGAATTTGTACTAATCTCGTAGAGACGCACACACAAATTCGGGAACATTCATATTAAATTATGAAGGCAACAGCTTACCAAAATCGTGGTAACGACGAGGGTGACGTTCATCGTTCCCGGATCAAAGAAGGCGGCCCGATCTGTGATGTTGACCCCTGCCCCCGGGTGCCACTCACCGACCTTGACCAAGGCGTGCTGTTTCAGCTTCAGCAAGTCGAGTTTAAACTGAATACGCCTGCCCTCTTTGAATTCTATGGGTCCGCTCAGTCCTTTGAACTCCACCTGAAAATAACAACATTTTTGTTTTTCTATTTTCTTTTAAATGGAAGGAAATCTTATTTCCAGGTCGGGCTAGTTTCTGTTTGCTGCTTTGTACGAGTTTACGACAATCGACTGAAGAATGCACCTATTACGGCCTGTGTAGTATGCATGGTGTGGTGTTTATGAGGTATAAAAATTGTAAGACAGGTTATTGACAATATTTCGTATAAAATAGTCTTATACGAGTATGAAATATTTTGATTTTTATATTTCATATAAATTAAATTATCTCTACTACGGACCTGGATACAGCGGGTATAAGTACAATCGTTTGCAATAATAATGACACTCTCTTAAAACAGTTTTTGAACTTCTGGAAGTTTTGAGTAGAAACTTCATTAAATCTCTATCGGTGAGTGAAAAAACTAATAACTAATATTAAAAATGTGAAGTAGATTTCATTACAAATACATCAGAAGTTCTAAAGAAATCGCAAAATTCATTTTAATGAGTGCCAGTATTATTGCAAACTATAGTACTTTTATATTATACAGGGTGTCCGGTATAATTAAAGTTAAGTAAAAGCGCCTGTAATGTAAATCGATCATAATTTGATTTTTGGATGAAGTAAACAATTGGAGTTCCGAGAAATTTGTTAAAACCGTAACGTACTGTAACGTACGATAACGTAGCAGTGTCAGGCTGCTGATGATAACCTAAAAGTAATATTAGTCATATTAGTGCGTACAGTTAGTGCGATTCATTTTTGTCTAATTTTTGTTTGATGTTTGTGAGTGTACAATCGTTTTCAATATTAATGACACACTTTAAAACCAATGTGGCTATTTATTTCGAACTGCTGACGTTTTGATAATGAAATCTACTTTCAACATTCAACATTAGTATTTAGTTGTTCCATTTATCAATATAGATCCAATGAAATTTATACTCAGAACTTTCAGTTCTAAAAAAAAACTGATTGAGGTAGTGTCGTTACTATTGCAAACGATTGCTCAGCATGGATTTATACAGGGAAAGTCAACAACCTCTGCCACTAATTCATTTTATTCTGCAATAACTAACATGATTGATGCAGGCGAGTGCCCTGTTGGGATATTTTGTGATCTCAGCAGGGCATTCGACTGTGTCAATCATAAAAAACTTTTATACAAATTGCAAAGATGTGGAATTCAGGGAAAGGCTCTCAAATGGGTAGAAACATTTTTGACAAATAGGAGAGTATTTACAACCATTTCAAGCATTATTGGGAATCAAAAGATTATTTCAAATTCTGTCATTGCTCAAGTAAATATGGGTGTACCCCAAGGATCTATTTTGGGTCCTATTCTTTTTTTAGTTTATATAAATGCTGTGGAGCAAATTTCACCCGATTTTCATTTTAAAATATATGCCGATGATACATCTTTAACTGTATCTAACAAATCCGACGCCATACTCGAAAATACATGTAACGAAGTACTCAAGAAGTTGATAGTTTGGTTTAATCAAAACTCATTGTTTCTTAATGTTGAAAAAACTTTTTATTTGAGATTCCATAGTCCACAAAAAAGTTGTTCTAATTTGAATATACATATAAATAATCATGCTTTATCACTACCTAACGGTGCTATCAATTTCTTGGGTTTACGTATAGATGAACATGTTTCTTGGAAATCACATTGCGACTGGGTTGTTTCAAGATTGAATTCACTTAATTATATGATTAGAAATCTCCGAGTGGTTTTGGCAGAGACACAACTAGTTATGCTATACTATGCTCATGTTGAGAGCTGTCTAAGATATGGATTAATCTTTTGGGGTCTGTCCAGTAACACCCACAATGTTTTTATTGCGCAAAAGCGCATATTACGAGGAATAAAAGGTGTATCAAACACTGTTAGTTGTAAGAATCTATTTAAACAATTTAAAATTTTGACTTTTCCATCTTTGTTTTTATTTGAAGTGAGTGTATACATTTTTAATAATAGGGACAGCTTTTTAAGGCATAATCATATATATAAGATAAACACAAGAAATAATGACAAATTCTATTTACCTCGTTGTAGGGTGTTGGCGGCGTATAAGTCCCCTTCAGTTTATGGCTTAAAGGTTTATAATCGTCTTCCGGAACATATTAAAAATGCTTTAACAGTTAAATCTTTTAAAAATAGATTAAAGGAATATTTATTAAATCAATGTTTTTATAGTGTAAACGAGTTTTTTATCAATTAATTGTTTTTTAGTGAATTTATGTGCATATTTGTATTTTGTTTATATACTAGTTACTTCAGTTTATTGACTGAACTTGACTGAGTACCACTATTATAGGTGCTTACTATTTATCTACTTGTATATTTTGTTTGAACATTTTCTATATGGTTGTTAACTGTCGTCAGAAATAAATATTATTATTATTATTATTATTATTATTATTATTATTATTATTATTATAATAGTACATAAACAAAAATGGAACAATTTATAGTAACCATAATCAGCTGCATTGCATGTTAATTTACGGCGAATCTAGGCAATACTATCTGGCTACGACGTTTGTACAGTAAACGCTTCTTGCAAGAAACATAAGTCATTTTAAAGACTTGTAAAAATTATATATAGAACATAACAATTCTAAGATAATATGTGAGTGACGTTGTTACATATTCAAGACTTGTTTGCTGTCATAATTCTGTTACCGTTGGTCAGAGAAAAAAAAATCGAAAATCAAATATGTATAATTAGCACCACAATCTTAACAGAGTGGTCTGGATACAGCCTGCGGAGCTCGGAGAGAAGATCTCGATATTTCCTCCGTTTTTCCTCCTCTTTTAGGACGATGTTGTTCTCTGCGGGAGCCGAGAACTCAATCACAAACATCGTCCTAAGCTGGTGGTCGAGGAGGACTACATCAGGCTTATTGGCTTGGATTTGCCTGAGGGTGGGGAATGAATAGTTCCAATAAATTCGGCACTTCTCATTCCCCACTACGGATTCTATATTATTATTATTATTATTATTATTATTATTATTATTATTATTATTATTATTATTATTATAGTACATAAACAAAAATGGAACAATTTATAGTAACCATAATCAGCTGCATTGCATGTTAATTTACGGCAAATCTAGGCAATACTATCTGGCTACGACGTTTGTACAGTAAACGCTTCTTGCAAGAAACGTAAGTCATTTTAAAGACTTGTAAAAATTATATATAGAACATAACCATTCTAAGATGATATCTGAGTGACGTTGTTACATATTCAAGACTTGTTTGCTGTCATAATTCTGTTACCGTTGGTCAGAGAAAAAAAATCGAAAATCAAATATGTTTTGTTTAGTACAACTTATCATATGGCAAAATTAAGGCACTCATATTCCGGACATCCTGTATATGTTTGTATTGATTAGTAGAGTAGCTGCGTTAGTGTTGGTACCTTGCCTTGCTTGTTCTTGATTTTGTCTTGATCTTGAGACTTCAATAATTGCAAGACATGATTTAAAAAAAGTATATTGAGTCTAGATTTAGTTTTGCTGAGCTAGAACTAATTATAAATTCACTGACATTTTATTGATAGAGCTTTGATTCTGTTTCACCTATTTCGTCCATTACTCATTACTTATTATGTAAAACTAGCCGCCTCTATACTTTAGAACGTCTACCAATCAACCACTATCGACGATCGACTATATCGATAGTTACGTATGAGCTTCGAACGGGACCGTAGCCGACCGAGAGTAACCACCACTGTTGCCAAATATGTAATAAAGGTACATGTTTCTCATTTTTATGCAAGTCTTGAAAAATTGCGAAAGAGAAATTTGCGAAACAATTGCAAGACAATACTAGACATGATCCTGCAAAATCGAGGAAGATAAGTCAAGACTTTTTCAAATTTTGCAAGATTTATTGTCTCAGCAAACACTAGCTTCATGAGCAGATGGACCCTGCTAGATAGTTATTTTAAATCATCATTGAATAGAGCTTTGTCTGTGGAATTGGTCATTAGCATATCTAGATGTTTGGTATCGGAGAGCATGCATATAACTTCATTCATAGGAATTGTAGATTTGATTTATATTAGCTTAAAATACCTTTCTAATACAGTAAAAAATCAGCTTTAGTTGCGAAATACTTTTCAAAAACTGAAAAAATACATGACGGCCAGTAAAAAAAGAGTTTCACGAACAATGCTTCTTCCATTTAATTTTTGTCAGATTAAACTACCCACTTCTCGGTTCCGTTACGGACTCTCCCCGGAGGAATTTACCGTACTAATAACCTCACGGGCAATTTATACCCCTGACAAATCGCAGCCACTCGTCCTTTTGTCCTTACTTCGTAACTGTCGCACATCACTACATTAAGACCCCATACTTTGTCACGATCCGTTAACCATGATTTTCCCCAATTCCGTCCTCTCAGACCTTCAGGTCCAAGGTGAGCAGGTATTTTCTCTAATCCGGGACTCTAAATGCAAAGGACTTATCCTTATCCAAACTGTACATTGAATAAGCGACGATTCATCCTTCGCCTCACCGTCCGCATTAATGTAAGCTGTTTGCAATATTTAGCGAACTTAACATTGTTAAGGAGAGGAGGATAAAGTGACGTTCCATTATCGATATTGGTGTAATAGTTTGGGAGATAATACTGGACGCTGAAGGATCAAACTGAGTCATTACATTTTGCTATATTATAAATAGTTTACTCGGCATAGAATTTTTGGTTTTACGCGAGTGGACGTTTAGATAATAATAAGAAGAACCAAGCTGGAATTAAGATTTGAGACTTTAAAACTTTGTATACAGGGTGAGTCATTAGCAATGGTATAGCATAAAGGCAGATTGTTAACGTCAAAATAAAGCGATTGAGCCCAATATGGCTTATTCAATTGTTGCTCCTTTTCATTCAAAAGGGTGTTGAAAAAATGTTTTCGATTTTTTGCCATATTTTAAGAATGTATGGACCGATTGTTTTGAAAATTTATAGTCTTATGTTTATTGGGGTGGCAATTACGAATAGCAAACAGTGTTGAGGTCGCGACTAGGAGGCGCTAGTTATACTGTTCTGTCGATGTAAAAATATGTCTATCTTTTTAATGTCTAAGGGCATACCTGTTACAAATCGATAAACTCAACCGTTTTCGAGAGACAGACGATTCAAGTTGTTGAGATTCGGCGGGAATTAAATTAAACTGAATTAACAATAAGACGAACACCAGCGACTTCAATGCACTTTCTTAGTCTCTTATTTGTTTGACGTTAAATAAAGTTCTATGTTGCTTGATAATATTAACCGATTCTTTAATCTTTTCTCACAATTGTTCTTGACTATTAATAATGTGTTTATAAACTAAAGATTTAATATAGGCCCAAAAATAAAAATCCAGCGGATTTAAATCAGGGCTACGTGCAGGCCAAGGAACTTCGCTGCAGCGTCCAATCCAACGGTATGGAAAATTTCTATTCTCTTACTCATCGGGGGTAATGTGCAGGTGCACCATCATGCAAAAACCAGAATTTGGAAAACATGGAACAAACACTTCTAAAAAGAAGACTCATATTGTAGAAATAATACAATTTTAACTTGTGTACAAAGAAAAATAATAATTTAAAAAATGTCCACCGTTATTCCTTCGGATCCAATTTTAGCGTAATAACTGGAAAATACCCGGACTTTTCTGTAGTTTATGTGATATAATAATTGTTGTCTTACTTCGCTATATATACATGTACATATACATCTCGGATCCCGTTCGACAATATCCAAAATATGGTCCTTCGTATTTACATCGACCTGTCGATCTGAGTCATGATTTTCAAGACGAGGAACAACACTACCAATATCAAGAAGACGTTGAGATACATCAAAAGTGATCTGAATAAAAACGTCCTGCTCTTATAGAATCGTGATGAGTTTCTCCATCAATTCCCTGTTGATCTGAGTCATGATTTTCAAGACGAGGAACACTACCAATATCAAGAAGACCTTGAGATACATCGAAAATGGTCTGAATAAATACGTCGTGATCTTATATAATCGTGGTGAGTTTCTCCATAAACTGATAACATACTGATGCTCACGTATGCAATACATTTTTAACAAACAAAGAAAAATTAAGGAAATAGTAGTACGTAAAAGCACTTCCGACAAACGACAAACAAATTAACACTTCGCTGTTCAAATACCACCTGACCTGTACTCCCGACCAGTCCTTAAGTACATTCTCGCACTGTAGCCATGTTTCGCGATATCGACTTTGTTGAATTTTATTGATTAACAAAAAATTTGTTTCCAAAACTAAACAAATTGAAACAAGTGGTAAATATTGAATTTTATGGTCATTTAATACACAAAATGAAGGTAAGGTTCCTTAATTAACTGAATTTTTACACATGAACTTGGAGATTTGCCTTTTTTTCTTGAAAATTAGCTTTAAGACCCATGCCATTAACTTTGATGCCTGTTTATGGCAGCCAATGAGATGACATGGTATCGTTGACTCATCTCAATATGTTTGGGTCCGTAAAAAATTACATTACGGACTTATTTATTTTAATTGAAGACATCATATAGGGTCATATTGAGAACACGTCAATCCCAAAGCTTTCTAGATTTAGAATAGAAAAAAGAATGACACTTTTTTACTTCAAGACCCTATAGTTTCAAGTATAATGAATATTGCGGCATTATGGATTTCGTGAATGCAATACTGAGCCCAACGCGATCTGTAAGTAAAGACCGTTATCTGACAACTTCAAATCAATGCAAATTAGATGCCATTCCCTTGCTGAATTGGAGCAGCAACTTTTGGCAGTAATTAATTACTTCTAAAGGCACCTTACATTAAAAGTCCCACTTCAGAAATATCTATATGAACGATTATTTAATCTCGTTATACAGAAAGGAAGTAATAGGGGACAACTCTATTAAAGGGGAGGCGTATAAAATGAATTTTTCCGGCGTGAGGATCCGAAGGCTATTCCAGCGGATGTTTCAGACCTTATAACGACAAAGTAGGCAGAAGTGAGGACATGTAAGAGAAATGGGAGAAGTTTGATCAGATAGTAGAGCCATGAGTGCGACATGTTCAACGAATCTCCTCTGCGATGTAAACATATCTTCGCAAGTTTGTGCTGACGGGGAGAAGAATAGGGGAATTCCGTGCAACTACTTCTTTTACAATGAGGTGACAGTTTCCGCGACCGTGCCCAATTTCGGTTTTTATTGTTGACGTAGCCTTCCTTTCATGCAGGTTTTGTCAATCAAGTACGCAAGCGGAGCTAAATAAAAACGGTATAGAGATAGAGGTGAACGCACCACGTACAATCGCTGTATACACAACCAATCAGAATGGCCCATAAAATTGTATGCCTATTTTATTTGTAGATACATATTTTCAAAATTTCCGCCATCGAAAAATTTCCTTTGACATCACTGCCATCTTACAATCTGTTGGCTTTATGTGTTCTAATTTATTTATTTATTTATTACACAAACCCAACAGAATATACATTCCATTTACAGGGTCGGAAAAACAACATACCAAGAAACAAACAAAAATTACATATGACACACATACAATTAACAAAATTCACAAGATGTCAACAAGAGAAAAACACAAATAACAAACGGCTAAGACAAAGACTCAATTTGACTAAATTTACAGTTTTAAATATCAAGATTATTTTCAATATACTGATAATTACGGCACATAATATACAACGGTGAGTTGAATAATACATTAGTCCGGGCATTCCCGAGATAGAACAATGATGCAGAACGAGTTAATCTGGTAGATGCCTTATTAAAACTAATCATCTCAAGGAATTGCGGACAGTCTATTAGGCCATTTATATAGAATTACTACGCTTTGCATGTTCCTGCCTTGTTGCATTAACTTGCACTCAAAACGATTTAACAATGTGTCATGATCGAAGCCAATTGGGGGGTAGAAGTGATCTATTTTAAAGCTTAAAAATTTCAAAAATTTTCTCTGAATAGCTTCGATACTGTTTATATATACCTACATCGAAGTAAGGGCTTCAAACAACACTAGCATATTTCAATTTAGGCCGGACTAAAGTATTATACAATGTCATAAGGGTACTCAAATCACCAAAATCTTTAGAGTTGCATATAACAAAGCCTAGCATTTGTGAGGCAGATGCTGTAATATTCTGAATGTGATCTCTAAAAGAAAGATGGACGTCAAAGGTTACTCTCTAAACTTATCTACGCGAATTAAATTGTTTCCAACATAGCCGGAGGGGCGCTGCGGGTACAAAGGGCAAACTCACGATGTACCACCTCACGGACTAACTCACCAGGTGTTAACAGATGCAAAGGTAAACTCACGATGCATCCCACCAAAATACATAACACGCCACAAGACACACAAAATATTATCCATGGATCTCTACACCTGTCAGTACTGACGAGCAAAACAGTAAAGTGCCACAAATGCATAGATAACTTATTCACATCAAAATGTCATTAAAACTAGTAACTAATGAATCAATTGTGCAGCTTGAGCACTTCACTCCATAATATAATATCAAATCATCAACAGTTACTAACATAAACTGGCTGTTTTACTAAGCAATGCTTGCAGCTAACTCAAATGACATTGTACTTATTGGCTGTACCTCGTATATAGGTTTATTGGTCTATGCAAGGACGCTAATAACTCATCAACAACAATATATATCAAAACTAACTGTGATTGAGGTACTTACTAATTAATCAGGATACTCTTTTGCAGGAATCAATCAACTATGATTAAAATATAATTACTGTAATAATATTTAAGATTTACTCAATATGAGATGGTTCTGATATTCGTCATAAAAGCAAGTATGCTCAGTTATGAATAAGCTACTACTCTACTACCAGATATCAAATACCCGGTAAAACTCACAAACTGTGAATATCAAATTAATTATGTAAGATAGGAATGCTCAGTGAGAAATAAGACTCAAAAACATGTGAATATCAAATTAATTATATAAGATAAGAATGCTGAGTGAGAAATAAGACGATTTGGCACAGACACTTTCTACCCACGCACACAAGTCAAATGAAATGCTTGTTTCATTTTGCATTATTGGCATAAAAAGGGGTGCCTGAAAATTTACCTAAATAGGCCTGGTCAGTACCAGATGATGGCCACTTGAGTTAAATAATATCACAGGCCTATCTCGGGTAACAATGCATAATTTCTATTTTAACACAGAAAATATAAAATGAGGCCTTAATACAAGATGTAACAAAAAGTAATAGCTTACATTATTGATTCATCTCATGACGCATCTATTCCTAATGTTTCTTGGATAAGTTGTGAATTACCATGCATTTAGATATTGTGTTTTAAGATTCTACGAGTATGCTAACAAAAAAGTGTTACGATCAGTTTTTATCGACCTGAATTATGTTTGGCCATCTCACTGCATTTTTTTAACTAGCGACCTAAATAAAATGCGTTACTGTTATTGTTTTTCGTCTGGTCGTCTAGCGCTTGGAGACAGTGTAAACAAGAACCATACAAATCCAATCGGACTCTCTTTATGTAACTTCGCACAACCTAAGGCGTCTTGCCACGCTTTACTTACCCTTCTATATTTGTATGCTCGTCTGGTTTCCTACCAGTTTGTACCCAGATGTGTACTTACCTTAATCTATACGGTGATTCAGTCATAATATTAATTATTTAATTAATTAATTATTTAGAACGTATTTAGAACACGTAATAAATATAGAAATATGTAGAAAAATTGATAAGTCGAACTTTTAAAAGAGAAGCAAATCAACCCGTAAAACAGAGCTCCTAGTACGCAATTTTCTTGTTTCAACACTTGAGCTTGTTCATTCAAATCTACCACCGTCAATCGCATCTCCTGCATTTATTTCTCGCAAATTTGGAGATCACATCACACATATGGATACGTGGAAGAACAATACAATGCAACCCGCAACAATTTTATTTCGGATTGTTTCGTGTGTCGATCTTTAGTTTACAAACACTGTAATACAGGGTATCCCAACGAAAATTTGACCCCCCTATAATTGGAAAACCGAATAATATTTCTAAATTCGCCGAGACCCGTCGATTTTTGTTCTTGGCCAACTCGATATGTTCATCTCCCTAATGCCTAGCAACCCCAACTTAAAAATTTCAAATGCAACTACCCCACTTGTGGCACATCATTTTAAAGCCCTTTTCATTGCGAATACAGTGACGTACCGTTTTTAGAAATCAGTTGAGATTTGACAGAATTATTGGTTACAAACGAAAGATGACAAACTAACCACCACTAATAAGTTTTCATCTACTACACATGAACGCATTACCTAAATGTTATTGATGTGTCTATCAATTTACAAAAAGTCAGAAATGAAATAAAAAAGATGAAGCAAATAAAACTAGATACTAAAATAGTTATTAGAAGAAGATATTTAAGTTTATAGGAATTCAGACATTTTCAAAATAACAAAAATTCAGTAATACAAAAAAGTCGGTGTTTTTTGCTTGTGACCAAGAAATCGTTAGTTTCAGCCGTTATTGAAAGTATCAACGTGTGTTCAAAATGGTTTATTCTATCGCGGAAAAAGTAGAAATTGTTGCAGCAATTTATTATCAAAATCACGATTGCGCTAAAGCTACAGCACGAATTTTTAATGCCAATCATCCTGAAAAAAAAATGTAAACCACCAGTACGTTAAACACCTGACTGACAAATTTGTTGCAACAGGTTCGCTTTTAAACAAGAAACGTGAAGTAATTGGGCCAGTTCGAAATGAAGCAGTTGAAGTGGCAGTTTTGGGTCATGTACAGATGGATAATAAGCAATCGATTACAACTGTGTCTCAAGCTTCTGGCGTATCCCGTTCCAGTGTTCATAGAATTTTGAAAAACACAAGTTTCATCCATTTAAGATGACGCTGGTTCAAGAGTTACATGAAGATGACTTTGATCGCCGTAACCAATTTTGCGAATACTTTAGTGAACAACTTCTACTGAATCCAAATCTTTTCTACAATACATGTTTCTCCGACGAATGCACATTTATGTTGAATGGCGAAGTGAATAGACACAATTGTCGTTATTAAAGTGATACTAATCCGCATTTAATCAGGGAATTTCATGCTCAGACACCTCAAAAATTGAATGTTTGGGCAGGCATTTTGGGCGACCATCTTGTTGGACCATTTTTCATTCAAGGTAATCTCGATGGAAACACCTATCTAGAATTATTGGAAAGTACAATTGATCCTAGGATAACAGAGATTTTAGAAAGTGACGACAATTTACTAGAAAATGAAATAACCTTCCAACAAGATGGTGCGGCCCCGCACTATGCTGCTGCTGTGCGACAATTTTTGAATGACCATTTCCCGGGGCATTGGATTGGCAGAAGAGGTCCCGTCGAATGGCCACCAAGATCTCCGGATCTGTCCCCTTTGGACTTTTTTCTGTGGGGTCATTTAAAATCACGAGTGTACGCCACTCAGCCGGAAACATTGCAAGTGCTACGTCAGAGAATTGTAGAAGAATGCCGATTAATAACTGCGGATGTCTTTAATAATGTTCGAACAGAATTTGAAAACAGACTGTATTATTGTTTGGAAGTTAACGGGGGTCATTTTGAGCAATTCATCAAATAAATCTGGTTTATTATTTCCTTCAGCTTTTATTTCATTTCTGACTTTTTGTAAACTGATAGACACATCAATAACAATTAGATAATGCGGTTATGTGTAGTAGATGAAAACCTTATTAGTGGTGGGCATTTGTGTAGAAATTACTACGCGTAAGTTAGTTTGTCATCTTTTCGTTTGTAACCAATAATTCTGTCAAATCTCAACCGATTTCTAAAAATGATACGTCACTGTATTCGCAATGAAAAGGGATTTAAAATGATGTGCCACAAGTGTGGTAGTTGCATTTAAAATTTTTAAGTTGGGGTTGCTAGGCATTAGGGGGATGAACATATCGAGTTGGCCTGACTGTCAAAAAATCTCCCCACAAGAACAAAAATCGACGGGTCTCGGCGAATTTTGAAATATTATTCGGTTTTCCAATTATAGAGGGGGTCAAATTTTCGTTGGGATACCCTGTATAAATTCAACGTTTTTGATAGGCAAATTGTTAGTTTCACCTATTTCCTAAATTTCAAGTGAATATAAGGCAGAGATACGCGAGTAAATTTGATACATTTCATAGTGTTATAAACGTCGTTGGTTTTATGTTAAGGACATGAAATTTATTAAACCGAAGATATTTGGAACGGGATTATGAATGTTCCATCTGGATTATACATACTTTGTATCCTTTTCGTTACTTTCTCAGTAAATATTCTGCTACATCAACTTCTAGGAAATAAGGTTCCTTAAATGACATTCTATATATATTGTTTTCGGTAACACTTTTAATAAAAGAGGAAACACAAGGGGCCATGCACTTTCAGCGCTTGCTATAAAAGTTAATTTTGAACAAATTTGAATGAAACATGTAAGTACTTCTTTAACTGAATTTCATACTGCGACAATAAAATAATTTAAGCAGCATTTTCTAATTTCTACTATGTCTTATTTTATTTTCATTTTCAAGTTCAGGGGATTGGACGAGGGGCCCAGTACCATGGCCGCCACGATTTCCTGACTTAAATCCTTTGGACTCCTTTTTGTGGGGATCTTTAACAAGTGAAGTGTTTCGCACCGAAGTGGGCACTATTCATGATTTACGCGAACGTATCATAGCTGCTGCTAATAATTTACGAGTTGAAACCTAAAAGAACCAGAATCATTTGTGATAGTTCGTAGAAACTGGGTAAGAGGGGCCCAAATGCATTTAAACGTCGGTTGACAAAATTTTGAACAGTTATTAATTAAAATACAAGCCAAACTTTCTGCCAAAAAAGTGTTTGCTTTTTCTCACTGCAACCTGGGACATACTGTATAGATCATGTTGCCTAAGTTGAATAGACTGGGTCATGATATCTTTTGTATCTCTTTTATTCCGCACATAACTATTGCACATGACAAAATAGTTGTCTTGAATAGCAAAATATGATCCATATAACTTTTTCAGTCGGTTTCGACTTTCCAACTTGCCTTTATGGAGTTGTTTAGGAAACAAACTTTGTGTGACCCCAAACGAAAGTTCGATGAACTTCTTTCATAAATATTGCAGCTTCCAGGCTTCTCGTGCAATTATAATGATTTATTTGCCCCATTTAGAAGGCTTCATTGGTAATACGGAGTATTTCAGAAATAAGGGCGTCGCTTCAAGGGAGTAATAGAAGACGTGAAAATTGCAAATTTTTAATAAGCAACCATGGCCTAAAATGTATTTTTTAGGATAGAAGATTGAAATTGAATCAGAGAAACCGCCATCGTTGTGGCAAACAGTTAGCTCTTTCGAAGTTTTTACTTTATTTAAACACTTTTTTCGGTTGGAAAGTGGTGAAACAGTAACTTAAACTAACAAAATAATATAAATAATGTACAGGACGGTCACGCGAAGACTGTTCCCTCATTTTTTCTCCGTTACTATTTGAGATGCTATTTTCGAGATGTAGGCCTTTTGCTTATTTAAATGTCGTTACGCCATTGGAGAGAACATCGGTTTTCGAGATATTACATGTTTATTCTTGTAAATGAGCATAGTCTGCAAACACGAAATTCCAGGAAACAACTACTCTGGGGGCTAATGCCCCGACCAGCATTGAATCACACCAGGAAAACCTATAGCAAACAGCTAAAGTCACTCGTTAGCGGCCCACCAGACATACCGGTTTGGAGCTTATTAGCTCTCATCAGGATGCCATAGGTGAGGTAACCGACGAATGTCCTGTCGCTGTTTTGATCATTTTCAGAATAATATTTGTTCCTTGTATAATATTTTAAGTAGTAGGAACCAATAGTAAGTTAAATGTTAACAATTATTAGACAACATGTATGTTAAAGTTAATAAATGAGTGTTATTTATTGGCAATTAAATTTCAATGAACGTACTGGGCAATGGAAATATTTAATAATTTAAATAATCTGTTTAGGAATTTAGAGAAAAAAAGACGTTTGTTCACATTGTGGATTATCTACAAATTAATTCTGGTCGACTATCTAGAGCTGCAAGAATCAGTATGATTGCCATTTTAAAAATGTTGCATGTTGAAAAATACTATCCGTAGCATTTTATACCAGTGCAAATTTTATTTTTTTTCGATCTATCTTCAACATATCCAATTTGCTAGGGTATTTTGGCCCCTACTACGTTAAAATATTGTACAATGAACTATGCAGCTGATTGTTGAAAACCTATTTTCTCAAAAATTGCCAATTTCTGAGACTAATGGCAATGGTATACCTTTTTCTCTCAAAAACAATGTAGGTTTAAGATGTTTTAATAGAGAACATTATAACGTTATGGCCAATAAAGTTACGCTCATATTTACGTCGCAAATATGGCGGATGTGGACCCTCTAGATAAATAATAATAAACAAGAAACATGAAAATACAAGATAATAAGTAATTACTTTTTCTAAAATGAAGCATATAAAAGAACTAGAAGTATATAACAGAAACCGTTTTTATGAGAGATCAATCTGGTAAACTTTACATAGTTTGCATAGTTTTTTCACGTAGAAATTTCACTGACGGCGCAAATCATAAAAAAGAATAATTACACTAGAAGAATAAAATCTATAACATTTATGATAAAACTTTGTTGTTCAATAAGCCCTAAAAACTTTTCTCCAAATAAACTTTATATATTTAACGGCCTTTCGAAGAAGTAGTCAGAAAAAAACAGCACTCCATCTTATCTGGGAAAGTATTAATTTTATTGTTTTTTATTTAATTGGAAGCTATAAAAATCGGATAAGTTGTGATTTATCGGCAAAACAGTTTTCTCAATGATTGGTGGATACTGAGTTAAATATATTGTATTAGATTCTAGAAACATACTGGCATTCATCGCCGCTTTAGAAACGATAACTAGTTTCATTTTGCAATGCAATCGGATTGCAGCGGCTACCTTCTTCTCGACTTTCTTAAACCGGGTTGTTTCGGATGTTCTTGTAAATGGGTTCCATCAATAAGTTTTCCACCTTGGCGATGTAGTCAACGGTCTCCATTACTACTGTTGCGTTCCCCTTGTCGGCAGGAAGTATTGTTATTAATTCGTTACTTTGAAGCTGTTTGAGGGCTTGGATTTCCCTCCGGTTCAGGTTAGGTTTATGAGGCCTAGAGTTCGTAGAATGTGAGCTGCGTCGGCTCTCACTTCTTCAGCCACATCTGCTCGTAGTTTTCGGCACGTGGTCTCCAGAGAACTTATTTTTCCTCCTTTGGGATTTTCTTGGGGGCTATGGCAAACGGCAGTAGCAGAGCATAGAGCGGACACGGGACACGCGGTGGAGCTAAGTGAAGCCAGCATGCTAGTAAGAGAGAGAAGATTTTGACCCCGACTATACAGAGAAGCTATAGAAATTCATAAAAATCCGAACAATTTCAACAGGGACGGTGGCGTGGATCTGCCCGGTATTTGGAAACGATTCATCCCTGAAAGCAATCCACCGGAACATCATGGATCAGTGACCACCCCACCGGAACATCATGGATCAGTGGCCACCCCTGATATAAATAGTGTGACGACCAGTAGATCTTCAGTTGCAGAGTAACTTCTGAAGAAGAGAGCGATATGTGTCTGGAAACGTCAAGAGTTCTAAACCGACGACGTTGCAACCAGCCCGGAAATCACCTGACCATTAACGACAGCCACGGAAGCCTACACAACTAAATTAAGAAATCCGTGATTTCATTATAGATGAAGTTACTGATGGTTGTGGGTGTTCAGTAGACAATTTTTTAATTGGCGCGTTAAAAAGTGACAACCATCTACTGACTTTTAAAATACTGGACAAAACCACTCACAAAACTGTTATAAATTTTGTTATTGACTGTTTTCGTTATATATGGCTCGAACAAGTTATTTCACATAGTTTTTATAACTCTTGAGAGATGCAGACGCGTACATGTTAAAAGCAGGGCAGATTTTATCTAAAAAATATGGAAAAATGCTACATTTCACATGTGCTGCTCAGGAACTTAATCGGATAGCTGAGAACGTAAGAGGAAGTTTCCCTTCAGACAATATTTTTAGATCAACTGTCAAAAAAATTTTCATTAAGGCGCCTACAAGAAAGGACGTTTTTAGTGAGGCCTTACCAGGCATACATTTGCTTCCAGAACCATTTATAAGTTTTCTTAGTTAGTGCAATAATTGGAATTACATGGACTATTCCAAAATGAACAGTTTGACATAATGAAAGATGTATAAAAAGTATATACGATGACAATAACATATGTCCATTCAGTAGTACGATAAAATGCATAGCGTGTTGAAAAAAATCAAAGATACACAAGTTTAGCAAATTAACAAATACATTAATATATAGTTCGTGCCTCAACAATTTCTCATAGTATTCGTTGTCAACAGTAGACGTTGAACAGTAATTATTCCTATACAAGTTAATATTAAGTGATAAACGTCTCCGTTTCACTACAGAAAACTAATGATTAAAGATAGTATGTCGTTCGCACATCTCAGGTCCGTACTCAGGTCCATCGGTTGAAAATCGTAATATTTAAATATTCCTAATTAAAAACAAATATCATCTTCAAAATAATGGCCAGCGTTGAGGAACATCATCCTATTTATTTACCGGCATGTGTCAAGGTCGCAGTCGCTTCCGTTTTCGAATTGCCAATATCTTTGTAGGGACGATATCGCGTTATTAGCAAATAATGTTAGTTTCTTTTCGAGTTTATTGTTGGTTTGTCTGTTTCAGTACTTGAATATGTTCCGTCGGCCTCCCACTCGTTCTACAGTGGAGAAATAGATTAAATATTATACAGATTTAGAAATTGAAGGGACAGAATTAAAGTGAAAAATTTGTGAAAGAGTTATATAGTGGATTATAAAACATAATATGAGCTCGGAACAACACAAAGTTCGTGTAATAGTACAGTGCCTTCATAAATGATTACAAGCCACGGCATCAGGGTCAAGATTCTCGAATCAATCGCAGAGAAATTCATATGAGAATAAAATTTTCATCACTAAGGCAATTGAGATAGACAAGAAATCTATTTGCATACGAGTTTGTATTCGAGAATCACAGTCCTGGTCACATGGCTTGTTATCATTTGTGAAGGCACTGTATGACAAACCGTGAACGTCAAAAACAATTTAACAACGACTGTGTTTTAGACTTGCGTTTATTTCTCAGGTACCGGGATCTAGTGCTGAACGTGTAAAGAAGAAATTTAATACTGCTTTGCAGAACAATCCGGGATTTTTAACTGTATGCCATATAGTAGACTTTTTAAAGGTAAAGCACTAGATTTTGCTCAACCCACTCTAAATGTGCCATCAGAGAAAAATTATACATATTTTATATATGCGCCATTGATCTCTGTGGACGTTGAACGTACGTTTTGAAACTGAAATGGATTTTAACCGATAAACGTCACAACTTAACAACTGAACATCTACAACAGTTGCTGGTTATTCAGTTTTATTTCAGTACTAAAAGTGAATAGTATAGTGTTTTGTAAATTACACAACTTAATATGATTCATATTGGACAACATACTCCTACATATCACCAGTACAAGGTAAGACGTTGATATTAAATGTATTTGACAATAAATGTACGTATTTACTTGACTTCCACAAACGTTAACGTTAGTGTCCTAAGTGCGTCCCTGATAATGACGTCATGTGCAAACGATATACGGTCTCTACTAATAATATATTTTACCCACTTCTAATATCCCACAGAAATCTTGTCTCAACACTAAGGTTTGTCGAGTAAGTGTTGTCATTTTTACGTGTCATTCATTCAAAAAAATAGCCTAAATTACAACAAAACAAATCGTTCTTAAAAAAATAGAAAATTGTCATTTTGAAATACTGGTCTGCTTAAAGGAAGACTAACCAGAGATAGTTAACAGTTAACAGGACCGTAGTCAGTTTACAAATGAAAATATTAGTATGTTCACAAAAATATGTCGCAATTACAAGATAGCAAGGTTAAATCGAGGAGAAAATATCTATGTATATTTTCTCCTCGATTTAGCCTTGCTATCTGGTAATTGCTACATATTTTTGTGAACATGTTAATATTTTCATTTGTAAACTGACTACGGTCCTGTTAAACTCCACGCTGCACTATCTCTAGTTAGTATTCCTTAAAGCAGACTAGTATTTCAAAATGACAATCTTCAATTTTTTTTAAGAACGATTTGTTTTGCTGTAATTTAGGCTATTTTTTTATCAGCGATCAGTGAATGTTTCTGTAGTAATTTAATAAAGAAAGTTGAGAGAGCATAAATTTATGTTGAAATATTCCTTAAAAAGAACTAGTTTATCGCCACTATGTCTGGTTTAGTCTGAAGGACAGAGTCTCACTGTATTCTTTAGACACAAAAACGTATTTGTTTTATTGTGTTCAGAGACGAAGAATGAGATAAATGGTACTTAATTAAGATATTATGTTTTATTTCCCAACAAAATACATTTTAATGAACAGGTAATAAGTTCAAAAAAGTATTTTTTTATACGTACCGTATTGTGCTTATTTAAAGCACGCTCCAGCGTTTTTAAGTTCAACTTTTAAAAACGCGCGTGTTTTAAAGTTCCCACGGCAAAATCAACTACCCGAGAAAGGTTAAGTCTAAATGTCACCTTTTTATACTGCAACTGCAGTTGCTCTATTCTATTCTCTTAATATACACTTATACTTTAATATACTAAACTCATCAATTTATCTACTAATACTCTAGATTTAAGTATATTTAACTTTAAATTTATCCATCTCAGTAACAAAACGTGTAATCCTGGTAAACAGTACGATGAAAACTTAATTATCTTCTTTACTATTCGCCTTATCGCGCATTACTTTGTAATATGAACTGCCTGAAGTGCTTGTGCATCATCCGACATGTTGACTGATTTCGTGATAAAGCCGTGACAAATCTAAAAGATAATTCAAGGCAGCAAGATACATTATCATGGAGTATACCTGAAGCCATTTTATGTCACTCCATTTCAGCGTCGGTACAACTTGATTTAAATAATAAAGGCTAAAGACAACACACAATTTATAACTCAAGTCTTGTTAAGTACGACTTCATTATTAAAAACTCGCTTTGCTCAGAATTAATTAATTGAAAGTAGGTATCTCAACAGTATTTCAGTTTTCTTTTTGTCAGCAGATTTACATGGCAATTGTAAGTAACACTATTTTCCGGTAGACAAACAATTCCAACTTTTCAATCGTTAATATAGTGAAATAAGTAACTAATGCATTTTATATAGATTTACACTAAAATGATTACTTAGTTGCTACTATTGATCATTGTTGATCCTGCTAATCTAGACACCTACACTGTACAAAAAGTTGTTGTTTGCCATGTTGTAATTTAGGATGTGTAAAATTTCCGTAGGTATGAATAGTTTTACACACTCTGTTTCTTTATGCGCTTTAGACAAAGTATAGTAGATATTTAGTAGCCCCTCTTTGTTTAAAGTATTTTTAAGCTGTAAAATTGCAAAGCACGCTTTGTTTAACTGTTTACACACATGTTCATTACGAGGAGAAATGACAAGTTCGTGTCAATAATCGTGCCAAGCAGTTTAGTACTATCAGATAGAGGTTTTTGGATATGAACGTTTATAAACATGTTTTTGTATCGTTTTATATTAATTTATCTTTTTGCGACCAAGCACTCACTTTTTGAAGACTAAAATTCGCTACTTCTTTGAGCTCTTCGAGTGTATCAGCCCTTAAAGTTACTGTGAAATCGTTCAGGGCCCTTAGCTCTCCGATGACGAGATCTAGTCTTGTTCAGGAGTGTGGAGATGCCCTGGAGTCCCTGGCCAGACAAAGAGAGGTGGAGTTAGTCTGGGTTCCTGGCCATAAGGGAATTCCTGGTAATGAGATGGCTGACTAGTTAGCTAGTTTCGGATCTGGCGCACCTTGCCAGGGACTCGAACCCATTATTGGAATTACGCGAGGTAGTATTAATAGATGGGCCTATCAAACACTAAGAGGGAATTGGAGAAGGAATGGAGGATGTAGACAGGCCCACGACTTCTTCAATGAACCCAATAAATCTAGGACGATGTGGCTGCTGAGCCTTAGTCGAAGGTCCCTGAACCAAATGGTGGGGGTCCTCACAGGCCACTGCAGACTCAGAAGGCATTTTAACTTGATAGGCATAGAGGAGAGTCCCTTAAGTTCGGAATGTGGAGAGGAGGAGGTTACCCCTATCCATTTTCTAGGATATTGTGCAACCCGTGGAAGACTGAGATATAGGATCTTTGCGTCGAGGAGCTGCAAAGGGAAGAGATGAGGGGCCTATCATGGACCAAAATCCTGGCGTTCATCAGGGCGTCGGGTAGGTTCGAGGAAGGCCGAGGGCGGATAGTGGAGAGGTGATGGGATGCTAGGGTAGACAAAAAGGGCCCACGTGTGGCCTAATTGCCAGGCTGATGCCGCCCGCACTTTACTGCTACTACTACTGTAAAATCGTCAGCAAGCACTGTCAAGTTACCATTGCTTAAATAGCTGGGCAGATTATTTACGTGAAGCATAAACCATAACGGTCCCAGAACAGAACTCTGAGGAACTCCAATAATCAAATTAGATTTTGTCTCTTCAAGTTGTACTCGTATTACTCGCCCTTCCATATACGATATTATTCACGCTAGTATGCTACCCCTACTACTTATGTTGAAATAAAAGTTCCCTACTTATAGTTTTAAAAACCTTTTACAAGTCAAACAGGGAATCAATATATTTATCTTTGTCTACCACACCGTTTGCCAGTAAAAAATTAAATTACCTAATGATTTCTAAAAAACCATTAAATAAACAAAAACGAAAATGAGAAATTTAATTAGTGGCTTTCAACAACAATAACAAAAAGAACGAAAATTAACATTAACAATTAAGTAACCAAAACGATAATGAGAAATTTAATTAGTGGCTTTCAACAACAATAACCAAAAGAAAGAAAATTAAGGGTAAAATCACAAAAATTATTCGAAATGTAGTCCACCCACCTTAATACATTTTCGACATCTTCTCACTAACGCTTTTATTGCAGCAGGCTTGCTGAATTCTTAAAATTAAATCTTCCCCTGTTAATACGGGATTAGCGTAGACTTTATCTTTAATAGTGCCCCAAACGTAAAAGTCTAGCGGATTAAGATCCGGTGACCTGGGTGGTCAGGCCACTGGTCCAATACCATTAACCACGTCATTATTCATGTCATTCCTCCCTAGCCAGCCAATCCACCGTTGAGGTTAATTGGTATTGAGCCATTCTCATACAGCTATTCCAAACAGGGTATAATTACTGATAAAATTAAATAACACATGAGTTACTTCACGATTATTTAGATAATCTTCAAAAAAAAAGTTCTTAAAATCCTAATGAAGATTTACTAAATTTACATATACATAATTGTTCTACATCGTAAACTAAAAACTGAGGTTATATTATAAGTATATAGCAAATTAGTAAATTACTCATTTTCTCACCTGATTCGTTTAACTATTACATGGCCAAAACACTAGCAAGTTAAAAGTCATTTGGGAGGGTAAACGGAGAATCTGATTAAACATATTCAAGGCAAATAGTTGTGTAGCTCTACTCCCCAGACATTAACAGCGGCGTTTATATGGGTTTCGGCCACGTAGACGGTGAAAATTGTGTTTCGATGCACGTTCCGGAAGTCGGCAGCGGCGTAGCCTAGAGCGAATCTTAAGGAGAGTTTTTTTGGTGTCTAGGACGAGCTTACAAATAGCATCTGATTTATTGATACGACTTGGGCGAAATGAAAGTAAAGAACATGAGATCCATAGGCTTATGGATATAGCGGAGGCGTGTGTGTCATTAATTCATTAGTTTTAGACGCATTTAAGGTTTTCTTTTATATTCTCTGAAGCTGTTTATTTGTGGTATAATTCTGGTTTAGTTTAATGAGGTATTTTGCCCCACTTCTGCAAAAAAATAAAGATTAATTGAATAAATCTTTCCGCCAAAAGGATCAGTCAAGGGCTATTTTTGAAACTAAGTTTGCCTAACCAAAAAAACTCACAGTGAAAGAGCAGACATCACTATCGCGCACCGTAATTTTTGAAACGTTTCGAAAACTCCCTGTTTTCATTCTTAAAAATTGGACCAGTTTCTCATTGGGGTATCATAAACAATTGATTTTAGATGACCTCAAACGAAATAATCCAGAGGATTTAAATCTGGCGACAGCGGCGTCCAAATCATTGGTCCTTCGCATGAAATCCACATGTTTGGGTTGTTGTCGGGTTGTCATGCAATCCTTCGACGAGGATAATTCTCATAGAACCACTGCCGTATTTGCCTTCCGTAATGTGCAGGTACACCATCCAATTACATCCAGCTTTATTGACATAAATTTAAAGGCACATCGGATAAAGAGTTTTCCAAGAACTCGTGAAATAAATGCGAGAAGGCAAAATACGCGGCCTACAGTTGAAACGAAGATGATTTAACATATCGAGGATTGACTTCACTCCAAACATGAAGGCTGTGGTTCACAATTCCAACTTTTGTGAAATTAGATTCGTAAAATAAAATCTTTTGCAGAAATTTTCTGTTGAATGTAAAACGTTTCTACAAAAATTTAGAAGATTTTCAGCATTTTCTGACGGTAAACTAATTGGAAATGGAAAGCTCCGATGATCTTGTTTGAGTGCTGGTTGGAGTGCTGCACTGTCACAAATTTCATTGAATATCTCGGAAACAAGAGGTCAAAATTAATGTGGCCTAAGTCACTTAAGGTTTTTGAGGTTTTGAAAAAAAGTAAGAGGGGGTAGCACACAAAATACACTTCTAAGAGGGGTGGGTGGTTCAAACCTTATATGTGTGTCATGAGGAGCATTTATTTTCCAAATTTAACTTCAATCGAATAAGTGATTCAAAAGTTATGAGGAAAAAGCGGGCAAGAAATTCCTAACTCAATGTCCTCTATCTCCGAAACGATGTGATTTAGGAAGTTTATATCATGAATGAACATTATTTTAACCTGTTCTATAGATTCCTGAAATTATTAAGACTCAACCTGAATCATCTTATACAGGGTGTTTCAAAACAAAGGCGAAAATTTTCAGGGGGTGATTCCTTGTTGAAAATAAAAGGTAGTTTGTTATATAAACGTTGGGTCACAAGTCAACCATTAGGGAGATATCGCGTTGCAAAGATGGCGGAAACGAAGAGTGTGTTATTGTTTTTCTCGGAAACAAAAATCGTGGGAATCGTAAAACTTTGTGGAAGTGTTACCATCATCGAAAGACACTTGTGACATAATTTTTCACTTTTTCAAAATAATTGGAAAGGGTTGAAATAAACTACCCCTTTCAGTTTTTTTAACTATACTTTCAAAAAACTTCCTTAACGACGTAGAAAAAAATAAATTAGGTTAAGCCGATTCATTTAGAAACTTTTTTCTCTCTTATATTTTTTTGATAAAATTAACTGTTAAAAAATAAAGTGTAAAGTATTGCACGTCGGGATGAGGCAGTTTTACTACACCCATTATTAGGAAAAACTAGTTGGCTGCTGTCAATTTCCGGATGTTTCCATTGTTGCTTTGACAGATAGCAAATGGTTTGTACTATTTTAACATTTTGAGAGTGGTTTACGGGATAATTTGCCTTTCGTTGTGTGATGTATGTTTCATTGCGAAGTACGTTGAGATTCAATACTAAGTTAATACAACAAAAATGGTTATTTTCACAAATGCAGAAATGACAGACATGCACTTTATGTACGGCCGGGCAAATGGAAATTCCTTACATGCTTGTCGCCTTTATGCAGAAGCGTATCCTAACCGTAGAATTCCTGATCATAGTATATTTTCTAAGCTTCATCGAAGGCTATGTGAATCCGGAAAATTCAAAAAAAGAAGTTTTGATAAAGGCCGACATCGGGAAGTACAAACCAGTTGCTATCTGTCAAAGCAACAATGGAAACATCTGGAAATTGACAGCAGCCAACTAGTTTTTCCTAATAATTGGTGTAGTAAAACTGCCTCTTCCCGACGTGCAATACTTTACATTTTATTTTTAACGTCGACAGTTAATTTTATCAAAAATATAAGAGAGAAAAAAGTTTCTAAATGAATCGGCTTAACTTAATTTATTTTTTTTACGTCGTTAAGGAAGTTTTTTGAAAGTATAGTTAAAAAGTCTGAAAGGGGTAGTTTATTTCAACCCTTTCCAATTATTTTCAAAAAGTGAAAAAATATGTCACAAGTGTCTTTTGATCATGGTAACACTTCCACAAAATTTTACCATTCCCACGATTTTCATTTCCGAAGAAAACAATAAAAACACTCTTTTTCCCGTCATCTTTGCAACGCGATATCTCCCTAATGGTTGACTTGTGACCCAACGTTTATATAACAAACTACCTTTTATTTTTAACAAGGAATCACCCCCAGAAATTTTTCGCCTTTGTTTTGAAACACCCCTGTATATTGTATGATTTCTATGGTGAATTCTACAAACAATGTATTTCGAAATATCAATCATTTTGTTGGCTATTATAATTGAGGAACTATGCAAAGTTCCTTTCCCGGATTTATATCTGCTTATCTTGGACAATTCCACTTGACGGATAGATCCTGGACAGTTTGGCCGTCGCATCTACCTGTATCAACCTAAGCTGTCTGGGATTAGACGGACGTCGTCTTCTTTATGCCCTTATCTCCTGCTTAAGCGACTGTTCACATGAAAACGTCGGTGATTTATTATAAACAGATCGTTCCGGAAAGAGTTACTTTTATGGAATACATTTTAGGAAACCCGCGTCGCAATCTAGTAGCAATCATCAAATTCTGGAGGGTTTCCGAGTTGAGGTGTTTGTTTTCTTGAATAGTTTTTAGATAGTGTTATATATTCATACCTCGAGAACGCCTTGGATTTATTCGCTTATGGAAAGAGATTTCCTTTATGATGTGTGGGTTACGTCTTCGGTTACTAAATTAAGTGAACGTGAAACGTATGTCTTAGAGCCACTGATTTTTGAGATACAGAGCGTGTAAGATAATTTTAGAAAATCAAATTTAAAATATTCTTTGGGATACGTGTTGTTAAATGGAATGAAGTAAGCTCCGATTTGAATCGAAAGTTATCTTTGGGATTTGACAGAAACGACTAATAACGTCATTAATTATATTTTTTCCAGAAACAAACCCAAATTTTTTTCCTGTTAAAAAGCTTTCTTTCGAATTGTCAAAAGTGTATATTAATAAACCACGTAATTTAGAAGAACTTCAAAATCGCATTCGGGATGAAATACGCAGAGTTACCCCAGAAATCATTCATAATGTGCAAGAAGAATTTCTTCACAGACTTGCGCATTGTCAAGAAGTTGGTGGATGGCAAGTCGAACATTTAATTTAAGTATAAAATTTAATCAATTGTATTTTATTTTACATACCTCAGAATTGTTACTTTTTTATGGATAAAATTTACGTTTTCTAACATTCAATCGTCATTTACTCGAAAACTTTCCTATGTAAGAGGGCAAAATTTTAGTACTGTCGGATAGAGAATTAAACGATCTTTCAGAATCAAGGAAAAAAATATGGTGTTGCCATTTAAAAAAAAATCGATGACGTCATTACTCGAAAACAAATGACATTTGAAAATCGCATTTTACGCTAAAATATGTATTTTTTAAATGTTCGAGGATTTCTCCCAAAAAATAATTGTTTCGTTTTTATTGAATTCCATACTTTTGGCGCATACTGTATTATAGGTATGTAGTATGAGGGCGTTTGCCTCAAGTTTAGTTATTGTTTTGACTATATTAAAGAATTATCGAGTTTATTCCTTTTATTTATTCTTGTCATTTATGCACTTTGAGCAACAAACATTCAATTATTTTCCACGACTACTTTATTCTTCCACCGCTAATATGATTTTTAGGTTGTATTTCTTTTGAGAATCTTTAGGACGATATTGCTTATAACTTTTAACGAGAAGTAATACATTAAAATTTTTCTAATTAAAATTTATTGAAAAAGGAGAGCTTTTTAACAAAAGAGACATTTGGGTATGTTTATAGAAACAAATTCTGTACGCACCCTTGGCTGTGTCACTGACTTCTACAGAGCTCGTACAGCGTGAATATTGCGAAATCTCTACTTACTCAACGTAAAATCTTATATTCGCTCTTTTTCAAGTCTTCGTAACAAATTATTTATGTCAAAAATCCGGAGGTTGGATGAATTTTTAAGATATATCATCCTGTCACTCGCCATCCTCACCTACATTTACATCATATTTATTAGAGGGTGCACACTTAATGTATACTTTCAGAATACAACCGAGAGCATTCGGGCCCAAACCGTCCGTTAATAGAAAGTCTGCGGAGCAACACTAATGCGCCTAATATGTTAATAAATTAAGCGTTGTCAGCCTGTCACTTGGCGTATCTGGGAGCTTCTCCTCAAAAGCTTCTCGACGCTTCTTTCAGACGCTGTCGCAATTATTGCCGAACAATTAATGTCGGATGAACAATCTGGTTTTGTTTGCCCCGCTGTATTGTGTGTCATAAAGTAGCAGTTGATTATAGCATAGAGAAGTGGCGATGTTTACTTTCATCCCGAGTCGAGTAAAGTTATGCTGGTGATAATAATAATAATCAAACAGAATAATAATATCCTGTGTGACTCAGGATATCTAGCTGATTTGAAACTTCAGTTTTTGGATTAAGAAAGTTCTTGTAAAAGGTAGATGTTGTTTAACTGAGCTAATTCTATTTGATAATCATTATGGTAGGTTAATAACGTACAGGGTGATCATTTAACTGCAGACAATGAGGTTTTTGAAATGAAAGAAAAGTTTATTATTTTAATATAAGTGTGAATTTTGTAGCACGCGTCTGAAATTAATAGAACGAACCAAAGGTGATCTTTGTAAATAGAAGAGTGCTATGAAGTACAGATATGACACGTATAATATACAAGATTTTAATTAAGTTCAACTTAAAAAAATTACTAATTATTTCTCAACACACATCTACAAATACTAAATAATCATCACTAGGTACATATTATAAACCACACAATTTTGACAGTTTAAGAGATTAATTTCAGATTGGTAAAAGGTTACATTTGTTTTAGCAGTGGTACAAACCGGTCGAGGGGTAAACCACTGAGGTATTTTATTGTAAAACCTGTAGGTAATTAAAGGTATTTTTTGATTTTTTTTTGGGTATTTATGTGTATTTATATGTATTTTTTCGGTATTTTTGGGTACTATCAAGGTAATAATGGGTATTACGAAGATAATTAATGGGTATTTTCAGAGAAAATTACTATTTTCCCGCCAATTTTTAAATACAATGGCGATCGCGCATGCCTTATTACGATGGCACAGTTTAAATATAAGTAAACAACTGACCGTCGCAATGGCAAATATAAAAATTATTAAGAATAGATACAAAAATATTTTCTGTAAAATTTTTCTGAGGCGCTGTTAAACTGTTATGCTAAATAATATATGGTGATTCGAATTAGATATATTCAATTGCAAAAATAATGACACTTCCTCAAATCAGTTTTTTGACTACCTTGTGGGTGAGTGGAATAACTAAGAACTAATGTTTAAAATTGAAAGTAGATTTCATTACGAAGATGTCAGCAGTTCGAAATAAATAGCCAAATTCAACTAAACAATGCCTTTATTATCGCAATAGATTGTACAGTACAAGACCATATAAACAAGTATCATATGAATGTTTAATAACACGTTTACGCAGAATATATCCACTCACATAGTAGCACATTCCTCTCTTCTGTTAACAAATTTTAGTATGGTATAATTTCTTCAACTTTATCTTTAAATCAATATATTACATATTATTCGATACGACGTGTTAACGATAATTTTGTTCAAACTTCTCCGACATATTCTATTGCTCAAAAATATGTAATAAACAGAGAATTTAAGTCTATACTAAAAATTAAAATATTGCTAAATTAGGTTTTCCTATCATATTCATATTCTATTTAATAAAAAGGACCCTTTTTATGTAAACAACTGCCAATTATCTAATTCTAATCATACATGACGGAAAGCAAGCTAGGGCTAAAATTGAATTCTCCCTCGATACCCATGCATTTATACTTGCTAATGAAAGATTTTGGTTGTACTTTGTACTGGAAAGGCCAATGGTACCAGATGAGTATTTGTGATCCGATTCTAAAGTAACAACTGCGTGCTTTTTCATAAAATGCGTGCGCATTTATGTACCAAGGGAGATACAGAGATGATTATGCCCATAGGCGACAGGTTGCTTCTGAGGACAGTTTAGGCTCGAACAAGTCGCTTTAGAGCATAATCATCTTAGTATCTCCCGTGATGCATACATCGTTTTATATTTCACTTCACACGAAATAAAAACTATAAAAGGTCATAACACTCATAACTTATTTTCGGTATCTCTTGGCAGCGGGCGTGAGAGTCTCTACTTTGCCTGCTGCTACGACAGCGTATTAACACAATTTATAATGAAACATTAATATAATACGAATACTCGATTTAGTTTATGGTGGATGCGCCAGGATTAGTTGTAGTCGTTGAGTTATTTGTCAACTACAAAATAAACAAACAAAAGAATTGTCAAATTAAGGTGTTAGTTTGGTTTAGTTTAAAGTTTGTTTAGTGCACAATGAATAATTGTGAGTCGGAAGAGATTGTAGAGGCTGCAAATATTGCAATAAGCAATTTGCTGCCTACGAAGTCAAAATCTTTATACGATATAGCCTACAATCGATAAAAAAGTGGTGCGCCGAGAAAAATGTTCAAGTATACAGCGAAAATGTTTTGTTGGCATACTTAAGTGAAAATGCAAAGAATTACAAGTCTTCCACATTATGGGTGCAATATTCTATGGTTAAGTCATGCTTGATAATTTACGACAACATAGATAAGCAAATTCCCCAAGCTGATCGCATTTTTTAAAAGAACCGGTGACGAATATCAAGCGAAAAAATCGAAAATATTGACAAAGGGTGAAATTGACCGTTTTCTATCAAGTGCAGATGACAAAGAATTCTTAATGATTAAGGTAAGATTACTTTTGTTGTTAGGTATTTCAATTATTAAGTATTTTGATTTTTTATAGGTTGGATTAATTCTGGGGATTGCCGGAGCTTGTCGAACTGATGAACTAGTCAATTTAACTGTAGATGATATTGAGGATGTAGGCTCTTCCTTGATTGTAAAAATTCCAAACACTAAGACAAAGATTCCACAAACCTTTCTGTGGTTACCGATGTGGGAAATATGCTTGAATTGTTTCGAAAATACCTGTCCCTTCGTCCTTCCCACGTCAAGCATAAGCGCCTTTTTTGTACTACAAAGCAGGAAAATGTAGTTCGCAGCCAGTTGGCAAGAATACCATGGGAAAAATTCCGAGTGTAGTAGCTTCGTATTTAAAATTACCTCATGCTGCATGTTATACTGGTCACTGCTTACGAAGATCTTCAGCGACATTACTGGCAGATGCTGGTGTGGATATCACGACAATAAAGCGTCATGCTGGTTGGAAATCAAAGCCAATCGCTGAGGGTTATGTTGAGAACTCCATTGAAAATAAGACCAAAATTGCTAATCAGGTTTTAGTAGGTACCACTACAAGCGCAATCACAAAACTGTAAATGTAAGCGAAAGTAATATTCCCTATAATATTAATTTTGAAAATTGTACAAATGTAACATTTAATTTAAATGTCAATAAATAATTTCAATGTTATCTTTTTTTGCATGAAAACGTTCTCCATAATGTAAACTCCTTGGGAGCATTATACTCTCTTGGGAATAATCGACTACTTCTGTTTTAATTTTGATATTTTCAAATCATTATTTAAGCTCTCTTTTCAGACTGTCGCTGTCACAATTAGTTGGCTACATCTGTAGTTCATTCTACGACAAAATTGTAAGCACAAATTTAGTAATTGTTTCAGTAGAATTTTTTTCAGTGTAGAAAAAAGAAATAGAAGACATGCATATTTAGATGCATCTGTCACAACAATTGTGTTGATATAATTCACAACTGTATTTCTTTTATGTACAAACATTATGTAGAAATGTATAGCTTTTTCTTAAATAGCAGGCACTTCTTTAGAAAACGAAAGCAGGGCAGTGTCCATTTTCATGACCAAACTTGTTTTAAAAACTTCGCTAAAGTGAACTGCGAATTATTTAAGCGGAAATGCGTCAGAATATCACCCTGCCAGTCGTCGGCTCTCGCCTTTTATATCGAATTTCTAATCAGATATGCACCTGACGTAAACTTAGATTACATCCGAGAGCACCCGGACCGGCAACCCAGTGCTAATAGAACGTCTGCGGAGCAACACTAATGCTCGTAATATGCTAATAAATTAAGTGTTGTCAGACTGACACTTGATTGTATCTCCGTCGCAGGCACGGAAGCAAAAGCTTCTTGGCGGTCGCCACTCAAAACCCGCAACAACCAGAGCCGAACAATTAATGTCGTTGGGAACAATTCCGCCCCGTTCTCTCGAATTTATAATCTGATATAAATTATGCACTCCCTGTAAGTGAACAGTAACTGGACTGCAGCAAATGAACACTCGAGTCTTTTTGATGTTTAAGGAAAATCAGTTGCTCAGATGATAACGATTTTGGTACACTTTTTCCTAGTTAAAAATTTTTCATACTTATAACATGTTATCAAAAAGAGAATACAAATAATATAATTCGTATCACACAGAAAATAATTTCACGGATTTCCTAACCCGTCTTTATCTTACTGCCAGAAAAACAATCCGTTAATTAATTACTTATCTTTATTAACTACTCAGTACACTACTGAACACTAATTACAACTAAACACTTATTTTAATTAACCGCTATCTAAATCACTTTGATCTCTCCAACTAAACACTTCAATTCAGACTGTAATACATGACTAACTAACTCGGCCGTTTATTCTTCTTTTATAGACCCAACGAATATTCCAGGTATATTCTAGCATCTCTAGATCCATTTTCCCGAACGACTCAAATGCTTCTCTTCGATTCCCCATTTTTCCAGTTCCGTCTCGATCCACGGCGTTTTGTTTGTTTAACATAATCGCGTAGGGGTGATCGGGGCAATCTTAGCAATTCGCGGTACCACAGTAGTCGATTTGGGTGTGAGTGGGGCAAATTTCGTGACAATAATAGCCGTCACATAAAATTTTATGTTACTAATTTCTGGCGATATAAATACAGTTTAGAAATAATGTATGAAGTCATCATCGAAATATTTATCCACAGTATAATAAGCCTTTTCTATCAAAAGTGATTTTATATAACTTTATGCTGCTTACCAACGTAAAGTTATGTAAAATTACATATAAATTTTTATCAGTGTGGTTGTTCAAAGGCCCTTCTTAATACTCCTCTCTATAACAGATGTCGTGCTATTTACCACTTTTGAAATTTTGTTGTTATTGTTGCTTGGCATGTGTAGAAAAAACAATGAAAGGTTTCTATATGATTTGTTAGTTGTTGCATAAATTTTGTTCAAACCACATATATGGAATTACCACATCAGTGTTAAAGTCCTACATTCTCATATTTTTCCCGTCTTTCTTACAGTTGGCTTAATCAAGTGCAGCAGATTCTACCTTTGGTGGTAAGTTTTTATTTTTATTAGATTTTTTCGTTCTTTTTTTTATTAACAAATACAGTCCTATTGCAAAGAGGTATCAAATCTAACGCTTATATATGCTGCTACGTCAGGAGTTCCACAAGGCTCACTTCTATGCCCACTTTTATTCCCTATTTCCATCAATGGTTTGATTTCTCTGAAATTATTTTTTGCAGAGACTTAGATTATCAGATATTGATAATGAAGCTTTTAGTATTGTTTCCAAGCCAGATATATCATGAAAGAAATAAGCACTTGATTGCTATGAAAAATTTTGAAACTTTTATTATATCTTTTATTTACATGGAAACCCTTTGTGATAAACCAACAATAATTTTAAGTTGTAATGAATACCTTAGGTCTAATTATTTAGTGTGTTTAAATATTCCTGTTACAGCCAGTGGCGTAGAAACTCTGTGCCACTCTTCTTGTATTAGCAATAAAATTGGGACGCCAATGTATTATAATTATAAAAGAAACGTAAGGAGCTTTAATTTTTGATTATTTTGAAATAATTATTCTTTGCAATTTTCTTTAAAATGCATTGTATTCAACTAATTGTTCATTTAAAATATTTCTGCATTTCGTAGTTTGTGCATATTAGGACTGAAAAAAAACTTGAAAATCCACTCGAAAAATTTTGCACACCGCCATAATTTACCATTTTGAGTAACTTTTTCCAGTAAAATTTTGCTGTATTGTGGAATCCTCCTTACCTGAAACCAAAACAATTTTTTCTCGGTGTATTGAATATTTCAAATATGATTCTTTCGAAAACGGTTACTCCTAACGCCTTCAACAGAGTATACCTTTTTCACATAATCCTGTACTCCATGTATATTAAATTCTGAGAGTCATTATGTTGTAACTGTTGAATAATTATTCTTAAACTTGTTAACAAATTTTGCATGTGATAATTGAGGAGCAGAATTAATTGCGCGATCAGAGCGAAATTAGATCCAACTGGAAGAACAGTATTCGAGAATACTCGTCTGACTTTTGAGTGTAGCAGTAAATGGCTGCGTCCGAATGGTCCATTAGAAGAGATAAATTAAATCCAACACGATCCTAACAAGATATTACATGCTTAACGTGAGCGCATTAATTCTACCGGATGTATTTGAATTGGATGTAGACCTGGATTTCTACAGAAACTTACCCCATTACTCTAATTCATTCCGATGCCAATGATACCGCTTTGCATTTGTTTTTTGATGGGTGTTTGATTTTGCAATAATTTTCAGTCGTACAATCGTTTAAATGTTCGCGACTTTATCCTTTTATAAGTTAGTTGGCTGCTTTCCTACAAATTCTATTAATCAAGCAAAATAAAACCATAATCCAATTTGCTTTTTTTGCTAATCATTAAATACTACATCGTTTTCTGTTTTGACCATAGACCCCGTAATAATTTTTTTTTAGTTTCATAAGTTGTTCCATAATTACACATACTATTTGGATCACGGGTATTTAGGTCTAGAAAATAGTGATATAAATCTGATCATAACTACACTATACATGTACATCTCAAATATTCTTTCCCCTTACTAAATTGTTTTTGACATTTTGTTGACATATTCTTGTTAAGCATATAATTATTAGGTTTGCGACAATGCAACACAGCCTTTTTGTAAAGATATCCATCGATAATTTTCTAAACGTGGATGGAATTATGCTCATGAAATTAACTAGCATATAGCACCAAGTAATTCTTCATATCCAGAATTCAATTTTTTATTTCAGTTCACAATCGGCTCAATCATTATTGCCCCGCCATTGCTAGGAGGCACAAAACAAATATGGCGCTGACCACGAGTAATCAATTCGCGCATCTTGATAAACATTCCAGTCATCATAATATAACATTTCATTTCAGTGGTGGTGATAAATCACATCATCTCGCAGGCCAATTGATGTCAGCATTCGATTAAATGATATAATCGTGCTTCATAGAATTGCGTAAAATATTTAATACAAATCGATTCCGTCAGTCTTGATATTATGGTTTGAGAAAAAAACAGATAGAAAACATTAGGTTAACGAATTTTGCTCATAAAATCATTTTTATTGCAATTGTAAAGATAAATACTGTTAATATACTCGAATCAAGAATTCAGACGTCTTACGTCACGGCTGACGTTACACATTTGTTTTTATTGTCAACGTAATTTTCGATATTTGGTCGCGTTAAAAATATTGCAATTTAGTGCAATATATTATGCAAACGTTTAGTGTAGTATAGTTTTATTACTATCAGTTGCATTTTCTCAAATATTTTAATGAAAATTTAATGAATTGTTCATTTGTTCGTATGACGTAAATCGTCTGAATTCTTGTCGCGAGTATACCTATTACTTTGAGGCTTTGTGTTGGTATCTAAAATAAGTAACTCATATTAACAAAAAAAACAACAACTGATTTAATTGAAATTTATTTCTTGTGAATATTATCGATTTTTTATGTTATTATCATGAACTGTCCTAAATGACAAAATATTAGTTTCATTAATGCTCGAATAGGAGAAATCCTACTAAGTAAATTATGGCCTTTATTTGTGTCATCTTTCTGATATTTCATAGGTTTTGTGGAACACTTCATAAGAACCAATCACTGGATCGTGTATCATCTATGTAAACATTTGGGCGAGAAATGAACTTTTAGTACTGTCTGGCGGCTAAAGAATGTCTAGACTGATATGAAAACTAACTGAGTCGTTTGTTATTTTAATTACACTAATAATATTAATTTAGTAAAAGCCAACATAATTAATTCTTTAAAATAATTATATCTTCATATTTGACTTGAAGCAGATCGTGCAGACATATGTCTGATTAATAAGTTTTTATGTTATACAGGGCGGATCATTAATAATGGATCATAGAGCAGGGGCGACATCTTTGGGGCAGAAATAAAGATATAGCTAGATAGGTTTAATGAACCAGTTATATCGATGTACATCGTTATGTTAAAATTTATTTTACTCTGTGCATCCCGGAGTAATTTGTTAGCAGTTTATTATTTAATTATTATCACTTACTGTATTAAGCTTTGTTTTGGCAAAAAGCAAGGTTAAGGTAATTGAAATAAAAATCAATAATTCGGACTAATTTATGTGATAGAATTCCGAATTAGCATTAGCCCGAAAGTTCATAGAAACCGAACCAATCAGATTTCAGTGAGTTTTTAGATCATTGTATAGTATAAAACCTACATGAACTTAATTTCTCTTCCCTTTTTCATTTTGATTTTGGTCGATTGAAGGCATTTCGATAATACAGATTTAGTAAAGTGTGTAGCCACATTTAAATCTAAATTTATTGAGGCCATCAATAAGGAGGGAGAGGCCAATTAAATAATGAATATATAATTAATTTATAATTAATTATTAAATAATTAATAAACAATGAATTCATCATTGAAATAATGTATTAATGGAATTTTAACCATGATTAAATGGTATTGTAATGCTAATAGAGAAGCCGTTCGCAGAATTGTATATTTATCGTTTATAGCAATCGATAGGTAACAGGTAGTAACAGTAGGTAGTAATACAAATATTTTCATTGCTATCTCAGTAACCGTTGATATTCGAACATATGTTTATTAGGCCTTTTTGTCTCCTAAACACCTCTTTCGAATAGTGCAAGTTCCCTCAACCACCCATATGAATTTCTCAATAAAAAGCAAATTATCATTTTTCTTCACTTCAGCATTATTTTGAAAAATCCGATGAAACATGATTATTTCATATATCGACTTTAATGGATTTCATGTTTATACAAGTATAATATAGTATAGAATTCCAGTTATGGAAACGACCACATTACAGACCCGCCTTATATTATATCGTACGTGAAATCATTGAAAATTGGACCAAAAGTCCAGCATTCAAAGACACCCCTCAGATTTATAACCCCGTGCAACGTCCATTAGAGGCGATAAATTA
Organism: Monochamus saltuarius; assembly: GCA_025584915.1. Classification (NCBI taxonomy): domain Eukaryota; kingdom Metazoa; phylum Arthropoda; class Insecta; order Coleoptera; family Cerambycidae; genus Monochamus; species Monochamus saltuarius. The sequence continues at coordinate 115,298,207 of CM046721.1, read as the reverse complement.
AATCCAACGCGATCGTAACAAGATATTACAACTAACGTGGGCGCATTAATTTCGCCGAATACACTCGGATAGGATGTGGATCTAGATTTCTCTGGAAACATTGCCGTTAACTCACCGCATTAATGTAATTGATAAGGCTGAGGCCGCCGTCCCAGGGCTGCTCCTTGTCGCAGGACACGTTGGACAGCTTCAGCGTGTGCGACTGCTCCAGCGTCTGCAGACCGATGGCAAAGACGAAAACAGAATCATACATCAAGGCAGCTTCCGCCTGCAAAAGAAACAATGTTCCACTCTAGTTTTCTGTTATATGTCTAAGAAAAACAATGAATTTCATACTCTAGTTATCTCTGGTAGAGTTTGCTCATAAATTTGTCCGCGGAATTGAAATGTTCAAATGATTTGTCTTCGACAAAAAGTTAGACAGCATTTGAAAATTTCAGAATGGGCAGGTTCGGCAATTTTTGTATTTTATTGAAATCAACTGAATATGCAATAAAAAATTGTCCTGCCAAATTTAAAAAATAAGGCATTTTTGAGCACTCGAAAATCTCCAACCAATGCGAGACTATGAAATGTAGCTGTATGCAAGGCTAGGATGCGTGGCATTTATACAGGGTGTTTGTAAGTAATTGTGAAATATTTTTGGGGGTGGTTGCCGAACTTATTGTGAAAACAAGTTCATATAAATGTAGATCAAAATATGTTTCGTCTCCGAGATACAAAATGTTTAAATTTTAATTTTTTTATTAATTATTTCAAGAGTTTTAAAGATATTGACTCGAAATTCGAAACACGCTTTAGAGGGATAAATGTGCATTTTTTTACCTTATTGAAACTTTTTGAAACAATGAACAAAAATAAATAAAAAATTTTAATTTAAACATTTTATCTCGGAAACATAGCATATTCTACTTACCTTTATATATGTTTTCTTTTTCACAAAATAACTTCGGCAACCACCCTCTAAAATATTTCGCATTTATTTACACACACCTTGTATTTACATTACAAGTTACCCGGCCGATTTGTATGGTTTATCCAAGCAAGAAGTGATATACCCTCATTAAGGCTGGGATTTTGTATACATATTTTTACCGTCTAACAGGGCTTCAAGCGATTACACAGAACTCCAAGAAAATTGAAATAATTGGTTATTATATATCAACGTATTCACAAAGGTTCCCGCTAGTGCGTGAGATAATTTTCATTGCTCATAAAATCGCAAGAATAATTAAAATAAATGTTAAAATACCTCAATTTTAACCACACAGTTACTACGCCAATATGTCACAATTACGGCAAAATTATCACAGCCACAGCCACCAAATTACTTCGCTCACTAGCCAGGACATATCGGACAACTTGTGTTTCACTTTCAGATTAATATTTATTGCTAATTTTACATTTTGTGTCCTCGAGTAAAATCATAACATATATCACGGCTTTCATTTTTATGTACGTCAAAATGCACGATAAACTTCAGGGAACCGTGTGGTTCGGGTCTATACGGTTTGTATACTGTCTCATAGGTCTGTTTGATTCGCCGTTTCGCTCACTCAGGCTGTGCATTAATTCCTTTTCTACAAAATCCCCGCCTTAAATGTGCTAATACATATATCTAATACCTATTGTTTATTACTGTATACATATATAGGTAACGAATAAAGAAATTAGAACGTCTGGATTATGTTTCATTTTCATAAGAAGTGAGTAAAATACGAGTATATTTCTCACATAACACGAATATACTCATTAAAAAACACATCTTAGTTATACAGTATGCGCCAAAAGTATGGAATAAATTCAATAAAAACGAAACAATTATTGTTTGGGAAAAAACCTCGAACAGGTCGATTTTTAATTTAAAAAATACATATTTTAGCGTAAAATGCGATTTTTAAATGTCATTTGTTTTCGAGTAATGACGTCATCGATTTTTTTTTTAATGGCAACACCATATTTTTCCTTGATTCTGAAAGATTGTTTAATTCTCTATCAGACAGTGCTAAAATTGTGCCCTCTACCATAGGAAAGTTTTCGAGTAAATGACGATTGAATGTTAGAAAACGTAAATTTTATCCATAAAAAAGTAACAATTCTGAGGTATGTAAAATAAAATACAATTGATTAAACTTTATACTTTAATTAAATGTCTCGAATTTCCTTCCACCAACATTAATAGACCACGTAATTTACAAGAACTTCAAAATCGCATTCTGGACGAAATACGCAGAGTTACCCCAGAAATCATTCATAATGTAGAAGAATTACTTCACAGACTTGCGCATAGTCAAGAAGATGGTGGATGGCAATTCGAACATTTAATTTAAGTATAAAATTTAATCAATTGTATTTTATTTTACATACCTCAGAATTGTTACTTTTTATGGATAAAATTTACGTTTTCTAACATTCAATCGTCATTTACTCGAAAACTTTCCTATGTAAGAGGGCAAAATTTTAGTACTGTCTGATAGAGAATTAAACGATCTTTCAGAATCAAGGAAAAAATATGGTGTTGCCATTAAAAAAAAATCGATGACGTCATTACTCGAAAACAAATGACATTTGAAAATCGCATTTTACGCTAAAATATGTATTTTTTAAATTAAAAATCGACCTGTTCGAGGATTTTTTCCAAAAAATAATGGTTTCGTTTTTATTGAATTTATTCCATACTTTTGGCGCATACTGTATACTAAATAAATTTTTACAATTACTAGATATATAATATTGGAAATTTGTAAATTTTCGGAGTCAGTTGCCCAATAAAATAGATGTTTTGTAAATTCAGCATCGCATTTTACAAGTACTTTAATAAATTCTTTGAAAGGCTAAAAATTGGGGGCCATGCAAAATATATTTCATTTTTGTAAATTTTTTAAAACATTTGTTAATTTATTTGTCCTAAGCCTTAAAAAAATTCTCAAATGAAAAAGTTTAACAAAGATCCGTTGCAGTATTACAAACACTCGTTTCATAAAATTTTAACGTAAGCCGTTCAAATCACAACGAATCTTTATTTATTTCCTTCTTTGGGAAATTCTTTCAATTTTTCATCTGTCCATTTTTTATTACTTTGCCGCCGTGCCGGTCGCCAACTGCATGATTCGCCTTACGCAAGATCGAGTTTTACAGTGGACCAGTTTGCACTGGAAGGTGCAGAAGTATATTTTTAATAATTTTCGACATGCTTTTATAATGTACTACAGAAAATTTCCCATTACTGTCTTGGAATTTAGTTTGTAGTTTGCACAGATTTTACATAATTCTCCTGATGTTGTACTCAAATATCTCTCTATCTACGGGAGATCCTTGGTTATACTATTACCATGAATAAAACAAATAGAAAAGTTGCCACATCCTTTTTTATACTTAGTAGAAGACGGGAAGATATTAAATCGTTGTAACCGCTGAAAAACATTTCAGGGAGAATGAACCCTGTTCCGCCTCAAGCGGCTTACTCGACTAACTTTTGAAAGCTCTGAAAGACAGTTCCAGGGGGACCTGCATCCATCTAAATCATTCATGAAATGTCTCATCGATTACTCTCCAGAATCGCGGTTAATGTTGTTTAGTAAGCACCTTCCGCTATCGACTGTTTGACGTTTAAGATCTATACATTTTTATGCACAAAATACCTTCCTTGCCGAAAACTAAAATCAAGCAAATATTTAGATAGGTAGGAGAGGTTCTTCAGTTTATATCCCTTTGATCGAGATTCAGAACTTTGGAATTTATAACAAAATTAGCAGTTCTTCTATAAAAATTCTTCGTAGAAAAAAATTAATATGTTTTCATAGCACACAAAAAGAAAAACGTTTATAAAAATAAGAACTCGTATCTCAGTTTTACCCTTATAAATAAATAGTTATATAACTAGATTAGTACAGGTAAAAATTAATTAAAATAATAATACACTCTCCTGTAATTGTCAACTGTCAGATATGTCAGGCATTGCGATCGGCATCACCAGGTCTTAGGACCTATAACAGAGAAAGAAGTAATTTGTTACTTATACTGTTTTAATAGCGCTAAATGTTATAACTAATAATAACAAATACTTAATTTGTTAGGGTGCCGATCGCAATGCCCTCTGGATGCGAATAGCCTCGTAACTCAGGACGGCCTAAATTTTGTTGCTAATACTGAAACCCTACTTTGACTTATTTGTTAGCGAAGCTTAGAAGCTTCCAAAACCAATATACATAAATAAACAAGGGTTCTAAATTTTTGCACAGAGAAAACATCTTTCGATTGAGTGTACTATTAATGCTATTAACTTTATTTCAATATTTTATTTGTTCAGTGTCATAAATCAAATATAAATTGTTAACGTATGTATTATGTTTTATTAATTTAAATATGCAAATCTTATATTTATTTATTTATTTATTATCTCAACGAGATAAACCCACTTCTATACATGTCATATAACAATAAGCACTATGATAAGCAATCTGATATTGTTAATGCTTGTTCTGAGTTCTTTAGTAGTGTTTTTCTAGGTTCGGATGATCATGAAATTTTTAATTACCCTTTAATTTTTGTTATAATAATATCGTTTTAAATTAATATACAGAGACCGAAGTGTTTGTTGCCATCAAAAAGTTAAAAATAAGATGCCATCTGGCCCAGATGATATTCCATCATTTATTGTAAAAGACTATGCTGCAGTTTTAGCCCAACCTTTTATGCAAAATTTTTAATCTTGCTTTAAGAACTAAAACTTTTCCAAATCATTGAAAAGAGGCCAGGGTTTGTCCTATATTTAAGATGGCGCTAAGTCACAAATAGAAAACTATAGACCAATATCAATAATTTCTAATTTTGCTAAAATTTTTGAGACTACGGACTACTCAAAGGCTTTTGATAAGGTTAATCGCAAAGTTCTACTTTATAAATTGGCTATGACTTTTGGCTTCTCTGATGACTTGGTCGAGCTTATTAAGTATTATTTATATAATAGAGTACAGTTTGTTAGTTATAATGGATTTGATTCGGTTAATTACGTTGGAACTTCTGGAGTACCTCAGGGTTCTACCCTTGGACCGTTACTATTCATTTTGTTTATTAATGACCTTAGTGATGCAATTGGTAGTAAAAGTTATTATATGCAGATGATTTAAAAAAATCGTATATTTCTAGCTGGGATGATTGTTATAATCTACAGATACTACTTGATGAGGTACAGTCTTGGTGTGCTAGAAATAAATTATTTTTAAATACTGCTAAATGTAAGACTGTAAGTTTTTCTAGAAAACTATCTAATTTAATTACGTAATTGCTGATACTGTACTATCTCGTTATGACTCTTGTAAAAATGGGGTGTATTGTATGACAAAACATTTTCTTTTCATGATCATGTAACTATTAAGACAAATGAAGCATACATTTTATGGATTTATTCTTAGGAGTTGTAAGAAATTTACAGACGTACAAGCTATTAAAACTTTGTATTAGGCTTACGCACGTTCGAGGATAGAGTATGCAGTGCTTATCTGGTATCCTTTTTATAATATACAAAAGAAAATTGTGGAATGTGTTCCAATAAAGTTTTTAAAATACTTGGTATTTAAGAATGATGGAGTTTATCCTGAGAGAGGTACTGATTACAATATTTTAACTAGCCATGTCACTAGTTTAGAGAGTCGAAGAATATGTATTTCTGTATCTTTTTTATATAAAATCATAAACAACCTCACTAACTGTTCCTAATTGCTTTCTGCTGTGAATTTTTATGTATCTAGGGTAAATTAAAGAACTACGTTAAGTTTTAAATGTGATACCGCTAAAACCAATATTTTATTAAGGTCTTATTATGTGTGATAACTTTAATCGGTTAGAACACCCTTGTGATTGTTTTGCCTGATTGAATACTCTTGTTAAATTTCTACACATTACGTATACAGGGATGGCCAGAAGAACGGATTAAAATTCATATCTTTTGAATGAGTTAATTTTTTTTTAAACGCCGAAATACGTTAACTGATTTTGATTTTTTCCCATTTTCGGTTATATAATAATTAATTTTTCTTCAACCCCCTAACCCCCAGTTACCCCCACTTTTTTCTAATGGAAACAAGGGACGAGGGGGCTCGTTAAAAAGCTTATAACAACATAACAAATAAACAAGTTTTATGTTTTCAATAGCAAGGTTTTTAGGGTTGCATAAAACACCTACTTAATTAATGAAATAAAATTTAATTATCTTCAGTGTTATGCTCCATGAATTTGCACAGACTAAAATAAAGAATATGAAACTGTACCTATCACTGCGTAGTAGATCGACCTTTCATACAACCATGTTGGTTAAGAGTGATTACATTCCTAAAGTGATTATATAAAATATCGTGGAGGAAGAACTCAAAAATTTTACTAAAATTATGTATAATTGTAATGGAGCGATATTCAAACGTGCCAAATAAATAACCTACCGACGGCCGGGCGCTCTTTTTTCGCTGTTAAATAGGGGTTTAATATAGTTTTTCAAAAAAATAGTTTTAAATAAATTTGGAAATTTTTTGAAGGGTAATTCCGTTAATTTTTATTTTTCTGATCCCCTCCTAAAATATTTTTATTTAGTTATAATATACAGGGTTAACTATGACTTTAAGAGGGTATAGGGAAAAATAGGAATTAACGGAATCGTTATGTAAAAAAATTTCCAAAATTATTTATAAAGCGAAACAAATTGTTTTTCAAAACTATATTACATTATTATTTATCTCCGTCACTGACCTTCCGTCAGCCTCGAGGTTAGGTATATTCTGCCAAAGTCAAAGATGTAGTGACAGGTCATCGCGTTGTCACGTATATCAGTGTACGCCGCTTTGAGAGAAAAAAAAAAGTATTTACAAAATATAGATTATTATTTAATGAGAAACACGATATAGCAGCACAGGGTGGTAGCACCTACTTTACTAATATTTATTTTCAGGATTGATATTTGGAAAGATTTTAAGAATGGTGTATCATTTTCTGTTTTCCTACTTGTTTAAATTAAAACCTATCATTGCGAAGATTTTTGTACTTGCTTTGTACTTCTTTTTGTTTAAAGCGAAGTGCCTAATTGGTCCGGCGGTTATGACCAGGTCGATTACTGACGTTGGAAAAAACCATAAAATATAACAAAAAAATACACGCAAATGTACACAAATACATAAAAACACTGCCGCATGTTTCCCGCCAAGGCATTATAACAGTTGTTCAATGTGGTTCGAAAAGTAATCAGCATAATATTTTGTGTACTCGGAAAACGTCTTTGGTATTACGCTGTCACACTCCAATAACTCATCACCTTATCCGTCATCTAGGTATATATTTGAATACGACATATTTGTAAGTACAGAAAAATACGCGAAAAAATAAATTTGGGTAAATTAAGTACTGAAAAATTATTTCAAACTAATCAGAGTACCTACGGTAACCGAATGCAATATTTTCTGACATCTGATGCAAACGCCATCTGTAGGTGCCTAATGCAAGGTGCAATTCACGGCGATAAATTTGTATACTTCTTGTGTTGTTGGAGAATTAAATTCTGTTAATACTAATAATAGCAAAAATATTAACAGTAATCGACGATGTTTGCATACAATAATTAGTAATAATTTAAACTTTAACATCCTAAGATGTTTACATTCATTACAGCCTTAGAATATAACTAAACTGCGCATATTCTTCGAGGTTCGGAGAGTATGCAACTAGCAATGCAGTATTCTAGTTTATGTTATTTTAGAATAGTTAGTGACTAATTTCAAACATTTTATAGTATATTAAGTATTTTATTTTATGTCGGATATGTTAGTGGATAATTATGACGAATCTGCAAGGAGTGAAAATGTAGTTTTGGCAGTGTGTGAACGAATAACGAATACAAAATACTGCAGCTAACCGGATTAACTGTTATCTATCAGGTATTTAGGCATTATTATTATTAATAAAAATGTTTATTTTCGTCGTTTCTACACTTGACAACGCTGCAAAAAACGACCGCACGGCTTTAGCCATCTTGGGCGATGATTTATTGTCATAGGCGCCGACTTTCCGTAGGAAAAGAGGGTTTTTCCCCATGTTTTGAACATCGAGCTAGAATTCCGAAATAATTTTTTTATTATCTTTTAGACCTCCCTGAGCACGTGGTTAAAATTTTTATACTTTGTTACAGGTAACCCTGTATATGTATCTACAATTTCTGGCTAATTGACATAGAAGACACTTTAAAAAATATCGATTATTCGGAATAACTTAAAATATTGTATATGACCATGGTTGTTTTCAAATCTATATAAGTGAAAGGTGCTATATGACAATAGATTTCTGATGATAATCCATTGATTTGGGTTATGATCAGATCATTTATTTGTGTTATTTACTTACTCTAATAACCAATAGAATATAAATCTCAAAGGAAACGCTTCTTTTACTTGTGTATACATATATAAGTATAGGCTTTACTTGAAGTACTTACATTATTTTTTGTCAGTTCTAAGCTTTGGCGATGATTCAATAATTATGTTGAGAAAAGTTCCATACGTGAAATCTGGTAATAAAAGCATGAGAAACATTTCAAAATAAAATACCAAATCACATAATTCTCTTATTGCTTAATGTTTAGTGCAATCAGAGTATCTGGTACAACTGCCACAAGATACAAATAACATTAGACATTGATTTTGAAGTTTAACATTAGTGTTTTTTAGTAAAATGGACGAAATGCAAGCTGAATCTGTAAGTACAAGATATTTTTATTATTTTTTGTATAAAAAGTTTACACCTTTTAACGGAAAAGCTCTTACAATGTTACGGGACATTTCCGGTTGAATAAATGTAAAATGGAGCGGCGAGTTCTTTCAAGCTACACACGTTAATATATAGATTGAGAATGTGACCAAAGCATCGTTAAACGCATTTCATACTTTTGTAGCCTTCTGTATAAAAAATATGTTGTCTTATCAGGCCGTTACATCAAAGTTTATTTTTCCTAAAGGATAACTGGTTATGAAAGACGTCTGGTTTCAATGTGGAAATGAATATAGCAAATAAGCATTTCCTCATTAGGAGACTTAAAACTTAACTTAAAAAAAACACCAACAAATTTCCTGGACAATTGGTCATTTATGATACAAGAAACATCAGTTTAAACTACGTACGTTTCGAGATTATACCCATCTTCAAAGTTTAAAACATTTTTTTAAAAAATGTTACATAACTATAGTAGCAACATATGGACACAATTACATCTAAAACAAAAGGACGGAAAAGAGTAGGAACAAGACCACAATATTAAAAAATTACGTAAAATTTAAACAATAACTTACATTTTTTATTTTGTTAAAAATACTATTTTCCAGCCAATCTAGTGCTACATTTATCAAACATTTTTATATATAAAAGTTTTAAGCTCAAACAGTTACATTCTGCCAAGGTTGGAAATGGTGAAATCAAGTAAGCAGAAAACAAATGGAATTTTTTGAAAAAATATTAGAAAAAATCTACTTCACTATCTTTTTCATACTTAACAATTTAAATATTATTTATACAAAGAAGACCTAAACTATTTCTAATAAACATTATTAGAAGTTTAGTTAGTTTAGTTTACAAGATTAGTACAGACGAGAAGCTGCTAAAGCATTTTGTGTTACCTATTTCACCAACTATTAAAACAATACCCATTAACTCCGAGTTGACACTTGAAAATCTAATGTAAACACGTTCGTACAATCAGATTTCAGTATTCGGAATCGTCTGCATTTCGAGGACGCTAGAGGCTACAATAATAGCCCACCGATATAAATAATGAAAATACTACAACTTAAATAATTTTTTCACGGAAACTTCAGGATTTTACAATTATAGGAAAAGGATTTTATAATTTTTTTAGATATGCTGTGAATTACCTCGTATTTCTGTAGTAATATACAGGGTGTTGCATAGCGTACTGGACAAATTTAAGAAACAAGTTGCTGAGGTTGTTCTAAGTTATACCAAATATGGGGTCAATTCTCCATGGTTACCTAACTATGGACATTTAAAGTTAGAAATAAGAACTTACTTACATGTGCACAGATTTTAAACTTTTACTATGTTTTATTGTCAGGAATAGCAATAATAAAATGACAACAAAACAGAAAATCAAAAAAACAAAAAGAAATGAAAACAGCATGGGCATGTTGACACTGAACATTGTAATACGATATTTTTATCTAGCTCTCTTTGTCTGACATTCACGCGGACATAATCTGACCAGTCCAGTTTTCACAAATATGATTTTGTCAGCTTCTATGAAAAATGTTTGGCATTTGACAACCTTGATCTAAAATTTTCAGCATTTTCAGTATGCCATATAACATATTCTAATAAATAAAATTAGAAATAATGTAGATGCATTAAAAAAAGGCAAAATGTTGCCTCACCTCGTTTGCAAAATTCGACTTGTTACACAAAATCGTCTTTTCTTAACTTACTAAGGAAAAATTTATTGTCAGTGTTAAGTAAATACACCCTGTAACGTTGCAGAAGATAAATGCCGGAACTAATGCATCAGATATGCAGCATTCATCTTTCTGCATTATCGGCCGCGGAGAGTAGTAGTAGTAATTTGCACATTAGTTCCGTTCAATATGTTCTCATTCCTTGTAGCCATTAATTGAGCCATCTGCCAGCCTGAATTCATAAAACTCGATCGGGAATCATTCGGTTAATTGAATGCTGAATTTACATTTCCTCCGGTGAAAATGTTCGATAAATCGCGCGGTTTCCTACCACCAGAATGGAAGGTTAAGCGTGACAGGTAAATATAAAGCGGGGTGTTCAAACTCACGTTAATGAAAAACCATTTCATATGATTTTGTGTAAAAAAATATATTCATATCAAATTCGCAGCGGCTTGTAAATATTGCAAAGAAAGACTTTAAAGCAGATAGATGAATGATTTTAGTGCCACTAAAAAAAATAGCACTAATGGTACCGGTGAATCTATAGCTAAGAACAAGTTTTGCGTAAAAAATGACCTTTGTAAAGGGATAGACATTTTTGAAAAATTGTTAAGAGCATGCATATGCATTAGTAGTATAATACACGTGATTGGAGGGGAACGAGTGTTCAAGGGACAAAAGTAAACAAAATAGTTAATAAACATATGGTCGAAAATCAACGGTTACTGAGATAGCAATGAAAATATGTTTACCACAGTTAATTGTTGTAATGCATCAGTAGATACAACTGCTTATTCTGTAGGTATTACAAATTATAACATGGACTAAATATCTAATAAACCGAAATTAATGAATTCAATTTCTAAATAGACCACCATCTGTCTTGATGCATGCATCCATCGATTGCTCGATTTTCACTTATGAGTGCTGCAAAATTGACAATCCGATCAAATAGTGCCTCTTTTGTGTTCACTTTTGTTGCATTTACTAATCATTTAAAATATCCGCAAAGGTAGTAATCAAGGGGTTTCATATCTGGTGATCTTGGTGGTCAATTATGGAAACCACTTTGGCCAATCCAGCGCTGTGGAAAGCGACTAAAATGGGAAAGGACACCATCATGTTGAAAGTACATGTAATTGATATTAATCATACCACACCACACGTTAATGCTGAACCGATGCTGAAAGTTACTTTCCACCGTGGCGTGCTGATTTTCATCTGACCAACGATGTTCATTGTGACAGTTATTTACTCCATCACGAGTGAATTGGGCCTCGTCAGTACAAAATGTATTTGTAAAGTGTATGGTTTCCGTTTATTCAATTGCAAAAATGCGATCGCAAATCATTATCACCGTCCTGAAGGTTCTGGATGCGCTGAATATGGAAAGGTTTTAAACCATTTTGTGAATGACTTCATGATAAAATATCAAATAATAAAAGCTTTTGCAAAAATAGCAATAAAAATATTTTCATTGCTATCTCAGTAACCGTTGATATTCGGCCATATGTTTATTAGGTTTTTTTGTTTACTTACCTCCTGAAAACATTTTAATATATTCAATGGCATCTCTATAATTTAGTAAACTCTTGTACCCGCAGGTTCTATATATGGTGCTGCGTCTAGTTTAATGAGTTCTATTTCTCTTTGAAAAATGTTGTGAAATTTTCTCGATCACTTTTTATGTCAAATCTGAGTACGACACCAATTTCAGCTATCATGGGAGCCCGCATTCTAATGGCTAACTTGATTACAGCCAATCCGATAGATAATGGCCCTATTTTATTGGATTATACGATTCTAAATTCAAATGGTCTGGTCACTGTCTTATCATTGAAAAAGTTGTGTCATTTGTTTCATAATTGTTGTCATGATTAATATTATTTAGAAAAACATATATTCCCGAATTATTATTTTATTATTATTATTTTAAGAAATGTATATTTTTAAATAACAACATTATTTCCTTGAAATTTTTGTTATGCAACACCATAATTTTTCATGATGTATGTATGTAGAATGACACGCACTTTCAAATGGCATGGTCAAATTTGGGGGTTGCTATTTAAAAAAATATCGATGACGTCATATCTCGAACAACGATGACGTCACAAATATGGGTCGTATGTCAAAAAGTGCCTTTTTAAAAACAAAATCTACGTACCAGGGGATTTTTTTGAAAACTTCTCAATTTCACAAATAAATTCATTCGTTACTTTTCGAAAGCACTGTATAACGAATGATCGATCACGACGACACTAGTTATTCTGAAGTTCTAAATTATGATAACACAGATACACAGATTTGAAATTAATGTTAAAGTTAGGTTATGACAGAGACAACTATCCATAAAATTATAGGTTAATGTTAGATGCCTAGTAAGAATAGATAGCTGGCAGACTAATACGCAAGCGCTTATTAAACTTGTTGGATATTAAACTTTTTTAATTTTAAGTTCACACTTCTATGATTTTTGATACGACTTTGTAGAGGAGTGGTTCGACCTTGGACTCATGCTATATGTCAAAGTTGTCACATCAAATATAACCTATAACTATTCTGTTGCAGAGTTGACAATGTTATAATGGCAAAAAATGAATCTCATTTGGATTTTCTGACCTACTTACTTAATTAAAGACTATTTAACTAATAGAATCCAGCATATTGTGTATCGTGGTTTTAAATCTGTTGAAGTGATTGTGTCCTCAGGAGTACCTCAAGGCTCGGTCTTGGGCCCATTACTATTTGTTTTATTTATCAACGATATTGTTAGTAGTCTCAATGCAGACTGTTTACTTTATACTAATGACCTGAAAATATTTGACAAAATATCCGATATTATTGACTGTCTCTTGCTTCAGTCCATTTGTGATTGGTGCAGATGTTATTGAATTTAATTATAACATTAATAATAATTTCTGAGAGAGAATATGAACTTTTAGAGATTTGGGAGTATTATTTCAATATACATTTTCGTTTAATGATCACATATTAGATATTATATGTAAAGAGTATAAAAACTTGGATTTATTATTAAGAACATGTTCAGGTTTAAATCTAGTGAGGCTTTGACACTTCTGTATACAACTTAGTTAGGTTGAAATTGGAATATGCCTCTATTGTTTGGTGTCCAAATTATGTAACATACATTGAAAGTTTAGAGTCCGTTCAACGTCGTTTTTTAAATTTCTTATATTTTAGATCTGACGGAATTTATCCTCTATTATAGTTTTCTGTGCATCTTGTTTATATTTTTTTCTGTTTCTGGATCTTGCATATTTATCTTTATTACTTTTATTATTTCTTACATATTGTTTGTTTGATATATTTACTGTATATTTTCATTGTATTTCTGTCTCTTTGTATGTGATTCCCATTCTGTAATTGAGCATTTGCCTCTTGAATGACGTAAAATAAAATAACATTTTATTTGAATGCTTAAGTCCGGTCATTGTCAAGCAACTAGAGTTTAGGTATGCTGAGCAATCGAATGTCATAAAAATAAATAAAATCAAAATTGAGGAGCAGTGTTTGCCGTACCAATTTTTTCTAAAAACAACCAATTTTAATGAACTACAAAGTTAAGTTTCAAATGTTATATCGTAGAGGATATTTACTTTTGGAAGGTAAAATATTAGGCTGCGTTTGTTCGAATTCACTTTTTAATCAAGCGCTCTTCACTGTTGACATAGTGAGGGCTGTTTTGAGCACTGCGAGTGCTAAATTGAAGGCTATTTTTCAGCGGATTTAAGTTTGTAATCTCGACAAACGAAAGTTGAATCGTAAGTAATACAAATACGACGAAAAGAGAGAAGGCGGAAAGAGGAATGACGCCGGTTATTAAGTACATCAGCGGGCCTCAGCGGGAAGGTAAATATATATTATAAGGGAGTTCATCCCCGCTTTACACCCGGTTATCTACCTTTGTTCTCGTCCCGGTGTGCGTGACGATAGTTAGTCAATGGCGGCCTGATTTACGATATGGTCCAATCTCGAGCCGGAAACATTGTGGCTGCTTTTAATCCGAAACAGACCGACACACAAAGCAAAAATTTCCGACTGTTTCCTCCAACAAGTGCTGATCTTGAAAAGGGCCATAAAGTTAAGTCCACGCCGATTCGTGTGTGCCATTAGAATGCAGTCTGTCTTTCGACTCCGCAGATTGTCATGTTAGAGCAGCCGACCTTGGAAAAAGTGTCTTCGTTTATGATGTATACTATAGGAAATTCATATATTTTAATAACAGTGTATAGTAATTGCTAGAATCAACTTTTAACACGTTAATTGAACCCGAAATGCGAACTTTACGTGTTTCTGTATTGGAGACTCTGATATGCTGTTTTGGTACATTCAAATGCTACTTTTAATGTACATGCTTTTGCAATAATAATGACACTATCTCGAGACATATTATTTTTTGTCCCCACAGAGCCTAGCCCGAGAACAACCAGGGCAGGTAAAAGAATCCCGGCTAATGCTAGGGATGTGCATTTTAACTCTGTTTCTGGCAGCTACCAGTTACCGAAGTCAAGGCATAACAACCCGGAAAATCACCATGTATCAAATTACAGCACTGGCCGTGAAAGCCTAAAAACCACCGTACTATTTAGTTATAAAAAGTGTACAAAAATGTAAAACATACGCAATTCTGATATTTCTCTGCATAAACTTTCCGTCAGTTTCCGTACACCCAAAACTCTGTAAACACTGGAAAATTAAATTTAAAATCGGAAAACCGATAACTAAATAAAAGAAAGTTTGTAGCAAACTTTTTCTTATAGACCCCGTATCTCGGAAACGAAGCATTCTACATGTGTTTATAGGAACTTTTCTTCTTAAAAACACGTGTTCTATCTTCTGTTAACGTCTGTCTACAAAAAACTGACTCCCTCTGTATAATAATTTTTTACTTAAAATCACGTGCAGATTCGATCTCTTCTATAACGACATGCTATTATGACACACCACTTTGGAAATTCTTATTAATTTCCACTTTACTATATTTTAAAGAGTTTAATGTCAAAGAAATGATTATTTAAAAATCCTGGGTGAAAATTTGAGGATAAATATTGTGTTCTTTCGAATAATGAAATAAATTCTCGCTAAAATTGATGTTGGTAATAATTTATTAAGCATTTGTAGAAATTTGGAACATTCCTATTTTCAGATGCATCAAAAGATTATTTTCTATAAGGCGATATAAATCAGAAAGTGCATAACATTCTCACTGCAATTTGAAAATTTGTCTCTGTTTGCATAGGATAAGGAAGCATATCTTAACATACTGCGAAGTTATTTACTTTATATTCCAGAAAAATGGAAAATTGTCTGTGTACAATATTTGCTCTCGGCCTGGAGTGTGCTTATGAATTTCGAGTGATCCTCTTTTCTTGCTCTCGGTCAGGAGTTGACCTATAAATATTTTCAATGCGATCCAGTCTGCTTGAACAATTGCGAATAAGCAGTTCTTTCAATAAATTAAAGAAGAATTACTTATACCTATCCTTAACATTTCCGAAGATGCTACTAAAAATATAAACTGATTTACTAAATACTAGAAACAGCGAGGTATATTGGGTTATTCATTGCATAATTAAATACTGTAATAATAACAATAATAATAATAATAATATTTATTTCAAACAGCCATACAATGGGTTAAAACAAGTCAAACCAAAAAAATTGTGAATAAAAAACATATCACAAACACAAAAAATGTTAATCATTTCAGATAAATGTATTATTATTAACAGGAAAATAATAAATGTTCAAAAATAAAAAATTACTAGCTCCTAAAGAATTTAAAAAATTCCTCTATTGAATTGGATTCTATATCAATCAATAATTTAAAAATTTCACGCTTAAACACTGTAAAATACACACTATCTATGTTTTCTGAAAATGCATTAAAAACTTTGTTGCTGCATACATAGGACTTCTCTCAGTGAGACTCAGTTTACGCTGTGAGAGTAAATAATTATTTTTCCTAAAATTATATTTTTTTTTGGATTCCAAATAAGAAAATTTATGTTTATGTTTAAAATTAAACGAGGCAGGGTGGCCAAATAAAAACGAAACAGAGCCATCAGTATGAACATTTAAACAACTAAACATAATTTAAATTTTAAAATGTAATTTTTTTGGGCGAAATTATAAAATTTAAAGTAAAGAGAATTGTAAGAGCTCTCAAAATAAATATTACTCAACCCCCAATGCCATTTAAATATTTTGGGGTGATGCTTACCCTTGCTTGGGGGTGAAAGGGGCGGAGTGAAAAATATCAGTAAAGAATTAATTAATTATCTTTTAAATCGACGGGTCTTAGCGTTTTTCTACAATCTTGACACAGTTCCTGAAAATGGCTCTGTTTCGTTTTCATTTGACCGCCCTGTATATGTAAACCTACTACTGTCAAACACCCAAATAATCTAAATTTGCCTCTACACGAACTGTTAAAATCTAAATTATCAATTACGCGAAGAAATTGTTTTTGAATAACAAACTCTCGGCCTGTATTAGAAGTCAGTCATAAATCAAGAAATACATCCAGCGCTAATCGACTGCTGAGAATGTTGGGATTCACATCATTCAAATTTTGAGAAAGCCGACAATAAGCTGATTGGGCGATAATTTTCCACGATATTTGGATCTCCATTCTTAAACTTAAAATTTCCATGCAACAACGATTTATTTATAATAAAATGAATACTGAACATAGTCGTTTCAGACTTGCATTAAATAGATATTAAATTTAATGGTAAATATTTATATAGAAATAACGTAATTTGAATAATATCCAAACCCGAAATGTTATTTTAGTTTAAACAACTAGCGAACGACGAGAATACCTGAGGCAACATAGGAAGCTACTCACTGAGAGTTGTTCTGTGTCAGACCTATGTGATCTTTAGTCTGTGTGCCCGCATAGGCAAATATGAATGTTTCTTTATCATAACACTAGAATATTATTATCCCAATGAACTCTGCAGCAACTAAGTTAAAAAGTTGGGTTACTGTACATTCTCGTGCTGTTGTCACATTTCGCAGGATCGACTTTATCGAATTTTATTATTGATTAACCAAAAAATTGTTCTATTAAGACTAAACATAAATAAATTGAAAGAAGGGGTAAACACTGTTTTTTATGTTCATTTAATGTACAAAATTATGGTGACATTTCTCAATCAACTGATATTTACACACGACATGGGAGATTTTTTTCTTGAAAATGGTCGGGTGTGGGACCATGCCATGTTTTTTTTTGCTTATTTTGATGTATACAGGATGTTTCTAAATAAGTGTCACAACGGAAAACTGTTAGCAAAATGTTTATTTTTGTTCATAGAGCTAACACACAAATGTACTTGCTAAGGAAATGTTTTCAAAATCCTAACCCTGCTTTGTTCCTTCGCCTTTACAAAACATATATTCGGCCTCGTCTAGAGTATGGTATATCGGTTTGGTGTCCATATCTAGTTAAAGACATTATGGCATTGGAAAAGTCCAAAGAAATGCTACAAAGATGATTCCAGCGTATCAAAATTTACCTTATGAAGACCGTCTACGTCTGTTGAAACTTCCCTTCCTCTCCGAGCGACGAAAAAGAGGTGATCTCATTCAGTTATATCGTTCTACCCACAATCTTTTCTCCGTCGACATGTCTTGTTTATTTGTTTTAAATGAAGATATACGCCTGAGAGGGCATTCTATGAAACTTCTGCACGAAAAATATAATACAACAGTTAGACAGCAGTTTTTAACAAACAGAACGTTCCATCATTGGAATTCCTTGCCTGATGACATCGTAAGTGCCCCATCTCTTAATACCTTCAAGAACAAGTACGATCGTTTTGTGTCTAGTGTGTTAACTTAGTAGTTTTTTTTGTCATTGTTTCGTTATTTCTTTACTTATGTACTATTACTTGCTTGTGTACTCTACTATTTTTGTCTTTGCATTGTATTTCTTAGAATAAGTTTTCTACTTTTGGGCATAATAGATTTTTTCTCTGCCCTTCTTATATTGTAATAATAATAATAATAATAATAATAATAATAATAATAATAATAATAATAATAATAATAATAATAATAATAATAATAATAATAATAATAATAATAATAATAATAATAATAATAATAATAATAATAATAATAATAATAATAATAATAATTTTTATTGAAAACGGTTGACTTTAGAGCAATGAACCAAGAGAACTATTTTTGTGTAAAATTCATTGGCGCTTCAGAATTTGCTGTCAAATATAAATTTTTCCAGTTGCGAAAAAATTATGGCAGAAAAAACCCTTCCGATACCTTAAAATCTCCACCACTGGCACGTCCAATGAATTCGAGAAGGGTGCGAAAAAGTAGCTATTAATAGTGGTAATGTGTTTACAAAAGCTCAGTCCTGTAGTTCAAACGGTTCCTAAGATATTGGAAAAAACAAATAAATAAAAAATATTAAAGTTTTGACACCGTGTATCTCGAAAACGAAAGCCCGGAGAGAAAAATGGAAGAGGAAAAAAATGTTTCAATTATCAAGGGGAATTTACAGTTTTCCATTGCGACACTTATTTAGAAACACCCTGTACTATCGCCTGTTAAATCTATGACAGTCAAACCTCTAACACGCTGTCGAATTTCTCTCATAATGTTTAATCCTAAAAACATTTATCATTTTGTGGGACGTAAATAAAACGTATAACCGTACAAAGAGTCAGAGATTTAAGTTTCACACAAACCGGATTAACTCGTTAATTAATCTCATTTAAGGGATGACGGAGACGAATTAGCATTGGTGGAAATTCTCACATTTCAAATTCCCAAATTAATAGTGAATTGAATGAGTGCGAGAGGAGAAAATTTTCACAGCGCGACTCTTCCGACAAACTTTACAGCATGCAAAAAGTTTCTGTTGACAACAAAAGTTCAGCGGCTAAAGATAATCCCATTGGATGGCGTCAGGCCTTGGACTTAAGCCAATAAGTTCATACATTTTATTACGACCTTTTGAGCGCATTTCAGCACTTGCCAGTAAAATTATACGAAGGGCGAACGTACATTAATACGTTAATTTAAAGCGATGCGGTGCTAGTTGATTGTGTGTATGCACTTTAAGTCCTTTTGGCAGCCAAAACGCGGTGGTAACCTAGATAATAAGCACCATAAGACGGAGTTGGTATTTCTCAAAATATGTAGTTTGTATATCATTTTAAAATACGTCAACTCTACAGGATGTCATGAACATTTAGGAATGATATTACTCGAAAAAGTGGTAAAAATATCGTTTATTATTCCAATACGAAAAAACCCAATTACAGGGAGAAGAAAATCAAAAATACTATAAATATTTGATATGATACATGTATACAGGGTGATTCAGAACTTATCTAAAAGAATTTGGGAATAGATGCGTCATGAAAAATGGAGTCGATATAGTTTTAAAAAAATGTAATTGCAATATTTTTAACCTTTACATCACCGGGCCACTGTAGTCTCTATAGTTTGTTTCGAAATGAAAGAGAGTAATAAAACCCCGAGATAAGATCCGGCCATGGGCGTGGTGATATTTCGTTTTAGGTAATTATCGGGTAACACTAATGCTAACAGGTAATGGGTGTACATTAGTATATTTTACTGGATACATCATAGATCAGGAGCCAGTGTATTGTGACGGATCAATCTGCTCTTAGAGCTGAATATACGAAGACGTGATAGTGCAGTACAGTAAAATTCGACTTGTGTTTAGTGACTATTGTGCCAGTGGATATAATATTGTTTGGATAAAATGTCGAGCTTATCAGATTACGTACCTGCTAAACGTGTGCAAAGATGTGCGCTGTCTCAGAATGAGAATATTATTATATTAAACGTATTTAATGCATTGAAACACCAAAATCCTACCAACAGTGTTGAGGACATCGAGGAAAAGTGTTCCAAAATGACAGGGATTGGAAAATCGACTATTTACAGACTTTTAAAGGAAACAAAAAATTAACAAGATACTGCAAATCCCCCAAAATAATCTACAGGGAGGTCAAAAGTCGTTATAGATGATTTCTTCAAAAATGTCATTGGCAGAAAAGTACACTCATTTTATTTTAAAAAATAAATACCAACGCTAAGCAAAATTTTAAGTGAACTTTCAGAGAACAACGATTTGCCAAAAATCAGTAGAAGCAAATTATTATGGGCCGTCTTACGAGAGTTGAATTTTTGCTGGGAAAAGCAGAACAGGAAGTCAGTTTTTATCGATAAAGATGAAATTATTTGTTGGCGAAGATCCTACTTAAGATCAATTAGAAAATTCTGTGACGAATGGAGGAGTATTTATTATCTAGACGACACTTGGGTCTACGAGGGATATACTGTAACAAAAGGATGGCAAAATAAAAATGTAAAAAGTTTTCGACAAGCATTTTTGGATGGACTTTCGACAGGGTTCAAGGCACCTTCAGGTAAAGGGCGAAGATTAATAGTGACACATATAGGTAGTGCCAGTAGTTTTGTAGATGGCGGTTTACTTTTATTTGAATCTAAAAATACAGGTGACTATCACGAAGACATGAACGCAGATGTTTTCGAAGAGTATTTTACACAGATGTTGGATCTTATTCCTCCGGGGTTTGTAATTGTCATGGATAATGCCAGTTACCATTCACGGCAGACCCAGCAGACGCCTACGACTGCTTGGAGGAAAGCCGATATAATTCAATGGTTATTCGGAAAACACATATCTTTTGAAACAAATATGGTGAAAAAGGAACTTTTGACACTTGTTAATCTTAATAAAGATCAGAAAAAATATGTTACTGATGAAATGGCAACAAATCGCCAAATAATGGTACTATGGTTATCACCTTATCACTGTGAACTTAACCCTATCGAATTAGTCTGGCCGCAGGTAAAAGGAAATGTAGCGCGAATAATACGACGTTTAAATTAAGTGAGGTGAAAATTTTGTTAAAAAATTCCTTGAAACGAGTAACTGCAGATAACTGGCAAAGATGTATACATCATGTACAAAAAGACGAGGAGAAAATGTGAGAACTCGATAATTTAATTGACGTTACTGTCCCTGTGAACCTATCGTTATCAATCTAGGAGACGAAGATAAATGAACAGAATATTCAGAGGATGAATTTTAATATACGTCCTTTTTAATTTTCTTTATTGTACATTTATACAACACCACATTTACTCAGCATAATGTGAATTGTCAAAATACATATATTTTTGTGTGGAATAACAATCTATTCATTAAATTTAAATAAATATTTTGATAATAATATTGAATAATTTTATTTGAATTATTGAAAACACTCTTAACCCGGTTATGGTGCTTAAAGTAGCCTCTAGTTTTGAAATGCTGTTTTTATATTGTTTACTTATAAGAGAAATGGACCGAGAAATTGAAGCGGCATAGACAAAGACGGATTGTCAGGGATTAAATTTTAGCTACCTGCTACAATTTAGTACGGTTCGATCACACAAAGTATTTTTAAAAGTACACCTCATCTATACCGCTAATACATAATATAAAAATATTGAATATAAGCACCAGTACTACATTTATTTACGATTTGCATACATAATAAGCTTTTATTACTCTCTTTAATTTCTAAACAGACTATAGACAGGCGATTTCGAGTATTGACATTCGATTACTTTTTGTAGGCACAAAAGTTTTTATGACGCAGGGTTTACATTAGTTTTGTCAAGTCAAGTATCAAAAATGGCTTTCGTGTATAGTAGCAACTCGGGTTGATGGATATCTTTTTAATTTATTACGTTGTGAAAATGCTTTAGCAGAACGATTTTCCGGTAAACATGCGCCAAATGCAGCTACTTTTACCGCGGTGTGCAGTGAGTGCAAATGTAGTGGTACGCGAAAGAAATTTGAAACCGAATCGAGAAAGAGATAGAGGTCCAGTACTTTCACGGCCTATTGCAGCAGTGTGACGTATCATATACGAGGCTCAATTATATCCGTACCATGTACAATCGTTTGCAATAATAATTACACTCTCCTAAAACAGTTTTTGAACTTCTGGAAGTTCTGAATAGAAATTTCATTAAATCTTTCTTGGTATGTGAAACAACTAATAACTAATGTTAACAATTTTAAGCAGATTTCAATATGAATACGACAGAAGTTCAAAATAAATCGCAAAATTCATTTTAGTGAGTGTCATTAATATTGCAAACGATAGTACAGCATGTCAAAGCACTAACACCAAGGGATTGGACGAGAATGACCGCTACCATGGTCACGATCTCCTAACTTTAATTCATTTGGACTTCTTTTTGTGGGGATATTTAAAAAATGAAGTGTATCACACCGAAGTGGATACCTATTGTTGATGATTTACGAAAATGTATCATAGTTGCTGCCAATAACTTACGAGTTCAAAGCGGACAAGAAACAGAAACATTTGCGTTAGTTTGTAGAAACTAGGCGAGTCGGGCCCAAAAAGTTGTAACATCAGGTATGTCAAACTATTTTATTAATTAAAACCACAAATTAAACCTATTAGTAATTAATAACAATAGAAACAGAATCTGTTAAATTTGCTGTATAAAATCAGCATTATAATGTTATTTATTTCTTTTCATGAGCATTACTTTCCATTTTTTGTCCGGCCGTAAATTGCCGCCTCATCAGGTTATACAGTGAATCAGTTTAAGATTCATTTCAAGTTTATATACATAATATCGTCTAACACCTCAGCGTGTTATTCAAATTTACCCCCATTTAGCACTTTCTGCATTTCCCGCATTTCTTTCCCCCCAAATTTGTAGATCACGCCACACATTTGGAGAGGGGATCGAGAGAATACAAGCAGTAAGCAGTAGTTTGTTTATTTTGGTCTCGTGTATTCGTCGTAAATTCACAATGCATAATTTTACAAATTCCGAAAATTCGGAAATAGTAGTGTTATACGGAGAATGTTTATAAAACGAGAATGGCGCTGTTACATTTTATTAATAAAGTGATATGGACAGATGAGTGCAGTTTTACTCGAACTGGCATTTTAAACAGGTTAGTAGGTACCATACTACTTAAAAAACAATACATACAATTTCTAGGCTAGATGTACGTAACTACAAACAAATAATTAATTGTACTTACTTAATATTTACTTGATATTATCTATTAGTCACTGTCCACAATTTCGGCCGCTGCCTATAATAAGGTTATTTCAAACCATAAAGGAATGCATTATTCTTTTACTACATACACATTTTCAAATTAGGTTAATGAAGCATCAATTTTTAATGCATATGCCCGTTAAAGTTTTTCCATGAGAAAAGCCAACAGAAATCTAATTAACTCCATATATGCGGGGTTGACTCGCAAAGAGTAGATAGAATAAGCGCGCAATGGAAAACTAAAGGCTAGTAGTACTAAAAGCTATGAACGTATCGCACTTTATGGGTAGATGTAAACATATAAACCGAATGCCTTTTGGGAATAGGGAGCACACATGCAGGCCACATCTAGCTCAGCTCAGAATTTCACCCAAGCATCATAATTTACTGTAATGTTGGAGTTCTATAATAAAATAAGGGAGGCGCCTTATATTGCCAATATAGATCAAGCTGCAAAATTGCACCTGCTGCACATATTTAATTATTTTGGCACATGGTATATAACATAATATTTAATGTGTGACAACTTTGGAAGAGAACGATAGTTTTAAGAATACAGGGCCGTTGAAGTAATTAAAATATGTAATAAGAAGAAATAGTAAAATTTTATAAATGCCTCAAATACATCACGTAAATGGTAGGAACAAATACAATAATACAATTATTTGAAATCGAAATGAAGCGCTGAATGAATAAATGAGAAAGTAAGTTTGCTTTACTATAGCTTAATAGAAATGTTTAATTGATTATTTACAAATTTACATTTTATTTTTTTCGAAGAACTTAAACTTACCTGTATTTCCAATTAAACTTACATTAAAATGGTCATCACAAACAAATAACGTTGCAGTGCTTCCTTTCGTCGCACTTGATCGCCCTACACCACATTATTTTTTTCATTTCTTGGCACGGTGAAATATTTTTTATAAGGCGCTGTATGCTGTATTCGTATATACAGGATGAGTCAGTTATTATGTCATTAATTTTAAGAGGATATAGAGAATAATAAGTATAATGCAAATACGCGATTAAAAAAAATCTAAATGCATATTTACGCCGAAAAAAAAATTTTCATATCATTATTTAAACCCCCTTTTCAGACTGTCACTCACAGTCTTGGTCGTTTACAGCTCACAGTTCAACTCGATGTCGACCTGATGCAATGTTGCTAAGTTGAAATACTTTAGTACCTACCTACCTAGGTTTTAGACATCACGAATAAACGGTTGTACTGACTATTTCAGAATATCATTTTTTCTTGTTCAGTTCAACTTCAGCCAATAATAATTTAAAATGTCCAATGTCCAATGTCCAATGAAATCAAAAAATAATAATCAAATAATTCTATTAAAAATTGCAAGTAACGCGGTCCACGTGTGCATTTTCCTCTGAGCAAATGTAGCTGTTATGACTGCAAAGAAATTAGCGTAGTTACATTGAAATCACAAAACTCCAACGTATCTAATAATAAACCGAGACACAAACCATTTACGTACATTACATAAATACCCAATACCCAAATATACCCAATGGGTAAATTATTAAGAGAAGCTGAAAAGTGTTTTGTGTTTAAATACTTAGTAATAAAAAGCCATCGTGTCGTCTCGTGTCGACAGAAAACTGTCCAAGACCGAAATGGCACGCCTCTCATCTGATGCTCAAAAAAATTGTCGAGAGTGAATCTTGACCTACTGTATTATTAGGTCAATAACATAGTTGCCAAGTTTTTTTACTGTTATTTAACTACAAGGAGTAAAACCATTTTTTTAAATCTAGATACATGAATGAATTTTCTTTAAATATTGATTTATCTGTAAATAAAAACAAATGTAGAATGTAGATAATCAATAAATGTTTTCGAATGTTTAGTTATTACAATTTAATAACTTTGATATTACGTTTTCACTACGTTTTACAAATAAATATGAATTTTTAGTATTACTCGTAAGTACAATTAATTATTCAGTTTGTAGTTACGTACATCTAGCCTAGAAATTTATTGTTTTTTAAGTAGTATGGTACTAACCTGTTTAAAATGCCAGTTCAAGTAAAACTACACTCATCCGTCGATAGCACTTTATTAATAAAATTAGGGTCAGCCGCAATTTGATTTTGAGGCCAATTGCAAATTTCAACACGACTGGGAAAATCAGCAGGTTCTAGAGCTTGAACTTTCTGAAAGTCATGGGGGTTCAGTGAGTTTTCTCGTAATATTCTGCAGACCTTGCTTTGGGATATCTCCAATCGCCCTGAAATGCTTCTTGTTGAAATAGTAGGCTGCTCTCAACTAAATTTAAAACAATCTTTATCACCCAATGCAGTTTCACAGAACCCGTATCGCGAAGGCACTTACACAAAGTTCGCGCACCTGGAAAATCCGATATTGCGTAACAGCGGCATTCGCATTTCGTAAACATTCTCCGTATAACACTACCATTTCCGCATATTCGGAATTTGTAAACTTATGCATTGTGAATTTACGACGAATACGGGAGGCCGAAATAAACAAACTACTGCTTACTGCTTGTATTCTCTCCATCCCCCCTCCAAATGTGTGGCGTGATCTAAAAATTTGGAGGGAAAGAAATGCGGGAAATGCAGAAAGTGCTAAATGGGGGTAAATTCAAACCACATTGAAGCGCATTGTAATATTTTATTAAACTTTGGTACACTAATAACATAGTAATGGAAGTAACATGGTAACATTGGATTAACATACTTGAAACTGTTATGTTATAGTTTCTTTTTTCGTATTTTAAATACGATAGGTTTATTAAAAAAATTGTTTTTTAAATATTTGTATTTGAAATAATTTTGGTTTAAATAATTTAGTTTATTAGTAGGTACATTTTTTTATGTACAAAAGAGGAAAGCATAAAATAGTCAATGCGACATAAAAGATGATATTTTTTGTGCAGATAAGTCGCTACAATTTATCGTTGTGTGTAGAATTGGCATAAATACTAAAGTTTCTATTTAGCACTTTTACTCAAATATTTAGATCGCAGTTTTGTGCATTTGCTGCCGGTCATTCGCTAATTACAGCCCTGTGTTTGAAAGCCAGGGTTCGGCCTGGGCAAAGGATTCATCTCATGGAATTTCCAAGGAATAATTGATCGGCAGTTGCCGACACTGCAAACCTCCGGGCTCTTAGAAATTTAAGACTTTACGTAATCATGCTAATGCAGAAATGCACACAGCTCAGTATCTGTGCATCTGTTTTGCTCCGCTAAGCGATACATTATTCATATAACGGAAAGGATCCCAGGACTTTTTACGAATCCTGACGTCCTAACTGGACCGTGTAAGCTACATAGCAAAACTGAATAATTTAGGGAGTGTATTCGTTATTTTGAATTAAGATGCTGCATCAGTTTAGGTCATACTTTAGTAACTGGTATTAAAATTTTGTACATTTACTCAAAATCTACTACACCGCGAAATAAAAAAATTAATGAATGAGGAATATGCTTTATTTTTCAAAACACGTGTACAGGAAAGAATGAATTATTTTAATCAAAGTGGCGTTTGTCCTGGACATTTTTGATTGTTGTATGGTGTTATTTGTTTATGTTTGTGAATAGCCAGAAGCGAAATTTCGTTAAATTTGCTTCAAGCGATCGAAAGATAATAAAGAAAATGTGATTTATTTCTTCAATTTTGACACCCTGTATCTTTGTTATTATTGATTTTGGTGGATTTTTGGATTTTTTTAGAATAAGCTAAAGTAAATCGATTTATTTTAGTCGCAGTATTATGCTGTTACAGTATGGCCTATTACTTACGCAACAATTTGACTTTACTTTTAGATAAATTCAATGCATCATGAGATTTAGATGCATTTTTCTCAAAAACCATTGCTTCTAGCGACATCAACAAGATGTACCTTTTGTAACTAGAGAAGATGGGAAAGAAAATTTTTCCAGTCCAAAATGAGATACAGTGTAGCACAAAAAAATCGTAACAAGACGGGCTCTAGAATGATTTAAGGAATGCTAAACTCAGCACTCTATACCATTGTTGTTACATGTTTGATCAATATTAATTGATTGACAGGACCGAAGTTCATATTTTACCCCCCTTTTTTTTCAAACGTGGTACTTAATTTATAAGAAAATACGCAAAGATGGAACTTATTCAAAACTTATTTATTCTATATATTGTCAAAAAACTGTATTTTTATACATTATACAAGGCACACCATGTATAATGCTTAAAGTAACTATAAATATGAAACAAAAGCTACTATAAATTATTATTACTTGACGGATCCAAAGTTTACAATAGAGCCATTGCCGTGTACTACATCACAGGATAAATTTAAGTGTATATAGCAGGCCAGAGACAGCAAAGAGAGTGAGATGAAAGGTGCAATAACTAAGTACAAGTATGGGAGCTCTCGTAAACACATATATAGCCTCAAGAGACTTGTATGATTCACTAGTGGCTCAAGAAGTGTTTCGATGTACAAATGGTTGGTCCCCAAGGTTGATATCTATCGTCATCTCCATCATATCCTATAACTGCTATTATATAAAGATTATGCTGTCATAATTCTAATTTGATAAATTAAATACATATGCCTGTGTGTATAATGCCACTTTAATTATTTGTTTATCTCAGATGTTATTCTTTCCTAAATTTATTTACTAGAAGTTGGAGAATACCTAAACTAACCAATTTGCTAAAGGAAAAATTTGAATTAGAAAAATGAACTAAGTCTAGTTCTTCTGTTTTCGTTATTCGCGATTCCTTTTATTTGATACAAAAAAACATAAATATGCACATAGAAAATAAGTGTCATATTTGTTGTTTTAAAAATAAGTTTTTGTGAGAATGTTAAAGATTCAACACTGATATGGTTCGATTCTGTTGTTGTAGGTGGTGTGGTATAATATTCTGACTTTTCGAAGGCATTCAACTAGTTGGTTATAAACTATTGTTAGTAAAATGATAGAATCATAGATTTTCTGCGCTTTTGGTTAATTCATTTGCCTCTTATTTATCAAATCGCTCTCTCAATACGTCACGGTTAACGGTTTCAAATCTAACGCTTATGTTGTTACATCAGGAGTTCCACAAGGTTCCAATTTAGGGCCACATCTCACTTCTTCCTCACATATCATCGATGAAGATGTAAGGTTTTGTTTTTAGAATGGGTCAAGAGTTCCATGATAACAATATCCTTCATTATTCTTCCAAAATATAGGAAAGCTACATCTAGTGGCCACTAACTTCTCCATGCAAAATCTGAGAGGTCAAAAACAAGGGAGCGTTCTACATTGCAGTAGATACAATTGAAAGCGTTTGACCTCTATCGCGATTCGACGATAACAATGTATTTATTAAATTTATCAAATTAGATTACTTACTAGTATGGAGCCCTATCTATACCTGTATGATATATTAACATGATTGACAGTACCTAAATCATTTTTAGCATTTCATCTTAACGGTAGATATCCTGAGAGAGGTTGTGAGTATAAGCATCTGTTAAAAAGATCTAATTTTAAAAGTGACGGACCAAGGTTCGATCCTTGCGGTACTCCAGAAGTTGACAGGTATAATGGAGGAATAATGCCGTTATTTGCCACAAATTGCTCTCTTTTAAATAAATAAAAGGACAGGAATGTTTGAGATCAAATACCAAAACCGAAATTACTCAATTTATTTAGTAGAACTCACTGGTTAATTCGATCGAAAGCTTTAGCAAAACCTCATATAATATAAATTGGGAAATATTTACAAATTAGTTATAGCTGATCTATTATTTAAAAATCCATGTTGGAAGGAGAAAATCAGATTTCGTACAGAGGGGTATATAACGCAATAAATAATTCAAGTGTTTTTTTTTTAGTGGAATAAAGACCAAAAATAAAAGAACACTATATTTATTTCCTTGCCGACGTTTTGGTTTTATTTTTACACCATATTCTGGGCTCTACAATATAAAAGTACAAAAATGTTTTTAAAAAAAATAAATTAATTAAACAGTTGAAATATAAAATACAATTTTTTGTCAATAAACTCAATTCAATTTTTCACAAGATTAAACATTTCAAAACAAATACATATATAATATTTAGTCCTGATCTTGTCACAATTACAATAAAA
Organism: Monochamus saltuarius; assembly: GCA_025584915.1. Classification (NCBI taxonomy): domain Eukaryota; kingdom Metazoa; phylum Arthropoda; class Insecta; order Coleoptera; family Cerambycidae; genus Monochamus; species Monochamus saltuarius. The sequence goes on along the minus strand of CM046721.1, from coordinate 115,268,499 downwards.
AAAAACAGATAACCTTACTGTGGGAAAAGAAAAATTGCACTAGTGTGTTGGGTCATAAGTGAATTTATAAGTCTCTAGATAAAATCTTCTTGATGCTTGGCACTACATTTTTAGACATTTCAAATTTCGGTGAGTTGGAAAAAAATAAAAATAAAAGTTATTTATATGTCATATAATTACACAGTAGCTGCAGTTTTTTTTAATCTGTTTTTTTTTTATTATTGTAATTGTGACAGGATAAGGACTAAATATTTTATATGTATTTATTTTGAAATTGTTTATTGACAAAAAGTTCGTATTTTGAACAGTCCCAGCTTGCTTGCCTCATTATTTTAAAACACGAGCCGCCATTGCTTAAGATAACTCTACTCTTTAGTCTCTAAGATTATCTCGTGTAACGTATAGAAGAGCCACGTATTTTGTTTTGTTAAAAACTTCCTTATTCAAGTTGGCACTTAATTCGCAAGACAATAAAACAATCAGTACCCTTTTTAAAACATTCTCTCTTAATGAAATAGCTTCGGTCGTAAATGGGAGCACTTTTAGTAAGCGCTCTAAAGCGGTTGCTGACTGAAAATAACACATACGAGCGAACACGAATGCCTGTACTATTAAGCGAACACAGACCTGAATATAGCTGGAGTTTATTGGTTGGACTTCCCTGTTCGATTGGAACTTCACCATATCTCTGAGCACCTCTTTCACCGAGGAATCGTCAATGTCTACGACCCGGAACGCGGTCATGTTGACGAAGTTGTACTTGAAGTCCTCCAGGTCGAAGGTCTCTATGTCAAACGTGGTGAAGACGTAGTGATATTTGTAGTCGTTCATTTGCAGCTGGAGTATCTGGAAGCAAATAAATAATCTTAAGACCTATTATTTTTTCATATTTATTATATATTTATTTTTATTATACAGGCTGCAACTTTGATGGGGCTATATTTATACGGAGGATCTTTAAAAATACCGGGTGTTCCGTTAAGGTCGGCCAGCAGCTGTACCCTGTATTGGATCGGTTATTATTTTTTTTTCGGAAAGTCGAAGGGATAAAGTGTTGAAATTATACATTTTTGAATTCAGCAAGTTAAGCTCTATCCGATGACGTCATCACGCGAAAACAAATGAACGTCGGAAATGCGTTGGTATAGAAAAAGAGTCTTTTTAAAAAGCAAAATCGACGGGTCCGAGGAAATTTCATGAAACTTCGTTGTTTTAGAAATAATGAATTTATTCCATACTTTTCTTCCACACTGTATAGTAATGCATGTAAGGCAAAATAAACTAACTACTAGTAACTTTATAATATAAAAATTAAAATATCATTTTGTTGATGTCATTTTGCAAATGATAAATTTTTATTGATATTGGCAGTGACACTGACATTAAGCAAAATTATTTCAGTCAATTGAGAGTTGAGATTGTCAGAGTGCATAGTAACAATTTCAATTAGTCGTCATTACTGTAAAATCGTATTCAGATAATTTTCAGAAATTTCTGAAATAACGCGTTTATGAACGATTTATTATTAAAAATATCTTAGGTACCAGTAGTTCTTGACTATTTGGCAGACAAATCTAAAAGTAAGTCGTCAACGCTGTGGTGGAAGTTTTCTAGCTAAAGTCAACATTAACTGTTACGAGCATACATACTCGTACATATAGGTGGTTAACCCAAAATAAAGATATTTCTTAATACTTATTACTATACAGGGTATCCCAACGAAAATTTGACCCCCCCTATAATTGGAAAACCGAATAATATTTCAAAATTCGCCGAGACCCGTCGATTTTTGTTCTTAGGGGGAGCTTTTTTGACAGCCAACTCGATATGTTCATCCCCCTAATGCCTAGCAACCACAACTTAAAAATTTCAAATGCAACTACCCCACTTGTGGCACATCATTTTCATTGCGAATACAGTGACGTACCGTTTTTAGAAATAGGTTGAGATTTGACAGAATTATTGGCTACAAACGAAAATATGACAAAAAGCTGAAGCAAATAAAACTAGATACTAAAATAGTTATTAGTAGAAGATACTTAAGTTTATAGGAATTCAGACCAGAAAAAGTCGGTGTTTTTTGCTTGTGACCAAGAAATCGTTAGTTTCAGCCGTTATTGAAAGCATTAACGTGTGTTCGAATTGGTTTATTCTATCGCGGAAAGAGTAGAAATTGTTGCAATTTATTATCGAAATCACGATTGCGCTAAAGCTACAGCACGAATTTTTAATCCTGAAAAAAATGTAAACCACCAGTACGTTAAACACCTGATTGACAAATTTGTTGCAACAGGTTCGCTTTTCAACAAGAAACGTGAAGTAATTGAGCCAGTTCGAAATGAAGCAATCTGTTGTGATTATTATTTTACATACTATTATGCTTACAATTTTGTAGTAAGGATCTCCAGACACTATTTTACTAAAATAGAAATATTACCAAAAACTACATATATTATTGTATCATTTACTATTTACTAATAGTTTTGTGAGTTTATTGAGACAAAGACTGCAATAATTTACCAGTTTCTGGCACATCCGACATATATCTATTTCCAGCTTATTGACTCTCATCGGCATGCCATAGGGTCATGCAAAATATGTCTAGCTGTTCGTGTCTGTCACACACAACAGAGGTGAACCTAACTACACGCGATGTAACACGTATAGCTCAAGATCGCTGCTCGATCTTTGTCATATCCGACGGAAGATCAAGAATGCGCGAAATATAAGCCTCACATCTAGTTGCTACTGGCTTACTCACAGAAAATACTGTAATACAATTTGTAGTAAATAATACTACAATAATTGTGTCTCTGCAGTTTTGGTAATGTTGACTAAAGGTATTGTATTAATACACTCTATAAATATTGTTATATTGCACTATACCCGTATTTTAAATTTTACAATATGACATTTATCACAAAATACAGTAATATTATATTACGTAATAATTGTTGTAAAAAACATTTTTCCTGCGAATGATTGAAAAGGTACGCACGACGCCACGTAATTGCCTTACAGCAGGTATTACGTACTATACTTTACCTACGATCTACTTATTCACACAAAATCATTTAGTTCTCCATCTGAACTGGTAACAATATCAATAATTTAATAATTTAAGAACTTGGTAACATCAACAATAATTTTATAGTAGTACATTAATGACAGAATATGATTATTTAAATTTATAGTTTTTTATTTTTTATTGTATTATTTATTCTTACTATAATAATTATTTATAGTTACACAACAATTATTGAAGACTAAAGGTATATCGATTGTTTTGCTTGTTGAAGCATAAGTAAGATTTACATTATTAGTTGCCTCAATGAAATTTTCATTAACACTATTAATACTATTACTAGTACTTGCTATTGCAGATGATATTTTTCGCGAATTGTTAGTTTGATTAGTTAGGGAATTCTCCACATAGCGTTCAGCTACGGCTGATGACTGCCATCCTTTTTAAATCTAATAAGGCACCACCCAATTACTATAATACTTTTGCATTTTTCATGACAGCAAAGTTATATGGTTTACTACATTTGTAGTTTATTCTACGACAATATTTTAAGAACAGGAAGCATTTCTTTCCGTGTTTAAGGCGGCGATTTTGTAGAAAAGACATTGCACAGCCTGAGTGAGCAAAACGGCGAATCAATGAGGCCTATGAGAGTATACAAACTGTATAGGCCCGAACCACAAGGTTCCCTGAAGTTTATCGTGCATTTTGACGTACATAAAAATGGAAGCCGTGATATATGTTATGATTTTACTCGAGGACACAAAATGTAAAATTAGCGATAAATATTAATCTAAAAGTGAAACACAAGTTGTCCTATATGTCCTGGCTAGTGAGTGAAGTAGTTTGGTGGCTGTGGCTGTGATAATTTTGCCATAATTGATACATATTGGCGTAGTAACTGTGTGACTAAAATTGAGGTATTTTAACATTTATTTTAATTACTCTTGTGTTTTTATGAGCAATGAAAATTACCTCACGCACTAGCGGAAACTTTTGTCAATACGTTGATGTATAATAATAAACAATTATTTAAATTTCATTGAAGTTCTGTTTCCTCGCTTGAGGCCCTGTTAGACGGTTAAAATATGTATACAAAATCCCAGCCTTAAGAGATAATTGTAACCAATTTTAAAACACATGATTTTTTTTTGTGAGTAGACCTATTGTACTAATTAATATAAATCTTGTATAATATTAGTATTGGAATATGACTCTAATTTATGTTTGCTAAAAACAATAGAAATTATATTGGTTCTGTGTTTGTTTGTAATCAACATATCTTTTGGCACGGCGTGCATTTAAAATGCATTCAAAACGACAAATTTTTTATGTAAGTGTTTTCTAAACATGTTTTTAAGTTCCGCATCCTCTCTCTATTGTTTATAATCTAGGTCACAAACCGGATTGACTTACCCCTTTGAGAAAGTGCTGCATGTTCGAGGGTTTCGTGTCGATGACGATGTTGTGTATCTCCTTGCTCTTGATCTCCTTCAGAACGGCTCGATAGGACTCTGGGTCCGCCTGCCTCAGGTGAATTTCCAGGTCGCCATTGTGAGGTGACCGTACAAGCTCCCTCAGCTTTATTAGCCCTGTAACAATAATTTAACTCAAAAATCGTGACAATAATTTAACTCAATAATGCTAAGGTTACACATATCATCACGACAGCCGTATAAGTAAGGTAGGGTGGGGATGGTTGTGTAATTTTTTTCTTCGAGGATTGAAAAAAATATTAATTTTTATATTGTGTTACTATAACTCGCGTCAAGAATTCAGACGTCTTACGTCACGGCTGACGTTACACTTTTGTTTTTACTATCAACGTAATTTTCGATATTTGGTCGCATTAAAAACAATATTTTTTTGCAATTTAGTGCAATATATAATGCAAACTTTTAGTGTAGTATATAGTTTTATTACTATCACTTGCAGTTTCTTAAATATTTTGATGAAAATATAATGAATTATTCATTTGTTTTAGTGTTAATAACATGACTGAATCACGCTGTAGAAATAACGGAGTGCAATTTATTGAAAAATATCTATTATGTAGATGCGCTCGAAAAAAGAAGAGAAAATAATTTTCTCATGTCATTTATGGCAACTGATATTTATATTGAGTTGATATCCTTAAAGCTACGTATAAATTCTAAATTTTGCGATAGTGAAACTTATAAATTTCCAATACTCTATGTTACTGGATTTTAGCAGTTCGAAATCTCTTACTTATTGCCCACGATGCGCTCGAAAGTAGTTTAAAGTAATAGTCTCATTTTCATCTCCTGATTTATTACAGTGGCCTATATTATTACCCACTTTATGGGACGTTTCTTTATGGGCACTTGGACACATAATAATCGCTTACCGCAATAATCTATTGCAACATAAATAATTATAATATAGATTTTCATAAATAACGAAAAATGTCTGTTCTGGTTTATTCAGCTTCATACAATTAATTTTATAGGATGCATTTATGAGAAACGAAATGCATACTATTTGATATACTGTAACTGAATGAAATTTGATGAATATTGACCATTGACCTTTAAGCGAATACCCGACAACTTAGAATATACTATACTAATAATAATAATAAACTTTCTTAGTTCACCTAGCAGATTTATAATGACAAAAATGCCAATGACCTAAGCTGAGGGGTCATTGACCTCTGACCTTTTAGCGAATACCTTCCTTATTAGTCCACCAAGAGAAATGCGGTGTGAAAGAGCGGATAGCTCGTTTTGAAAGCAAAGTGGACCCCTGGATGCCACATCGTCGTCTGGGTAACTCTACGTTTCGAAAGTCATATCGCTCTCTTCTTCAGAAGGAATTCTGATATTGAATTTCAGGAAGCTCTATTTATCTCTGTATTGGATTTTCGATATCTCGAACTCCAAATTATTACCAAGATATAATTTTTTGTTAGTAATAAAATGTATTATCATTTACTATTTTTTTAAGTACCTACTTGAATCGTGTTTGCCACCCGTTGCAGGTTTGAATCCTGCTGCCGGTAGACCGTATATCAGTTATATGTGTGGAGAGGATTGGCACCTTCTCTGCGGAGAGTGGAAGAACATTGGCTTGGATCAATGTGAGAGATTGATACTGGTTGGCGTTTGACCATCTCCTTAGTTAATGAGGTTTTCTAAATTTCCCCATTCCTGCACTGAATTGTGGTTAGGACCTACCGACGTAAGTCGTTCGTGGCCGCAAATGCGGCCTGTTTATTAATAATATACCGCCCCCTCTCGCGATTTCTGGGCTAATCCTCGTGGTTAGAATGAGGAATAGATATATTACTATTATTACATTTTTTCTTTATTCTAGTATTATTGTAATTATGTAGCTTCAAATTAAATTATTTTATCAATCTACGCCAATGAACTTATCTTGTCTTCGAACTAACATCGTACGCAATTTTATTGATTTTGAGAAATCCTTGAAAATTCTTTTCTTTGTGCCGGTATCGAAATCCTTTCTGAAAGTATTGAATGGTATGGAACGTTGTCTAATACCATTATTAAATGTTTGATACAAGCCACTCTGGGGTCGTAAATCCCAAAGCTTTAAAATGTTACTTTTAATATCTCGGTGTCTAATTCGGCAAACAACAAGAAGTAACCCTCAAAATGGATTTATTCAGGATTTTTACAATGTAATGCTAATAATACAATATTAACTAAATAATCACCTACCACTGAAAAGTACTGTTCTGTACTGCCAGCAAAGTTAACAAGTAATAATTTAAGTTGCATAGTTAGCCATCTTTGTCTTACTTACAGTGTTCAGAAACGACGTATGTCGGTGAGTTAGTAGACGAGAGACTGCATAATTACCAAGTTTGTTGTCTACGATTCATAAAATTAACATTATTACAAATTTGCGAAATGCTAATCATTCGAAATGTCATAATAATATATATCTACATATACTCGAATATTTTTGACAAGTCTCGTAGAATTCTGACAGGTCTATAATTGTTCATAACTTGTGGGTCACCTTTTTTGTAAATCGGTACCAGTTTTCTTTGGAAAAGTTCCCGTATTGAATGATAAATTTATCAGAAAAGTCATTGGATGAATTATGGAGAATAAACATTTTTTTATTAAAACTTGAGGCACTTGGATCGATCAGTGGTCGCGCAGTTTAAGGCGTCAGTACTTGAATCGAGGGGACTAGATCGCTGTGGGTTCGGCCCCCGCAGCCGGTAGACCGTATATAAGCTATATTCATGGAGGGGATTTTCACCCTATCTGCGGGTATGGTAGGGTGAAAGAATGTTGGCTTGGGTTAATGTGAGAGATTGATACCGGTTGACATTTGACTACCCCCCTGATTAATGGGGTTTTCCAGGTTTCCCTCATTCCCGCACTGAATGGTGGTTAGGGTCTACCAACGTAAGTCGTTCCTGGGCGCAAATGGGGCCTGCTTAATAATAATTTGCCGCCTCTTCTCCCGCACAAGTCTTCGACTTCTGGGCTAATCCTCGTGATTAGAATGCGGGGTAGAGATATTATTATTATTATTACTTCATCATGTCCTGAGGAATGTTTGCTTTTTAATTTCTCCATTAATAAACTATACAATTCATTTTCTTCAAACGGTTCGAGAAAAATCGAATTAGGGTTTACTGTCTCATGTGCAAAGTCTATAGTATTATTGGTGATTTGTTGTGTAGTAGAGGGTGTATTTAAAAAGAATTCATTGAATGCTGAGGCCACTATTTTAGGATCTTCACATAGTGAATCATTACCTCAGTGTTTTTATTTGTTTTTTGTTTAGTTTTAGTTGAAATCACATGCCATGCCGTTTTTGCAGGGTTTTCTGAATGCACTATTTCATTTTGATAAAATAATTTTTTCCTATATTCCACCAACACTGTGTGCTCTTTCTTAGCGGCATTATATAAGTTTGTCAATACCGGGTATGTTTTTTTAAATTATATAGGTCTTTTAATTTCGTGCTTGAAATTCTTACTTCGTTATTTACCCACTGTTTATCGTATCTTTTATTTTTGTAATACCTTAATACAGAAACACTCTATAAAAATAATTATACGCCTCGCCTATAGATTTTATATTATAGATTTCACTCCACTGTTCTTTACTCAAGGCTAGATTAAAGTCATTAATAGACTCCTCCTCCTTGACAGCATAAGTGAATCGTAATTTATGATTTCCGGTTGCATCTGAATATATAGAATTATGTTAATATTCATCAATCCACATATTCTAATGATTTTTATGTCACTTGCTTGAAACTATATTGCACCACTCTATCCCATTATTTAAGGTCGGTGTCGTTTGAATTTTTTTATATTCCCTTATGTCGATGATATACAATTTTATATTGCGCGCGACTGACGATAAAAAGGACGTTGCCGGATGAAAACGCATTAAGGCACATAAAAGTTCTAACCGTCAATATCGAAAATATCGCAGAATCATGCCAAGGCTTCATTAACTTTACATATTATTGAGGCATCGTTGCTAACTTGATTAACAAAGTGAGTGCTGAGCCTCCAGTGCTTTGATGTTTCACGTAAAACAGTTGGACAAGTTAAGACCGTCTTGAAATATTAAGAGAAATATTTATACGTCAGGCTATCCTATGAAATTATAAGGTATTTTAGCAGGATATTATACTGGTAACTTGTACAACGAGGAATATATTAATGCATAAATATGTATAACACGAAGATAGGAAAATAGGGTAACTTGAGACTCGAAAATTCAGAAATTCATAAACTTAATTTACACAGTATTTAGGACACAGATTAGTTAAATACACTTATAGCAATTTCTACTCATATCCGACTGTCTTAACAATGCAAAAACGGCTTTTTATAATTAGAGAAAATATAAATTATGTTTTTATCTAAATTATTCAACATTATTTGTATCCCAGCACTAAAATAACACTAACTGAGACTGTTACCAAAAAGTTCCTATTATGTAACCGCCACCTAATTTGTTACTTTGTTGTGTAAATAACTTCATGCAATTTATTTTCGACTATTCCTGGTTACTTTACAGTTATATGAATTCTAAGTAGCTCTCCTCGTTTTGGGGACGTTTCAGTTACCAGTGGGACGACCTTTATAGAACTTAAAACAACTTGAATAGAACTTGAGAGTGACAAATGATCGTAGCAGCGACTAACTCATGTTACTAAAATATGACTTCAAAGTTGCATTCATTCTAAAGTATCTATGAAAGTTGTCGTGACGTTAAGGGAACCTTAATTATTGTTTGTTAAAGCCGTGGAGCTTGTATCATACCATGTAGTTTTCGATCATGTCAGGTGTGAAGTGTCTTTTTTGTCTTTGTATATATATCAAACTTTTTTATAACTATTAACTTAGACCTAGGTATGGACATCAAAATCCCATATCACACTATATCTAAACTAAAACAGACCAGATTAAATATCTGGATAAGCCGCCAGTTGTTATATATTTCTCTCTTCTTCATCCAATGTTGGAAAAATGAAACGCAAACGTTTTTGAATGAGACCAAGCTTAAAAAAGCGAGACAGTTATTCCATAAATAAATTGTTAGTTCCTAAGGAACCACAAGAAATTCACGATATTACTACGGAAAAACAATTTTAAAAGTTCAACTTCAACGCCCTGAATTTTTTTATAGGAGGCATTTTTTCTGTATGAATAGGGTTAAATCGTCATATTTTGTTGTCAAAAATATGTATTTAATAGGAGAACGTGCTTTTTTGTTGCACCATGTATACAGTATAATACAGTCATGTTTGCAGAGATTTTCATCTGTTGTTTTTAATTCGATAAAATTTAAATTTTCTAGCCATGGAACCTCAGAACTTTTATGAAGGTAGCGTGTTTTGTTTTTATTTAGGTTATACTGACAGATTCGGAAGATCGATTGCCTCCTGCATTTCCAGCTTCAATTTTCTCCTATCGTGGAACGCACTTTGTGAAGGCCCTTGAGATTCCCAAGTTAATTCAATGCTAAATTCGAATTTCGCAATGTTTGAGAGATTGTCTAACAACTGAAATTATTGTTATGAAAATGGATTGTTACGAAGTACAATAATGAATATGTTTGTTATACAATAATACTGCTAAGTTTGATTTTTTATGGAGACGAGAGGAAAATTTTATCTTTATCGAAAGAAAATACTTTGGAAATTATCAAATGATGAACACATAGAAGTTCCACGGTGGATTTCTTTAATTTGGGAACTTTTGCACATAAATTTTAACTCGTGCTTTTGAAAGGATCGCTTGAACATTTATTTCTGCATATTTGTACAATTTATGACGTTGCCATAATTTTTTTTTAACGAGGACCTTAAAATTTAAAGTTTCAGAGAATGTTTATTATTTTCAAAATTACATCATAAAAATCTTGGACATTCTTTTCATTCAAAATTAAATTTCTCTGTGATGACACATTTTATTAAACAAACGTTTTGGAATCTTACAATAAAGCTAAATAATAAGTTTTATTATTCCGACAGGAAAAAAATCCCAATTGCAGGAAAAAGTTAAATATAAAAAGTAAAAATAAAGCATATGGGTAATAAAGTTAATAAAAGTAAACACAGAAACTGAATACACAAAATATACAAATAAATATTACAAAAGCCAGTTATTCTAAGAGAGAAACATGACTACATACAATATTTAAATTATCACTTACAATATCACAAGAGCTTAAATTATTTCCGGACATTTTTTAGAAGTCACGAATATTTTGAAAATTTTCATAAAATACTCGTTACCGAAAAAATTTTTCCAGGAATAATTTGGTACAGTACAGTTTAACTTTTTCTGAGGATGGAGAAACTTCTGAAGTTGCCTTGAATTTAAGCAAACTAATTTTATAAAATGTAATGAGAGAATTTCCGTAAAGGATGTGATGTTTACGCACTTCAGATTTAATTTTCCCTCATCTACCCGTACAAATTTACGAAATTTAGGATTTAATGAAGAGAATCACAAAATTCGATATCACATACCTTAAAGTTAATTTAATGAAGACATTTTAGTGGTACGTGTTTCCAACCACAAAATTTGTACGTATGGTTTTAATTATATATCTTAAATTGATACTTGAACCTTATATTTTAGGTATCTATAGTATGTTTCAAGTAATTTTACATTAATATATCTATAAAATGGTAAAAATTGTATGCACAGTTGTCTTGAGAATTATCAACAAAGTTAGAGACAAATGCTAGAAAGTAACTTTTAGCACCTACTCTGATTATTTTACTTTCCTTAGGGTAAGAAATAAAATAAAGATATGTTTTCCTGTTTTCAGGATAACATCTAAATTCAACAATGTAAGACAACATAATTACTTCGAAATCAGCAGAAAATCCCTATTAATAATAATAACGTTGATTCGTTTCAACCGTGTAAAGTACAATATGCACTCAAAAATGATTCCTTTCATTATTCGACAAAACTCGTATTCCCAAAACTATTCAGGATAGAAAAATGTCTCAAAAAGTAGCATGTCATTTTGAAAATTTAGCTGAAATGTCAGCCAGATAGCTGTCGTATAATTGGCATACTTCAATTTAATTGAAGTAATTATTATTAAAAATATAATCATAAAATATTCTGATATTAAAAATTGAAATGGCTAAGGAGCTATAATCTAAAAAATAATTAAACATTGGCTCGGGCCACTAGGCCTGAGAGAAAGGTCAAGTCCGGGATAGCTGACTTGCCCACCTTTCTAGTTAGAACCACGACACGTTTCTCTTGGTCCCACACTCGATCCCAAATCGGCTGATTTACAATACTAAAGCGCTATAGCGGGTTTACACACCTTTCTAGTATTTTTTAAACATAAATATTTATTCCTATATGTATTAAATTTATTTATACAGGGTGGTCCACTTTTTTTTCTTCAAACTCCAACAGCCAATACATCATAAAAAAATTTTAGTTTGATAAATAAACTATACCCGATAAATGTTTACTTTTTGAGGTACAGCACGTTGAACGTCAAAAGTCTTGGACCCCCCCCCTCATTCTTGTTAAAGAAATCTTTTTGTCAGAAAAACCAAATACATTTATAAAAGTATATTGTTTTCTGAATCTTTTTTTTGTAATAATATGTTCAATAAACTGAAAACTAAAAATAAAAAACCAGCAAATGTGTGCCATTTCTGACAAAATTTATTAAATCGAAAATAAGTAACAAAGTAAGTTCTCTACTTGACTAATAGTCGGTATGACCTCCATCACGTTCCAATAGCATATTGACACGTCTGTGCATTGAGATAATCAAACGGTTAACGATCTCTTGCGGAATATTGTTCCATTTCTCTTCTGCCGCCACGACTAACACATCTGCAGTCTGAGGTGGATGAATATGATTATGAATGGCTCTAGCAACGAAATCCCACATGTTTTCAATAGGATTCATGTCAGGAAACTTGGCTGGTCAATCTAATCTATTGATATATCCTGCTTCGAGTGTCTCTTGAACCCTTCTTGCGTGATGTGGTCTAGCGTTGTCGTCCATAAACACAAAATTTTCACCTAATTCATTCGATGTAAATTTGACTGGTCATATTCTGTGGTATGCGAATTAATGGCGTGCGGCGGTTGAACATTATTCCACCCCAAAACATTACGGTACCGTCTTCGTACGGAGCAACTTCACTGGGAAAATGAAGTCGCTGTTGACGACCTGGTTCTTTCCAGACTCTTTGCCGATTGTTATCAATAACCAGCCCAATTCTGGTTTTGTCTGTAAATTAGACCCACTGCCAGTGGCGTAAAAGCCAACCCTTGTGCTCTCGGGCCCACTGGAGACGGGCAGCATGATGCGTTGGAAGTAGAGTGGGGACCCGTAATGGTATTCTAGCACGTAAATTTGTGTTGTGGAGTGGTCTTCAAATAGTAGGGGTCGATATAACACAGCGAAACGTACCTTGAAAGTGGGCCCTGAGATCCGAAGCTTAAAATGTGCGGTGTCTACGGGCATATTGCACCAAATACCGATCTTCACTTTCATTAGATACTCGAGGGCGTCCACTACGTGGTCTGTTCTCCAAAGGTCACACATATAGTGCCAAATCATTTATAAAAAATTTACGGGAGAACCGTCATCAAATTTTTTTTTTGGGAAACTTTAACGTGTTGTATCTCAAAAAGTAAACATTTCTCGGGTATAGTTTATTTAGCAAACATTATTTTTTTTATGATGTGTTGGTTTTCGAAGTTTGATGAAACGACCTTGTATATTGTATGGTAATGTGGATGTAAGAAAACTATATATTTCATGTGAATTTTTAAAATTGCTCATTTAATAGGTAAAAATTAAAATCCAAAGCAGCCTAATTCACTCACCATAGTCTTCCTCGTAAACAATAGCCACTTTCGTCCAATTGAGGAAGTTCATTACGTCTTTGAAGGCGGCATTCAGCAGGTGCTGAGCGGGATGCAGGTTAATGGAGAACTCCCTGACATCGGCGTCCAGGTCCAGGCGGGCTTCCAAATGGGGAATGTCGAGTGCGTCGCATATGGAATGGATGTGTGCACCCAGCAGGGGGTCAGACGGCCCGAACACCGCGTGCACACCGAATTGAACCTGATTGCATGCTGAAACAAAAACGGCACACCATAAATTCTAAGAACGCTTGCAGGGGACCTGAATGCACGTCAGTTCTTTTATGTACGTTTTTTGGTGTCTACAGGCTGTTCCAGAGTTTTATTTGTATTCCGTACAAGCGGGTTATTACATATACAAAACGGGGATAGTCTGTAAAATATTGCGGGGTTTTGCGTGGTGGTGGTCTTTATACAAGACAATATGATTTTCAGTAGTGACTGTGCGCTTTTTAATACCAAGATTTTTAATACAAAGGGATCGTAAGTGCAAACTAAAAGAGAATAAAGACACAATAGGTATTAGGTACACTCGCCGCGGCATAATAGTCTGCGTTCTAAATTATAGCATCATATTTTGTTTAAATGGAAAAGGTGCATGAGTTTTATATTGGTTTGAAATGTGTTACAGGGTAATCTTTCAAACATATTGAAAGGTGAGGACTTGTACTTATAATAATAATAATAATATCTCTACCCCTCATTCTAATCACGAGGATTAGCCCAGAAGTCGAAGACTTGTGCGGGAGAGGGGGATTAAGCAGGCCGCATTTGCGCCCAGAAACGACTTACGTTGGTAGGCCCTAACCACCATTCAGTGCAGGAATGAGGGAAACCTGGAAAACCTCATTAATTAGGGGGGTAGTTAAATGCCAACCGGTATCAATCTCTCACATTGACCCAAGTCAACATTCTTCCACCCTACCATACCCGCAGAGAGGGCGCCAATCCCTCCACGAATATAGCTTATATACGGTCTACCGGCTGCGGAGGTCGAACGCACAGCGATCCAGTCACTTCGATTCAAGTACTGACGCCTTAAACCGCGCGACCACTGACCGATCCAAACTTGGCGGCAATGATCACATTGTTTCTTGTATTTTTCAGATTTTGTGGCATTTGTGGGTCATAGATACATAGTGTAAATACTGTGTAGGTAATGTCATAATTATTTCAATAATAATGTAGACTTTTTTTACTGTATTAGAAAGGTTTTTTTGAATCTAATATAAATCAAATCTCCTACAATTCCGATCAATGAAGTCATATGTATGCTCTCTGATACCAAACATCTAGGTATGCTAATGAACAATTCCACAGACAAAGCTCTATTCAATAATTATCTAAAGAAATTAATCTTTCTAAATTTACTAACCAGGTTTAATGAAAACACTATAAATATCTAACTTTCACTTTTGACAGTGGGAACTCGAAAATTAAACCACAACAGATGAGATCTGAGCTATTTCTGCATTTTTAGGATTGCTACTTCAGGTGGCCTCCTTTAAGTTGAGTCAAATATCTGACTAAAAAAATTATTATAAATATCTACCCATACATTGTTTATTATTAGCTTGACCGACCGACAATTGAACTGGCTGTTCCTTCATATGTAGTTTCACATATAAATCGAGTGCAGGTGAGATGTAACTGGTCTGCTACTTCCTGCTCGGCCTAAGCGGCTCGACTTGCAGAAAGCGACCTACAATATCGTAGGTACTTAACCTCTCTCCCCGGGCGAAAAGATAGATAAAATGTCAAACATTTCTCAAAAAGAACATAATTGAGTATCAAAAATTTCCTAAACTGATTTACAGCATTTCGACCTAATATATATTTCAAATTATTGAAAAACAGACCCATGTATTAAACATCAGCGATGCGTTATTAAATTATTTGCCATTATGGGCAAAATTACTAAATTGAATAGTAAATTACAGTTTGATTGGAGCGTATAGCAGCGGCGTATTTCATGTTGGGTAGATTGTCGATATTAATTGCTGTGTAATTGTGTCATACATCGTTAACTTAAATGCACCAGAGATGAGGAAACTTCGTACGGGAAATTCGGTGCTTACGTTCTTATGCAATAACTCACTCTTAACGCTGAAGTTGCATTTGGTCGGGGCTTAGAGTACTTTGTCATCCCGAGCTCATACCGCACGTCAGGATAAATATTTTGGTAAAACGAATAAAAAATGTTTACACTTATTTTTACACGTCCGTGTGCCGACATGATAATACAAGAGAAGATATTTGAGTCTGCTTAAAGTAAAATTAATGGTATTTATTAGTACAACGGCTGTATTTTTTAAATTATACAGCAATGGATAACTGTATTATCGTAGGGTTTATTTTTAATTGGAGTCTTTAGGTATAATACATAGGGTGTTTCTTATGTAGAGATAACAAATCCCGGAGCGTATTCTGTAGCTAAAAATAAAAGTTTTTTGGGGTCTTAGGACAGCCATTGTTCAGCTACAGCGTATCAAAAATTAAAAAAAATCAGCATTTTATTTCTATACCCCTTGAAATAATTTAACCAAATTCAGTGTGCATATTTATGACACTAGGTATGAAACAAAAAAATACCAGCTTTAGAAAATCAGTGACGGAGGTATAGATATTATCGAACATTATTTGCCAAAAAAAATATATACAGGATGTTTCAAAACAAAGGCGAAAAATTTCAAGGGGTGATTCCTTGTTGAAAATAAAAGGTAGTTTGTTATATAAACGTTGGGTCACAAGTCAACCATTAGGGAGATATCGCGTTGCAAAGATGGCGGAAAAAAGAGTGTTTTTATTGTTTTTCTAGGAAATGAAAAGTGTGGGAATGGTAAAAAGTGTTACCATCATCGAATGATACTTGTGACATATTTGTTCCCTTTTTGAAAATAATTGGAAAGGGTTGAAATAAACTACCCCTTTCAGTTTTTTTAACTATACTTCCTAAACAACGTAGAAAAAATAAATTAGGTTAAGCCAATTCATTTAGAAACTTTTTTCTGTCTTATATTTTTTCATAAAATTAACTGTTTCGGCTTTAAAAAATAAAATGAAAAGTATTACACGTCGGGAAGAGGCAGTTTTACTACACCCATTATTAGGAAAAACTAGTTGGCTGCTGTCAATTTCCGGATGTTTCCATTATTGTTTTGACAGATAGCAGGTTTATACTTCCTGGTGTCGGCCTGTATCAAAACTTCTTTTTTTTTTAATTTGAATGTGAATCCGTATTCACATAGCCTTCGATGAAGCTTAGCAAATATACTGTGATGAGGATATCTACGATTAGGATACGCTTCTACATAAAGGCGACAAGCAGGTAAGGAATTTCCATTTGCCCGGTCATACATAAAGTGCATGTCTGTCATTTCTGCATTTGTGAAAATAACCATTTTTATTGTATTAACTTAGTATTGAATCCCAACGTACTCAGCAATCAAACACATCACACAACGAAAGGCAAATTATCCCGTAAACCACTCTAAAAATGTTAAAATAGTACAAACCATTTGCCATCTGTCAAAGCAACAATGGAAACATCCGGAAATTGACAGCAGCCAACTAGTTTTTCCTAATAATGGGTGTAGTAAAACTGCCTCTTCCCGACGTGCAATACTTTAAATTTTATTTTTTAACGTCGAAACAGTTAATTTTATCAAAAAAATATAAGAAAGAAAAAAGTTTTTAAATAAATCGGCTTAACCTAATTTATTTCTTCTACGTCGTTAAGGAAGTTTTTTGAAAGTATACTTAAAAAAACTGAAAGGGGTAGTTTATTTCAACCCTTTCCAATTATTTTCAAAAAGTGAAAAAATATGTCACAAGTGTCTTTTGATCATGGTAACACGTTTCCGAGAAAAACAATAAAAACACTCTTATTTCCGCCATCTTTGCAACGCGATATCTCCCTAATTGTTGACTTGTGACCCAACGTTTATATAACAAACTACCTTTTATTTTCAACAAGGAATCACCCCCTAAAATTTTTCGCCTTTGTTTTGAAACACCCTGTATAATTATCACTGTACAAATAAAATATATAATCATATGCACCATTGTACTCTCATTACTTTTTGTTTCCTTTTTTTTGGTATTACTGCCATAAGTGGCCCCTCTACTAGTGACGTCAAAATTAGAAATATATTTGAATTTCTCGTCCGCAAAGACCCCCGATTGACAAATTTTGTGTAAATATTTGGATTTCTTAAGAAGTTATTTACAAATATCGAAAATAAAATTTTAACTTTAACACCTTGTAACTCCGTTAATAATCAAATTTGGAAAAAAATGTTATAGAAAGAGGTAGCATTTATTTTCGGTCTAGAATTATTCCTTCAACTTTAATTGTCGACATCTACGTGTAGACTTCGCGTAAACTATGTAAACAATGTAGACAATGTAGAGAATGTTGAACAGCTGTTCTGTTTAACCTAAAATTTTTACATGACACCGTATGCTTTTTTATATTCTGTGTAATTAATTATGTAGTGCTAGTGTTTTATTGTTTTAAATATAGTGAATATATTTAATAATAATAACAAAATTGAGCGGACGAAATATCAATTGTAATTTCGGCTGGCTACGATTCGAATTAGTAAAATCGAAATAAAAACATGCCTCAAATTGTTTGAAATATGCTAACCTAACCTAACCTAACTTAACCTAAAGAACACTGCTACAGCACGCCTTCAAGCACACAGATATGAACAATTACAATATCAATGTTAATTCATTGGGTGATTTGAATTAGATATCGTAAATATCAACAAAATAAAATTGAAAACTTACATATTTTCAGAAATGTATGGGTGTTGTCTAAAAAATCACAAGAGCAATCAAGTTTTAGTAAAGTTTTTAATTCAAAAAGCAAATAATAATTATAAAAATGAACTGCAATTACAGCAAACGAAGAACATTAAGAGAAATTTGCTACCAGATTACTCCAGTAGTGGGGATGAGATTGTTACTATGAGTATTGATAAAGAAAATATAGTGCCAACAGCAGCTTCTGCAACAGAATTAGAAATGTTAATTTTTATTTTGTTGTACTAATTACAATTTTAAATATGTTCAATATTATTTTATTTAAAGATGTCGTTACAATGAATTGTTGACATTGTTTACATTGTGGATACTTCCAAATTATGTCTACATCTAAGTCATTGTCTACGCGTAGATAATTCTGTTACGATTGTCTACCTGCCCATCCCTGTTTCGGACACTGTATATTTAATTTTATATTAAATTATTATTGGCGAAAATGGTTCACCGGGTGTTTTATAGCAGTTTCTTATGCCATTGTTTTATTTCCGAAATAAATCATACCCTAAGCCACTGCTTGTGGTATTTTGAATAATCTTTTTGAATCTTAAATTCTCAATATAGATACAGTTATGGGAGTCATTCAATTTTGGTGTAGCTCATGGAACCATGTTATTTTCACGTTTAATAAATCACCCTCTATAATGAAACTAACTTGATAAGGAAAAGTGTTAAGGAAGTTTTTATTTTATAAAACAACAATTTAAATATTACAACCAGTAACACATATGTTTTAATAATAAATAAATAATTTGTTACTACGCATATGCAGAAAGGTAGAGAATGGATAAACAGTAACGAAACGAAATTGTGTCACACGTCACCGTGGGTGGCTTTATCTCCAGGAGGTGGAAATGAGCCCGTAAACAGCTTAAACATTGCATGCAGCTTATCTTTGTGTATGCTTCCTTTGTTGAACGTAAAATATTCCGCGCCTGGTGTTTATGAAAAAGGAGCCTATTCAGTTCCGGATTTTGCCTGCTGGATAATCTAACTAATGATATAGAAAACAATCGTTACGTCGGAATTGGTTTTCCTGAAAGAAGGGAGTCATTGTGTAGAGAACTGATCGGCGCCAAATAACTTTTTATTAGGGATGAGATGAGGGGCGCCAATCATTAGATGAAACTGCACTTATTTTGATACAAGGGTTTTTGTTACTGGTAACGGATAATAAATATTTTGCCAAGGTATTGTAGCAGCGCTACACGATATATGGCAAAACAAATGGGTATTGAAATTCTATCTAAAATTTTGTTGAATCACTTGATTTTGATGGTTTTTGTTTTGTAACTTGGTTGGTTGTAATAATAATGATAATAATAATATCCACATATTTCACTGGTTTCAAAGAATTGGCAATGAACTAACAAAAATTCTTCAGTGTCGGCAATCTGAACCTCGCATGTGAAAGCCAGACGCTACCCACTTATACCAGTACGGCAATTATAACAATTTTGAGAATGGTGGTAGCCGTTTATTAATTACATTTTTATTTGCTTTTTCAATGTATCAAGTGAATGATTTTGCGGGCGAGAAATTAAAATTGTTTCTAATTTTAACATCACTAGTAGAGGCCTCCACTGTTTCTTTTGAATGGCGGAACATTTTTGCTGCTTAATGTCTCGATTCTCCTACCTGTTAGTATATCTGAAAAAGGTATACCTTGTTGAAGTCGTTAGGAGTAATAGTTTTCGAAATAATCCTATTTGAAATATTCAGTGCACCGATTGCAAACTTTTCGTTTCAGGTAAAGTGCCTTTTCTACTAGAAATACAGCAAAATGTTACTTGAAAAAATTGTTTAGAATAGTAAATTATTGAGACATGCAAAATTTTAATTAATGTGCATTTAAAGATTCAAATTAAATACTTTGTGTTTCACTATAGGATCAGTTGAGGTAAAAATATCGAAAAACCGTAATAAGTATAAAATATGTACTAGAAAATAGATGCAATATTGGTATTCACTGTCCATTGGTATTTAAAAAATTATGATTTATTTAAAAAAAAATTTGTTTCACTATTAACCTGTCAATGGAAAAATGTGAAACACTCGTTTTTTGCTTATTTCCAAAAAGTTAGTTGCTGATACGGGTAAAAATAAACTCGGCAAACGACAATTTTTTAAAAATTGTCTCTTTCTGTTTTGTTTACTATAAAATTTTAATGCAAACATGTTTTTTCAAAATAAATAAATTAAAAACTAATAAAATTAGTATGAATTTTATATAGGTAATAGGAAATATCATCAGTTATTTTTCTTATAAATATGGTTTTTCGTATTTTCTAATTAAGGAAATATATCTTGAAACTTTTATATATTGATTTTTATTGGAGTTAGCGAATTTTAAACCCATAATTTTGAATTTTATTAGAATCACATAATTAGATTCATACTTTTTTCTACCGAATAAAATAGTTATTTTTTAAAGTTTCGACAGATCGTGTTCCATTTTGCTCACTATATGGTTTTCCTTTTTTTTATATACTTATTTATTATAGAGAAGTGGCTTTTAAATTATGTTTCACAGTTTCCCAACAACTGTTTCATTATTGTCTCAGGTCTTTATCCATTTGATTTTACAAATTCACTAGACAGGTCTCCTTAGAACTTGTTAGAATACTTACTCATTTAGTTGCTAGTAGTCAAAATAGTACTGAAGTGTATAAGTGTATAAAACCGACATCCATAAGGTAACATTTTTTCAAATTATTAGGATAGAAATAAAAAAAACTTATTTTATTGTACCAATTCATTAAAAAATTGTAATCATACTGTAGAAACATGAAACTGCATGCTAGTGCTTTTGAATATTCGGCATATTTAGGATGAATAGAGTTGTTACTGTTTCTTTAGTTTTTTTGGGTTTTTGCCACACTTCTGAAAAAATAATAGAGATTAATTAAATAAGCCCTTGCGCCAAACGGAACAGTCAAGGGTTATTTTTGAAACTATGTTTGCCTAACCAAAAAATCTCACACTGAAAAAAAAACAGATAAGTAAAAAATAACAAAAATCACATCACTATCGCGCACTTCCGTATTATTGACGTTTCGAAAACCTCTCTGTTTTCGTTCTCAAAATCGTATTAAAAATGTTAAACGTATGTCAAGTTTGACAGTTTAAAATTTATTTATCTGCTTCCATAGAAATGTTAAATGATTTTTATTTTATTGTTACTTACTTCTTCTTGATACAACTGTAGCCAACAAGGATCGATGTTCACTGAACAGTTTGACACACACTTATCTCCGTTCAACAAAATAATCGCGGTCTCTTTTAATTTTCTTTTGTTTGGTTATCTTCCTTCTCTAAAATTTTTGCCGAACCCCATTGAATTAAATGACCGTTTTCCCAAGCGTGTTCGCAAATTTTGGATTTTTCAAATTCCCGTCTTTTTATGTAATTTTTATGTTCCTCAACTCTAACATTCATAGGCCGAGACGTTTCTTCAACATAGTGTTTATTGCATTCACAAGGTATGCTGTAGATGCAATTTTTTGAATTTTGTATATCATTTTTTGGACGCGTTTTAGACAAAAATGAGAGGTTTTCGAAACGTCAATAATACGGAAGTGCGCGATAGTGATGTGATTTTTGTTATTTTTTTACTTATCTGTTTTTTTCAGTGTGAGATTTTTTGGTTAGGCAAACATAGTTTCAAAAATAACCCTTGACTGTTCCGTTTGGCGCAAGGGCTTATTTAATTAATCTCTATTATTTTTTCAGAAGTGTGGCAAAAACCCAAAAAAACTAAAGAAAAACTAAAACTATGCCACAAATAAATAGCTTTAGACAATATTGTTACTGTTTCATTTTTACCCAAATAATTTGACGTTTCACTTTTACCCCGTTTGACCCTACTTTCGAATTTATGTTTACATATTCAATTTATAAATGCCAGTTCCTCAAGTTTAACGAGCTCCAAAAAGATGCTTAATTCTCAAACAGTAAAATTGCGATTTATTTCAGCCTTATTCAACCTTGAAGTAGTATAAAAATTAGCAAAGGCACTACGTAAAACTGGGAAACGACACTGACGAGATACTTTCAACTTTTTAAATGACTTGGTCCTTTTCATTAAAGTTATTCTTGTTACGCGCTCCACAATTTGTCTTTAGTTATCAACTTTAGAATTACATTAAGACATCTTTTATTCCTTGCGCACTTAAATATTTTTCCATTAAAACTTTCTTTGGTAGTTTACATCATTTGATTATATTTACTGTTAATGCCACTAGTTGTAGCATAATCTTCCATAAACTACATTAACTATAGTCCACAATAGAATCTTATACCAAATTAAAGTCCTGCTGCAAAGCAATATTAATAATGAGACATTAATTGGAGTATATAAACTTAATGAAAAATAAGGAAGATATTATATCTTGCTGAAAAGTTTCCCGACTTAAATGACCAAAGTTCTACTATAGATATAATTATCTGGAAATTTAATAGAAAGTTAATATCGATATCAGTCGGGCAATAACTTTGATAACGCAAGACAAATTTGTGCGGAGACGGTTTCATAAATTTGATGCTTTTTCGATATAGATAGGCTACTGGGAAATACGTCTTATGTATTAATAATTTATTTAATGTCTGCATGTACGTATCTACGTTCCATTTTTCAAACAGTAAATTTAAAGTTCTACTTTAAGTTATTAAAAACTAACATTTATTTTTATCGTTCATTTACTGAAAATCGAACTTACTGGACGTGTATGAAATAATTTAAATTGCATAGCAGTAATTTCTTTTCATTTCGTGTTCCTGAATTAAAAATATATCTTAAATTATGTATTTTTTACTTATCTGCTTTTTCAGTGCGAGATTTTTTGGCTAGGCAAACTTGGTTTGAAAAATAACCCATGACTGCTTCTTTTGGCGCAGGGGTGTATTCGATTAATCTTTATTTTTTCTGAAGTGTGGCAAAATATGAAACTAAGGAAAAATAAGATCCGATACATTATAAATATCTACTAAAGATCAGTGAACTCACCTTTTTTGCTGGCATGAAAACTGTCGTCCCTTGGCACATACTGGATGTCATACACCAGAGATGTGTGAGGTAAAAGCGTTTTATCTCTGTTTATTTTGTACACGGCGTATTTGAAAGCTAATTCAGTGGAACTGTCTTTCTGATCCTCCGTAAATATCGCCCCTGAAAATATAAAAAGCACGGTAACTGATAGGAAATACACGGTGAAAGTCAAGCAGAACAACAGAGGGGATTTTTTCATCTGTTTTGTGATACCCTTTCACTGAGGATTATCGATACCAAAATCTCCAATTTTTTCGTAGTCCTGATTAGTGATATGAATATTTTTTAAATCGGCTTATCAGCTTTTACATTCTGCATGACTCAAGCTTTGAGAATTAAATATTTATAATCTAGCGAGAAGTAATGTAAAGGTTGTTCTACAGATCCACAGACTACCGTTGAATCTTGTATTTAACATTATTCAGTAACCTAAATATGCAAAGCGCATATTTTACGTAAAATCACTCTATCATATTATTACAGAATTTGAAATAATTTGGATTTGATGATTCTTTGCTAATTATTACAAAATCTTATCTTGAGCATCGTGAGTTGCATGTCTCATGTAATGGATACCGTTCTAATTTTTTTCATAGCTCTTTCAGGGGCACCACAAAGGTCTAACTTGGGACCACTCCTGTTTATTCTTTATATAAATGATTTGTCGTCAACTTTGCAATATAATCACCTATTTTCGCAGATGATCTAAAGCTTTTTCATAGCGTTAACTGTTATGATGGTAGTCAAGCATTGCAAGAGATTTTGAAGACAATACAGGTGTGGTGTAAAGAATACATGGTTTCTATAAATATTGATAAATGTAAAGTTTGCTCTTTCAGTTTAAAAAACCGTATAATTACCTTTATTATAATCTAGGTTCAAAGCCATTGACAGGCAGCAGTAATATTTGATATTAAATTATAATTTTCCAAACATACTAACAGAATAACCAGTACCGTCTTTAAAACTTTTGGGGATTATTGTCATTAACTTTACATCGTTTAACAATATTAGGGCTCTGAAGTTTTTATACTTAGTCCGTTCCAGTGCTATCGAGTTAATATTAATTATCTTGAAGGTGTTCAACGTTGCTTTTTAAAACTCATAGCATATCGTGCTGATATTTATCTCTCTAGAGGATTTGATCATAGCATCCTACAGAGATTCGATCTCAAATCGTTGCAGTTAAGATTTCTCACAAGTTTATTTTTATTTAAAATATTTCATAGTCTCAGTGACTCGCCAGAGACGTGTATGCACCTAGAACCTAGGCCAGAATCTCGTGATGATTGCATATTTTACTGTCGTAATGCTAGACCAAATGTTCTTACAAAATTACCTGCATCAATATTGATTATGTGACCTAAATTTCGATACTCTCAAACAATTATTATCAGTTGGTTCCCAATTTTTTAGAAACTTAACTGGCCTCATTTATACCATGCTGTAGCTTTCAGTCTGATTTAATTGAGTAAACATAAAATATTAGCAATTAAAATTAAGTACACTGTTAATTCATTACTTTGTTATAATATGTTTTGTCCTGTAATTGAAATGTTTATTCTGTTGTGCATTAAAGGCAATATTATTATTAAATGCATTATTTGAAATATTCGCATATACAGGATGTTTCAGAAAGACCTCGCGTAAATACAGGAGCTGATAGTATGTCAAAAAATAAGATTTTTTTGTCTTAAAACCTTTATGCGTTGAATTACACCCACAATATCTACCCATATATTCTTTATTATTAGCTTTTGTAAGATTTTTTACTGTTTAAGAAAGGTATTTTAAGCTAATATATATCAAATCTCCTACAATTCCTATCAATGAAGTCATATGTATGTTCTTTGATACCACACATCTAGCTATGCTAATGAACTATTATTTAGGTCAGATCTCATCTATTGTGGTTGAATTTCGAGTTCCCACGGTCAGAGGTTAATATTGTCACGGAATTTGCCCCACTCACTCCCAAACCGACGACTGTGGCACCGCGAATTGCCTAAGATTGCCCCGATCGCCCCTACGCGATTCTGGTAAACAAACAACATGCCGCTGATCGAGATGGGCCTGGAAAAATCGAGAATCGCCGAGAAGCATTCCAGTCGTACTAGAAAATGGATCTAGAGATACTGGAATATACCTGGAATATTCGTTGGGTCTATAAAAGAAGAATAAACGGCCGAGTTAGTTAGTCTTGTTAAGTCTTGTATTACAGTCTGAATTAAAGTGTTTAGTTGGAGATATCAAAGTGATTTAGATAGCGATTAATTAAATAAGTGTTTAGTTGAGTTATAATTAGTGTTTAGTAGTGTTCAGTAGTTAATAAAGAAGTAATTAATTAACGGATTGTTTTTCTGGAAGTGAAAGAAAAAACGGATTGGGAAATCCGTGACAATTTGGTGTCGGAAGTGGATTTAGTTGGAAGTTTTAAAGAGCTTTCTGGAACCCTGTCCACAAAGTGGGATTTAAGTGGAAGTTTGAAGAACTTTCTGGAACCCTGTGCGCGGGTGGAATAAAGACCCAAGTGTGGCATATCACCGCACTCGTCGTGACTCAAGGAAGTGAACGGTGGTATTCGCGAAGGACAATCTCGAACATTCTAGAACTTTGTACAGGAGTGAGACAAATACCCAAGTGTGATATATCACCGCACTCGTCGTGACACAAGGAAGTGAACGGTGGTATTCGCGAAGGACAATCTCGAACATTCTAGAACTTTGTACAGGAGTGAGACAAATACCCAAGTGTGATATATCACCGCACTCGTCGTGACTCAAGGAAGTGAACGGTGGTATTCGCGAAGGACAATCTCGAACATTCTAGAACTTTGTACGGGAGTGAGACAACAAGTGTGATATATCACCGCACTCGTCTTGACTTAAGGAAGTGAACGGTGTTATTCGCGAAGGACAATCTCGAACATTCTAGAACTTTGTACGGGAGTGCGACAAAGACCCAAGTGTGACATATCACTGCACTCGTCGTGACTCAAGGAAGTGAACGGTGGTATTTGCGAAAGACATTCTCGAACATTCTAGAACTTTGTACGGGAGTAAGACGAAGACCCAAGTGTGGCATATCAGTGCACTCGTATCATTGTAAGGAAGTCAACGGTGACATTTACAAACACATTCCTGGACATTCTAGAACTTTCCAAATAGAGTGAATGCCTGTAACTAGAAGTCAAGTCAATATGGATGCACAACTGGCAAAACTATTAGAAATGATGCAGACAATGCAAAAGAAATTAGAAGAGCAGGGACATAAAATGGAAGACCAGGCGAAGACGATGCAAGAGAAATTAGAAGAGCAGGGACATAAAATGGAAGACCAGGCGAAGACGATGCAAGAGAAATTAGAAGAACAGGGACAAACAATGCAAGAGAAATTTGAAGAACAAGGGCATAAAATTGAAGATCAGTCCCAAACAATGCAGCAGAAATTAGAAGAACAAGGCTACAAAATGAAAGATCAGATACAGGCAATACAACAGGAAATGAGGGATCAGACGAAAGAAATGCAGACAAAGTTGGAAAAATTGGAGAATACACTAGAAGAAAAACTAGAGGAGCAGTCACATAAAGTGACACAAGTAGAAGAAAAACTAGAGGAGCAGTTACATAAAGTGACAGAAGTAGAAGAGAAACTGTTAACACAAAAAATGGAAATGGATAAAGAAATAAACCAGGTTAGAGAAGAGCTTCGACATAAATTAGACAAGATAGCAAAGGAGGGCGTAATCAAATCAGAAGGACCTGTTATCCGAACGCAGAAAACGAAGCCTCCTGAATTCGACGGCAAGGTCTCTTGGAATGTCTATCTGCGTCAGTTTGAAGCAGCAGCTGCAGCAAACGAATGGTCTGATTGTGAAAAGGCTACTGCTTTAATAGTTGCTCTACGAGGGGAAGCTCTTGACGTCTTACAAGGAGTTCCTGCTGGGCAGCAGAGTAACTATGACCTTCTGAAACAGCATATGGAAATGAGATATGGTGATAAGCACCTGCAGCAAGTGTATCAGGCACAATTAAAGAATCGTCACCAACAGAGTGGTGAGAATTTACAACATTTTGAGACCGACGTTGCCCGACTGGTTCGATTGGCATATCCAACAGCCCCGTCCGAATTTGTAGATCAGCTCTCCATCCAAGTCTTTATCGACGGCCTAAGAGATTGCGAAACACAGCAGGCACTACGACTCGCCAGACCTAAAACACTGAACGACGCTCTTTCCCATGCACTGGAATTCGAAGCAGCAAAGATGGCATCCGGTAGACATGTTAAAGTTTGTGCCATCAGTGATAACAGCGATAATATGGGAAATGGAGACATAATCAAAACATTGAAGGAGGTCATTGAGAAACTCAGCCCAACTAACAATCCGAAGAGAGAACAATCTGATAGTCAAAGGGATCGCTTTGTTCAATGCTGGAACTGTGGGCAGATGGGACATCTGAAGAGACAGTGTAGGGCCCCAGTCGCAGATCAGCAAAGGCGCGACTCCCAAGCGGCAGCCTCCAAGGAATATGTTAAAGTGCGGACCATCCGTGATAATAGCAAGAGGGTGGCAAATAGAGAGATAATCAAAACACTGAAGGAGGCCATTGATAAATTCAGCCTAACTACCGGACCAAAGAGAGGACAACCAGATAGACCAAGAGAACGCCCACTTCAATGTTGGAACTGTGGGCGGGCGGGTCATTTAAAGGGGCAGTGTAGGGCGCCAGTCGCGGATCGGCAATGGCGCGACTCCCAGGCAGGCAAGGAACATGGAAACTCAGACGCCCTGTCTAGACCTTGTCCTACCAACAACAACAAACACTGTAGTAGTCTCGAAAGAAAAGAGGACATATCATTTGTTCCTTGCAAGATAGTAGTAGCCCAAACTGAAGACAGTTGGAGTTCAGCGGCGATTCGGGAAGACCAGCAAGCTGACTGTGACATCAAACCTTTACTGGACTGGAAAGAAGCCAACAAGCGACCGTCTTGGGCTGAAGTCAGTAGTTAAAGGCCCAACATTAAAGAGCTATTGGGCTCAATGGAATTCCTTGGTGTTGGAAGACGGTGTCCTAAAAAGAGCATGGGAGAACAATGACGGAACGGAGGTCAAGAAACAAGTACTACTCCCGAGGTCCCGGGTCAAGGAAGTGCTGCAGGAAGTACATGGAGGTACTGGGGGTGGACATTTCGGTATCAATAGGACTCTACAGAAGGTTAAGGAGCGTTTCTACTGGTTGAGCTGTAGGACGGATGTAGAAGATTGGTGCCGAAAATGTGACGTATGTGCAGCCAGCAAGGGACCGAAGACCCGTTCCAGAGGCAAAATGCGCCAGTACATCGTAGGAGCACCGTTCGAGAGGATTGCCATTGATATCGCTGGCCCATTTCCGAAAACCCAAAGTGGCAACCGATATCTGCTAGTAGCCATGGACTACTTCAGCAAATGGCCGGAAGTATACCCTCTTCCCAATCAAGAGACCACGACCGTAGCAGAAGCCCTAGTCAACAACCTGTTCTGCAGATTTGGTGTGCCCATGGAACTGCATTCAGATCAGGGCAGAAATTTCGAATCAGGTGTGTTCCGAAAGGTCTGCGAGCTTATGGGAATACGGAAAACCAGGACCACCCCACTGCATCCCCAGTCAGATGGTATGGTGGAACGCTTCAACGCCACACTAGAAACCAATCTGAGGATGTTTGTGAACGAGAACCAAACAGACTGGGACAAGCTCATTCCACTCTTCCTGTTAGCTTACCGCTCAGCTGTCCATGAAACTACTGGGAAGACTCCCGCAAGGATCATCTTTGGACGAGAGCTTCGCCTTCCCGCAGATTTGGTATTTGGTCGTCCTGCGGAACAGCCCACAGAGCCAGACACTTATACCCATGAGCTAGAACGAAGACTAGCAGCCGTACACGACCAAGTCAGAACTCGAATGCGACTAGAGAGCTGTTGGTATTACGACTGCTACGGTCCTCAGTCGCGGCGGCGAAGCTTTTGCAGAGTCACCACTGAAGATGCCGACAGTGAAGAGCGGCGAAACGTTTGGAAGCATGGGATGCGACCAGTTACAGCGGCGGCTACGGAACGCCTCGGAGGACCACCAGTATCCGAGAAGCGGTTCCGACCGTCGTAATACCAACAGTAGGAACCGAAATCAATATATGGACAGGCCCAGAGACACCGATAGCGGGTCTGTCCCCACAGAGCCTAGCCCGAGAACAACCAGGGCAGGTAAAAGTATCCCAGCTAATGCTAGGGATGTGCATTTTAACTCTGTTTCTGGCAGCTACCAGTTACCGAGGTCACGGCATAACAACCCGGAAAATCACCATGTATCAAATTACAACACTGGCCGTGAAAGCCTAAAAACCACCAAATAAAATACCTTTCTTAAACAGTAAAAATTAATCATTTCTTTTAAAATTTTATTCGAATATTTAGCGAACCGTATCTATTAGTATTTTAAATGAAGTAACTGACCTTTTCTAAACGTGACATTTGCATAAAATGAGGTCTGGAAAAGAGGAAGTAATTTCACCGTCGCAATAGTCTTAACGAGATGTTTCAGGATTAAAGTTATAAATGATTACGCGATTTATGATTTTACAGCTTGCGACATTGCACATGCGAGCAGGGCTATAAAGCTTAAAAAGCAATTGAGTTTTTCCATTTGCAACAGCACTGCAGGAGCTGTAAATAGGATTAATAATAGTAAACCCACAATGCAGTCTCTCTTAATTCATCCAGCATGGCGAAATTTTTTAGAATTAATTCAATTAGCTTAACGTACCTAAAGTACCTAAAGTAAAATCAAATGAGCCTATGTTTATTCGCATAAACAGATAAATAATACAAAGCAAAAATAAAATTTGCATAAATTATATAGTTACAATAATATAAGAAAATTATTGTAATCTGTGTAATATTGATAATAGAATCTAAAGTAAGTATAAAATTAATAAATATAAATATAAGATTAATAACATTTAGTAAGATAAACAATACAAATATAAAATTGCAAACTACCCACGGTTTAAGTATAGATAACTTACACAAGACAAAAAACATAATATTCATATGCAGTACAGTTACAATATGCATCTGCAAATAAACAAAAATATTCAATAAGCGACTTGACAATTGTTTTGAGCAGAAAATAGAAATCTAATGCAAGGTTTTTCTTCGTTTTTGAATGATATGTCAAGGTTTGACAGGAATTGTGCTCCATCATCGATATCTGTGACAGAATATTATTGTTTTATGTAAAAAAACAAGTGAAGGCCATTTCCGGGAAAGCCGGCAGTATCATATAAATGTTGATAACTCAAAAGGAGGTTATTTTGAAAATAAAAGTCGACCTTTTTTCCCAAAGACATCCATATCAACTGTTTATCAGTTTCAAGGGGCGTGAGGGGAGGTGTAAGACGTCGTCACACTGTATATAAATAATAACATATACAGGGTGTTAAAAAAGAGTGTAAAATATTTTAGCCGGTAGTAGTATGAACCAAAATAAGCACAAAAGTCTTAATAAACATGATTCCTCAAAGTAAAAGGAACTAGGATGAAGTTAAAATATAAATTCTCTTAACCACAGTACTATTGAAAAACGACTTTTGCATGCCGAAACATATAGTATTTAAATTTTTTTTGTGTGTTTTTATATTACCTATGTAATTACTTGCAACATTTAATCTGATTTTCATTATTTATTTTTATATTTATTTCCATTTGATTAATTAAAACCAATTTTCACTGAATTATTTAATTTAGTTATAATACAATGACATTTAAATATTATTGTCGGTTTTTCTTGAAAATGCTACGTCCTATCGACTTTAAACAAGAGGACTTTTCCGGGTAAAATTTAGTGGTCTCATATTTTTCGAAAACACAAAAATTTCAATTTGACTATACTCTTTTTAATAAAATTATTCATAGAAACTTACTTTCTCCACTGGAATTAATATGTGATAATTCTCAGTACCGAATTATTTGCTCTTAAATACCAAGCCAAATAAATAATTTAAGAAACATAAACGCCCTGTATTTCAGAAACGAAACGTAGTTATAAGAAATTTTAGTCTCAAAATGAGGCCCGCTAAAGACTTTTGAAGTCCTATTATTTAAAAGCGAGACACCCATATCAAAGTTCATATATGAACTTTGCCCATATGTTATATGTCTGTCCCATCGTGTTGTCAGTAGTAACTCCTAAATATTTGAATTTTGTTCTAGGCATGATGAGATGAACTGGAGTTTTATCTTAGTAAATGAAGGAAGACCAGGCAGCAGCTAAACGGTAAGTAGTAAGTTCTTTCAAAGTTTATTGTCAGTCGCTTATGATCGAAACATATGCGCTGTAGCAACCGTCCCACTTCGCTTACATCTTCTGTCTTTGCCTGCTTCGTATCGTCTAATACTATTTGAACGTAAGCGGCTCCTTAAGCAGGCTTTAAAACTTAAAATGCACTTTCTTAGTTCCAAATTTACAAAGTTAGTTTCAATTATTTTCAGAAACAAAGTGTATATAATTTAATAAAATAATTCTCCGTTTTATGGATGCCGATTTATTTTGTTCTCTTTACATTTTAAATCTTAGTTTACTCGTGTCGAAAAATATTATTTAGGGCATCCTGGAAACCAGATTTTTTCTAAGGAAAACTGGTGCAAGCCTCATCAAAATCGGATTATTATTACCGGAGTTATTTTGAAACTAGTTTTAAAATACCTAAAGAGGCCTCTTAATATATGTTAGATCTTTTTGCATTTACGCTTAGTTCCACCCAGGTGTTGGCTTTGAAATGAAATCAAAATAATCGACGAACGAAGGATGAAATGAATCGATTAATTTGAAAGAACAAATGTGTTAGATTGTAAATGTAAAAATAATGCTTCATATTAATCTACACAAATTATTACAATTTCCTGGTGATATTACTAAATTTAAAAAAAAAGATTGATGTTGAAAGAATAAAGGGACAAAGTAAAAGTTATTATCAGAAAAATACCCGTATTTTTTGCCTTGCACAATTTTCTTGCATCTTAATTAAACACGAATAGGGGACAATTGGTAACTTCACAAAAACTATTGAAATTGGCCGTGAACAAAGAAACATCTTCAAATTTGCAAAAAAATACAAAATATCCCCCCCCCCATTGTCCAACATAAAATTAACTGACTATGAGCTGCTGCTGCTCAGTTGGATAGGATTTGTGTCATCTTCATCCTCATTATTGAGTAAGTTTAACTGAAATGCATTTAATATACTGTCACGGATTTCCTAACCCGTCTTTTCTACTGCCAGAAAACAATCCGTTAATTAATCACTTATCTTTAGTAACTAATATGTACACTACTGAATACTAATTACAACTCAACTAAGCACTATTTCACTTTGAAACTCCAGGAAATTTCCAACTAAACACTCCAATTCAAGACTGTAATTCAATACTGACTGACTCGGCCGTTTATTCTTCTTTTATAGACCAAATGAATATTCCAGGTATTTTCTAGCATCATTAGATCCATTTTCTCGAACGACTCGAACGCTTCTTGTCGATTCCCAATATTTCCAGTCACGCCTTGATACACGACATTATTATTTTTGTTCACCAGCACCGCATAGGGGCGATCGGGGCAATCTAGCGCTTTGCGCTACCACAGTCGGCGAATTGGGTGCGAGAGGGACAAATTCTGTGACAATATGTTATGCATCTACGAAATAAAGGTTATAATTAATCACTTATATTTTATTATGTATTATAGGATGTATGTTCCATTTGTATAGTAGGGAAGCAATGTTGTATAAAAACCAATACCCTAATCAGTATGTAACAGCTGTTTTAATAGAATAGTATTATCTGACCAATTTTGCAGGTGAAAAGTACGTCGTTCACAATTAGTAATTTGTTATGCATAATAAAATTTTCAGCGGTTGTAGTGTTTGTCTTATTGGTAATTCAGTTTTGATATCTTTAATTCCCGCCGAATCTCAAAAACTTAAATCGTCTGTTTCTCGAAAACGGTTGAGTTTATCGATTTGTAACAGGTATACCTTTTCTATTTATAATTGAAGGTAGTTCAATAGTTTCTTATTAAAAAATTCAAAAGTGTAAAATACAAAAAATTAGACATATTTTTTCATAAATAGTACAGTATAACTGGCGCTCCCTAGTTGTGACTTCAGCATGGATTGCATATTCGTAATTGCCACCTCAAAAAATATAAGACTGCAAATGTTCAAAACAATCTGTCCATGTGTTCGTAAAATATAGGAAAAAATCGAACACATTTCTTTCAACCTTTACACTCTGTATAATGAAAAGGAACAACAATTGAATAAGGCATGTTGGGCCCAATCGCTTTATTTTGATGTTAACAATCTGCCCTTAAGCTACTGTACTATTACTAATGACTGACCCTGTATATTCTTATAAAATTCTTTTGCTTTATTTTCATTTCTGAGAATTGTGAGATAACTAAACTCTTTTTCTGTCATTTTAACGTCCGACTTGTTCATTAAGCATTTCCGAACCATAGAAAAGTAATTTGCAAACACGGAATTCCAGGAAACAACTACTCTGCGGGCTAATGCCCCGACCAGCATTGAATTACACCTGGAAAACCTATAGCAACAGCTAGAGTCATTCGTCAGAAGCCCACCAGACATATACCGGTTTCGAGCTTATTAGCTCTCATCAGTATGCCATAGGTAAGGTATTCGACGAATAATCCTAGCTGTTTAGTCTGTCTAACCCGACAGAAGGGACCATGAGTACGCGGTGTAGAACTAACTACATCTATCGGCCATTCGCTACTCCATGCCGGACTGAAAATGTCACAGACACGAAGCGTTCTACATGCAGTAGACACCATTGAGAGCTGTCGACCTTTATCGCGTTCGGCGAGAAACGATATTTTGCAAACACGGAATTCCAGGAAACAACTACTCTGCGGGCTAATGCCCCGACCAGCATTGAAAGCTAGCCATTTGTTACTGCCTACATACATGAACATCTCTCACGAATATTTGTCAAATTTAAGAATGTTCGTGTACGAAGTGTCTAGCAGGAGTAAGAAATGTGCGAAAAAATATACATAAATCTGAACATCCCTTTATCAAACTCGAACAACGATATTAATTTCTGGGAATAACAGAATACGTCAGAAGGTCAAAGTTGTCATATGTCAAGCAACATGGCATCAGACCGGTTTAATAAAATTTATTTCTATGGTAAAAATAACCAATTGGGTAAAGGGAGGCCTCGCATATTCTCTGCAGGATCGCCACAGATTAATCATCACGTCGTAAATCAGGATTGCTCTGTTTATGACACCAGAAAAGAATAGAAAGGGATTTATTATTTAAATCAGCAGGAGAGGCAGTCTTGCCTTCTTAATTGAATATTCTGCTAGATTAAAAATGCGATCCGATTTTGTGAAAAACTATATTAGAGTCATTTTTCTAAGCGTTTATTCTTATATAAATAAAATACGGATGGAATAAAGCAGAGAAATAATTATTATCATTGGAAAATGTTGACTGTGTCAATAATATAAGTTTCTCCAGGACGTGTAACAGTTTCCAGACTGACAAGTCATTTAGAATAAGAAAAAGGCATCATATCCACTTGTTATGTTTTATCATAAAATTCACAATTCTTTTAAAAAACTTGTAAGACTTGAGTAGATGTAAATTGTTAGGTATTTTTAAGTAAAGACCACATTTTGAGGACCGCTGACCAGATAGAGCGCTGATGAACCTAATATACCTTATGCTGAAAACGAGGTTGCCATATGGCCTCCAAAATAAACTTTTTTATTTTTTCTACGTTTATGCAAAAAAAAACTTTATTAAACTATATTTAGTGGAAAAAGTGGTTCTTTATTGCACTAGTGCAGTAAAATGTTTATTGCATTCATCTGTCATTTTACTACAGCGTTTTGTCACCATTACAAACATAAACGTTCAAATCGACGTCATATTTTCCTACACTTAGTGTCATCTAAATAAAACATTTTTTGATTTTTGCATGAACGTAGAAAAAATATTGTATGCAACTCGAACTAAAAGTGCTTATTGCACTCGACGTGTCACGTTGCGCGCAATAAACACTTACTTTTTGTACTTGTTGCATAAATAACTATTAACGTATAGTACCGAAATACTTGTTTTAAGTGATAAGTAAATTTTAAATTGCGTAGGTCGAACGCTGCGCGGTACTTTTAACCCAAATTTTAACTTCTTAACTGACCTTGCTACCATAAACGATTAAAAAATTAATGTTCGCCAAGTTCGATATTACCAAATGAGGTATTTAGGAAGTTGGTTTAAAGATTCCAAAAATGATACGTGCATAAAAGTTTACCTAATGGTTGGAAAATCAAGTACTTAAACAGTTATTCACATTTCACAAATTAGTACCATTGTACACTGTTAAAAAGAGACTCAAATTATTCCCTTTTAGTTATTTTATGAAGAATAACGAAAAACTATTATTTTCACACATTAATATTAATTTTCTGCCACAATTATTTTCCTATGCCATCCCACCACATAACTTCTAACAACGTAGGAAGTTACACATTTTTTATTCTTCTCTTATTAAATTTGTCACATAGTAAAAAGTCAGTCGCTACATAATAGATTTTCTATAACAGATAAAGAAATTCAAAATAAATATCTCCGCACTAAAACGCAATCGTAAACAAAGACGGCTTGGTCTTACGTTAGTTACTCCTATGGTCTTACGTCACGATCCTGTCTACGTAAGGTTGTGGTGTGGTAGGCACAGATGTCACGGGCCGGGTGGTGGACAGTAGGCACAATGTCCCGTAGGGATATCGGTGCAGGGACTGCAGGGCAAGGTACAAGTGAAAATAAAAACATGTTATATTTGTGGGAAGGCAATGCCTAATATATCTACTTTCAGAATTGCGGCACTAACGCATAAAACGTATTAAAATGGTTTTATTATTTTCACGAGCAATGTTTCGCAGTGTCTCATGTAATTAATATTTTTAGTGAAACGCAGTGTAATTAAATAAAATATGGCGCATTATTTCAACAGTGAAAAGGTTGATATAGACTGCAGGGATAGTGATAACGATAATATGATAAATCATTTGGAGTGTAGTGAAAATGGATAATGATCAAATTCAGGATAACTGTTAATATGGAGAATTTGTTTTATATTTTCTATTCAGTTTCATGTAGATACATAGACATTATTTTTTGGTGAAGTATAGGAATGACAAAGGGGAGAAGGTGGCCAAAAATATTTTTATAAATATATTTCAACCATTCTTTGACATGCTGTAACATTAGCAACGCTGTGGAATACATTATTATGACACATAAATGTCTTGATTCTGGAGTGGGTCAGCAGTTCTCAATATGTTTTCTATTGAAATAATCACGAAATTTATTTAAAATGTGACTTCTTTATTCCTGATATTTTTGTATTAATTATGTATTCTACACAGTAAACTGTACTGCTGAAGATGCTTCGCAGTTTACATCCATTTTCCATTATTTTTTACTTTAAACGTAGGACAAGCCGTACATATGGCCCGATAGTTTTGTTTTAATGCCATTCAATGTTTAAAGATAAACATGATTTGATCATTATCAGAGAAATTACATTAACAAAAACTAATTGTCCCACATATCAAAGCTATTATCATGGCCTCCCAAATTGCATAATAATTTTTTATAGAGTGCGTTGAAGAAAAAACTTGCTCTGGAAAATACATTTTCAAATGCGATAATTTTGTAAGAACAATTTGATTTTTTTTTAACGGTTGGCTTAGAAGGCTTTGAACAGACCTAGACCGAGCGACTCTATTTCGATTAAAGACCCTTTCTAGCATCGAAATTTAAATCTTTTGCGTAAATCACTTTGCGAACAAGTCGAATCTCTATGGAAAATGGAGGAAATTCGTTAGAAGTAATCATGTGTTTTTTTAGGTACGCCTCATAAAATCGATTTTATTGTTTATGCTCTTTTATGAGGGGATGAGGGTTATGCCAAACTGTACCTTTCCGATAAAAGGGAATAATGATGATATTCACGAGAATTGATGTCGCATAAACCGCTGGAAAGGTTTTCCAAATAGCAGTAATCACTTTAGCCAATATTCGGTAGAGAAATCAAAGGAAATTCAGAGAAAATTATGTGGCAAACAATAAATCGGACCAAAACTTTTTTTAGATAATTTAAGTCAATTTCGAATTTTAGTGGTAGAGTGTACAGATCTCATTTGATAACTTTCGAAAAATGCAATATTTTGAGGTTTTTTCATATATTTTCAGGTATTAACAATATTGTGTGACAAAAAGTCAGTGGACAAAAGCCCCAACCTGCGTTGAATTACACCCACAATATCTACCCATATATTCCTTATCATTAGCTTTTGTAACATTTTTTACTGTTTAAGAAAAGTATTGTAAGCTAATATATATCAAATCTCCTACAATTCCTATCAATGAAGTCATATGTATGTTCTCTGATACCAAACATCTAGGTATGCTAATGAACAATTCCACAAACAAAGCTCTATTCAATAATTATCTAAAGAATTTAATCTATCTAAATTTATTTACTAACCTGATTTGATGGAAACACTATATATATTAACCCCTGGAGTGGGAACTCGAAGTTTAACCACAATAGATGAGATCTGACCTATTTCTGCACTTTGTCGATATTTAATTTCAAGTAATTTTAATTTATTGGTATAATTTTTATAGTTAGAGATTTGACTTAAGTTAAAGGAGGCCACCTGATGAAGCAATCCTAAAATATGCCTGTACGTTATTTTATATTATTTTTCTTTAAACTACACCAACCTCACACTGTATCATATAAAGGGCGGGACAACAAAATAAATAGTTACATTATATTAAGACAAACACGCATCAAAAACAATTTAAAAAAGCAAAAAACAACAATAAAAAATAATTAACATAAAAGACATTGCACAGCTGCGGAAACTGTTTATATACTGATCTAATATTAGTTATTGATGAGTTAAGTAGGTCAATTCTTAAGCTCTTAAACAGAGTCCTTAGAGAACCCTTGATGATGACAACAATTATGGAGATCTAAGACAGCTAATTTCCACAAACTGCGTGCGCAATATGATTTAAGTAGACTAAGACTGGTAGATGAACTTTCATTGTTTGGCAGCATAGAATAGATTCCCTACAACTATTTTTGGATCATATTAACCAGCAATACAAGATCAACTTTCATAAAGGTGGAGCAAGATAAAACCCGTGTCTAGACATTCTGGCTTCTTGGGACACAGTATCTACAGAAAGAAGACACATACTAATAGATATCTCC
Source organism: Monochamus saltuarius (assembly GCA_025584915.1). Classification (NCBI taxonomy): domain Eukaryota; kingdom Metazoa; phylum Arthropoda; class Insecta; order Coleoptera; family Cerambycidae; genus Monochamus; species Monochamus saltuarius. The sequence continues at coordinate 115,229,840 of CM046721.1, read as the reverse complement.
ATAAAAAATCTATTCATCATTTGGCACAAAAATGCTCGGTTATGAAGATTCTAGTTCATCGTGCGTTAACGTTGGCTGATGAGGACTACCGACAGGAAGAAATTTATTCGCTCCGATTTGTGTTACTAGCAAATGGATGCTCTAAGAAAGACATCGATAGATCTTGGCATGAGAACACAGCAAGGCTCAAGGAGAAAGTCACTACAACCACCACTTTACATTTTCATGAGGAATAATATCATTCAGTAAAAAAATTCTAGTTGCATCACTGAAAGTACTTGAGTGCAAATTCTCTGTATATATTTATTACGGTGTTTATAGGAAGTTATTGTTCTGAAAAGTTGGATAATAAGCCAATATGAATTTATGGATACATAACTTTCATGTATTTCTTCAAGCACTTTTTCATTTTTGGTTCAGAATAGAATTGAGACTAGAAAAGTCATAAAATAAAAAGATATGTAGGTGCAGCCGTCGCAAATTGCCAAACTGGTGAATTATTAACCAAATTTCAACACAAAAGGGCAATAGCTATCCCACTGCAACCATACAGTGGCATCTGCATAATCAAGGATCAACTCATAAACATCTATGAGGTACGATTATTGTCTACAATATCTGGAAACTGCGACCGCATTGTAAAGTCCTACAGTTGAAAGAGCTGCTTCTGGTTCAGGAGTGATAAATGATATCTTCCATTAACAAAAGGAGAAATATTTAACAATGGAAACTTTTATTTGTAGACGAAGTACACGATTTTAACATTAAGGCCACGAATTTAGTGTGTGTTTTTATTATTGATGTGTACCCAACTATTAATGAATTGTTCTTCATCTGTACAGTTTCCTATAAAATTATTTTCTGTCAAAATTAAATATTGCTCCTTAAATTCATTTCTACCCGAATTTTTTTATTGCTTTCTTCAAGTTACATGATGAATTATTGGCTATTATTTATTGTCTAGGTCAATATAATGAAATAAGATACGAGAATGTAATGTTACACTGAGAAAAACCCTTCAAGTGAACTATGTTGCTTAAAAAAAATATTTACTGTATTTTTTTTTTATCTGGTGTAGGTGCCTGAAATATTACGCACAAGTAGAATTACATTTCTGCACATATACGTATATCACCGATAAGTAAATACATTACTTGTGGTCAGTAAAGTATTTTATTTAATTTTAGGTTTTTCTTTGCAAGAAACAAAAGAAAATCAGTTGATATTTATTTTGAACATTAATTATTAATCAAATTTAAAGGTAACGTCTATAAATAAAGAAAACTAATAGATAACTTTAAAAATACATAAATATATTTACAGAAAACAAAGATACATTGGTCATACAAAAGGTTTTATCATGCAGTCCATGGTGGGTCAGAAAGAATATGTAAATACTAAGCTGGAGATACTAGACAGCAAAATATTATGTTTGAGCTGATTATGCCTTTTTAAATTTTATTCTGAAATGTCTCAATAATTGAGAAAGTTTTGGTAGCATGACTCCGAAATTTGGTAGTGTTGGATTGTGAAAATTAAATTTTAAAATCTTTAAACATTATTTTCTTGAAATTTTTTTTGTTATGTAACACCATAATTTTTCATGATGTATGTATGTAGAATGACACCCTCCTTCAAATGGCATGGTCAAAATTGGGGGTTGCTATTTAAAAAAATTGTCGATGACGTCATATCTCGAGCAACGATGACGTCACAAACATGGGTCGTATGTCAAAAAGTGCCTTTTTTAAAAACAAAATCGACGTGCCAGGGGATTTTTTCTAAAACTTCAATTTAAAAAATAATGAATTTATTCGTTACCTTTCGAAAGCACTGTATATATCAGTTACACATCTATCAAATTGCCCTTTGCTTTGATGTAACAAACGCGTTTACAAATTCTAATTGCCAATTGCGAAAGAATGCAAATTCATCAAACTTCCACGAATAAAGGCATCTGGAATTCATGAATCTCGGATAACATAATTACCGGCATAAATCTGACACAATACAAGAATTAGCAATTCATAAAGGCGGACGGCAGCATCCATATTGTATTTAGTTTATTGAAAGTTTCTTTAATGGATACATTTTGAGGAGGCTTTAAAACAATTATCTTATAATTGTTGTTATTTAACTTCCTGCGAGAACCCTAACTTAAGATTTTACGCTGAATGTGACCCGAAATTAGATGAAGAAGACAGAAATCCCCCAGCAGTAACTCTTTAGCAACTGACTTACGAATGCCACGGTAATATATCGACTTCATTTCCTTCATAATACTCTTGATGCCGAGGGGTAAAGGCAGTGGCGTTATGTAGGATTAAACACATTTTTTCTAACAGTAAGAAATTGCTTTCATTTTAAATGATGATTGTAATTCTATATGCTTTATATTTTTAATACATTTCGGAGAAGAATTATCAACAAGAAATATAAAAAGTGGATGCCTGTATAGTTTTCTCCCTATTAGACTTTGTAGTAATTTTTAATAAAAAATAACGGATAAGGTATTTTTGTTTTTAGTGGATCACTCTGTAGTTGAAAGAAGAAAAAACAAAATCATGTATTTATGTAAAAAACTAAAACAAAATTTTTTATAATTCCAATCAATTTAGTACAGGGTTGTCACGGTGTGTTTCACGAAGCAGGTTTGTCGGTGAGAGAAATTTCTAGAATGACTAACAGATCCTTATGTACCATAGTACGGTGTTACAGTATTGTAATTTGCGGTTAAGAATATTCCAATATGTTTGCATACTTTAACAATAAACCTCTACCACATGTGAAATTTTCATCCACATAGGTTAAGATGAAACTATAATATCTGTAACACTGAATTTCACTTGTAACCCTGTATATTCTCAATTGGTTCACACTGTATAATTTATTTGTAGCATAATTTTTATTATTCTTTCAATTTACTTATGTTTACTTTATGATGACTACTGTATATGTATATGTACATATATGAAACGAACACCATGATTATTTAAATATCCTGTGTAAATGTAAGTAATCTTATTTGCTTTTTACCATTAATTAAATTTCGCCAAGTGAAAATAAACATATGTAATGAGGTTAGATCAAGTGTGAGAAGTGTCAAACTCTTGGTTTGCACTACAGACAAGTTCTCTTGTTTATGGTTTGCACAGTTGACGTTGTTGCAAGATAGCAACACTGATACTTTATACCTACTTAAACTTAACATTTCAAAATTCTCTAAATGATTACCAACTTAATTATAATGTTTTAATTTTTTGTTGAGAAAATTCTAATAAAACCACAAGGGGACTTGTTTCTGGTAGTAATCAATACTTATAGCGTAAGGATATATAGGGTGTTCCATTAAAAATAAACAGAATTTGGGCTTTCATCTCAGAAATGCGATATTCATTTGTTTTTGTGATATATGGTTTAAACAATTCTTAACAGTTCCTACAACTTTCATGCTTACATCTTTTTCTTATTTCGAATAATAACAGAGAAAAAAGGGGAAGACAATTTTAGCATGACTATCCTGTATATACACTTTTAGAACCATGTGAGGTCTTTTGAATAAATTACTAGAATAAATTTACTCTGTCTACTTTACATATTCTTAATTGCCGTAAAAATCTCAAAATGATTTATGTTACTTGCTTCGCATCGTTTTCTCTCATATAAATCCTAAGCCTTAGCTCCGTATATTTCCATTTTTTATGTAAATAGCTCTGGTTCTCTAACGTTCTTCTAAAGTTCTCGCCATACAGTGAATAGAAAATTAAAAAGGGGCCATTAGCAATCGATTTCGACAATATAATTTTGTTTTATTTCTAGAGGAAAATAAGGAAATTGCAATAATTTGTGTTTTTCATGTCATAAATAAGAAAAATTTGCAAAATTAATGCATAGAACAAATGTCACCCAGCGTCAGTTTGAGTTCAGTGAAATAGAACAATGAATCGCCTTAACTTGTCAATACAGGTCCATCTAAAAATAATCGAGAGTGATAAAATAGCTATTTATATTATAAATGCCTTATGTGTTTTTTTGCACGTGTCTCAAATTTACAGAACGAACCGAAGGAAGCAACCTTCATTTAACATATTAGTCAGTTCCGCTCTTCTATAGGCATACGCTATTCCAAAATTCAGTAAGATCTTAAAATCAAATATTTTGTTGAAAAAGTAAAAAGAATAGGTACTGAAAATTACCTTTAAATCCAAATATATTTTATTGTCGATTGTTTGTAGAAATGTTGTTATATGATTCTTAGGTAAAATTTTAAATTTTTTCGGTTTTTTCTTTTAAGCATGGCAAATAAAGTAGCATATTTTTTATGTCTACGTTCTTTATTAGTGATAGTTCTGTTTTTAACATGGAAAACTAACTCCATGATGAAGTAGGTAAAAATTGGGGGTTGCTATTTAGAAAAATTGTCGTTGACGTCATATCTCGAACAACGATAACGTCACAAATATGGGTCGTATGTCAAAAAGTGCCCTTGTTAAAACCAAAGTCGACGTGCCAGGGGATTTTTTCGAAAAAATAATGAATTTATTCGTTACTTTTCGAAAAAACGTAAAAGTGTTCCCTAGATGCGAACATTCTCTTTAGGTTCTTTGTTTTCCGTAAAATATGTATTAAAAGTGATTGTAATATATTCGATTTTGCAAACTACACGCTATTTATGATATTATCAAGAAATTTGTGAAATTATCCTTTTAACTGAAAATATAAATACGTAATAAATCCTTCTCATAAAAGCGTATCTTCAATTCACAACCAAAAATGAAACTAATAAACCTATATATCGAAACCATTAAATTCCAACGACTGTGCTTTGGATCCCTAGTTTTTACGCCGAGCGTTCGACAAATCAAATTAGTCCAATAAATGTAGAGGAATAAAACAATTATGAGAATTTTTATGGGTGTATACACTTGAGCGCTTTTTATTTCAACGTGGACGCGTGATGGGACGAATTAATCATTTTCACGTCTTTGTCAGCTGAGTTGTGAAATGACCAGCGCTGCGTCGACGATTTTTCGCTGGCGCCGACTATTCCATAACTACAGTATGCGCCAAAAGCATGGGGAATAAATTCAATAAAAACGAAACAATTATTTTTTGGGAAAAATCCTCGAACAGGTCTATTTTTAATTTAAAAAATACATATTTTAGCGTAAAATGCGATTTTCAAATGTCATTTGTTTTCGAGTAATGACGTCGGTGCAATTCAGCATTGAATCGGTATAAAATTTTAATTGCGAATACATTACAACCTACTTAAAAAGCAACCGCGACGACTTAATTTTTAATTGCATGCAAATGGAATGAATGGGTGTCGTTAATATTCATAGTGTTGTTAGTTTATTCAATAGGATTCTCGTACGGTATACCTTGCAGTGCTTATCCTCGACCAAAGCAGATAAAATATCCTGAGGCGTTCAACTCTCGGTACATGAAGATGTGGTACACGTATACGCTGAGGATTAATCTGAGACTAATTAAAATTTTATATGCATTCGCCCTGTAGCAGTAGCTTTCGTTAGGGATATGGCTTTGTCAAATATTATTTGAAATTCTTTTTATACAAGTATAGGTACGTCTTCTTTTATTTTAAACGTTCATTAGTGATGAATTTAAATAAAATATTTGCGTACGCTGTATTTAGTTTATTTTAAGATCGCCCTATTTATCGCCGTAAAATGATCAAATTTGTGATGTTTTTAGGTACAGAAATCTCGAAAAATAAAACGCGCAGTAGAAAAGTAATAAAATTCTTGATGTTTTGTTTATTCACTTTTATTATTTAAATTCTCGAATAAAATATAGGTATATATACCTATTGCTATACTAATCCCACATTTTAACAATTAATTTCATATATTTATAAACAAAAGCGAATAATCTTATATGCAGAACTATGTAAGTTTACAGTATAGTTACAGTACCTACAGTAATTTTTTTTTAAATACGTATTTTGACAGATTTCTGTACCTACAAATGTGTTGGTTAGACCTCTTTCTGTCGTTATACTACGGTACCCTTTAGCATTCCTGTTATTCGCTAAGATCTTTATTATTTACTTCTTAAAATTTTTTGTTTTGTAGAAAACACTATTTGTTTTTTAAAACCCGAAAACAATGCGTCATACCAAAAAATTCTTTACACAAAATTGAGAGCTTATAAAATTTCCTGCAAGATTAGTTAAATTCAATTAAATTAAAGAAAAAAAAATTAGACACGTTTTTTCTCACATTTCTACTGGCAACTCCTTGGTCGTTTGCTTTACACAAAAGTTTCATAATAGACGGTTTTAGAGCGATAAATTTTATTCAAGAATACAAATACATATGCTAATTTATATCCAATGAATCAAGAATTATTTCTCTTCAACCACCAGAACAACTAGACTGATCAACCAATTGAGCTCTAAACTCCTGTAAAACAGCAAAAACGCCACCTAACCACAACATCCAGTTCATAAAACCTGGCAGAGGAAAAGTACAAACCAACATTTACTCCGCACATCAAATGCCACAGTTGGGACATTTTGCTCTTATATACGTTCACTAGTGGTGATTCTACTAGCGCGACATTCCAGAAGTGAGTACTTGTTTTCGTTTACCAAAAACATCCCGACATTCAAAAAGCAGCTTAGGTGTTCCACAATCCCTTCTCCTTGTATGCTGATGTTGACAAAGCTGGGTTAATATGCATACTGAAATGGTACGGCCCCTGCAAAAATAAGCTCACTGAACACCTTCAGGAACGGTTCGTTTTTGAAATCGTTGAATATAAAATGAGATTTCGCATCACTTCCACCCAGCTGGCACGTAAAGGCAATATCCTAGTTCCTGTGATGACAAAAAACAAAGTATCATCCATAGACCTCATATTTTGTAGATACACGAAAAATTGCAGCTGTGGAAGATGCAGCTGGAAAAAGGCAGCGGTTACTCTCGATTATGCCAAATCTGCCTAGGTCGCTGTCCCCATTTTAATAGAAGATGATGAAGAAGACTTGGAGCCTTTCCTACATCTCTACAGATAGATTGTATAAAATAAAAAACAAATTTATTCATTTGTTATACAACCACCTTCTCCTTAGATTTTTTTTTACAATTAACTTGGTAAACTTTTACCTATGTATGCTTGATACTGCACTTCACATACGCCAAGTATACACTATTTATGTATAAATGTACAATATATTAGCTTATAAACTCTGTAATAACGAAGATAATGGGTTCTCTAGAATTTTAGGAAGTTCTCTTGAAAAATCAGTACCTATTTTTAATAAAAAATTCAAATTGTAACTTTTGATCCATTGGAGATACATTAAGATATGTACATATTGTCACGGATTTCCCAATCCGTCTTTTCCTTACTTCCAGAAAAACAATCCGTTAATTAATTACTTCTTTATTAACTACTGCACACTACTAATTACAGGTCAACTAAACACTTATTTCATTAATCGCTATCTAAATCACTTTGATATCTCCAACTAAACACTTTAATTCAGACTGTAATACAAGACTTATTACAAGACTAACTAACTCGGCCGTTTATTCTTCTTTTATAGACCCAACGAATATTCCAGGTATATTCCAGTATCTCTAGATCTATTTTCTAGTACGACTGGAACGCTTCTCGTCGTTTCCACGATTTTTCTAGGCCGATCTCGATCACGGCATGTTGTTTGTTTACCAGAATGACGTAGGGGCGATCGGGGCAATCTCAGGCAATTCGCGGTGCCACAGTCGTCGGTTTGGGAGTGAGTGGGGCAAATTCCGTGACACTGCCTGCCCCTCCTTAGGACCGATCGTCCCGATCGGATACACCTCTATACTGGGACAGACGCTCCAGATGGACGACCTTCATCTTACTCCTGGGAGTCCTCTGTATCCGGTAGACGACATCATTGATTCTTTTAATGACTGTGTAGGGGCCCTCCCAACGGTTCTGTAGTTTAGGCGATCTTCCTTTCTTCCGCGTGGGGTTGTACAGCCACACCAGGTCACCTTGTTGGAATCCGACTGTATTGGCCCGGACGTCGTATCGAGTCTTCATGCGATCGCTCTCTAGTCGCATTCGAGATCTGACTTGATCGTGTACGGCTGCTAGTCTTCGTTCTAGCTCATGGGTGTAAGTGTCAGGCTCGGTGGGCTGTTCCGCAGGACGACCAAATACCAAATCTGCTGGAAGGCGAAGCTCTCTTCCAAAGATGATCCTTGCGGAGTCTTCCCAGTAGTTTCATGGACAGCTGAGCGGTAAGCTAACAGGAAGAGTGGAATGAGCTTGTCCCAGTCTGTTTGGTTCTCGTTCACAAACATCCTCAGATTGGTTTCTAGTGTGGCGTTGAAGCGTTCCACCATACCATCTGACTGGGGATGCAGTGGGGTGGTCCTGGTTTTCCGGATACCCATAAGCTCGCAAACCTTTCGGAACACACCTGATTCGAAATTTCTGCCCTGATCTGAATGCAGTTCCATGGGCACACCAAATCTGCAGAACAGGTTGTTGACTAGGGCTTCTGCTACGGTCGTGGTCTCTTGATTGGGAAGAGGGTATACTTCCGGCCATTTACTAAAGTAGTCCATGGCGACTAACAGATATCGGTTTCCATTTTGAGTTTTCGGAAATGGGCCAGCGATATCAATGGCAATTCTCTCGAACGGTGCACCTACGATGTACTGGCGCATTTTGCCTCTGGAACGGGTCTTCGGTCCCTTGCTGGCTGCACATATGTCACATTTTCGGCACCAATCTTCTACATCCGTCCTACAGCTCAACCAGTAGAAACGCTCCCTAATCTTCTGTAGAGTCCTATTGATACCGAAATGTCCACCACCAGTACCTCCATGTACTTCCTGCAGCACTTCCTTGACCCGGGACCTCGGGAGTAGTACTTGTTTCTTGACCTCCGTTCCGTCATTGTTCTCCCATGCTCTTTTTAGGACACCGTCTTCCAACACCAAGGAATTCCATTGAGCCCAATAGCTCTTTAATGTTGGGCTTTTACTGCTGACTTCAGCCCACGAGGGTCGGTTGTTGGCTTCTTTCCAGTCTAGTAAGGGCTTGATGTCACAGTCAGCTTGCTGGTCTTCCCGAATCGCCGCTGAACTCCATCTGTCTTCAGGTTGGGCTGCTACCACCTTACAAGGAACTGATGATATATCCTCTTTCCTTTCAAGACTACTACAGTGTTTGTTGTTGTTGGTAGGACAAGGGCTAGAAAGGGCTTCTGCGTTTCCATGTTTCCTGCCTGCCTGGGAGTCGCGCCATTGCCAATCTGCCACTGGGGCCCTACACTGTCCCTTTAGATGACCCGTCCGCCCACAGTTCCAACATTGAAATGGGCGACCTCTTCGGCTATCAAGTTGTCCTCTCTTTGGTCTGGTAGTTAGGCTGAATTTATCAATGGCCTCCTTCAGTGTTTTGATTATCTCTCCATTTCCCATACTATCGCTGTTATCACTGATAGTCCGCACTTTAACATGTTCCCTGGAGGCTACCGCTTGAGAGACGCGCCTTTGCTGATCTGCGACCGGGGCCCTACACTGTCTCTTCAGATGTCCCATCTGTCCACAGTTCCAACATTGAACAAGGCGATCTCTTCGACTATCAGATTGTTCTTTCTTTGTCCTAGTAGTTGGGCTGAACTTATCAACAATCTCCTTCAGCGTCCTTATTATCTCTCCATTTGCCATACTATCGGTGTTATTATTGATGGCTCGCACTTTAACATGTCTACCGGACGCCATTTTTGCTGCCTCGAATTCCAGTGCATGTGAAAGAGCGTCATTCAACGTTTTAGGTCTAGCGAGTCGTAGTGCCTGCTGGGTTTCACAATCTCTTAGGCCGTCGATAAAGACTTGGATGGAGAGCTGATCTACAAATTCGGACGGGGCTGTTGGATATGCCAATCGAACCAGTCGGGCAACGTCTGTCTCAAAATGTTGTAAATTCTCTCCACTCTGCTGGTGACGATTTTTCAATTGTGCCTGGTACACTTGCTGCAGGTGCTTATCCCCATATCTCATTTCCATATGCTGTTTCAGAAGGTCATAGTTACTCTGCTGCCCAGCAGGAACTCCTTGTAAGACGTCAAGAGCTTCCCCTCGTAAAGCAACTATCAGAGCTGTAGCCTTCTCATAGTCAGACCATTCGTTTGCCGCAGCTGCTGCTTCGAACTGACGTAGATAGACATTCCAGGAGACCTTGCCGTCAAATTCAGGAGGCTTCGTTTTCTGAGTTCGGATAACAGGTCCTTCTGATTTGATTACGCCCTCCTTTGCTATCTTGTCTAATTTATGTCGAAGCTCTTCGCAGGTTTCTCTAACCAAGTTTATTTCTTCGTCTATTTCTTGTTTTTGTGCTAACATTTTCTCTTCTACTTGTGTTTCTACCTTATGTGACTGCTCCTCTAGTTTTTCTTCTAGTTGTGTCACTTTATATGACTGCTCCTCTAGTTTTTCTTCTAGTGTATTCTCCAATTTCTCTAACTTTGTCTGCATTTCTTTCGTCTGATCCCTCATTTCCTGTTGTATTGCCTGTATCTGATCTTTCATTTTATACCCTTGTTCGTCTAATTTCTCTTGCATCGTCTTCGTCTGGTCTTCTAATTTCTCCTGCATCATCTGGGACTGATCTTCCATTTTATGCCCTTGTTCTTCAAATTTTTCCTGCATTGTTTTCGTCTGGTCTTCCATTTTATGTCCCTGCTCTTCTAATTTCTCTTGCATCGTCTTCGCCTGGTTTTCCATTTTATGTCCCTGCTCTTCTAATTTCTCTTGCATCGTCTTCGCCTGGTCTTCCATTTTATGTCCCTGCTCTTCTAATTTCTTTTGCATTGTCTGCATCATTTCTAATAGTTTTGCCAGTTGTGCATCCATATTGACTTGGCTTCTAGTTACAGGCATGCACTCTATTTGGTAAAGTTCTAGAATGTCCACGAATGTATTTCTAGATATCACCGTTGCCTTCCTTACAATGAAACGAGTGCAGTGATATGCCACACTTGGGTCTTTGTCTCACTTTGGTATAAAGTTCTAGAATGTTCGAGATTGTCCTTCGCGAATAACACCGTTCACTTCCTTAAGTCACGACGAGTGCAGTGATATGTCGCACTTGGGTCTTTGTCTCACTTCGGTATAAAGTTCTAGAATGTTCGAGAATGTCCTTCGCAAATAGTACCGTTCACTTCCTTAAGTCACGACGAGTGCGGCGATATGTCACACTTGGGTCTTTGTCTTACTCCCGTACAAAGTTCTAGAATGTTCGAGAATGTCTTTCGCAAATACCACCGTTCACTTCCTTGAGTCACGACGAGTGCAGTGATATGTCACACTTGGGTCTTTGTCGCACTCCCGTACAAAGTTCTAGAATGTTCGAGATTGTCCTTCGCGAATACCACCGTTCACTTCCTTGAGTCACGACGAGTGCGGTGATATATCACACTTGGGTATTTGTCTCACTCCTGTACAAAGTTCTAGAATGTTCGAGATTGTCCTTCGCGAATACCACCGTTCACTTCCTTGAGTCACGACGAGTGCAGTGATATGTCACACTTGGGTCTTTGTCGCACTCCCGTACAAAGTTCTAGAATGTTCGAGATTGTCCTTCGCGAATAACACCGTTCGCTTCCTTAAGTCAAGACGAGTGCGGTGATATATCACACTTGGGTATTTGTCTCACTCCCGTACAAAGTTCTAGAATGTTCGAGATTGTCCTTCGCGAATACCACCGTTCACTTCCTTGAGTCACGACGAGTGCGGTGATATATCACACTTGGGTATTTGTCTCACTCCTGTACAAAGTTCTAGAATGTTCGAGATTGTCCTTCGCGAATACCACCGTTCACTTCCTTGAGTCACGACGAGTGCAGTGATATGTCACACTTGGGTCTTTGTCGCACTCCCGTACAAAGTTCTAGAATGTTCGAGATTGTCCTTCGCGAATAACACCGTTCGCTTCCTTAAGTCAAGACGAGTGCGGTGATATATCACACTTGGGTATTTGTCTCACTCCCGTACAAAGTTCTAGAATGTTCGAGATTGTCCTTCGCGAATACCACCGTTCACTTCCTTGAGTCACGACGAGTGCGGTGATATATCACACTTGGGTATTTGTCTCACTCCTGTACAAAGTTCTAGAATGTTCGAGATTGTCCTTCGCGAATACCACCGTTCACTTCCTTGAGTCACGACGAGTGCAGTGATATGTCACACTTGGGTCTTTGTCTCACTTCGGTAGAAAGTTCTAGAATGTTCGAGATTGTCCTTCGCAAATACCACCGTTCACTTCCTTAAGTCACAACGAGTGCGGTGATATGCCACACTTGGGTCTTTGTCGCACTCCCGTACAAAGTTCTAGAAAGTTCCTCCAACTTCCACTTAAACCCACTCACGCACAGGGTTCCAGAAAGTTCTTCAAACTTCCACTCAAATCCCACTTTGTGGACAGGGTTCCAGAAAGCTCTTTAAAACTTCCAACTAAATCCACTTCCGACACCAAATTGTCACGGATTTCCCAATCCGTCTTTTCCTTACTTCCAGAAAAACAATCCGTTAATTAATTACTTCTTTATTAACTACTGCACACTACTAATTACAGGTCAACTAAACACTTATTTCATTAATCGCTATCTAAATCACTTTGATATCTCCAACTAAACACTTTAATTCAGACTGTAATACAAGACTTATTACAAGACTAACTAACTCGGCCGTTTATTCTTCTTTTATAGACCCAACGAATATTCCAGGTATATTCCAGTATCTCTAGATCTATTTTCTAGTACGACTGGAACGCTTCTCGTCGTTTCCACGATTTTTCTAGGCCGATCTCGATCACGGCATGTTGTTTGTTTACCAGAATGACGTAGGGGCGATCGGGGCAATCTCAGGCAATTCGCGGTGCCACAGTCGTCGGTTTGGGAGTGAGTGGGGCAAATTCCGTGACAATATATTCTTTAACAAAATGGATCGCTCTAAAACATTCTGTTATGGAACTTTTGTGTAAAACAAACGACCAAGGAAGTACCAGTAGAAATGTGACAAGAAACGTGTGTCTAAACTGTTTCTTTTCTTTAATTTACTTAATTGAATTTAACTAATCTTAAAGAACATTTTATAAGCTCTCAATTTTATGTAAAGAATTTTTCAATGTGACGCATCGTTTTCGAGTTTTAAAAAACAAAAAAGGAGACCTTGTTACCTCCCTCCCCCCCTGAAGCGGACGGGCTAGAAGCGGGGACTTTTAATATGTTTACGTCCTAACTACCCCCAACATATTCCTGCACCGAAAAATGTTCCTCCCCTCAGTGCACGCTACACACCTTTTTCGGTCATTCATTGAGTAGCCTATAATTTTTTTGCGCTAAATGATGGATACTAAAAAAGACGAACGAACGAATATTTTCAGCAAATCTTTAAAAAGAAAAATTGAACGCAGTTGGAAAACAATCCGTAATCAAGTAATCATTTAGCGTATGCGAAAAATGAAGCGGTGGAAGGCAGCAGCGATTTGCATAGTAAATGTGGCGGAGAGCCAAGTCGTAATCACTCACCTATTTTGACGACAGGGGGCAAGGCTACTGCGACCGCGAGCAGTCCGGCGAGCCCCAGCGCGGCCCCCCAGCTGCCCGGCTGCATGGCTCATGGCGCCAATCCTCCGGCAGGGACGACCCTATCAACCATCTCACTTCCCTCGGTCTGGCAGCAGTCTACCCTGAAAAATTACTGCACTACTTTAGGGTTCAACAATATAGGTCTGTGTGTTAGGCAATATGTCATTAGAAAATTACTGCATCAAATTATGTGAAGGATTTCGATATACAGGGTGTAAATGAATAAATGCAAAGAATTGGATCTTTCATATAAAATAATCTCATTTGAACATTCCCTGTAAAGATAAAACCCCTTAAAGATGGTACTAAACTAAACTAAACTCTTTTCCTTATTGGTACCTTACAAAATACAAAGGGAGACCGACGGCTCTGTTATTCTAAACAAATAAATATTTACGACCTGGTTCTTTCCGTTATCAGCAACATAAAGGAGTTTTTTTATTTCTGCAATATATATGAAAAGAACTTGTACAGGTTGTCTTCTCTATTTATATGAGACCCTTAACGACGATATTAGACTAAAGGTATGTAGAGAACAGGCATCTCAAGCTCGATAATATGAGCCTGCTGTGAGGATAAAAAAAACCCCAAATCCCCCCTCCCCCTTGGCTACGCCCGTGATTTGTACCGTATCACTGTGTTCTATACACCATAAAAAATACTTGATAATTTACATAAATTCAAGTGTTACTAGTTTTTTAAAATAATTCTGCAGGATGTGATAATGTTTACAATGTCGTATACAATTTTGTCAATGTGCAGTTGACTTGTAATATTCAGGAGATTTTATGATTAAACATATAAGATAAAAATGATGCTGTTTTTTCTTATTCTAAATGACTTGTCACCCTAGAAATTGTTTTATATCCTGGTGAAAACTTGTATAATTGACATAGTGAAGAGAAATTCTTTCTAACTTACTTAGACATTGATATTAGCACATTCAACGGAATCTAGGTGAAGTCATAGTGGAATAATTAAGTTATTTCACTCTGGGAAACTGAAACTAAAGCTGAATAAATCCTGAAGACTATATTTCAACATTAACTTTTTTAGTCTCTAATTAAGTCGTTTTGGTCATCAGAGACACCCTGTATATATAATATTGATGACAGTTTCAAAATTTGTTTTCATAGTCTTATTTTACCATCCGTTCGGATTTTCTCACGTAACTGGTAAAATAAATCAGAATGTTAAAAATGTCGAGGCTAAACCGAGATATAACTTTCTTGCAAATTTGGCATGAAATCAAAGAATTCGTGATCTTGCAGTTTTCGGTTAGAACGGAAACATGTACATTAAAATTATAGCCTGAAGCTGCACAGCTTGAGATGAACATAAATCTTTAAAAAATAAAAGAACAGCTACACAGCTTAATCCGGATTTGGATAATTTACCGTTACTTTTCTTTCACTATTTTACATATTTGTTTACGCTTAGAGCGTTGGCAATCCTAAATTTGTTTGTTTACAAAACATTTATTTCACTAGAAAATTATTATGTATCTTTCGAGGATGAAGGGGCTTCAATGGAAACAGGCTTATTTCTAATACAGTCAAATTAATATAATTTTTTAGTATATTTTATCGTTAGAAATTGCAGAGGGTATAATAATAATAATAATAATAATAATAATATTTATTTTCCCTTTTTTGACAATAATAATAAATTGTATAGGAATAGAATAGAAAAGAACACTCACACTAAATATTGGGAATTAGAAACAACAAATGAGTGAACAAAATAATCAAATAAAACAAATACATAAAACAAAATATAAACTAAAACAGCAAACTTTAGAAATACTCCGAGAGAGATTAGAAGGGCCGCTCTAATAAAAAAAGTCTTTAATCGCGACTTAAACCCACACTGAACACACTTTATATCGCTAGGAAGTCTATTAAAAATCTGTAAACCCATTACGTTGGGTGAATTCCTGGAAATGTCCAACCTGGTAAAAGGTACATAAAAAAGTTCTTTATTTCGTGTATTTGGACAAGTTTTGACAAACATTTCAGAAATGTATGAAGAAGTTAATGTTAATACACCTAATGAAAAAGAGGTTTACATGTTTGCGTATTTGATATTCTCGCTAAAGTTCTAACAATCTTCCTTTGGTTTGCGCGATCACACATCATTACTCAAGGTAGAATTGGTCCAAAAACACACGCCATATCTCAGAATAGATTTCACTCTGGCATAATAAATGTGAACCAGTTAATCCTTTGTAAGTACAGATCGAAGGTTGATACAAACAAATTTTAATTTATTCAACCTTGATACCAACCATTCACAGTGACACTTCCAATTTAAGTTTTTGTTTAAAGACATTCCCAAGAATCTAACACTTGTGTGTGCACTGGGAATAGATACATTTCCAACCCGAACCGATAGATCCTCCAGGGGGTCAGTGGATCCTTGTAAAAAAAGAAATAGTAAGGTTAAAATCGTTTTATGAATTTTAAACATCATAGGTGGTGATATCTGTAGCCATATTATAGTACAGTGCCTTCATAAATGATTACAAGCCACGTGACCAGGACTGTGATTCTCGAAGAACAACTCGTATGCAAATAGATTTCTTGTCTCTCTCAATTGACGTAGTGAGGAAAAGGATATTCGCATATGAATTGCTCTGCGATTGATTCGAGAATCTCGACCCTGATTACGTGGCTTGTAATCATTTGTGAAGACGTTGTACGTACGATATAAGAGAATTTCAAAATGCGCCGAAACTAAGAGATAGAGTACTGTAATATAATTTCAATCAAATGACATCAAAAACCATTAGAACCATAATATATTATAATGCTATAGATGATGTCTATTTTAGTCATCTAACTCGATATCACTCAAAGCGTGGTGGGTATTAAGGATATATTTTATGTCTCGTCGTCAAATCAGTATAATTTACCCCAATTGAACCCACTGCGACAAAAAACTTATATCGGAACGGCGGCTACAAACCATTATTTGAATGCAACGTTGTAACATCTCACAAAAGAAGGTAACCGTTTTCTGTAAATATAGAACACAATGAGGGAGAAAGCATTAGAAAAAACGGAATTTAATAATAGTATTAGACAACGCTCCATACCATTCAAGACTTTCAGCAATGGCTCCAAATACTGGCACTAAAAAGAATATTTATGAATTTGATCATGAACAATTATAGATGCGATAAGACGCGAGATGAATAAAATTACATCAGCTAATGGGAAAAAATGCATCGAACATGTCATAAAAATTGAGGGAGACTATATAAAGCTCCACCAATTGATTGAGCTAAATAAAAGTGGTTTCATCATAACTGTTGATGAAGAATCGAATGCAAGTGACTTTAGTAGTGACTCTGACGAATATTATATGTCCTAGGATATAAATACATAAAAAAATGTTTTCGTATTATTACTTTCTGTTATTATTATATTTCATAAATTTAATTGCAGATGTAGAATTTATATTACAGTGACATATTTTCAGATTCGTAAAACTTTATTTGATACTAAACCTTCTACATGCCTATACCCTATTATTTTATGGAATAATGCCAACTTACTTTTAAATAGTCTAACAGTAAATATCCAGAACATTAAATGCAGGCATATATCTTCATAATTTAATTCTTTATCTTATTTTAACAGTTAATAGAAAAGGGATCCTTATGATAAATTTTTGTTAGTTTAGGATCTCCTCTTATCTTTCCATGCATTAAAATGTTATATTTTAAAAGCTTATATTATCATGAATGTAAAACGAGCTTCTAGTTATCCTCCTAAGCTAGTACTATATGCATATTTAATATACACAAGATGTCCGGGTACATTAAAGCATGAAATAAGAATCGTTTGTTAGAAATATATTGTAAAACGTTTGAGTCTATTAAAATATGTATAACTTCACTACTGTAAGCGTCAGTGGTTTTGAAAGTCAATTTTCAACATCCGTTCTCGTACGAATCTTAGCTGTTGACTCTTAAATCACTTGAATCGAATTATTGTGCAGTAAAAATACAAAACTTGAATAATATACTTTTCCACTTTTGCTTTTTTGTAAAGTCAAATGTGTACTTTGAAATCACTTTTATTTAGCCCATTTAATTGGTGCAGCTTTATATAGTCTCCTTCAAGTTTTATGACATATATAATAATAATAATATCTCTACCCGTCATTCTAACCACGAGAATTAGCCCAAAAGTCGAAGACTTGTGCGGGAGCGGGGGCGGCATATTATTATTAAGCAGGCCGGATTTGCGCCCAGGAACGACTTACGTTGGTAGGCCCTAACCACCATTCAGTGCAGGAATGAGGGAAACCTGGAAAACCTCATCAATTGGGGGGGTAGTCAAATGTCAACCGGTATCAATCTCTCACATTGACCCAAGCCAACATTCTTCCACCCTACCATACTCGCAGAGACGGTGCCAATCCACGAATATAGCTCTATATTCAATGATTTTTTTCTAATTAGCTGATGTAATTTTATTCACTTCGCTTGTTACAACATCTATAACTGTTTTGTCACATCATGCAACGTCTGTTTTTATTTGGCTCCATATTAATTCAATAGGATTAAAAATCGAGTTATAAACACAGTAGTGTTTATAGTAGAAGCAATCGTAGAACGGTATGTCCCTGAGCTCATCTGTATGCATCTCATCTATAACGTATTTGTTTGTAGTAATTATTGCTCTTGAGCAAATCATGTTTCTTTAAACTAGCATCGTACACAATTTTATGAATTTTTGAAATTCTTGAATATTCTTTTTTTGTGCCATTATTTGGAATACTTTCTGAAAGTCTTAAATGGTATGGACTGTTGCGTAATCCTACCTAATTAAATATACCGTTTTTCTAATGCCCGCTGTTCTCTCTCATTGTATTTTATATGTTTATACATTTTATCTAATTAACTGAGCTTGTTCGTCGCCTGTTCCAACTTTCGCATTTTCTATTACAATTCGTTTGATCTCTATTTGTACCTGTATAGTTAAATCTTTTCGGATGAGTTATGAAACAAATTTTTAAATTAAATGAAAACCTTTACAAAATGTATCCACCCTGAAATGCCTGTTTTACCAGAATTGTATAACAGGAACTTAAATAAAGAGCATTATCTTTCGCCCAAACGAGGCTCATTATTCCAAGCCTCAATTTACACCGAACGGTGTAACGTTATTACATAGAAATGTAATATCCCTAAGTAACACGGGAGCACGGGAAGCTTCATTTATTTTTAACAAAAATGTGCATCCGTGTACGGCAGAACGCCCGCCGAGAATTGAAATTGTCTTGAGAGATTTGCAAGCTTTCATCTTTCAGTGTAAACCAACCGCTGTTCTAATTTCCATCAGTCGCTGCCTAGTTTGGGGTCTTCTAACGGATTACGTAGTACAACTATTTTGAGATTAAATGAAAATTTTAAATTTGTTAGTAGTAAAGAAAACTAACAACATCAAGGTAACCTTATTAAGTGTTTATAAAACATCTTAGCATATTTGTGCCATAGTTCTTTCTGTCTACTCGTATCTATATACAATACTACTACTAATACTATAACAATGTTATTAAACTGAGCGAGACAGCTTAGAAGGTAAAAATCAAGTTTTCACAAACATCTGAGATGGTCCGATGTTCAAGATTTGCTACGAATAACATTTCTCTTAAATGTGTTTCGCATTATTTATTACATTATGATCGCACAATAAGATGTACAAAATACGAATACAGTTAGCACTATTCATGAGTCTAAACTTTACTGCTCTGCTGAATTTAATTTTGTACTTGTTAAAGTAGGATAGGATAGAATAGGATGTGATAGGATAGCATAGGATATGATGGCATAGAATAGGATATCATAGGATATGATGGCATAGAATAGGATATCATAGGATATGATGGAATATGATATGTAAATTAGCATAAAGTTGAATGGGATGGAATGAAATAGACTAGAAGGAAGAACATAAGCGAGAATGGTTAAACACAATCTACCAGTAAAATTTTGTGAGTAATATGAGCTTTGCCCTAGTCAAAGTTCTCTCTGTTAAAGATAATGCCTGATTCAGATTCAGACATATGCAAAGGTGATAGCTTTTTTGAAGCGTAATTTAGTGGGGTATGAAAAATCGAAAGTGCTTACGAAAGGAGAAGAACGGGGTTTTAAAAGAGGCTGACGACCAAACCCAATGCTGAAGATAGCTCTTATTATTGGTATTGGTATAGAAGAGAACAGTTGCATTACCTTCAGGTGTCTGACACTATCAACATGGTGACATCTTTACGATTAGGCTTTCTGATACCAAGACTAACTGCAAGAGAATAGTTTCAGTAGCTACAGAGGTAGAGGCTATTATCCTCTGAAATGATTCAGAAAATATGTTTATCTTCGTCCGCAAAATATCTGCAATGGTTATAAAGTATCTGAAATTACCCATCCCCGAGTTATACATCGGACATTACTTCAAAGGAACGTCTGGTGCCCTTGTTGCTGATGTGAGGGCTGAATTGTGACCCTAAACCTTCAAGGTTGATGGCGATCTTTATCAGTTGCTGAAAGAATCGATCGAGTAAAAAAAAGATGATATCGAAACTAATTTTGCGAAAACAGGGAACTGGTGTTAGTTCATCGTCTATGTTAGTTTCTTCCGATTACTCTACCCATTTAATGGAAGCAAATTAAAGTGGCTTGTGATTTTCTCATAAAAGTTTCAAATATGCCTAAAATTGTAATTTTTATTTTCATATATTAAAATAAATCATCTACAAGAAGTGATTTATAAATTTTTTGTTTTAATAATGTTTCGTTCAGCTTTAGCAACAGCCTATCCTTTCTGTGAACAAAAACACTCGTTTAAAGTGTTTACATGGCGACTTTAAGTACTAGTCCGCTAAAGTAGTATTTTGCGGCTTGTTTTTAGGATCTAAAGCTACTGTTTTAGAGAACGTGTATAAAATAGTATATTGTTACATTAGGATTAAAAGTGTCACTTTTGTGGTCAGCACTTTTTATATTTGCCAAGCGCATGCAAAATTGCTAGACAGAACAGACATTTTTAATCTGAATAAAACATGGTATTGTTTTTCCAACCGAAATCCCCCATTTAATTATTTGGAAACCGTCAACGCGTTGGTCATAATATTCAATATTGCGGTCAACGGTGGATATAAAGAAAGGGTTTGATATAAACAAATATTCAAAGTTACGTGCTTTTCTCAAGAGACAAAATGTGGGATATGTACCGAAAAAATAGCGAGTTTTTACATAGGAGCAAGTTGATTGCATTTTGAATACTGCGCCTGATAATTTATATTTGATGATGAAGGTAAACGCTTTAAAAATAAAGGAGCAGCATTTTTAAACAGCTAAGTTTCTTTATAGAGCGTGTTGATCAATTAGTCAATTTAACAATTCATAATGTTGAAGATGTGAAATCCGTCATAAATATAAAAATTTCCAGTATCAAAACCAAGAGGCCACATTCTTTTACTGTGCTGGGAGACAATTATTTAAGTTTTTATCAAAAATAGGTTGCTTTACAGCCACTCGTATTGGTAGAACGTCGATTATTTCCCAGATATGATAGTGGAAAGTGACAACGTTTTTGAAGCTGGACAACTGGAAAGAGTACAGTGTAATAGTAATAGTAATTCATTATTCCAACAGGAAATATCCCAATTACAGGAATAAACTGATACAATATTTTAATCGAGTAAGTTAGAACATTATACATTACAAAATTTTAAAATAGTTGCGAGGCACATGGCTACAAATTGCACTCATATTATCATTAACGATATCACAATCCGGTGCCAGTCTGTTATAAATACTACACATTAGAAATAACGGAGATTTGGCTAGGACGTTGGTTTGAGGTGGACTGCAATAAAACAGTGTCTGATGTCTCAAGTTTCCAGATGATACCCGAAAGTATATTTTACTTAAAATATCCGAACAGTAAATCCTATGAGTCAGGATATTAAAAAGATATCGAATCAAGGCAATATTGCGTCGTACTTCAAGAGTGTGGAATCCAAAGCAATTTAAGAGATCAGCATGATTAAAACCTATTGGTGGATAAACACCATCTTTCAAAAATGCCAAAAAATTTAGAAACTGTCTCTGTACGGATTCTAGTCTTCGATTGTATACATTGTAAATTGGATTCCATATTATGGAACCATACTCCAACCTAGAGCGAACGAGGGAACAAAATAACATCTTGAAAGTCTGTACATCCTTAAAGTCCCTACAATTACGATAAATAAAACCGTAAGTTTGGACAGCACTCGATATTACATTATTGATATGCGGAACAAAAGTGAACTTCATGTCAAAGATAATTCCTAAATCTTTAAGTGATTCAACACGGCTAATGATGTAGTCATTAATGGAATAATCATAATCTATAAAATTGGTCTTACTGGAGAAAGACATAGCCTAGCAGCGTATGGGCATTTCGACGGACATCTGTTATCCTTTTAGTTGACAGCTGTGGTGACCTCACACGGAGGATGGAGACCGAACACTGTGGCGGAAGGTTACATTGAAGACTGACTTTTGATTAAAGAAAATAGTGCGAATTGATACTGAAAGTTGATAGTGGTAGGCACCGTTGTCATTTCTGATTTCACAACATCTGAAAATACTGAACCATTAATGAAAACGTGTTGGGCTGCTTTGAGAATTGCTCCAAGAATGAGGGTAGCGGCAGTTTCAATGGTTTATTTAGTTTTAGTACTTGTTCAAATTGTGTATTTAATATCAATGTAAAAAAACAAAAATTATTGTAAATATTGTTGTACTTATAAACTTTTACAAATTAAAACTTGTCTTGTCAACTTTAGCTCCTAGGATTAGAAGTGAATGCTCTCTCAGTAAGGAAAATATCAACCTTAGAGACAGCTGATACTTAAAAAATGTCATAGTTTTGTGACGGTTTTGAGAAAATATTTATTACTCAGAAAACCAAACTAACAGTATACATTTTTCACTAGTCGCAGAACCCGCCAAAAGTAGGTCACAGTCAAGTAATTGCGTTCCCTCTAAACTGCCCATAAATAACCAACATCTTAGTCCCTATCAGATTGTACCGATCCAAATGTTAATGCAATATATCAATTAATCATTTCTGGGTCTTTACTAGGTCAATCTGCATCTGACACATCCACTCCAGAAATTAATTCTTGCCAAACGTACCCAAAACTTCTTACAGTAATAACTTCGGTTGGTATTCAAGTTCTGGCTCTGCTTTTGCCGTAAATCAAAGGTTTTTATTCGGCCCATTGTTGGATATTTGCAATTCATATTTCTTGCTCCGTAATCGATCGACGATTGCCATAGTTTTACCGAACGCCACCTATTTGTACTGGACGACGTATCACTCTTTCCAGAAAATCTTAATATCTTCCAGGCCATTCATTTAGAGATGTTTGGAGCCATTAAATGAAAGGAGGCAACATTAATTTTTGAAAATATTATGCGTGGAACATGCCAAGCTCATCTTCCCATAACGATTCACAATATATCATTTTATGTTTGTAAGGCTGAATGTTTCGAATAAATAGTTGGAGGGGAATCGATAGGGTTTCGATAAAAGCCTAACCGTCAGATGGGGCAGACATTGCTACATGAGATAATCTGGCCCATAAATTATTAATTATAAGTTGGAAAAGATATGAGCTTTGAGATACTTTGACGTCGACATGAAAATATCGGTTACAGATAATAAAATGTGACGGTCTTGATTAATACATCACAGGGTATAAAATTAGATATTAAATCATTTTAGAGTATTATTTTATAATTAATTGCATTCAAACTTGCCCACACTCACTCAAACATTGCTCTAAGAGCTCTTTTAATAGACACATAATGAGAATTGTTGTAACGTAATTAAAACAACTAAAACTAATTTTATCCAGTACAAATTTTCATGCCAAGGAACACCAAAATTAATTTGTTACAATATAGAAGGGCAATCGGGCGAATTGTTAATGATTTTGAAGAGAGACATAAGAGACTGCAGTTCTGTTCCACTACTTAAAGTTATTGAATAAATTCAACTGTCGATACGGGCCTGAGATCCAGGATTCTAAACAACACATGCATACTCCAACTTAGGTACAACAAACCCATTGAACAATAAAAATAAAGTTTTTATTTTATTGAAACCATTAGAATTGCGAATAACTGAAACTTTTATATGCGGGCAGCGTAATATTGTCAACAAAAATGATCTTAGAGAGACAGTTTACAGCTGGACACATATTTTAATTATTTTAAATTAAACACCTTTTGGCGTACATACGAATATTAAATTATTTTATTGAACCAAATTTATAAATATATTTACAATCGATTGTGTCTCAATGGTACACAAGTGAAATTCAAAACAATAAAAGTGTCCAGTTGCAAAGGTTACTATCAAACCATGCTATGTCTATCCTTCTTGCTCTCTCTAAGAACCAAGTGATAGACTTGATGGCTGTTCCCGTTGTTTCAATAGGTAGTATAATTCTGATGTACTCAGCATTTTTCGAACGCGTGTAAATACTATTGAAACTGGGCTAATGCCAGCCAGTCCATAGCCAAAGACGGCGGTTAGCCGTTGGCTGGCTCTGATCTCTAGAAGAGATACTCCCCAGCGCAAATGTCCCATTATTGTAAGTATAGTAAGTGTATTGGTATGATTATTTTAGTAAATTTATATTTGTACCAGGTCAATTTTCTTTACCTCTCGCAGCAGTTTGGTGGAGGACCTTTCGTGACATTTGGTGGAAGCTCCAGACTTCAACTTCAGTAGGGTCACACTTTCCGTGACAATATTGTCAATATACTGACGAAAATTAATACTTGTATCAAAAAGTACGCCCAAATCCTTCAACTCATTGACTCTAATTATCTTGAAATTATTCAGTTTGTAATTATATGTAAGCCTCAGTGATCATGTTGCATTTTTGTCTGTTCATTTGTAACTTGTTACTGATACATCACTCATGAACTTCATCAGTATTTGCTTGAAGTCTCAACGAGTCGTCTTTGGAACGAATATTACAAAACATTTTTAAGTCATCAGCATAAATAAGACAAGCAAAATCGACTTTATTAACAATATCAATAAATATATTAAAAAGTAAAGGTCCTAGTACTGAACCGTGGGGCACACCACAGGTGGCAATATATTCAACAGATCTAAAACCACGGTATTCAACGTATTGACTTCGAGAATGTAAATAAGAACTGATGAATTATATTCTGGAACAGCTGACCTTTTTAAATTTCAAGTTTATGGTTCAAATCAATATAAATAACATCGACTTGTTCTCCTGCATGAAGCATCTCAGAAACATATTCTGTCAGGCAAAACACGTTCGTAACAGTACAACGCTCCTGCATGAAATCATATCGGTACTGACTAATTATTCCATGAATATTAAAGGATATCATTTCTTTATGGAATACACATTCAAATATTTTAGAGAAATTACATATAATACTGAAGGGCCTATAGTTAGTGGTATCTTTATTATTTCAATTTTTTGGGTCGGTCAGTGATTTCGCGGTTTAACGGGTCAGTACTTGAATCGATGTGGCTAGACCGCTGTGGGTTCGATCCCCGCGGCCGATAGACCGTATATCAGCTATATTCGTGGAGAGGATTGCCATTCTCTCAGCGGGTGTGGTAGAGTAAAAGCAGGTTAGCCTGGGTCGATGTGAGAAATTGATACCGGTCGATGTTTGACTACCCCCCTAATTAATGAGTGTTTCCAGGTTTCCTTCATTCCTGTACGATGTTTAATGTTTAATGTTTAAAACGATACAGGGCGTCCCATTAAAAATATATTGTTGCTTCTTGAATCCCTCAACTTCTGCATGCCACTGTGCTTCCATTAAGTTATTAAAGGGGTTTAGTTACAACCCTGCAACTTTTATTTGAAGCTTTATTTTGTGTCTCTAATAATAACGATAATAAAGAGAGGCCCAAATATAATGAATAACTATAGATAAAATGTTTCCTTACGCTAAAAAATTAATGAACTTTTAGCAAAGCAAATAATGTAACTAGTTAATGTCGCACTTCAGAATATTATTTCGTGTCAATCTCATTTTTCTCTGCTCTCGATTATCAGGCAGAAAGACAATTACTGACATTTCCCTGAAATCGCAGGTCCAAATTAATTCCGGAAGCTGTCGTTCCGCAGTTGCTTATATTTTTCTTAAAATCGAGTGCTCTTAACTCGATGAAATACAAAATAGACTAAATCTTTTAATCAAACAGTTATTTATTTTTTCTTTGCTCAGAATTTGTCTTACGTGACTTTTTCAAATATAATTTTTTATATTTATTATTGATATTATATATTTTTCTTTCGCAAAATGATTGTCGTTGTTATATCATTCTTTGCTTGTACTTTTAACAAAGTGCGTACGGAAATTTAATAAATATAATAATTATGAAATAAATGTAATTATAAAACATTAAGTTTTTGGCATAAGCAGAAAGTTAGAATAGTTTGGGAAACTTTGCAATCGTTCAATCAAGGTATATGATAGAACGACGAAAAAAGTCATAAGCTTCTAAATTGGAATGGAAAAACTTTTGAACAGTCATTAAACCGAATGAAACTCAAGTGAAATCCTTGAAATTTATATCTTGTTTTAAATTATCTTATATTACACTTTCTTTAACGTATTTCGGTTTGAAATGAAAACATTGATAATTTTATATTTCTGCTTAACATCAGATTTTAATATAAAATATAAGCAAAGATTAATAAATGAGAATATTTTATAGCCTCAAAGAGTTAAAATATTCATTCAGTTTTACAAGTGAGGACTAAAATAGGGCAATCTACAGGGTGCGAATGCATAAAAAAGAACCATGTGACTCATAAGATTTCTAGAAAATAATGTTGGTACAGATATACAGGGTGTTCTCGGATAGGTGAAACGACTCTAGTAAGAGACAACAAGTTTTGATGTTGAAAAATGGCTTGGGATTTATTTATTACGGCTCGGCTTCTTGCAGTATATGTAGGTACTACGAAATTTTAATAAACAGAAGCAAAATTAACCGTTAGTTAATTATATTTAATTCTGCTTGCTTCCCGCTTTGACAGATAAGCGCGGTTACCGAGTCAAGACGGAACTTATAGTAGGCTTGTGACGTCAGACCAATTAGAAACCGTTTTGTGGATCTCCCTATAGGGAGAACTTCAGTTTGGTAATTACAGCTGTTACATATTTTTATTTAAAAAAATAATTCTATAAGTTGTAATTTTACAATGAAAATAAATTTTTGCTCGTATGTCCAAACCCGCCTATTCTTCTTTACATATCCCGTATATTATGCAGGTGCTTTAAATCATAAGCTTAATATCAATCTGTCCGATTCAGCATAATAAAACTGTTACAGTTCTTCCATTACCTCACATTTGTAGATAGGGTTTATATCTTTCGATTTCGGAATAAGGTATATGTGAAATTCTCAAGAAACACGATCTCACTTTTAGAGTGAAGATTTATTTTTCATTTTGTATCTTAGGTACAATCTATCGGTGATGGAAGGAATACACTTTTATATGCATAGACTTTCGTTGAGCTTGGAAACATTTTGTTCCCCTAGTTTAACAAATTGTTTAAAGTGAATTTTACCGGAAAAATAGTAATTGCTTAACGGGAAGTTAAAAAAGTGTTCGGAGACATAAATGCAACTAGAAAGATCCGTTGAACTGGAAATTTTATTAATTGTTAATTAGGCAAAGCACAATGAGAAAATGTAGTTGACAAAATTGGTAAAAAGTAGTAATTTTTCCACCATTACATAAATCGCGCAAATATTCGCCAATTCCACATCCATAAGGAGAAAAGGCTTTGGAATACATTGCAATATATGGTGATTGAAGGGGGATCCCCAAAATTCGAAATGGGTGTTTAGGGGGTAAAAGTGAACAAAAAGCCTAATAAACTATGGTCGAATATCACCGGTTACTGAGATAGCAATGAAAATATTTTTTTTGTGAAATATTATATTTGTGAAAGCTATTATTATTTGATATTTCATTCACAAAAATGGTTTAAAACCTTTCTATATTCAGCGTGTCCAGAATCTTGAGGACGCTGATAATGATTTGCGGTTGCATTTTTGCAATTGGATAATGGCAAACCACACACTTTACAAATACGTTTTGTTCACTGATGCGGCTCAATTCACTCGTGATGGAGTAAATAACTGTCAGATTGAACATCGTTGGTCAGATGAAAATCCGCACGCCGCAGTGCTTGATATGTAGAATTTTTAGAAAATAATTTGACAGATCTACTGGACGATGTTCCATTGGATATTAGGCAAAGCATGATGGTGCCACTGCCCATTTTAATTGTGTTGTGATCATCTCAACAATCGCTTTCCACAACGCAGGATTAGCAGAGGTTGGCCACCTAGGTCACCAGATTTGAATCTGATTATAGTAAATGCTACTAATTTATCTCCCAGATAGCGTAAATAACTATTATTTAGATTATAACGATGATAATTAGTTGGACTTGATAATCCTAATGCGTAGGGCATCCCGTTTTAATAGGAATAAAACAACGAGACCACGGCACGATCCCCTTTTGTTGAAACCGGAAATGACATTAGAAAGGGTACGCATCCCCACAATATGGCCAACAGAATAAAGAATTCCCGGTAAATTGAATTTTCTGAAACTGCAAAGCGTACATGACATATTTACCCAGTATTCAGTTTCGTTGGTAGGCGTATATTGAATTTATAACATAACAAATTAACACGCTTTGTGGCTTTTTACGAACGGATGTTTCTATTTTTGTTTTGTTCCAATATGCACGGTCGTTATTCATACGTTCAATGTCAGCTTCCATCGTCCATCAATTATGCATGTCTGAAATGAAACGAACACACGTTATGAGATTACAACTATATTAGTTTTATATTGGAATATTTGAATTTTAGAGCCAGGTTATGACTAGTTGACACAGAATCAGAACATATCCAAATAATTTTAATTTATTTCTTTTTAATGTACAGGAGACAAATACACTTTTGTAAAACAAATGAAAAGAGCAATTCGAAAATGTATACACTTAAAAATATGCTTTCGCACGGCACCGGAAACTGGTCAACTGTAAAACCTGCAACGTAAAGGGCAAAAAAAGAATTTTCCAAAGAAAGAAATACATGCAATTTTCTAACACCTATTTTATATCTGCAAATCAAATTACTTTTGTAGCTATTGTTATTATAAATTCATGAAATTAATTTCTAGTTTTAATTAATATAATAATTTGACATAACTGTTTAAAATTTTGTCCACCGACGTGTAAACACATTTGGACCCGTATTACCTAGTTTCTACGAACTAACACAAATGTTTCTAGTTGTTGTCCGTTTTGAAATCGTATGTTATTGACAGCAGCTATAATATGTTCACATAAATCATGAATAGTGCCTACTTTGCTGTTATACACTTAATTTTTTAAATATCCCGACAAAAACAAGTCCAAATGATTTAAGTCAGGAGATCTTAGTGGCCATGGTACTTCATCCAATCTATCGTACCCCTTGAATTTCATGAACATACTCCTGAACATTTTGTCAAAAGTAAGGGGGCATACTATTGTGCAGGAACTACATTCAGAGTCAGACAGCTAAGGCTACATCTTCCAGAGGTCCAGGCAAATCATTTCGAAGGGACTATAGATACTGATCCCTATCCATATTCCATTTGGTAATATAAATGTTTTGATCATCGACAATCCCTGTCCAAGCATTTAAGGAAAAGCGTTGTTGGAAATGATCCCGTTGAATCATGTGCGGATAAAAATTAGTACATATTATAAATGTTATATATCTCATTCCGTAGCTGTAACTTACATGTCAGTTGCAGCTCTGAGATTTTGAGCAATTTTTTGAAACCACCATTCGCAAAATCTAATTCGTAAGGGATAATCCTTCGGTATCAATGGTTGGACACACTGTACATGGTATGGATATAACCACACTGTTGATTGGGATTTTCCTTGTATTTGTTGGGTAATTTGCCTGATATTTATTCTCTTCAACAATCTCTGAAATGTGTTCGTCAGCTGCTGCAATACACCATGGACGTCGTGCTCCTCCATCTCTTCTACGATTCGGTTGCAAATTTCCCCAATATATAGGTACATCACGAGACCAAATTTCACCATTTGACGTGCGATCGAAATGAAGTAGTTCCTAAGTGGGGCATTCCACGCCAACTCAACAGTCGATCCCACATCACCCTCTCAGATCTGGCTCAAAATTGGTACATCGATTGGTACTATTGAAAAAGGATATTCCCAAATTTTCAGCCCCTAAGACCGCTTCTTGTCACCAGGGGCCCATAGTGAAGTTTTCGACCATCATTTCATCCCCAGGGCCTGAAATCGGTTTTTCGTGTACTGACGCGGCATTTTGGTTTTAAAAAAATTTCAAAAATACATAGAAGATACCAAATTTCCCGTAGAACACAATGCCGCCATCCGTTTTCCGATATCTAGCAAGGGGAGTCCGGAAAACGCGAAATAACGCGCTTTAGTAAAAAAATCTGATATCTCAAATACGGTCGTTTCAAACTGGCTGAAAATTTACCAAAAGGCTCTTCGATTATTGCTCTTTCGAATGTTCATACGCGCGTGGTGATCATTATATGTAAAAAAAGTTACACGCGTTTTATATGGGATTTTCTGTAATTTTTTCATTATAACCGCTTCACTGACCCTATCCAGCTGAGTAATAATTGGAATTTTCTCTCTCACCAAACGTCTCTTTTGTTCCCCTGTCTTTACAAACACAGAAATATCTCTCTTCAGCCAGTATTAGAGAAAACATTATTTAGATAGAATGCTGATTCATGTATGAGGACGTGTAAAATAGTGAAAATAATATCGAGATGTATAGTGTGAACAATGATTGTAATGTGGGTTTTTATTTCTTACTGCGATTTTCATTCGTTATATTATATTATATTCATATTTTTTACAAATAATAGAAGTAAGCTGCAGAAAATGTAAATTTCCTCAAAATCATAAAATTGACGAAAAATTGTGAAATAAATCATTGAATAAATAATGTTTTCTCTAATACTGGCTGGAGAGAGAAATTTCTGTGTTTGTAAAGACAGGGAGACAAAAGAGACGCTTGGTGAGGGAAAAAAATCCAATTATTACCCAACTGGATAGGGCTAGTGGAACGGTTATAATGAAAAAATTACAGAAAATCCCATATAAAACCCGTAAAACGCGTGTAACTTTTTATTTACATATAATGATCACCACGCGCGTATGAACATTCTAAAGAGCTATAATCGAAGAGCCTTTTGGTAAATTTTCAGCCAGTTTGAAGCGACCGTATTTGAGATATCAGATTTTTTATCAAAGCGCGATTTCCGGGCTCCCCTTGCTAGATATCAGAAAACGGATGGTGGCATCGTGTTCTACGGGAAATTTGGCATCTCCTATGTATTTTTGATCATTTTTTTAGACCAAAATGCCACGTCAGTACACGAAAAACCGATTTCAGACCCCTGGAGGTGAAATGATAGTCGAAAACTTCACTATGGGCCCCTGATGACAGGAAGCGGTCTTAGGGGCTGAAAATTTGGAAATATCCTTTTTTCGATAGTACTAATCGATGTACCAATTTTGAACCAGATCTGACAGGGTGATGTGGGATCGACTTCTGAGTTGGAGTGGAATGCCCACGTTAGTTATATGGATTATCTTCTTGTGGTAGGTTTCAAAATTCATTCATTTCATTTCAATTTTGAGAGGCACATTTTATAGAGGCTCTTCAGAAGAAATCTTGGAGGAAAAGGAAAGCTTAAAGAGTATTAAAAAACTGTTGTTATAGATATCAGTAATAAAAATGAAACAAGTATAATGGGAAAGAAAACAGTGGATGAAAAAATTTTCCATCAAAGTGGAAGAGAGTTATTTTAGTGACACTGATGAGGATGCTAGTGATTTGGCGATAACGAATGCATCTTCTGGAATGGTTTTTTTCCCGAATATATCAATTGAGAAACATTATAAAATGAGTGCGTTAGATGGGTATATGAAGATTGTGCCGAAATTGAGCACCATTTTCAAAATTAACAAAAAATAAGTCTAGTTTCTTGAAGGGTAAAAATTCACTTATGCAGAGGCGTTTCTTTACTTCAAAACCGTAACTAAAAAAACAACCAGACATATTAATTTTCTAAAAATATATGAATCTTTAAAAAAATCTATCCAAAATTAGGCGCCTTTCATCTATACAAAAACGCATAACGACCAAAAAAATTCACGGAACAAGCCAACCATTGACAACTGCTACGTAAGCTTCCAAACCAATTATATCCTCTTCAGTTTTGATTGTTTATTGAATCCAATGAGTGATGTTTACGTTAAACTTTTAACTTAATAATCGATGAAGTCAGTAATTTGAAACTTGTTGGTAGCTGTGTTTAATTAATGTTGTTAGAGATTAAATAAAATCGATTAAACCGTTTTAATTAGAGAGATAAATTATCCCTATCAGAATATTTCAAATGAGCCTCTCGTGGAATTATCATTTCATTAAAATTAGTCTAAAATCTTCTGCTAATTTAGAATATTACATTAATTGGATTATGTCCTTAAATTAATTTTCAAACAATGACGTTGCGGTTTTAGTGGATATTTTTCATTGGAATTTGTTTACTTTGTTCGCTCTGGTACATGAGGATCATAACTTTATTGTTGTACCCCCTTAAATTTGAGCTCGGTTCAGAATCGGCCTAATCGCTACTTTTGTACAATTTCTGCTTCATTTAATGAATATAAATGTTCTTCGCAAAGAAATCGCGGCACGACTGAAAATTGCGGGCATGTTCCCCGTAAAGTGAAGTTAATTTCTCTTTATTACAACAACCTTACAAATCCAAACATTCGTACAAACTTACTTAAGCATTCAGTGCTGTCTGAAAATTTTAAAATTACTTCTTGTACGGGGTGATTCCAGATTCCAGATCCACCGGTAATACGGTGCTCCGTGTTGACAACTATTTTCTAGTCACGATATCACAGAGTGTCGAGCAATGAAACGAACAACATCACACCTGCGTTACCACATCACGGCTAAATGTTTGTGTTCTTTCATAGGCTATTATCCGCTAATAAGCAAAAGCTAAACCAAGGTCTGGAGCACGCCTGGATCAATCTTCAAATGAGTACTAATATAAATTTTCTGGAAACACATTTGGACATAAATTTGACATGGGCTCGATAAGTAGACCATGTATGTTGTAGACCCAATAGAGCGTACTATGCTATATCTTCATTGAAGAGGTACCTATGAAGTGATGCATTAATGAACTATGCCATGGTGTACTCAGCAATCAGTTACAATATTGTATCCTGAGGCGAAGACACTGGTTGGATGCGTATCTTTATTTTACAAAAAATTATTCTTACAATGATATTTAAGCTCAAACCTCATGAGTCATGTAGACACATCTTTGGAGTAAAAAGAATTTTGACAGTGGTGGAAATTCATACAGGGTACGAAAATTTTAACGTGCTCAGGGAGGTCTAAAAGACAATAAAAAATATATTTCTGAATTACAGCTCAATGTAGGGCAAAACCCTCTTTTCCTACGGAAAGTCGGCGCCTGTGACAATCAATCATCGTCCGAGATGGCTAGATATGTCAACTACCGTGCGGTCGTTTTTTGCAGCGTTGTCAAGTGTAGAAACGACGAAAATAAACATTTTTATTAATAATAATAATGCCTAAGTACCTGATATATAACAACTAATTAGGTTAGCTACATTTTGTATTCGTTCTTCGTTCTTTCGTTGCACACTGCCAATACTACATTGTCACTCCTTGCAGATTCGTCATAATTATCCACTAATATATCCGACATAAAATACTTTATTCAATTACTATAAAACATTTCAAATTAGTCAGTAACTGTTCTAAAATAACATAACCTAGAATACTGCATTACTCTCCAAACCTCAAAGAACATGCGAAGCTTAGTTATATTCTATGGGACTAAGAAACATTTTTACAGAACACTGTAAACATCTTGGGATGTTATAGTTTAAAATTACTTTATGCAAACATCATCGATTACTGTATATTGTTGTTATTATTAGTAACAGTTAACAGAATTTAATTCTAATGGGGTTTGAGTGCTGTAGTAGCTCTTTTTGAGCTACCCTCCCGCAATTCCAGATTTCATACAAAAATTAACCAGCAATGGAGGTACGGGAAGTCTTCTTATACGGGAAGTTGATCGCTGCTTTTAATTCCTAACAGCAACGTTGATTTCGTTTTGTAATACTTAAATGAAAACACCAAGTACTCGTAAAATGGAGAGACAACATTGTTGTAATACAGTGCAACCGATTTAAAAGTATATGTTGGAACAACCTAGTACCATAAGTTTGGTTTACATTTTTATTAATATCTACATTGTATTTAAATTGCATTTTCAAAAAAACTTTTTTGTTAAATAAGTAAGCAGTAAAAATGCGTTGCACAGTGATAATCTAAATAAGTCAAAGCAAAAATTGCTAACTGCAAATAAAATGAAAACAAATATTTTAAATAAACTATAGAAATTACAAGCAAAAATGTAATTTTTAAATGATACCAAATTTTGAGGTTCCTAATAATAATGACTTATATCTCCATCACTGGAGACACATTTTTTAACTTAAATTAGATAATTTATTAGTGCAGGTTTCATCAATTTACCTTAAATATATTCAGAGAAC
Source organism: Monochamus saltuarius (assembly GCA_025584915.1). Taxonomy (NCBI): domain Eukaryota; kingdom Metazoa; phylum Arthropoda; class Insecta; order Coleoptera; family Cerambycidae; genus Monochamus; species Monochamus saltuarius. The sequence goes on along the minus strand of CM046721.1, from coordinate 115,195,422 downwards.
ACAATTTCAACTCTTCCCTTTATTTTTCTTCTAGGGCTGTTTTTTCATATTTTACCGTCAAAATGCAAATTTTGACATGTCGGTTGAAACATGTTGTCGAACTAGAATAGATTGAAACAATTTGTTACATGAAAAATATTGTTACTTTATTTACTATAATTTTTATTAAATGTACATTTCATGATATACCTTATCTTTCAATTTGAAAACAAAGAATGTCCAAAATAGGAAGATTTCTTTTTTAGTGTAGATAATATTAGCTCCTACAACTCTAAATCGATTTCCCTAAAATATTAAAATATAGTTATTATTTGTTCATTCGTCTGCATTTTGAAATATTGCATACGTAGCAAAATTTCAGTGGATATCCATATACAATCCATAAAGTTTAATTGATGTAAAATAGCATTTTATGAAATATTACATGAATAAAATTCCCCTCAATTTGTAGTGTAATATATTGCAGTAATTAGCTAGTACATATTAGTGCATAAATTTATGCGTTGCCTCTGTACATGTATGGTTTTTAAATAATGCTATGAATATATATACAACTATTACGTATATACCTATGATTGTTTAGATTAATAGGTATTATATTTTAAAAAGTGCTTTATAATTACATCTAATAGCATTTCCTAAAACAGTAAATTAACTCCAAAAAATGGCAAATGAATATCAAAGGTCTTATTTCAGTTTTATTTTATGTGAGTGTAATTTAAATAAGTAAAATAGAATTGCGTAGGGCAGAAACAAGAAAATAGTGTAACCATTAGAACGAAACACATTTATTTATTGAACAAATCCAATTTTTGACTAAAAAATTAAATATTCTATAAATGTCATAGTTAATTGAGGGATTTGATGCTTTGAACATGCTGTGGGTTATTTTCTTTTTCTTATCTAACAATCCTCAATGCATGACTCAGCTACAGCTGTGGATTTCCACCCACTATGCCGTTTTATGTTTGTAATGTTGGACCCGGAAAATGTCCTGTATATGCTTCCGGGCTTGGGAGACCTAGGTAACCAGCGATGTTAGATGGCATTTTCTCGAAGCTGTTGATACCCACACATTGCTTAGTACATTTACTCCCTTTATAGCATAAGAAAAAATGATCATGTAGGATATTTCTAGCAGGCAAAATAGGATAATAGATATCGACATATTTAATTATGTCTTCGTTGTTCACCACCAATTTTCTTGAAAAATTGGTTCTCGTGTATGGTATGGTATAAGCACATCCCCTTCATCTTCTATCCCGTGGATCGTTACATTTGCTAGTTCTTTGCGACGAGAGGCACCGGCAATTCCAAATATCGTGGCTACTTTATGTTATATATTTAATAAGGTATATGTATATAATTTAATGTGCCACTAGCTAAGCATTATGTATGAGAAACTTTATTTTCTGTGTCGCTTGTTTGTATAGAGATTCCATTTTACTTTTTTTGTATTTCTTTTCATGTATTCGTGTTTGTAGATATATACCGATATTTTTATAGAATAAACATATTTAAAATACCCGCATTGAGTATTATTAAAATTATTCACCAAGTCATTATACTTTGGTCATAAGATATGCGGTGTCTGGATCATGTAAGAATAAATTGTCTATTTCGTTTCTTTCTAATACTTTTGATTATTTTGGCTTGTAACTAACTTTAATTTTTTCAAATGTGCCGTTAGGATATTTCCCAATATCAGTGTCCTTCTTTACTTTGAGGCATCAACATCGAATACTTCGACCATAGAGTTGACGTAAAGTTACGTTTTGCAACATCGTGGACACATGTCAGAAATACCTCTTCTTTTAAAGATGAAGTGTTCTTCTCCATGCGCCATTGACCCAAATCAACAAGCTGTTTTTAGTTGTGGAGACAATAGGAATTATTATCGGTAATTACCGCACTAATGCGGAAAAGTGCCACTTTCGCCACGTCAAATAGTGCGAAAAAGTACACAATTCCTCATGATCGTAGGAAAACACACAACCACTCTTAAAAAAATTATAATAATAAGTATTACAATATAGTGTCACAGAATTTGCCCCGCTCGTGCCCAATGCGACGACTGTGGTATCGCAAAACGTTAGATTGTCCCGATCGCCCCTACGCGATACTGGTAAACAATCAAAATAATACCGTGTATCGAGGCGCGACTGGAATATTGAGAATCGACGAGAATCGTTCGAGAAATAGATCCAGAGATGCTAGAAAATACCTGGAAAATTCGTTTAGTCTATAAAAGAAGAATAAACGGCCGTGTCAGTCAGTCTTGAATCAGAGAGTTGTTATTTGGATATTTCGGAGAGATCAATCAGAATTCAGAGCGATTTAGATAGCGACTAATTAAATAGTGTTTAGTTCAGTTGTAATTAGTATTCGGTAGTGTACAGAGTATTCATAAATATCAGTAAAAATTAATAATTAATTTCTTGTAAAAGAAAAAGTCGGGTTAGGAAATCCGTGACAATACAGAGTATCCCAACAAAAATTTGACCCCCCCTATAATTAGAAAACCGAATAATATTTCAAAATTCGCCGAGACCCGTCGATTTTTGTTCTTGGAGGGAGCTTTTTTGACAGTCAAGCCAACTCGATATGTTCATCCCCCTAATGCCTAGCAACCCCAACTTAAAAATTTCAAATGCAACTAGCCCATTTGTGGCACATCATTTTAAAGCCCTTTTCATTGCGAATACAGTGACGTACCGTTTTTAGAAATCGGTTGAGATTTGACAAACCAACTTACGCGTAGTAATTTCTACACAAATGCCCACCACTAATAAGGTTTTCATCTACTACACATGACCGCATTACCTAATTGTTATTGATGTGTCTATCAGTTTACAAAAAAGTCAGAAATGAAATAAAAAAGCTGAAGCAAATAATAAATTAGATTTATTTGATGAATTGCTCAAAATGACCCCCGTTAACTTCCAAACAATAATACAGTCTGTTTTCAAATTCTGTTCGAACATTATTAAGAACATCCGCAGTTATTAATCGGCATTCTTCTACAATTCTCAGACGTAGCACTTGTAATGTTTCCGGCTGAGTGGCGTACACTCGTGATTTTGGTGGCCATTCGACGGGACCTCTTCTGCAAATCCAATGCCCCGGGAAATGGTCATCCAATAATTCTAGATAGGTGTTTCCATCGAGATTACCTTGGATGAAAAATGGTCCAACAAGATGGTCGCCCAAAATGCTTGCCCAAACATTCAATTTTTGAGGTGTCTGAGTATGAAATTCCCTGATTAAATGCGGATTAGTATCACTCCAATAACGACAATTGTGTCTATTCACTTCGCCATTCAACATAAATGTGCATTCGTCGGAGAAACATGTATTGTAGAGAAGATTTGGATTCAGTAGAAGTTGTTCACTAAAGTATTCGCAAAATTGGTTACGGCGATCAAAGTCATCTTCATGTAACTCTTGAACCAGCGTCTTCTTAAATGGATGAAACTTGTGTTTTTACAAAATTCGATGAACACTGGAACGGGATACGCCTGTAGTTTGAGAGAAAGTTGTAATCGATTGCTTATTATCCATCTGTACATGACCCAAAACTGCCACTTCAACTGCTTCATTTCGAACTGGCCCAATTACTTCACGTTTTTGTTTAAAAGCGAACCTGTTGCCACAAATTTGTCAATCAGGTGTTTAACATACTGGTGGTTTACATTTTTTTCAGGATGATTGGCATTAAAAATTCGTGCTGTAGCTTTAGCGCAATCGTGATTTCGATAATAAATTGCAACAATTTCTACTCTTTCCGCGATAGAATAAACCATTTCGAACACACGTTAATACTTTCAATAACGGCTGAAACTAACGATTTCTTGGTCACAAGCAAAAACACCGACTTTTTGTAGTACTGATTTTTGTTATTTTGAAAAGGTCTGAATTCCTATAAACTAAAGTATCTTCTCTAATAACTATTTTAGTATCTAGTTTTATTTGCTTCAGCTTTTTTATTTCATTTCTGACTTTTTGTAAACTGATAGACACATCAATAACAATTAGGTAATGCGGTCATGTGTAGTAGATGAAAAACTTATTAGTGGTGGGCATTTGTGTAGAAATTACTACGCGTAAGTTGGTTTGTCATCTTTTCGTCTGTAACCAATAATTCTGTCAAATCTCAACCGATTTCTAAAAACGGCACGTCACTGTATTCGCAATGAAAAGGGCTTTAAAATGATGTGCCACAAGTGGGGTAGTTGCATTTGAAATTTTTAAGTTGGGGTTGCTAGGCATTAGGGGGATGAACATATCGAGTTGGCTTGACTGTCAGAAAAGCTCCCCCCAAGAACAAAAATCGACGGGTCTCGGCGAATTTTGAAATATTATTCGGTTTTCCAATTATAGGGGGGGTCAAATTTTCGTTGGGATACCCTGTATATTAGTAGCTAATAGCACAAGTATCAACACAAAACGATTGATATCGTTTACAAATAATTTAATAATATTTTACCCCGCTTCTTATCGTATTCTCCATTTTCACAGAAAAGTAATATTATTTGTTTACGTCTAACTACGCAATCATAAAACTTTCAAAACTGTTTACTTCTATTCAGCAACAGAAAATCTATAAACTTAATAAGAACACAATGGAAAAATGCAGGTTTCCCATATATATGTTTTGCAGCACCACTATTCATAAACGCTTCACATTTTCTATGTTCAGTTTCTGTTTAATAAGGTTTTGATTCGTCTTAGGTATCTCGCTCTCTGTCTCTCCACTTCAGGTATTGACGTATTTTATTTGTACCTGTATTTCTGCTTCCGCCGGCTATATTTGCGATAAAATTCCGTGCCAATTTCCGTTAATAAATTGCCTAGTGACTTAGTTAACGTGAAATTAATTACAACTTGCAGACTGTTTCTACGCAATTAAATTTAATTATGAGAATATCGAAAGTTCTCCGTGATTTTAAGCCGCACGTAAAATCTAATATGTCGCAGTGTTAACTGAAAGTTGAGACTGGAATATTGCATCCGAGTTTCACACATTCGAAACATAATGGAAAACGAAACTAAATTGGAACCATTCATGGATTTCTGAATGAGAAATAAGGTTATTTTTCTATTTGGAGAGAGAAGTATCAACGGGCTTATGTGCCACTTTTTTTTACAGCATCGCCAGTGCTTGCTGAAGTGTGTCTAGTACATATCAGGACTATATGGAATCTAAAGGCCGCTTTACATTTCGGCAATGGAGCATGCAATGCAATGAAAACTATATTGCAGCAAAATATTTCATGCAATATTGTAAGGTGTCATTTGTTTTACATTTATGCAATATATTGCTCATTACTAAATTAGTAGAATGAAAATGATTTCGATCTGCTGGTCTGCTGCAAACCCATCAAAACATACAGGTGTTGTGTACTATGGTGTGAAGTTTCAATCAGCCTAGTTTCAATGGATGAAATAAAAAAGAAAATTGTTATGGTTAATTGACGTGAATTCATTTTTTACTTAATTCCTCGCTGTTAGTTCCTTTTGTGTAGGATGGCAAGACTGAATATTACCAGAAAAAGAACCAGAATTTCACGTGCAATGCAGTCAAATTAGAGCAGACTCTATATTCGTGCAATGGACTGAAAATTGGGTCAGCCATTAATTTTAACTTTAATGCGCAATATTTCTTTGCATGCAATAAGAGTTGCATAAATGTAAAGCGGTCTTAATATGCAGCTCAAAGATAGCAATAAAATATGTCCAAAATCAAATATCTGTGTTATGTGTCTTTTGGAAACAAAACAAATATAAGATTAAAAGTGCAAATCAACGTATTTCTTACATTATTAAATTTATAAAATATTTTGAAATCCAATTGTCCATGAACTTTTTTTTTAGAAATAGAAATAGATTTATTTATCCTTTTAGACATATAATGTATAGGACAAGTCAAGTCGGAAATGCAGAACACATTTCCAAAACAAAATATACAAAAAAGTCTATACAACACACACATTAAATAACATACGTAAAATGCAATAAACTCATGAAGAACACTCATTATTTAACATAAAAGATGATTGAAAAATAATCATAGATCTTTATCATCAAAATATTCGCCGAGAGAGTAATACCATTTAAGTACGCGGTGGAGAACTAACTACATCTATCGGCCGTTCGCTACTCCATGCCGGACTGAAAATGTCACAAATGTTACCATTTAAGTAGTAATAACTTTCTAACTTTTCTTTCAAAATCATTAGTATTTAATTCCTTCATAGATGAACGAAGGTGATTAAATAATTTCAATCCTAGATAGGACGGACAATATTCAAATTTAGAGATTCTATGTTTAGTTAATACAAACAAATTTGAATACCTCGTTGCATATTTATGATACAATGAACTTACGGCATATTTATGGATATTTTCCTTGATATACAACAAATTGCGAAAAATGAAAATACATGGGAAAGTCATGATTTTGTGATTAGCAAATATAGGTCTACAGGAATCTCTAGAGTGAATGTTAAATATGGCTCTTATGATTTTTTTCTGAGATATAAATACTCTAGCACTATCAGAGGCATTACCACAAAGTGCGACATTGTATACATGACTGCCCTGAAAGATCCAGAATCACTAAAACTTAGTTTTTATGGCAATTTACGTTGGTTGTATTGTAGTGTGAATCTTATTTGTTTCCTGTGATTGGTCACATTCATGTCACATTCTTTAATGATATTTGAAATGACAGCAAGTTAGTTAATTTCATATTGCAATGCAACCATCATATTTGCACAACCGCCAACATAATGCAAATAAAATATCCATTTTCTGGACCTTAGGTCCCCAGAAAATGCGGCACCTGTCATATGACCTATATCATGAACCGACGCTGTCTATATGTTTTCTAGGCTTGTGGTGAAAAGTGACACCGATAGACGCCTGGCAGGGATAACTGATCTAGTCATAATCGATCAGTTATCTACCAGGGTTAAAAATGATTAAATTATTAAAATGGCTATTAAAAAATAGGAGTTTGTGATAGAAGTGTGAAAATTAAGGGTTGTATGTATGTAGTTTTTAATGTCACATCATAAAAAAATATATAAAATTTTGTCCAAAAAATAAAAAACAATTTTTGGGGTGGACCACCCTTATCACTTAGGGGTATGAAAGATTACGATCGATTCTCAAACCTACCGAATATATACCTATATAATTTCACAAAAATCGGTTAAGCCGTTTCCGAGGAGTATGGTGACTAACACGAGAGTTTTCTATGTGTGTGAGTTGTGTGTGTATAGTAATGCAAGAAATACTAAATGTATACCATTGGCGTACTTAACTCGAATAAATCACAATTTTATCATTACTAATTGTTTGTCCATAAGTTTCAACTTTAGAATCAAAATTTGTATTAAGTATTGGGCGAAATTATAAAATTTAAAGTCTGTTGTAAAGAAAATTGTAAGATATTTTGCAAACACGGAATTCCAGGAAACAACTACTCTGCGGGCTAATGCCTCGACCAGCATTGAATTACACCTGGAAAACCTACAGCAACAGCTAGAGTCATTCGTCAGACGCCCACCAGACATATACCGGTTTCGAGCTTATTAGCTCTCATCAGTATGTCATAGGTGAGGTATCCGACGAATAATCCTAGCTGCTTTCGTCTGTCTAACCCGACAGAAGGGACCATGAGTACGCGGTGTAGAACTAACTACATCTATCGGCCGTTCGCTACTCCATGCCGGACTGAAAATGTCACAGACACGAAGCGTTCTACATGCAGTAGACACCATTGAAAGCTGTCGACCTTTATCGCGATCGGCGAGAAACGATATTTTGCAAACACGGAATTCCAGGAAACAACTACTCTGCGGGCTAATGCCCCGACCAGCATTGAATTACACCTGGAAAACCTACAGCAACAGCTAGAGTCATTCGTCAGACGCCCACCAGACATATACCGGTTTCGAGCTTATTAGCTCTCATCAGTATGCCATAGGTGAGGTATCCGACGAATAATCCTAGCTGCTTTCGTCTGTCTAACCCGACAGAAGGGACCATGAGTACGCGGTGTAGACAGCTTTCAATGGTGTCTACTGCATGTAGAACGCTTCGTGTCTGTGACATTTTCAGTCCGGCATGGAGTAGCGAACGGCCGATAGATGTAGTTAGTTCTACACCGCGTAAAATTGTAAGAGCTTTCAAAATAAATATTACGCAACCCCAATGCCATTTAAATATTTTGAGGTGATGCTTACCCTTGTTTGAGAGTGAAAGTGGCGGAATTAAAAATACCAGCAAAGAATGTCCCCCTTTAATCTAAAATAGACGAGTCTGAGCGTGTTTCTACAATCTAACGCAATTCCTGAAAATGGCTCTGTTTCGTTTTCATTTGGCCGCCCTGTATTATTCGTTATTAAAGCCACACTATCTTTTTTATTTCCAAGTTTACGAAGCAAGACAGTATAAATTTTATGTGCCAAGCGTGATACTCTGTGTATTATTTTTTAGTTGAATAGAACGCTCTTTCAGTATTATTGTTACGTAAAGTTTGATGGATCTATTTCTAATACTAAGGAAGATATTGCTACTAGAATATGCCGTAATTCTGATGTGACATGTTCTAATAATTGCTAAAACGTAGGAAATTACCCCTTGAAAGAGAGAATCGAGACTACCAATTATTAAAAACATCAAGCGCGGAGAACATATATTATTTCGAAAGGATCACATTCCACGTCCTGAAACTATCGTATGAGAAACTTGTTCAGTTTCAGAGACATTTGAATGTATTATCCACGTTATGTACGAACTTTGAAGTCATTCGACCCGTAAAATAGCCATCTATTCGGAATACAGTAATTCGTAGTCCAGCTGCAATAAAACGATATCACAAGAAGGAAGTATTCACGTTTGAACTGTAATCCTTATCTTTGTCGGTTTACTTCAGATTAAATCAAAATTTGATCACTTTCGTAAATTTATACAATGCAAATTTTCAGAAGATCGGCAAAACAGGTCAACTTTGTTTTAACGGGGACACATTTTGGCATCAAAAGTCATCTTTATTTCACTGCTGGAATTTTTAAGTATGAATAAACATGAAATAAATTATTAGAGCATATTGTCTGAAGCTATTTATTTGTGGCATAATTTTAGTTTTTCTTTAGTTTTATTGGGTTTTGGCCACACTTCTGAAAAAAATAAAGATTAATTAAATAAGCTATTGCGCCAAACGGAATAGTTTGCCTAACCAAAAAATTTCACACTGAAAAAAGCAGACAAGTATAAAATAATAAAAATCACATCACTATCGCGCACTTCCGTACTTTTGACGTTTCGAAAAACTCTCTGTTTTCGTTTTCAAAATAGCAAAGGTATTAAACGTATGTCAAACTGTCAAACTTGGCAGAATTATATACAATTAAAGTTTTCTTCTCCACCGTTTGAATCAATATGTACTATCAAGATTGGAGTGATTAGTGATTTCATCCCGATGGCAAGCCGCAGATGTACCGAATATTAAAGCAACTTAAAAATAGTTTTAATCTTTCAAATAATAATAATATAATAACCCTTCTAATTTTTTGTGTTACTTGCCTATGATATTATGTAGTATTAATCGCTGGTTTCAAAACTTCAGATTTGTTTACCCTTATACCCAACAAACGTCTCTTTAGAAAAACAACTATATTTGCTGTATTTGTTAATATCTACGTCATGCTTAACTGAAAGTTTTAAGCATAAAATAAATGGACCATATTGTTGATAATTTGTTGCACTTAGCTATATCGGCAAAATATACTACACATTTTCTGAATACGATCCAACCTTATATGATATACACATGCTTCCAAAGCTCGTACGCATACGATACGACCATTTACATTAGTTGAATGTTGAATGAAATATTACAATTGAGTGTTGAGAATACATAAATATATCAACTTATGATATTTAATTGCTATCATGCAATTTAGATGGAAATTAAGAATATACTTACAAGACAGTGTACAAAATTTAAAAGCAAATAGATAGTATGGATTCTACAAAGCTATAGATTTGCAGGATATTATTACAAACGTAATATTCTATATATTCTTTCAAACTACGCATGTCATCATCTAGATGCTTAAAAAGAATCAATTGTTTTTATATATTTTTAGGTAGGTAACTACTCAGTGGACAAAAGCCTCAACCTGCGTTGAATTACACCCACAATATCTACCCATATATTCCTTATTATTAGCTTTTGTAACATTTTTTACTGTATTAGAAAGATATTTTAAGCTAATATAAATCAAATCTCCTACAATTCACTTTTTGTAAGTGAAGTTAGATATTTATAGACTATTTCATTAAAGCAGGTTAGTTAGTAAATTTATATAGATTATTTTCTTTAGATAATTATTGAATAGAGCTTTTTCTGTGGAATTATTCATTAGCATACCTAGATGATTGGTATCAGACAACATACATATGACTTCATTGATAGGAATTGTAGGAGATTTGATTTATATTAGCTTTAAATACCTTTCAGTAAAAAAAGAATCAATTGCATGGGGCCATTTCGTCTTGATTGAATTGCATATTCTGAAATAAATTTACAACTTGATATTATCACATATTTATTTCTGGAATGAGTAAAGTACAAACAAATATCCAAATTTGAACTTAGTGATCATATTATTTGATTTTATGAAAAATTTACAATGTAACCAAATTAAAATCAGTACTAAGTACTTACTATATTGAGACTACATAACAAATCTGAAAGGTTTGTAACCAGATCGTCCCATCAAACTTAATTTTCCTCTTTCAGTCATTTGCTTCTTGGTTGCATTGAGTACATTTTAATTTGACACCTCGGCTAAATAGGTCTGCGTCTATGAAGTGTCAAAACGTGACAGGTGCCTGTTTTTTAGGGTTAACTCGTTTTAAAACACATTTCAAACATAAACTGTAACTTTTAATTATTTTATGTCACATTATACTGCTGGTTACAAATCATTCAACGGTAAAGTAGATTTTCGGATTTTGTGGTGTAGAAATTTACACAGTCAACAGTGATAACTTTCTTGTAGATAGAGAGATCGTTGACGCTAATTGAAAAAAAAAGAAAAAATTGGATACGATAGTAATGAAATTACTAGATCCGGAATAAATCCAGGCTAAAAGTGCGAAAAAATTTTGTCTGATACATTTCTTTGTTTAAAAAATTATAAACGATATTCCATACATATTGGGCACCATGTATATTAAGAAAATCGGTTTCATCCATAAGTTTAATGATATTTAGGCGGTAAACGAATGTCCACCAAAAATTATGTAAAGAGCCATTGGCATTAGAGCGACGTTGATAAATCACTTCGCTATTAGGATTACGTTATAGGCCAGTTCTAAAAAGATTTGTCACTTTTGCGACTGGGGACATGTCGCCTCTGGAGCGTGTGCTTTTTACAAAGTAGGTAATCTGTTGTAATATTTTTTACTTTGGTTTCGAAACCCTGCCTTGAATTTAGGCTTTGTTTGATCCTTTCCGTGCTGTTTAGGGGATAGTTCAAGTAAATCATTTTGAATTTATTGGGCTATTGGGCTAGAATAAAATGTCTTCCCACTGAGTTTAGACAACACAGATTAACTATTAGAAACATTACAAAGATGCACCGAATTAGGAACAGATGTATCATGAAAATTAGCCAATATCACATACATTTTTTTGTTAAATCCGAGGTTAAATCCTTGTAATTTCCGAGAAAAATATTACTGAAGTTGTAGCATTTTCAATTTTTACATCGCTGGGCTGCTGTAGTCTCTGGCGTCATCGAAATGCAGACGATTCCGAATACTGAAATCCCATTTTAGTATTAACGTTTTTGCGATAGTGTTCCAGTGTAAAAAATGGCTTACGTGTATAATAACTCGGAATTAATGGATATCATTTTAATTTATGGTGACAAAATGCTTTAGCAGCTTCTCGTCTGTATGCACAACGATTTCTCGGTAGACATGATGCAGTGCAACGTCGGCGTGACACGGGAATGACACCGAAAAGTGGAAGATAGGGCGTCCACGGCGTATTGAAGCAGCTGAGGAACACGTTCTAGAGAGAATTCCTGAATAAGTACCAGGCAAATCGTAACAAGTACAAGGAATGTCCCAATCAACAGTGTGGCGTATCGTCCACAAAGCTCAATTATATTTGTACCATGTACAACATGTGTAAGCAGTAATACCATGGGATTATCCCTTACGAATCAGATTTTATGAATAGTTGTCCAAGATCCCAAATTTGCAGCTGACGTGTTAGTCAGTCAGATGAAGCTATTTTTACACGGAATGGTATGTATAACATTCATAATAGTTTTGTTTGGGATTTTGAATATCCGCACACGATTCAATAGGATCATTTCCAACAACGTTTTTTCTTAAATGTTTGGGCAGGGATTGTCGATAATCGCTTGATTGGACCATTTATATCACTAAATCAATTGGATGGGGTTCAGTTTCTAGAGTCCTTCGGAATAATTTGCTTGGACTTCTGGAAGATATGCCTTTAGTTGTCCGACTGTTCGGGAGGACCTTAATGAAGTTCAAGGGTTACGATGGATTGGACGAGGTGGACCGATACTATGACCGCCACTATCTCCTGATTTAAATCCTTTGGACTTCTTTTTGTGGAGATATTTAAAAAATTAAGTACCTATATCGCACCTAAGTGAATACTATTGATGATTTATGTGAACGTATGCTACTAATAATTTACGAGTTCAAAATGGACAAGAACCAGAAACATTTGTCATAGTTCGTAAAAACTGGGTAAGACGGGTGTGTTTACACGCCGGTAGGGAAAAATTTGTACCGTTGTTGTAACATCAGGTAGGTAATAAAATAATAATAATAATGATAATACCCCTCATTCTAATCACGAGGATTAGCCCAGAAGTCATGTCAAATTATTTTATTAATTCAAACCACAAATTAATAATAGTAGTAGTGTCAAAAGTAATTGAATATGCTGTTATAAAATAGGTGTTATAACATTTACAGTGGGTCAGTTTATAGTGCCGTCCAGAAGTGAATTTTTGAAACATTTTCGAATTGCCTTTTTTGATTTTTTCTACAAAATTCAATTTCTAAGCGTCCCCTGTGCATTGAATTTTTTTATTTGGATACGTTCTGAATCACTGTATATTAATATTTTTCTCGTTCCTCACTCGGAGCATTGAACTTCGTGCTCAAGAAGGAAATTAATATTTAATTAAAAAATGTCACACGCGAAGACGTCAGCGCTGAAAAGTATTTAACAGTCCTTTGCTTATTAAATTGTTCATTCGGGAATGTGGAAGGAATAAAAGATTCATTAAAAAATGTTTGTATTTAATAACTGAACACGAATTATGACAAGAATTAATTTGAGGTTTAACTAACGCCAAGTGTCAACGCAAAATTAAAAATCTTGATATCTTGGCCGTCCTGAATCCATCCAAAGCAATTAAATTGTATTATTTCCTTTTAATAACATAAAGTATTCAAATATATTAATTAATACTCCTTTAACCGAATTAAAAGTTTAATTTTATCGTATTTTTTCCAGTAAGACTTTTGTAATTATTATTTTCTCAGCACTTGGGAATATTTAAACTGGGAAAACCTTGAAGGTTTCTCAACCACGATCTAAAGAATTGGAGAACAATCTTAAAGTATTCATGGCCAGAAGAATTTTGAAACGTTAATTTAGACGCATATTGGAGTTTATTACCACCTACATAGGGTGTCCCACCACAAGCGTACATTGGATGTTTTTAGGAACCCGAAATGATACAAATCTGATGTTTTATTTCTTAGGGTTTGTACCACTGCTAAACTGAAGCAAAATATTTACAGTGACATGGCACTTTCGGTTATACTGATTTCAGTTTCTGAGTTGCATAATTGTTATATTAGTTTTAAATGTAAAACAGGGTAGTCTTTCAAACATATTGAAAGGTCAGAACATTTGTTTGGTGGCAGTAATCACATAATAATTAAAATATTAACATTAATATATCGCTATGGAATGTAAACAAAACTACGAGGCTGAAAAAATATCATTGGTGTGACCTTACAGGTACAGTGAGTGCTACGGTGTTGATGAGGAATAGGAGAAATGCTTGACTACTAATGATGAATGCAGTATAAGAATGCTCGGTACTTAAATAGCATTTGCATAATAAAAATACTAAATACTCGATAAGTTTTAAAAGTATGTTTCGATATTTTATTCATTTTGCACGATACAAATTTCAAAAGTGTTCATTACTTTATGCACGATATTTAATTTTGGTTCGCAGATTTGAATCTAAAAGCGCGTGTGTGCAATAGAATGATTTGCAAGCAGTGAAATGAACAAACGACTGTCCCGGGCGGATTTCTATGTTTTACCTAACCTAACCTACCCTACAGTAAATTTTTCAAGAATTTATTTTCTGCAAATAATTTTTATAACTGTGCATTTACACTTTCGAGAGAGTACTCATTGTTTTTTACTGCCTATATATATATATTTAACGGTTCATTTAATATTCTCATTGAATATTTAATATTTTTACCGAGTATTTAATATTCTTACCGAGTTTTTAATATTCTTATCCGGCGATGAATAGTTTTATCAAGCAATTAATATTTTTACCGAGCATTTATTATTTTTAACTAGCAAGTATTATTTGTGATGAACGCATTTATATGTTTAGAGAGCATTTGTTGTTTTTATCGAACATGTATTTTTTCCCTCGTGCAACTATTATTTCCAGTTTGCGAATACATTTTTCACTGAGAATTTATAATTTTAACCGAACAGTTATTATGTTTCCCAAACATTTCTTAATGTATCGTGCATTCAAATAAAATATCCTATTTCTATATTATTGTATTCGGAAGATGTATGTATCGTGCAGTTAAATAACTTAACGAGAGTTTAATTTGTTCCCTTATTATGTTATTTGAGGAGAGTTTAAATAGTAAAAGTGGATAAACAAAACATCAATAATTTTGATATTACTTCTGCTCTCCGTGTTTAATTTTTCGAAATTTCAGTACCTAAGGAGTACCACAAATTTGATCATTTTACGGCGAGAAATACTGCGACCTTAACCAAGCGAATGCTTGCCTTGAAATAGTTAGTTGAGTGAATGAAAAATTAATTAAATACTTTTATGATCATTAAGGCGTAAGGGAAAACCATAAATTAAGTTCACAGTTAACTAAGAGCAAGTAAGAATATTAGAGCAATGAACAATTTCGTTTGCTGCTTGCTTGAATATTAATTATTTTTAATAAAAAAATTCTATTTAGCACATTAAGAGTCTCATTTTAAACTGGTGGGAGGTTAGGCCTCCAGAATTGAGTTAAAAAATTTCATTTACTTTTGTCCGCTTACTGGAAACGTTTTTTTATAAAACAAAATATAGCGAATTAAAAATATCCTTGCCTGTGTCATAAATCAAGTAGTGAAAAATACCCAGACCGTATCTTTACTTTCAATTTATAAAAGTTTTAAAAGAATTTTGGCCATATCATTAAATAGATCAGTGACTTAGAAGTATTTTTTATTTAGCCCAAAAAGAAATAGAGGTATAAGAAAAAATGTTTATCAGAAAAAAATTGCTTTCTCGGTCTATAATGTGTTCCAACTTTACAAAACTTTTACTAAAGTGTTTGCGTGAGGACAAGTACATAATACAGCCAACCTATCTGAATCGATTTAACCGAGCTGTGGTGTTGAATTACTTTGAAACCTTTCTCAGTAGCTTAGAAAGTCTAGAGGATTGTCTAGCAAGACACAATATGCAGTCGTCTAAAGAAGCCTCGACATGGCAAAATTACGAGGTACGTCCAGAAAGTAAGTTCCGTTTGGTAATAAAATTAAATTGTGTACAGATACAGAAAAATTATTTATTGCACAAAATTCTACAACTGTTAAACTACTTTTCCACATAAGTGCCGAAATGTTGCAGGCATTTGTCATAGCGTGGCACAAGTTTTTGTATACCTTCTTCATAGAAGTTTGCCGCCTGTGTCTTCAACCAGTTGGAAACATTTTCTTTCGGCTCTTCGTCATTGTTGAAGTGTTGACCGCCAAGGAAAGACTTGAGATGTAAGAACAGATGAAAGTCGCTAGGAGCGAGGTCAGGGCTGTATGGAGGATGGTCAAACATGTCCCAGCCAAATCCCTGTAGGTTTTTCGTCACATTTGCAGTGTGTGGTCGTGCGTTGTCGTGAAGAAAAACAACACCTTTTGACAGCAATCCTCGGCGCTTATTCTGTATTGCGCGGCGCAATTTCCTAAGTGTCTCGCAGTTTCTTCTCCTTGATACAGAGCGTCTACCGCGCATATGCGGAACTCCGATCGCAGCGCTGCAGCGGAACTTACAACTATAGATATTTTCTTTCTCTCTGGATATTTGGCATCTGGCAAAGATAATAGTACCTAATTATTATTAAAATTGTTTTTCACAAGAACACTGTAATAAATAGGAAAATTTGCCGAAAACAATTCAAAACTAAGGTGTAAGTTTCCAAATATCATTAATTTTCATATTGCGCAGGGTGGTACAATTTTTTTTTCTTTAAATTAGTGGAACTAAGTACCCATACCTCCGCCACTGGTTGTTGAAAGTGCTTGATACTTACATATTTTGCGACACCTTAACTAGTTACTCTGTACCAAATATGGTTCAATTATCTTTTCTACTTTATCAACTATACAAAATCAGTAACCCGTGTCTCGCTTATAAAATCCCAAAATAAGCAAATATATGTATAACAAACTGCCAGTATCTTTCGAAGTTCCACTAATCCTCGAAGTTTGTTCATTCAAAACTGACTCACTCTGTATACTACCTACTTTAGCTAAATAATACTCATTTCATATCTATTCCAAATTTGGTGGCTTTGATATTGATACGTCTATCTTATTTTGTAAATATTCTTGTATACTTTACTTTTGAGCATTATATTATTTTCAATATTACCTACACAATGATATACCTAGTCATAGTCGCTCCAATATTTTTGTATTGCCATTACATTCAACTTTAACCGTATCTCATTTTTGTTTTCAGAAGTGATGGAGAACCTTTAATGAGATTTAGGGTACGATAAAAAGCTATTCTGTTTTCGAGAGAAGTTTACAAAAGATAAACAAAAAGCGCTTTCCTATTGTTTGTACAACTTTATCGGCCTTCAACTTATTTCACATTATCACCAGCCAGGTGTTATACAGAAATGGGCTTAGAAGCTTCGTAAAATCATTAGCAAAAACTGTGACTAAATTCTAAAGAAAGGAGAGGAGAACAACTTTCAGGTGCTGGTTATTGGGGTTTAGGATATTAATCATCTGCAGAAAACCGGTAAAAAGACATTGGTGTCAAGTAGTTAGGTACTTGTTTTGATGAAGAAATTATATCAATTTATATAAGAAAGATTATAGAAAGATATAGGATTTTTTATTGTGATAATTAAATTTTAAACTTTTCAAATATTATTTTCTTGAAATTTTTGTTATGTAACACCATAGTTTTTCATGATGTATGTATGTAGAATGGCACGCTCTTTCAAATGGCGTGGTCAAAATTGGGGGTTGCTATTTAAAAAAATTGTCGTTGACGTCATATCTCGAACAACAATGACGTCACAAATGTGGATCGTATGTCAAAAAGTGCCTTTTTTAAAAACAAAATCGACGTGCCAGGGGATTTCTTGGAAAACTTCTCAAATTAAAAAAAAATAATTTATTCGTTACTTTTCGAAAGCACTGTAAATTACCATTTGATAAAATCTCAAATGCCACTTTTATTATAGTACTATTTAATTTTTATAGCATTTATTAATTAGAGACACAAATACTTTACTTGATTAACTTCCACAATTTTCTTAAAATATATTATCAATTTCAGCATTATAATAATTCAGTAAATTTATAATGAATTTCACTTGAACATTGCATAGAGATTTTCACGTTTATAAATGAAACAAGTCAAATTAAATACGTAAAATTGTATGAAAGCGTAGCTGTAAGATTTGAATAAAAGTAATTTAATTTATTTACAAAACAATTAATAACAAAATAAGTTTAAGAAGTGTTAAAACGGGGAACATACTGTTCTTTAAATATTTCAGTTAAAGGAAATTCATCATTCCTATCAAAGTTTTCATCTCCTCTTCAGTGGTTTCTCGAGAGTTATAAATTATTCAGTACTAAAGGGATACACTTTTTGATCTGTTACGCAACCGAGAAGTCTAGGAAAATGACAGAAATTCAGTAATTATTTCTTATACTGTATTGAGGAAACAGTTCAAAATTGCAACTAAAAACGGATACATGATATAGTGATACTTTGCCTTGGGAAAATTTTAGTGAGCACTGTTTTATACGTGTATGATGAATGGATTAATGCAATTGATAAGGATTATTTTGTGGTAGCTGTATTTCCTGACATTAAAAAGGCATTCCAAACTGTGAATTGTCAATTACTTTTACTAATAATGGTCAAAATGGGTATAAAGAACACGGTATTTAACTGGTGCGAATCATATCTGGAGAATACGTATCAAAAAGTTAATTATAAAACATAGGATATCTAGCGAATTGGAAGCTACATATGGTATTCCACAAGGAACGGTCATTGGGCTTATTTTGTTTTTAAGTAACATAAAAAATATGCTAAAGTATGTTACATAGTGTAATTTGACAATCTTCGCTGATTACACTATGATATTCTGGGTAACAACGTTCTAGAGACGATTCAAAAAGTAAATTATAATAATATTGCGTTTATTGCCCAAGAATAACATTCCAATTACAGGACAAAACATATTATAACAAAGTAATGAATTAACAGTGTGCTTAATTTTAATTACGACTAATTATGTTTTATATTTACTAAATTAAATCAGTCTGAAAGCTACAGCATAGTATACATCAGGCCAGTTATACTTTTCTAAAAAATTATTAACCAACTGATAATAGTTGTTTGAGAGTATCGAAATTTAGATCACATAAGCAAATAATTTGATCAAAATTAGTTGGCATGGTGTATACAAGGAATTTTGTAAGGACATTTTGTTCTAGCATTACCACGGGAAAATATGCAATCATCACGAGATTCTGGTTTAGCAACATTTTTAAAATCAAATCAGAGTCAATGAGATTATGAAATATTTTAAATAAAAATGATAAACTTGTGAGTACTCTTATCAATTGCAACGATTTGCTATCGAATCTTTGTAACAGGAGGCTATGATCAAATCCTTTAGCAGGATAAATATTATCAATACGGTATGTCATGAATTTTAAAAAGCTGCGTTGAACACCTTTAAGATGATTAATATTTACTTGATAGCACGGGTACCATATAAGGCTAGCATATTCTTATCTGTAACGGACTAAAGGAAAGTATAAACAATTCAGAGCACTAATATTGTTAAACGATGTAGAATTACGGACAATAAAGCGCAAAGTTTTAAAGACGATACTGGATATTCTGTTAATATGTTCGGAAAATGAGAGTTTAATACCAAATCTTACTCCTAAGTCTTTAATATTACTGGTGCGTGACAATGGCTTTGAATCTACATTATAATCAAATATTATTATATGTTTTTTTAAACCGAAAGAGCAAACTTCACATTTATCAATATTTATAGAAATAATGTTTTCTTTACACCACATTTGTATTGTATTCAAAAGCTCTTGCAATGTTTGGCAATCATCACAGTTGATAGTTAATGCTACGAAAAAGCTTTAGATCATCTGAGAAAAAGGTGATTATATTGCAAAATTGATGACAAACCATTTATAAAAAGAGTAAACAGGAGTGGTCCCAAGTTAGACCCTTGTGGTACCCCTGAAGTAGCTATGAAAGTATTAGAACGGTATCCATTATATGACATACAACTCACTACGCTCAAGATAAAGAAGTAGCAAAGAATCATCAAATCCAACTGATTTCAATTTCTGTAATAATATAGAGATTTGCTTTGTCAAAAGACTTCTCAAAATCTGTATATATTACATCTACTTGGACATCAATATGATTTGAGACAAAGTGAGTCAATTCAACTAAGTTAGTTATAGTAGAACGACATGAAACGAACCCATGTTAATGAGAAGAAATACAAATAGATATGTTTATAAGGACATTTCAATAGCATTAGCAAAGTTTGACAAAATGGGTATAGGTCGATAGTTCCTGATGTTAGAAGGGTTGAAACTTTTCAAAACAGATCAAATTCAAATTACGATTTAAATAGTATATTTACATGGATTGATAGCAACCTATGTGTTAATATAAAAAATGCAAATTTATGGTATTTGGTGATAACTACAAGTTGAATAATTTAAATTTAGAAAATTGCAATTAATGACAATGATTTTGAAATGGTGAATGAAATAACATATTTGGGAGTAGTATTGATAAAAATCTTAATTTTGAAAGTTATGACATTATGAACAAAATGTTTAAAAAATTTTCATTTCTAAATAGAATTATTATTATTTATAATAGCTCCATATTTGGAGCTCTGTTCATCCATTTTCTTTAATCTTAATAAAAATTAGCAACAAGAATTACAAAAGAATTAAAATCGAGTTCTGAGAATAATATTCGTTAAATACACTTAATTTTACAAATGTTTATCAAATAATTGTTTATAAGACATTAATCCTAATTTATAAAATAAAAAATGGATTGCTATCTGAGTATTTGAGTAGTAAAATTAAGTATGTAAATGAAGTTCACAATTATCCTACCCTACAAGATGGGTTTGAGATTATTTAATAACTTGCGTAAGTGCATCCAAATTTCAGAAAGTGCCTTCACTTTTAAGCCTGTTATGGATGACGAGTGATAATATAATATATATTTATGTTACAAGTAAACCGCATAGATATAAATATATATTATAGCGTCAGTGCGTAACGTTCTATGCATTTTAATCACAAGTGAATATTTTTGTAATAAGTATATGTGATATTTTCTATCTTTATTAAATTTATTAGAGTATTTTTTTGATTTTTATATTATATTATGTAATTTTTTATACAAAAGCCGAAGGCTTAATAAACTTACATTATTATAAAAGTTACAAAATCCTACTGGTCAGAACTAGATAATTAGATATCGGTAATGGCGTTATACTTGACTGTCTATAATTAAATTAAAATTTACCTGGTTAGTTCCGCCGATCGTCGCGTTGGTACACTCACGTTTCTTCCCCAACCGTTGGGTGAGCGATACGCACCGGCCTCCAGTGCGCTACTGGTAAACTTCTGGCGCGATGAGGCGTCAACACACGGCGCCGCGACGCTCCAGACGCGCGCAACTCTCCGCTTCGAGTCGGCGTTGAAGCACGTGGACTTCTGGGGTTACAAACAAACGTCGGCATAAAAAATTTATAGGCCCGAATAAAATATATTTATTGGCGCATAAGGCAGTAGAATCTAGGCCCCGCCGTTTTTTTATTTTATCTGCCTTTATGGCGCATTTGTTATTGTAACCGTGGCCCGAATAAGGGATAAATTGAAATAGGGATGAAAACTATGTCGCAGCTAACGGTGATACATAGGGGATGCTGGACACACGTACAGGGTGATTTTTGCATCGTGGGAAATGCGATTTTTTTTGTAAACGGTCGAAGCAAAGTGAGCGTTGCCAAACGAAGTTTATTTGTGCTTCAAAATCAACTTCCTTTTCTACATGAACTACTGTTTGCAATGGAACATCGGCCTATAATTTAAAAAAGTGACAATCTATGTGGATTAATGGTGCACATATTGAGCATCTATTAAAGCACATTATTCAATATTAGTTCTTTATTATTATCTTTTATTATAAAAAATTGCAGCCGTTTTCGACGTGAAATTCGGATTCAGAGCCCCAAAAAAACCCCTATAACGATTTTCGGTTCGTCTTTTTCGATTGTGTGAGGAAAACCCTCGGAGATGAGGTCCGCGTCCAGGTTCCGGTGCACCAGGTGTTCAGGGGGTCGTTTTCGACGTGAAATTTGGATTCAGCGCCCCAAAAGACGCCCTCACAGTGATTTTCGGGTTGTTTTTGGCAATCTTGTCAGGAAAACTCTCGGAGATGACGTCCACGTCCAGGTTCCGGTGCACCAGGTGTTTGCCGATGCCATATTTGAATTCAGCGACCCAAAAAATCTCCGGGCGCCGAGTTTCTCTTCTTCTCCGGGGGAATTTTGGGAGAATCCCAAGGAGATGACGTTCATCTGCGTTCCTGAGCTCCAGCTCGGCTGTGGGCCAATTTGAACATCATAATCGTGATTAGCGACCTCGAAAATTCCTGCGAACCCAATTTGGGCCCGTTCTGACTCTTATTTACAAAGTTATTAAATCTTCCAAAAGCCGTCTCAAAGAATGCATGTTTTGAATGTATTTTTGGCTGCAGCAATGCAATTTCCGGTTTGTATAAGATACAAAGCAGAGAACAATTTTTAAAAAAAATTTTTGGAAGCGAACGCAAAAAATCGCATTCCGATCCGTCTTAGTGCAAAATATTCCAAACTTTTGGCCTTTTTAGTGCTTCATTGCCTCGGCTAAATGTAAATACTTGTATCACAAAAAAGTTAATAGTAATCGAATATTTGAAATCACCTGGCTAGAGACTACAATCGCCCAGCGATCTAAAGGTGGAAACTATTAGAACTCCAATAATTTTTTTCTCGGAAATTATAAGGATTTTACAATTTTTTTTTACGATATTGGCAATTTTTCATGACGCATCTAGTTCCAAATTTTCTTAGATAAGTTCTCAACCACCCTGTATATCAAGCTGGCTACTTATTAAATTACAGTTTACAGTTACAGGTCGAGGAACAGGAAGATGGAAGGTAACAAAAGAGCGCGATAAGAATCATATTTTTTGTAAAATTCCAGAATCACCTTTAGTACGTAAAATCAAATGAAATAATCTATTAAACATGATTTACCCATGTATTTAACCCAATATTAACCAATTTTCTTACAATTCCTATCAATGAAGTCATATGTATGTTGCCTTATATAACATATTTAGGTATGCTAATGAACAACTCTATAGATAAAGCTCTATTTAATAATTATATAAAGTTCTGAAACTAAGTGAACTTGAATATTCAACCACAATAGATGAGATTTGACCTATTTATGTATTTTAAGAATTGTTTCTTCTACTATCTATTATCCTCTATTGTTTTTTTGCACCAGATGGATATTTTACTATAGGGATGACTTTTATGAACAAACTGAAGAAGCAGTGTACTTTAGTCCTAGCAATACCTGCCTGGACGTCTTTAAGAAGAAAGCCCTGGAATCATCTCATCAATAAACTCTAAAGCTAAAGTCTTGATTCAGATATCTTGACAATACAACCATTAAATTTCTTTCTGGATACAAAGCAGGGATCAACATCGATAGGCATCTGAATGTTGAATCAGTCATCCAGCTCAGAAACAGAGTAATTTCTAAATCTGATTAAAATTACCTTTCACTTCTGATCTCTGAAGGATAGTGTATTTTTTTTAGGAAAATCTAATGTTAAAGTTTTCTTTCTTGAATTGGAGAAATATGTTATATAAATATAATTCATTGGGACTAAATTTTGTTTCGTATTTGTCTAAAGTTATGTTTCTGTTATTAGAAAAAAGAATCTCTCCTTAAAGGCGAAAAGCACTACGAGGTCGTTCTCTATACGCTTTCGATTTGTACTACTGTACTATTTAAATGTCAAAATATGTTTTGTGGAAGATGTACTTTTATTTGACGTGACAGTATCAGTATACCTATGTAACTTTATTTGATAGAATTTGCAAGATTGGAATTAGTTTGCTACCTTTGAAGTAAGAATATTTTATTTGCTTGTTGCATTTATATTATCACTTCGATTTCTTTGATTTTTAGTACACACCTTCGTTATTCCAATTCCATAGAAGGCACTTTGGAAATCAATGTTCTAACTGCATGAAAACATTATCGAGTATTTCTATAGAAAGATTCTGTTCGGGCACAATTCTTTGCATTTACATATTTCTAAAGCAAAGCTTTTACCCAAATAATGCTTGCTTTTAGTTAAATTAAGTGTTTCTATGATCTACTGATCTACTAAAAAACGTTTTACTGAGATGTCTTATATACAGTAAAAAAACTATTTATGTACATAAAACTAAAATGTTTATCACGTATTTCATAAATTTATAATGTAACATATAATATGTAGGAAGTATCCTATGATCCTTTTTTATTACTGACCCATATATCTCGTTTATGAATCACATATCATGGAAGTAGTTACGGCTGACGATTTAAGAACAAAGAATGGTATCTAATGATGCCCAGTGTTAAAATATAATGCTGAAACTGAATAATTTTCTTTAACTTTTGGGGGAAAAATGCACTAGAGAATATGACAAACCGTAAATTTTACCTTGTCACTGTGAAATATACTTACAAATTTACATCATTTCAAGTGTTACTAGTTTTTCAAAAGAATTCTGCGTGGTCTGACAATGTTTACAAAGCCGTATACAATTTGAATGTGCAGGTGACGTGTAAAATTCACGAGATTTTATGATAAAACGTAACAGGGTAAAATGATGATTTTTCCTAATTCTAAATGACTTGTCAACCTGGAAAATGTTCACACCCTGGAGGCAACTTGTATAATTGACACAGTGGAGAGATATTCTTTCTATCTCACTCAGATTTGTTTTAGACTGCCTCAACAAACAGTAATGCATTCGTTGAAAATTTGCATATAAAAACGGCATCCTTAAGATCACAGTATTACTACCATCCTACTTTGCCTTGTCTTTGGTTACAGTTACACATACATACATTTTTTACAATATCTCTTGACTTTGGGAGACTTCAAGATGTTTCTTCTAGTTTTAAAATACATTTAAATACAGGGTATTTGGTGCATCGTTTGCTTAATTGAATTGTCCGAAAGGAGAGGTGATTTGCAATTTCTTCAGACCCAATAACTCAATTTTGTCCCCATGGGTTTTTTAATTTCAACTTTTTCAAGGTTGTTTTGCATCACAAAGGGGAAAAGTGTCACTTTTCTACCCGAGTGTTGTTTGATTAAAAATCCAGTAGAAAAGAGCACACCATGAACAGAAACAAGTGTAGCAATAGCAGCTTCAGCATGAGAAGTATTATCGTTTTCTATATTATTATACAAGAATGCTGTTAGCTCCTAGAGGTGCTAGGTTGATTTTCATTAATAAGTTCTGCGTTCTGTATTATTTCCCATAATTTGATTGGCATCTTTCTCTTTTTTGCAAAAGACTTTTATATAACCTTCAGTAGTATTATTTGTTGATATCCACCCGGTCTGCTGCTTTAGAGTTAGAATATCTTCACCAGCGTTTGGTAATAGAGTTGCTGAAGTTCTCATAAAACTGTTTAGGAATCGACAGTTTTAGATATTCAGCTATTTTTTGTGGTATTTAGATATGGTATTCTTGTCACCTACTTGATTTACACATATTCCTGCTTTAAAGCATAAAAAGAAACGCTTCTGGTGAGTTTTCGGCCAAAGACACGCATATTTTCAGAAATTTCTGCAATTTTGGATTATTGTTGCATCCACTTTGGTAAATGCACGTTCTTTATTTGTTTTTGAGTAGGGAATCTGCAATATTATAAGAGATTCTCTATTTTCAATGTGATCTAAGTCATTTTAAGAAGTTCATAACATCGACATGCTCCTGAAACTCCAAGAAGAAATACATACGAACGAAAAATATGTAAAAATAATTAGTTTAACTATCTACTTTATTAGGTATATCTTAATATTTGACCTTAATTAATAGAAAAACATCGACGGCGCTACAAATAAAAAAATATTTATACATTCTCTGGTAAAAGTCTTAGCTTTATTTGGTTTGTATCCTGCATGTTGACGTTTCAAAAATCCTATAAATTTTGTATATTTAATATTGATATTGTCTTGCAATTGTGCATTGTGCGTAACTTTGAATATTTGGGGCAGTGTTGAAGCAAGTAAAACATTTTCTAAATAATTTTTTACTTTCTTATTTTATTATCATTATCATTATTAACATTTATTATTCACGCGCATTCTTTGTATTGGATGTACTCTTTTTCATACCTACCTTTAGATTTCTGGAATTAAATTTAATGCCGCTATCGCTAGAATCACTATGTTTTTTTCAAAAATAATTTGAACCTAACAATCCCCTCGCTAGAGAGGAAAAGTACTTTTCTACCGGTAAATGAGGGAGGAAAGTTTGTAGTTTCATTGTAGGGAGTATTTTTGAGTTATGTATTATTATCTACATCAACTGTATTTAGCAAAATCACTTTTTTAATGTTTCTTAAGTAAAGGTGGTAAAAAGGCAGTTCATTTTTCAACTTCGCTTACGACTATAAGATAACCTTTCTTGGTTTTCTTAGTTTCAGTAAGTTTTTCAATTATTATTAATTATTTCGGATCGGTCAGTGACCGCGCGGTTTAAGGCGTCAGTACTTGAATCGAGGTGACTGGATCGCTGTGGGTTCGACCCCCGCAGCCGGTAGACCGTATATAAGCTATATTCGTGGAGAAATTGGCACCCTCTCTGCGGGTATGGTAGGGTGGAAGAATGTTGGCTTGGATCAATGTGAGAGATTGATACCGGTTGACATTTGACTACCCCCCTAATTAATGAGGTTTTCCAGGTTTCCCTCATTCCTGCACTGAATGGTGGTTAGGGCCTACCAACGGAAGTCGTTCCTGGGCGAAAATGTGGCCTGATTAATAATAATATGCCGCCCCCTGTCCCGCACAAGTCTTCGTCTTCTGGGCTAATCCTCGTGATTTGAATGAGGGGTAGAGATATTATTATTATTATTATTTCGTTCTTTACTTCATCTACACGGAAGCAAATACTTTTCAAACACCTTTCCAATCTTTTCCTTCGCGTTGCTTCATATGGAGCACTGATTTTGGAATGCTTTTGCAGGAAAGACTTCACTTGGCTGTTGACTTGATTTGTGTAAGGGAATATTAGAAACCAGAAACGTCTGTCTTTGTCAAATGTAATGGCTTTAATTAATATTTTCCTCAAAAGACTGTTCCATCGTTCACTGACAAGATTGGATTTCATTTTGTTAACCTTAGCAATATAAAAGGTTTGTCTTTGTGTATTGCTCTAATTAAAACATTTTTGCACAATCTTTGTTAAAAATACCATCACCCTCCAAAACAAGTTCTGCAAAAAGGCTAATTTACATTGAATTCACTTAAATCTAGTAGCAACTACTGTAACCACAATGACACAGAATAATTAAGTGCATATGCCCAATTCGATATTTCATTATTAATGGTGTAATTTATGATAACACCTGATTAGATAATAGAACAACCTGAAGTCAAAACAGATGCAACCTCCTTATATAAGATATATAAATAAATCCTATTTATGCTCTAAATGACGAAATTTCAAAATATATGCAAAATAAATTTGATCTCTACATATGAGTGAGGAACCACACTCATAGATATTTAACAGCAAACACGTTTTAGGTCATCTAGATAATCTTTATTCTGACTAATAGTCAATATTGGAGTGTTATTAATATTAAGTATTGACGTATTGATTGTATATTTATCAGTGGAGAAATTCCCATTTGCTATCAATTGAAAATTTGTAATCTAAAGTAGCAAAATCGAAACTCATAATTGGATGTTAAAGATATTATCTTAGAATGATTTGATTTCTCCTCATTTACGTAAGATTTGACTCTTAAAGTCAATGGTGGAAAAGTAAGTAAGTAAGTAAGTAAGTAGTAACATTTACGTTGATACTTAAATAAGAAAAAAAAAACCCGGAACAAATATTGTCATCAATTTTATTTTTAGATTTAGTTTTCGTTGAAGTTTGTCACATAAATGACTTTAGTTGTAACTTTGGAGCGTTATTAGATACATTTCGCTATTACAGAAAAAAAATATTAGCTGAAATAAATTGTGCCGCACAAATTTATTTGCTCGCAGTAAAACTTACATTTTCTTATTTTTCTTATCTTATTGTTCTCCACAGTATTATTTCCAGGAATAAATTGTCTTCTAGAAAATATGCTTATAAATGTACATTAATAAGAGGTTTATTTTTGTTTTTATAGTCGCTGACTAAGTAGTTTGGTTGCTATAAAAAACACAAATATTTATGCCAACGGTTGAAATGACCAAGATTAAATTGAATAATAAAGTTATGATGATGAAAGTATGTCAAAATTAATTAGTTTGTTCTTATGGATATTATTGAAATGTTAATTTTACAGTAATTTATAATTTTTAATTATAAATTTGTTAAACTTAGCCGAGTTGTTGATAATTCATTACATATTAAAATAATATAATTAATTATATGCCTATTTCAATGTTAAGTAATTAAAAAAAAATTAAATAAATAGTCATCCACAATCACTTATGCTCAAATGTAGAGAAATATATATCTCAACATCAACACGGATTTGTAAAAGGACGATCGAGGACAACAAACCTAGTCCAATATATTTCCGATGTACTAGACAGGGGTAGTCAGGTGGACCAAACATACACCGATTTTCGCGTTTGATCATCCTAACCTAGATTTATTGATTAACAAAGTACATTCTGTGGGTGTATCTGATACTTACTTACCGTTTTAGTACATACTTTACAAACCGTTTTCAATTTGTTAAGTATCGCGGCTCAGGGGTTCCTCAGGGATCCATTCTGGGGCTCTTATTTTTTATTGTATTTTTCAATGATTAGATATTAAATATTAATTATTTAATGTATGACATTTTTTATAGAGACAAAGTCAATTTCTGATTGTTGTAGATTAGATTATAACAACTAAATATACTGTCGGTGTGAAGAGAACTATTTACCATTAAATACCAGTAAATGTTTTGTTTTATTGCCGCCAGAAAAAAATGTCCAACATTTTAATTACCATTCACATGCTACTACATATTTTAAACACTGTAGCAGTTCAAGGAATTTGTTGTAACATTTTATGAAAACATATGATTTGGCGCATATATTTGCGAGGTTGTGCTTTATCGTGTAATTCTGTCGTGTATTTTTTAGGTGCAAGTGTGTTTTAGGAGTTATCAAAACTTTAATGTAAGACAAATTCCTAGAGTGCATATACAGATTCGGAAATTGCGGATCTTTACAGAGAAAGTAGAAATTGCCGCTTCATCCCAGGGAAGGTACGAAGCATAAGAGGCGCGGCTACGTGCATTGGTCTAGCATTCCCCACTACTACGGTAATCGGTTCCGTATCGCCAACGCCAATTCGCCATTGCAAATTTAACTGTCCGGTCAACTGATGCCAGTGTTGCCAGGTCTCATGCTTTTTAATAGACACAAAAAGAAATAATAAAATTATTAAAATTACTCTTTGAAATCTACCAAAACAAAGACCTAACGAGAAATAAAGGCAAAATCGAGAGCAAAATTGAATAGATAGAGGTAGGGATCTACAATATTTGGGTACTTGAAATGTCCTTTATTGTAGACTGCTCTCTTAATAATTAGCAATGAATACATAAACGGGTATGACAGTCGACGGATATGCGGTGTGTATGCTGTATTCACGCTGTATTGCAGTGATTCTAAGCTCTATTCCGTAAGCGTACCTACATTTTCTGGAAACAACAGATTTTACGACCCGTGAGTCACTCTGCGTCACGTCAACTGCACCTCAACGTTCGCCGGGCCTAACAATAAAATAAATTAGAAAGGTTACGTGGTTAATAACTTTTAAGTAAGTACCTATAAGTACCTACTTACAATGTAATATTATGATAAAATGGCATAACATAATGCCTTTTAATGAAAAAAAATAGCATTACAAAAGTAATTAAAAATTAAGCTGTGTCAAGAGGTGTTTTTTGATAAATTAAGCCATCTCATGCTTTTTTCTCCAAAACTCATGCTTCTTTGAAATTATTCTCATGCACTGAATTTTTCCCACCTGGCAATACTGCCTTATGCGAACACGCTGTGGTGGAAGTATGCGTGTAGCACTCGGTGTAGCATGACACAAATACACGCAAGCGGCAAAACACAATTCACCATCAAGATTCTCACTTTCCAAATCTGTATATCGTGAATTAGTTGTATGTTCGCAACCTCAACCTTTCAGATTCAGATATAATTGTTCGGTTCGGGATATCTAATAACTTGGAGTATTTGGGGGATCGTGTGTGGCTTCTAACAGAAGATGAGACGAGGCATATAGTTTTGTCTGGGGTAGAACGTGAGAAGGCCAAAGTGTGTTTACAGGCGTCTGATTTAGTTCAGTGACCCCATGAAATATGTATTTTATTAAATGGAGAAAATTGGTAATGTAATGTGTAATACAGATTTAAAAGCATCATTAATTAATTCACATCATAGCCGTGTTATGATTACTTGAAATAAAATTCTCTATAAGAAAATGTTTGCTACATACTTTGATTTGTTTTGTTATCGGTTTACCGATTCTTAATTTAATTTTCCACTGCTTACAGTGTTACTGGTCTAATATCAGAAGCAGGTACGGTAAGAGAAACACTCGGGAACAGCACCGAGATTTTGTGCAAATATTCTTGTGTATGTTTTGCAGTTTTGTACACTTTTTATAACTAAATATCTCAATAAAGTTTACACAATTACTAAAAAATACAGAAAATTTCCTCTACATCTACACATACAAAATCGATTTGTTTTCTTATGCAGAGTTTGCACTTTTCTTCATTCAAAATAAAATTATACTATTTTTAAACTGTAAAAAATCATAGAAAAATATTTAAAAACACACAAAACTTCATACTCCTATTATACAAATAATTTGTTGTTCACCTCTACAGCAGTTCCGAAATCTATCAACAGATGTCAGCCACTTAACTGAATCTGTATTCAAAAACCTGGGTAATTCCTGGCGTAATTCTAGGAGTTTCCGCAACACGGTCACACTGATTACATTGTTCAATTGTTTTATTCACTGCACACTAGAATATGCCTGTATTGTTTAGAGTCCAATTTATACATCCACATAACCCAATTAGAAAAAGTACAGCGGATACGTCTGAAGACATAGCATTGTATCAATTTTGGTATAAGTATATCCAGTTTGTGGCGTTCTGAAGATACTTTGCTATCCACATTTGACTTAATTAGTTGGCAGGGAAGACACATTTAGTACTCTCTAATTTTTTACACAAAATTGTCAACAATTTCCTGAATACGACCTTCTCTGGTGTCTCCAATGTTTTATCGAGTTCCTAGATTGAACTCTAGATCTAATTCTGTACTGTAGCAGCCAATTTCTCGGTCTAACATTATTACAGCATTTCCTCTCTGTTAATTCAATATTAACTATTAAATGTATGAAGATCGTCTTGATATATTTTCTCATTCGTTTAGTTTTACTAAATATTTATTTGCTCAGCCGTTCGTACTTTGCGTAGACACATATGTTTGTATATTTTATTAATTATTTATTGTACTGAATTATTTTTAGCAGTGGATGCATTTTAACAACATAACTATACTCGCGTCAAGAATTCAGACGTTACACATTTGTTTTTATTGTCAACGTAATTTTCGATATTTGGTCGCGTTAAAAACTATAATTTTTTGCAATTTAGTGCAATATATAATGCAAGCTTTTAGTGTAGTATATAGTTTTATTACTATCACTTGCAGGTTCTTAAATATTTTGATGAAAATATAATGAATTATTCATTTGTTCGTATGACGTAAGTCGTCTGAATGCTTGTCGCGAGTTATATTACTTACTTCTAGTAAAATTGGGACATCAATTTTTCCTTTAACAGTTAAAAAGTGAATTCCGAACAAATGTCGACATGTCTCGTGTAAAAAAGTTTTATTGAAAGGTACAACCAGTAAAATTCCACACCTGAACTGCTCAGACAATATAACACAATCAAAGCTGTGCCGGAAGGGCCAAACAAATATTAACACAAAAGGTCAATAAAACATTTTTAACCCCTTTGTCAGAACGAATTTCCATTTGGACGCGTCATGTTTATTGGCTTTTCCATCTTTATGGTTATTTGATTGAGTTGAATTGAATTGGTTTGAATTATGTGTCATTGTAACGTTATATGTCAAATATATGTTTATATACGTACTGTCGTACCTTCATCTGCTTGTAGATGTTACAGGGTGCGTAGTAAAAACATAAAAAGCTATAATTATTATTTTCGGTAATAAATTGTTATAAAAATACTACAATGTGACAGTATTATTTTTCACTTCGATAAATTTGTGGGAAAAATACGCAAAATACTTGTAAATATTCATATTATTTTAGTTGACATCAAAAAATCTAGAGAGTGACTAATCTCTAGCTTGTAGACAAGCGCGACGAGCGAAGCGTGCGAGGAGCAACATTTCATAGGCGTACTAAATTTGAAGACGATCAAATATAAAAAGTATATAAAAATGACAAAAATAATTGCATTACATAACATCCATTATTTTTAGTGTAGGAATAGTAATATAACAGTTTTTACCCATTTCGAGGAGTAATAATAAGAATTATTTCAAAGTTTAAAGTTTTTATCTTGTATTATCAATTACCCAAGGCCGAAAATAATAGAGAGTGACTAATTCAAAACACAGATATAAGTACGGAAGATACGGGTGACATGGCACCTAAGCGTGGCACTTGAGAAGAGTTAAAGCACACAAAGTTATCAAAATTAAATTGACGTCGGCTGAACCTCGTACATTAACAATTCTTATATATTAAAATCCGTTGTTTTTTCTCGCTCCTCCGGGCGGGCGGAAAAGTGGGTTTTGCCGCCACAAAGGCTTTTTCGCGAGCCGCGCAGTGGCGAGCCGAAGGGCGCGAAGCGCCCTTCGGTCTTTCGGTTGTCCGGTAGGCGTATTTTGGTTGGTGCTTTTACCTTTTTCGGGGCGAATTTTGCGTTTTTCCGGAGGTCCGCGGCCGCCGGTTTTCGATTTTCGCGAGGAAACGAGACAAAAGTCGAAAACCACGCCCATTATCGGAAGTCCGGAAGCCGCCCGGAGGCCGATTTCGCTCCGCGCGACGTTTTTCGGGCGAGCCCGTCGGGGACGCGGGCGCGGGCGAGTCTCCTTATTTGGTCCTTTCTCCGTCGCGACGAGGCGCTCGGCGGGCCGTTTTCCGCGTTTTTCTAGGTAAATTTTCCGTTTTTCGGAGGGTCCTCGCCGGCCGTTCTCGGCGAGAGGGATGGAGATAGCGCGGGAGGAGCTTATCGCCCGGGAATCGGAGAAACGTCAGTCGGATATGGGTAGACGTCAAACTATTTCCGATTCGATATTTTCGTATTTTCCCGCATTCCTTTCCACAAAGCCATGTCGAAACGTAAACTTTGAACCTTCTACAATGTGTCGCGTGCCTCAGATTTAGGTTTAAAATTCGATTTTATAGTGAAAATAGCGAAAGTTTTGGTCAATTACGCGTTCGGCGGCATTCGCGTGCGCTCGGCCGCCCGAAACGTCAAACGGCAAGCCGGACGGTGCGGTGCCGTTGACAGCTCCGGATAAAACTTAGGAACGTTCGCTAAACGGATCGATCGGAGGCCCGCAAAAGCCGGAAAAGGTAAATTTAAAGTCCCTAGATGCTTTCTGTTATGCGAGCGCTGGGTTTTGAATTCGAATTTGTATCGAATTTTGCGTAATACCGAACCGAGACGTGGAGAAGAGCCTGGCAATATGGCGGGTCCTCACAAAACCTTCAAAACGTTACATTTTGCAAAGTAAGTACTTTATCTCCATAAATCCATATCGAAACGTAAACTTTGAACCTTCTACAATGTGTGTCGTGCCTCAGATCTGTTTTTAAAATTCGATTTTATAGTGAAAATAGCAAAAATTTTCGTCTACTACAGAAACGTCAAATGGCGAGTGCGCGGTGACATTTCCGAATAAATCGCAGAAAATTTCGCTAAATGGGCCGACCGGAGGCCCCCAAAGGCCGAAAACGGTAAATTTGAAGTCTCTAGATACGTTGTGTTATGCGAGCGTTTGGTTTTGAATTCGTTTTCGTATCGAAATTTGCGAAAATTCTAAGCAAGATGGGGTCAAAATGACGGAAGCCATAGAACAGCTGTCAAATATTTCCATCCGGTATTGCTATTTGCATTGAACTTTGCATAAATAGAATGAATAGGTGGTATCAGTGAGCTAGACAATATGGCAGACCAAGACGGGGTCAAAATGACGGAAGCCATAGAACAGCTGTCAAATATTTCCATCCGCTATTGCTATTTGCATTGAACTTTGCATAAATAGAATGAATAGGTGGTATCAGTGAGCTAGACAATATGGCAGACTTCAAGTCGCTTCGCTTATATACAGTGCGACTCAAAAAGCTCGATGTACGGGGTGTTACGATAAAATTAACGAGAAAAAATAAAAATTACAGATTCGAGGAAATTTTGGTTTTTTCGCTTCGAGGGGTTCTGTGACGTTCGTAGGCCCGTCTTAAATGCAAAGTGTTGGAAAAATGTGAAACGTTAAAAATGTCAAAATTAAGGAACTGAACATTTTTTGGTACGAAACTTCCGTCGGGGACTCTTACCGCACTAATTATCGAAAAAATACGGGGTGTTTAAAAAATCCGAACCATTCCCTAAAAATCCTGAACATTTGTGGATTAAAATTTTTTTTTTTCTTTCTGATGAAACTTTTTACAATAGTTTGTAAAAAAACTATAAAAAATATATACTTTGGTATTATTATGTATATGAATACATACTTATGAAAAAGTACAGGGTGTAAAATAAAGAACCATTCTCTAGATCCACAAAATTTATGAAATTTATTTTTTTTTATGAAACTTTTTACGATTGTAAAAATATTATACTAATGAAAATATACAGGGTGCTTAACGAAACCAAACCATATTCTAAGAATCCCCACAATAATTCATTGAATATTTTTTTATTAACCTTTTCACGATGGTCTCTAAGAAATATATACTAATTAAAAAACTACTGGGTGTTTAAGAAAACTGAACAAATATTGAAACTCCCAAAATTCATGGAAAATTTTTTTTTATTTATTAAACTTCCATCAAGGATTTATTATGACACTCACTATCGAAGCAAATACAGAGTGTTTAATAATAACGAACCATTCTCTAAAAATTTTCAAAATTCTTGGAATTAAAAAATTCTGTTTGATGAAATTTTATACAATGTTCTGTAGGAAAAATATACTAATTAAGAAATACAGAGTGTTTAAAAATAACGAACCATTCTCTAAAAATCCTCAAAATTCATGGAATTACAAAATTCTTTTGATGAAACTTTATACAATAGTTTGTAAAAATCTATATTAATGAAAAATACAGGGGCTTTAAAAATACCGAACCGTTCCCTAAAAATCCTGAATATTTGTGGATTTAAAATTTTTTTTTCTTTCTGATGAAACTTTTTACAATAGTTTGTAAAAAAACTATAAAAAATATATACTTTGGTATTATTATGTATATGAATACATACTTATGAAAAAATACAGGGTGTAAAATAAAGAACCATTCTCTAGATCCACAAAATTTATGGAATTTATTTTTTTTATGAAACTTTTCACGATTGTAAAAATATTATACTAATGAAAATATACAGGGTGCTTAACGAAACCAAACCATAATCTAAGAATCCCCACAATAATTCATTGAATATTTTTTTATTAACCTTTTCACGATGGTCTCTAAGAAATATATACTAATTAAAAAACTACTGGGTGTTTAAGAAAACTGAACAAATATTGAAACTCCCAAAATTCATGGAATTTTTATTTATTAAACTTCCATCAAGGATTTATTATGACACTACTATCGAAGCAAATACAGAGTGTTTAATAATAACGAACCATTCTCTAAAAATTTTCAAAATTCATGGAATTAAAAATTCTTTTGATGAAACTTTATACAATGTTCTGTAGGAAAAATATACTAATTAAAAAATACAGAGTGTTTAAAAATAACGAACCATTCTCTAAAAATTTTCAAAATTCTTGGAATTAAAAAATTCTGTTTGATGAAATTTTATACAATGTTCTGTAGGAAAAATATACTAATTAAGAAATACAGAGTGTTTAAAAATAACGAACCATTCTCTAAAAATCCTCAAAATTCATGGAATTTGAAAATTCTTTTTGATGAAACTTTATACAATACTTTGTAAAAATCTATATTAATGAAAAAATACAGGGGGTTTAAAACCGAACCGTTCCTAAAAATCCTGAACATTTGTGGATTAAAATTTTTGCTCTCTGATGAAACTTTACAATAGTTTGTAAAAACTATAAAAATATATACTTAGGTATTATTATGTATATGAATACATACTTATGAAAAATACAGGGTGTAAAATAAAGAACCATTCTCTAGAAATCTAGAAATTTATGGAAGTTATTTTTTTATGAAACTTTTCACAATGGTCTGTTTGAAAACTATACTAATTAAAGAACTACTGGGAGTTTAAAAGACTGAACCAATATTGAAACTCCCAAAATTCATGGAAAATTTTTCAAAATCATTGAATTAAAAATTCTTTTGATGAAATTTTATACAATGTTCAGTAGGAAAAATATCGCAATAAAGAAATACAGACGATTTAAAAATAACGAACCATTCTCTAAAATCCTCAAAATTCATGGAGTTAAAAATTCTTTTGATGAAACATTTCACATTAGTTTGTTAAAAACTATACTAATGAAAAAATACAGGAGGTTTAAAAACCGAACCATTCTCTAAAAATCAACAAAATTCATGGAATTAAAAATTCTTTTGATGAAACTTTTACAATGTTCTGTAGGAAAAATATACTATTGAACAAATACGGGGTGTTTAAAAATGAACTGTTTAAAAATCCTGAAAATTCGTGGATTTAATTTTTTTTTGCTTTCTGATGAAACATTTTACAATAGTTTGTCAAAAACTATAAAAATATATACTTAGGTTTTATTATGTATATAAATACATACGTATGAAAAATATAGGTGTAATATAAAGAACCATTCTCTAGATCCACAAAATTTATGGAATTTATTTTTTTATGAAACTTTTCATGATTGTAAAAAATTATACTAATGAAAAATACAGGGTGTTTAGCAAAACCAAACCATTCTCTAAGAATCCTCACAATTCATAGAATATTTTCTAATGAATTTCACAATGGTCTGTAAGAAAACTATACTAATTAAAAGACTACTGGGTGTTTAAAAAAAATGAACCATTTTCTATAAACCTTCATGGAAGTATAATATTCCTTTGATAAAACTTTTAACAATGGTCTATATGGAAACTATTTTAATGAAAACAATACAGGGTGTTTAAGAAAACTGAACCAATATTGAAACTCCCAAAATTTATGGAATAAAATTATTTTTTTTGCTTCGCATGGGTTGTCGGAAGTACGAAAGACCGTTTTATATACAAAGTGTTGGAAAAATGTTGAACGTTAAAAAAATCTCAAAATTAAGAGAACTGACAATTATTTTACTCAACTTTCATCGGGGGTCTCTTAACGCACAAATTATCGAAAAATACATGGTGTTTAAAAACTAACCCTACTAAGAAAGGTCAAGTCGGCGATAGCCGACTTGCCACCTTTCTAGTTACTATATCTTAAACTCCGTTGTTTTTTCTCGCTCCCACCGGGGCGGCGAAAAAGTGGGGTTTTGCGTCCCAAAAGGCTTTTTTTGCGAGCCGCGCAGCGGCGAGCCCGGGGGCGCGAAGTCGAGTTCGGTCCCGGGGTTGTCTGTTAGGCGTATTTTGGTTGGGTCGTTTTACTTTTTTCGGGGCGAATTTTGCGTTTTTCCGGAGGTCCGCTGCCGCCGGTTTTCGATTTTCGCGAGGAAACGAGACAAAGTCGAAAACCACGCCCATTATCGGAAGTCCGGAAGCCGCCCGGAGGCCGATTTCGGTCCGCGCGACGTTTTTCACGGAGCCCGTCGGGGACGCGGGCGCGGGCGAGTCTCCTTATTTGGTCCTTTCTCCGTCGCGACGAGGCGCTCGGCGGGCCGTTTTTCGCGTTTTTCAGGTAAATTTTCCGTTTTTCGGAGGGTCCTCGCCGGCCGTTCTCGGCGAGAGGGATGGAGATAGCGCGGAGGAGCTTATCGCCCGGGAATCGGAGAAACGTCAGTCGGATATGGGTAGACGTCAAACTATTTCGGATTCGATATTTTCGTATTTTCCCGCATTCATTTCAACAAAGCCATATCGAAACGTAAACTTTGAACCTTCTACAATGTGTCGCGTGCCTCAGATTTAGGTTTAAAATTCGATTTTATAGTGAAAATAGCGAAAGTTTTGGTCAATTACACGTTCGGCGGCATTCGCGTGCGCTCGGCCGCCCGAAACGTCAAACGGCAAGCCGGACGGTGCGGTGCCGTTGACAGCTCCGGATAAAACTTAGGAACGTTCGCTAAACGGATCGATCGGAGGCCCGCAAAAGCCGGAAAAGGTAAATTTAAAGTCCCTAGATGCTTTCTGTTATGCGAGCGCTGGGTTTTGAATTCGAATTTGTATCGAATTTTGCGTAATACCGAACCGAGACGTGGAGAAGAGCCTGGCAATATGGCGGGTCCTCACAAAACCTTCAAAACGTTACATTTTGCAAAGTAAGTACCCCTTTATTTCCATAAAGCCATATCGAAACGTAAACTTTGAACCTTCTACAATGTGTCGTGCCTCAGATCTGTTTTGAAAATTCGATTTTATAGTGAAAATTACGGAAATTTGCGTCTACTACAGAAACGTCAAATGGCGAGTGCGCGGTGACATTTCCGAATAAATCGCAGAAAATTTCGCTAAATGGGCCGACCGGAGGCCCCCAAATGCCGAAAACGGTAAATTTGAAGTCTCTAGATACGTTGTGTTATGCGAGCGTTTGGTTTTGAATTCGTTTTCGTATCGAAATTTGCGAAAATTCTAAGCAAGACGGGGTCAAAATGACGGAAGCCATAGAACAGCTGTCAAATATTTCCATCCGCTATTGCTATTTGCATTGAACTTTGCATAAATAGAATGAATAGGTGGTATCAGTGAGCTAGACATTATGGCAGACCAAGACGGGGTCAAAATGACGGAAGCCATAGAACAGCTGTCAAATATTTCCATCCGCTATTGCTATTTGCATTGAACTTTGCATAAATAGAATGAATAGGTGGTATCAGTGAGCTAGACAATATGGCAGACTTCAAGTCGCTTCGCTTATATACAGTGCGACTCAAAAAGCTCGATGTACGGGGTGTTACGATAAAATTGACGAGAAAAAATAAAAATTATAGATTCGAGGAAATTTTCGGTTTTTTCGCTTCGAGGGGTTCTGTGACGTTCGTAGGCCCGTCTTAAATGCAAAGTGTTGGAAAAATGTGAAACGTTAAAAAATGTCAAAATTAAGGGAACTGAACATTTTTTTGGTACGAAACTTCCGTCGGGGACTCTTACCGCACTAATTATCGAAAAAATACAGGGTGTTTAAAAATCCGAACCATTCCCTAAAAATCCTGAACATTTGTGGATTAAAAATTTTTTTTTCTTTCTGATGAAACTTTTACAATAGTTTGTAAAAAACTATAAAAATATATACTTTGGTATTATTATGTATATGAATACATACTTATGAAAAATACAGGGTGTAAAATAAAGAACCATTCTCTAGATCCACAAAATTTATGGAATTTATTTTTTTATGAAACGTCACGATTGTAAAAATATTATACTAATGAAAATATACAGGGTGCTTAACGAAACCAAACCATACTCTAAGAATCCACAATAATTCATTGAATATTTTTATTAACCTTTTCACGATGGTCTCTAAGAAATATATACTAATTAAAAACTACTGGGTGTTTAAGAAAACTGAACAAATATTGAAACTCCCAAAATTCATGGAAAATTTTTTTATTTATTAAACTTCCATCAAGGATTTATTATGACACTCACTATCGAAGCAAATACAGAGTGTTTAATAATAACGAACCATTCTCTAAAATTTTCAAAATTCATGGAATTAAAAAATTCTTTTTGATGAAACTTTATACAATGTTCTGTAGGAAAAATATACTAATTAAAAAATACAGAGTGTTTAAAAATAACGAACCATTCTCTAAAAATTTTCAAAATTCTGTTTGATGAAATTTTATACAATGTTCTGTAGGAAAAATATACTAATTAAGAAATACAGAGTGTTTAAAAATAACGAACCATTCTCTAAAAATCCTCAAAATTCATGGAATTTGAAAATTCTTTTTGATGAAACTATATACAATAGTTTGTAAAAATCTATATTAATGAAAAATACAGGGGGTTTAAAAATACTGAACTGTTCCTAAAAATCCTGAACATTTGTGGATTAAAAATTTTTTTCTTTCTGATGAAACTTTTACAATAGTTTGTAAAAACTATAAAAATATATACTTTGGTATTATTATGTATATGAATACATACTTATGAAAAATACAGGGTGTAAAATAAAGAACCATTCTCTAGATCCACAAAATTTATGGAATTTATTTTTTTTATGAAACTTTTCACGATTGTAAAAATATTATACTAATGAAAATATACAGGGTGCTTAACGAAACCAAACCATACTCTAAGAATCCCCACAATAATTCATTGAATATTTTTTATTAACCTTTTCACGATGGTCTCTAAGAAATATATACTAATTAAAAACTACTGGGTGTTTAAGAAAACTGAACAAATATTGAAACTCCCAAA
This sequence comes from Monochamus saltuarius, assembly GCA_025584915.1. NCBI lineage: Eukaryota > Metazoa > Arthropoda > Insecta > Coleoptera > Cerambycidae > Monochamus > Monochamus saltuarius. The sequence goes on along the minus strand of CM046721.1, from coordinate 115,154,655 downwards.
ATTCATGGAAATTTTTTTATTTATTAAACTTCCATCAGGATTTATTATGACACTCACTAACGAAGCAAAAACAGAGAGTGTAATAATAACGAACCATTATCTAAAAATACTCAAAATTAATGGAATTAAAAATTCTTTTGATGAAACTTTATACAATGTTCTGTAGGAAAAATATACTAATTAAGAAATACAGAGTGTTTAAAAATAACGAACCATTCTCTAAAAATTTTCAAAATTCTTGGAATTAAAAAATTCTGTTTGATGAAATTTTATACAATGTTCTGTAGGAAAAATATAATAATTAAGAAATACAGAGTGTTTAAAAATAACGAACCATTCTCTAAAAATCGTCAAAATTCATGGAATTTGAAAATTCTTTTTGATGAAACTTTATACAATACTTTGTAAAAATCTATATTAATGAAAAAATACAGGGGGTTTAAAAACCGAACTGTTCCCTAAAAATCCTGAACATTTGTGGATTAAAATTTTTTTTTGCTCTCTGATGAAACTTTACAATAGTTTGTAAAAACTATAAAAATATATACTTAGGTATTATTATGTATATGAATACATACTTATGAAAAATACAGGGTGTAAAATAAAGAACCATTCTCTAGAAATCTAGAAATTTATGGAAGTTATTTTTTTATGAAACTTTTCACAATGGTCTGTAAGAAAACTATACTAATTAAAGAACTACTGGGAGTTTAAAAGACTGAACCAATATTGAAACTCCCAAAATTCATGGAAAATTTTTCAAAATCATTGAATTAAAAATTCTTTTGATGAAATTTTATACAATGTTCCGTGAGGAAAAATATCGCAATAAAGAAATACAGACGATTTAAAAATAACGAACCATTCTCTAAAAATCCTCAAAATTCATGGAGTTAAAAATTCTTTTGATGAAACATTTCACATTAGTTTGTTAAAAACTATACTAATGAAAAATACAGGAGGTTTAAAACCGAACCATTCTCTAAAAATCAATCAACAAAATTCATGGAATTAAAATATTCTTTTGATGAAACTTTTACAATGTTCTGTAGGAAAATATACTAATGAAAAATACGGGGTGTTTAAAAACCGAACTGTTCCCTAAAAATCCTGAAAATTCGTGGATTTAAATTTTTTTGCTTTCTGATGAAACTTTTACAGAAAAAACTATAAAAATATATACTTTGGTATTATTATGTATATAAATACATACGTATGAAAAATATAGGTGTAATATAAAGAACCATTCTCTAGATCCACAAAATTTATGGAATTTATTTTTTTATGAAACTTTTGTGATTGTAAAAATTATACTAATGAAAAATACAGGGTGTTTAGCAAAACCAAACCATTCTCTAAGAATCCTCACAATTCATAGAATATTTTCTTATGAACACAATGGTCTGTAAGGAAACTATATTAATTAAAAGACTACTGGGTGTTTAAAAAAAATGAACCATTCTCTATAAACCTTCATGGAAGTATAATATTTTCTTGATGAAACAACGGTCTATATGGAAACTATTTTCATGAGAACAATACGGGGTGTTTAAGAGAATCGAATCATTTTAAAAATCATAAATACTTGAATTTAAAAAGTCTTTTTGTTTTTGTTGAAAATTTTTATGATAGTTTGTAAAAAAACTATAAAAAATACATCCTTAGGTATTATTATGTAGCTATATAAATACATACTTATGAAAAAATACAGTGTGTAAAATAAAGACCAATTCTCTAGATCCACAAAATTTATGGAATTTAATTTTTTTTATGAAACTGTTCACGATTGTAAAAAAAATATACTAATGAAAAAATACGGGGTGTTTAACAAAACCAAACCATTCTCTAAAAATCCTCACAATTCATGGAATATTTTCTAATGAAACTTTTCACAACGGTCTGTAAGAAAACTATACTAATTAAAAACTACTGGGTGTTTAAAAACCGACCGTTCTCCAGAAACCTTCATGGGAGTATAATATTCCTTTGATGAAACTTTTAACAATGGTCTATATGGAAACTATTTTAATGAAAACAATACAGGGTGTTTAAGAAAACTGAACCAATATGTTGAAACTCCCAATATTCATGGAATAAATTTATTTTTTTGCTTCGGATGGGTTGTCGGATGTACGAAAGACCGTTTTATATACAAAGTGTTTGAAAAATGTTGAACGTTAAAAAAATCTCAAAATTAAGAGAACTTACAATTTTTTTTTACTCAACTTCCATCGGGGGTCTCCTAACACACTAATTATCGAAAAAATACATGGTGTTTAAAAAAAACTAACCCTACTCAAGAAAGGTCAAGTCGGCGATAGCCGACTTGCCACCTTTCTAGTTCTTATATATTAAAATCCGTTGTTTTTTCTCTCTCGCGAAAAAGTGGCGTTTTGCCTTACCTAAGGCTTTTGAGGCGAGCCGCGCAGCGGCGAGCCCGGGTGCGCGAAGCCGAGTTCGGTCCTTCGGTTGTCCGGTGGGCGTATTTTGGTGATTCCTCTTTACCTTTTTCGGGGCGAATTTTGCGTTTTTCCGGAGGTCCGCGGCCGCCAGTTTTCCATTTTCGCGCGGATGTCGCGAAAAAAAGAGATGGATATAGCCGGGAATTCGAGAAACGTCAGTCAGATATGGGTAGACGTCCAACTATTTCGGATTCGATATTTTCGTATTTTCCCGCATTCGTTTCACAAAGCCATGTCGAAACGTAAACTTTGAACCTTCTACGATGTGTCGCGTGCCTCAGGTTTGAGTTTAAAATTCGATTTTATAGTGAAAATAACGAAAGTTTTACTCAATTACACGTTCGGCGGTATTCGCATTCGCTCGGCCGTCCTAAACGTCAAACGGCTACCAGGACGGTGCACGGCCTGTGACAGCTCCCGATAAAACTTAGGAACGTTCGCTAAAAGGGTCGATCGGAGGGCCGCCAATGCCAGAAAAGGTATGTTTAAAGTCTCTAGATACTTTCCGTTATGCGAGCCCTGGATTTCGAGTTCGTTTTTCCATAAAAATTTGCTTAAATCCAAACCGAGACGGGGAGAAGAGCCTAGCAATATGGCGGGTCCTCACAAAACCTTCAAAACGATTACATTCTGAAAAGTAAGTACCCCTTTATTTCCATAAAGCCATATCGAAACGTACACTTTGAACCTTCTACAATGTGTCGTGTGCCTCAGGTTTAGGTTTAAAATTCGATTTTATAGTGAAAATAGCAAAATTTTCGTCGACTACAGAAACGTCAAATGGCGAGTGCGCGGTGACATTTCCGAATAAATCGCAGAAAATTTCGCTAAATGGGCCGACCGGAGGCCCCAAAGGCCGAAAACGGTAAATTTGAAGTCTCTAGATACGTTGTGTTATGCGAGCGTTTGGTTTTGAATTCGTTTTCGTATCGAAATTTGCGAAAATTCTAAGCAAGACGGGGTCAAAATGACGGAAGCCATAGAACAGCTGTCAAATATTTCCATCCGCTATTGCTATTTGCATTGAACTTTGCATAAATAGAATGAATAGGTGGTATCAGTGAGCTAGACAATATGGCAGACCAAGACGGGGTCAAATGACGGAAGCCATAGAACAGCTGTCAAATATTTCCATCCGCTATTGCTATTTGCATTGAACTTTGCATAAATAGAATGAATAGGTGGTATCAGTGAGCTAGACAATATGGCAGACTTCAAGTCGCTTCGCTTATATACAGTGCGACTCAAAAAGCTCGATGTACGGGGTGTTACGATAAAATTAACGAGAAAAAATAAAAATTACAGATTCGAGGAAATTTTCGGTTTTTCGCTTCGAGGGGTTCTGTGACGTTCGTAGGCCCGTCTTAAATACAAAGTGTTGGAAAAATGTTAAACGTTAAAAAAATGTCAAAATTAAGGGAACTGAACATTTTTTTGGTACGAAACTTCCGTCGGGGGACTCTTACCGCACTAATTATCGAAAAAAATACGGGGTGTTTAAAAAATCCGAACCATTCCCTAAAAATCCTGAACATTTGTGGATTAAAAATTTTTTTTTTCTTTCTGATGAAACTTTTACCATAGTTTGTAAAAAAACAATAAAAAATATATACTTTGCTATTATTATGTATATGAATACATACTTATGAAAAAATACAGGGTGTAAAATAAAGAACCATTCTCTAGATCCACAAAATTTATGGAATTTATTTTTTTTATGAAACTTTTCACGATTGTAAAAATATTATACTAATGAATATATACGGGTGCTTAACGAAACCAAACCATACTCTAAGAATCCCCACAATAATTCATAGAATATTTTTTTATTAACAAATTAACGATGGTCTCTAAGAAATATATAATAATTAAAAAACTACTGGTTGTTTAAGAAAAATGAACAAATATTGAAACTCCCAAAATTCATGGAAAATTTGTTTTTATTTATTAAACTTCCATCAAGAATTTATTATGACACTCACTATCGAAGCAAATACAGAGTGTTTAATAATAACGAACCATTCTCTAAAAATTTTCAAAATTCATGGAATTAAAAATTCTTTTGATGAAACTTTATACAATGTTCTGTAGGAAAAATATACTAATTAAAAATACAGAGTGTTTAAAAATAACGAACCATTCTCTAAAAATTTTCAAAATTCTTGGAATTAAAAATTCTGTTTGATGAAATTTTATACAATGTTCTGTAGGAAAAATATACTAATTAAGAAATACAGAGTGTTTAAAAATAACGAACCATTCTCTAAAAATCCTCAAAATTCATGGAATTAGAAAATTCTTTTGATGAAACTTTATACAATAGTTTGTAAAATCTATATTAATGAAAAATACAGGGGTTTAAAAATACTGAACTGTTCCCTAAAAATCCTGAATATTTGTGGATTTAAAATTATTTTTTCTGATGAAACTTTTACAATAGTTTGTAAAAACTATAAAAATATATACTTTGGTATTATTATGTATATGAATACATACTTATGAAAAATACAGGGTGTAAAATAAAGAACCATTCTCTAGATCCACAAAATTTATGGAATTTATTTTTTTATGAAACTTTTCACGATTGTAAAAATATTATACTAATGAAAATATACAGGGTGCTTAACAAAACCAAACCATTCTTTAAATATCCTCACAATTCATGGAATATTTTCTAATGAAACTTTTCACAACGGTCTGTAAGAAAACTATACTAATTAAAAACTACTGGGTGTTTAAAACCGACTGTTCTCTAGAAAGCTTCATGGAAGTATAATATTCCTTTGATGAAACTTTTAACAATGGTCTATATGGAAACTATTTTAATGAAAACAATACAGGGTGTTTAAGAAAACTGAACCAATATTGAAACTCCCAATATTCATGGAATAAATTTATTTTTTTGCTTCGGATGGGTTGTCGGATGTACGAAAGACCGTTTTATATACAAAGTGTTGGAAAAATGTTGAACGTTAAAAAAGTCTCAAAATTAAGAGAACTGACTAATTTATTTTACTCAACTTCCATCGGAGGTCTCTTAACGCACTAATTATCGACAAAATACATGGTGTTTAAAAACTAACCCTACTCAAGAAAGGTCAAGTCGGCGAATGCCGACTTGCCACCTTTCTAGTTTACTTTAAATGTGGCACCTGTGTCATCCCCTCTACAAATTAGAATACCGTCCTTATGGACGGCGATTGCCCACTACCACCTACCTACCTGATGTGCACTCCGCAGATATCACACACTTGTCCTCATGGACACGAAATTCACGGATTTTTGTACGAATTTTGCAGCTTCTGTTTTAATTATTTATGACGGGAAAATCTCAACTTTTGACAATTGCAATTTGCGAAACTGTCAAACACTACAAATATTATATTGACCCTTCCATTATTATGTGGTGTTAATAAATTTGTTTTGAGCTTCTGATTATCTACCATGGCAGTTTCATGATGAAAATGATCGAAAATGTTATAGGTAGTTGACAAAATTTGTTACAAAAATAGAGATTTTTCCACCCTTAAACAAATCACGCAAACATTTGTGAATTCCTCATTCAAAAGGACAAAAGGCTTTAGAATACATAAACACTATTTACTATTGGTTACTAGCACTGTCACTATAACACACATTAACACTTATTATATCCTATCGTACCTACTGCTTTCCGTATGACCTTCGTACGTCCATTTTTCGTCAAAATTTAATATATTCTTGGATCCAGATTCTTATTTTTTAATATTTATTTTAAATAGTTTCTTCGCCATATCACTATTTCGTCCTTTCTATCAGTATACTCTTCTTGATTTCATTTATACGGACTAAGTTTCATCTTGTAAGATATACCTAGCAATAGATTTTTTTTTGTCGAAAACTCATTTTAAAAATACAATCTTCCTTCCGCGGGTTTCCATCACTTTCCGTTTCACAGTTGTACTTCTTTACCACATCTTTATTTGCACATATATGCTATTCACGTACAATTTTGTTGATGAAATACATATTTCAACATCACTTACACCCATAATTTGACCTCGCGCTCTAAGCTCTTCATAGTCATGTCATCACCCGATATTCCTCACTTGTTAAATTAGGACGATTTTGAGAATACGTTGTAAAGCTTGAATTATTCTCCATTCTTAAGAACACTAATAAAATTTACATTTATAATTAAATTAGCGAAAATATATACCCGAAATTTTGCCCGCCCGAACGATATACCCGCCCATGATAGCGCTGGAAATGAAACAGTTGGATCCGACAATTCGTTGCAGCCAATCAAAAGCTGCAGCGCATGCATACTTACTGCAGCAGAAGCTGTGTAATTGGTTATGCTCTCAGAGATATGCGGCACACGATTTTGTAGGAAAACTATACAGGCTGCATGTATATTTCTTTGTTTTGACTGCTATAAATTGTGAGCAGGTTTACGAGTATAACCTGAGTCACTCTCTAGATTTTTGGAAGTCTACTGTAGCTAAAATCAAGTTACCCCACATCGTTAGTTAGTAGGTACGCGTTGAAAAAGAAAACGAAACTAAATATCAGTTTGTTGTATTTTTAGAGAAATTGACCTTCATTATTTTTTTACTAGGATCAAAAATGGCGTACCTATAGCTCGTGGCGTTTGTTTACGAAACATCAGGTAGATGTACTAACAGAAGTCGAAAGAAATTGACAATTTATTTCTCAAATTGATTTTATTGTTCAGAAATTGAAAATATAAGACTTTACGAAAGAAAATAATATACATAACAAAGGAAGGATAATATACAATGTACCTACGAATAGACCTAGCTATACCTGTAAACATTTATTTAATAGTTTCCAGAAAAAAACAATTCTTTCAAAAAAGTACATAGCAACTGTGAAAATGAAGTTGAAAATATAGCGTGTTAAATTGAATCATGCAAGTATACAAAGTGATTGATAACTTATCCAAAAAAAATGTACAGGGGACTTACAAATCCATTTTTATAAAAAATAAAAAGAGCAGTTGGAAAATAATTCCAATATACGCTTCTGCACGGCAGAATTTTCCAAGGAAAGAAATAAATAAAATTTTATATAAGGAAATTTAACTGCTTTTGCTGCTACTGTTATTATTAACTAATACAATTAATTTGTGATTTTAATTAATAAAATAATTTGACATATCTAATGCCACAACAGTTCAGTTTTGTCCACTAACGTGTAAACATATTTGGGCCGTCTTATCCAGTTTCTAGGAAATAACACGAATGTTTCTGGTTCTTGTCCGTTTTGAATACGTAAGTTATTGGCAACAATAATTATGATACGTTCGCGTAAATCATCAATAGTCTTCGTTAGAAATAATCTCGTTGAATCGTGTGCGGTTTTTCAGAATCCCAAACATGATTGAGTATTATGATTGTTATAGGTACCGGGTGTCCAGCGTAACGCTCTCACTCGATTTGTGGTTTTAATGTCATAGTTACAAACAAATGTCAAATACAAAAATTGTGTCATTTTTATAGATGATTCGACGTGCCTTAGAAAAAAAAAACAATAGAACATCGAATTAAAACCATTATTTACCGAAGTTCAAATTTTTTGAATGCAACATCCTATGTATTTTTTTAAGTTGCTTTCTAATAAACATCAGAAATATCAGTTTTTATATGAAAATTTATAACTTTTTTTTTGTTAAAATTGAACACATGTGATACGTAATGAGAACACCTACTTAACTAATACTTTTCTAACCTTTTCTTAATTTTTCATAAATTGTATTTTGATTCATATGGTATATTTCTCCCCTAACATAGTCATTTTAAGGGAAAAAATTGAATACTTTGCTTGTGATCATATAAATTGTTCTAGAAATTGAACACCTTGTATATAAAATAAGAAAATGGTAATAATTTTAAGAGACCAAAGCAATGATAATGTTTTTTTATAAAAATTACAAGATGCAATCGTGATTGACTTGTACTACAAGTATAGATACAAATCATATTATTGCTATTTAACTGTATTATTGTGTTGTGAAAAGACTAAAATATTCTTTTTTATACATATCCAATACATACTATTTACAAATAAATTTTAAAATACGTGATGATATATAATTTTATCTCTGTTTCAAGAAATTGTCTCGTCAATTTGGTAAATTCTCCACTTCCTCGAAATTAGATGATTTTAAAACACTGGCGTATTTGCATCACTGAGTTTCAAGTAATCTATGAAACTTATCGCGAGACCCTTATATAAACATCGTAGAAAACATACCCAAACGCGGATCGAATACTGTCACACGTGACTAGATTGTGTAATGGAATTGCATTTAAATGAGGCAAAAACATCGTTTTCTGCAGTAAAATATTGTAAGGGAGAAAGCAGCGTTTTAGGCGGTGGTACTAAAGTTTCTATGTTATTTTCTTATACAGGATGCGCCAACTTAAACAGACTTGTTTTCTCGGTCGATAAAAAAGTTATGCAAGAATGGTCGATACATACCTACATACCTTCCGTAATATTAGTTAACTACATTATTTCTAGTAACTGAAGACAGAATAGTACAGAAATTCGGAAAATACTAAGTAAACAAACGAAATTCTACGCCTATGAAAGATTTAGTTTTATTCCCGGATCTTGGCATTTCGATATTGACAGACGAGTTCTTTATACTAAAATGCACGCAATACCCTGTTAAAAGAAGTAATAAGAAAAAAGACAAATACAGTTCAAAGTCGCATGTATATCCAATCTCTTAGCAAGGTATTAGATTCCCTTTCTTTTTGTTTTTTGAGATTTCAGATTGGGATTACTTTAGAACTTTTTACTTTGTTCGCATAATTTCGTTTCGGATAATATCTGAACTAGATAAAACGATGTCTGGATGTCCCTACATTGTCCCAAAGCAAAAATTCAAAAGTAAAGTGTTTGCTTGTTAAAGTAAATATCTAAACTTTAATTTAGTTTTTGCAAAGTAAGTTCAATTTCCTTTGCGACATACAGGATAGTCTGTTTTTCATGGCTCGCCATTGGCATATCGTAAACCGTAAAATATACAGGGTAGTCCAAATTAGAAAAAAGCTTTGCCTTTTTGGATGATCATTAAAAGGAACAGATCCTAGATATCTGCTGCCAGTGCTAGAATATTGTGGAAAAACTGAAAATAGCGATTTTTGAAAATGCCATCGTCATTATTTCTCAACAGAAATAGATGAAACTTGGCACAGGAGAATAAGAATATACGAAATATTTCGTCGAAAGAAAATTTTAACCACGTGCTTAGGAAGGCCTAAAAAACAATAAAAAAATTATTCCAGAATTTCAGCTCGATATTTAAAAAAATGGGGCAAGTCGGCGCCTATGATAAACATCGACAGCGATGGCTTAGATTCAGATAAAGTTTACATCTATCAACAATATCTGCTACCATGCGGTCGTTTTTTTGCATCATTTTTAAATGCAGGAACGACAAAAATTAACATTTCTATTAGTAATAATACCTGATAGATAGGTAGGTAACAGTTAATCCAGTTAGCTCCACTATTTTGCATTCGTTTTTCATTATTTCGTTACAAACTGGCAAAACTACAACATTTTTATTCATTATAATCACTCACTACCGATAAAACACACTTCCTGTAGGTACAGCTAGATAAAATACCTATTTATTATAACAAAATCGAACAAAAGGAATAGATAATAGAAAACTTTTAATGTACCCGCGGCAGTCTTGTCCCATAATCTAGAAAACCAAACCGGCGAACTATATTGTGGGAAAGTATCTGCACCCGACACAAATTTCTTTATTTAATAACTATAAAACGTTTAAAAATTAAAAAGGCGCTAAAAACTGAAAAAGAACACAAAACTACAACGTAAACACGTGGTAAACACAGGAATTAAATTATGACATGACGGGAAATTTTACCGTCGTGTTTTTAGTTGCCTACGTTGCCTACTCTCAATCTGTACACGTGTAGTGGACGGCGTTAAATAAGGAATTAAAATAATTTCGAAAAAAAAAACAATTTTCGCTTTATAAATAAGTTTGGAATTTTTTGAGTGGTGATTCCGTTAATTCTTACCCCCTCTTAAAATATTTGTACTTAGTCATAGTTAACACTGCATACATTAAAAATAGTAACATTTTGAGAGCATTTTCGATCAATAAAGTGTAGTACATAGAAAATATATATTAACTTATAGTGAATTGTGTAATAGTCAGCATTTCCATTATCTTTCCTTACCTTTACCTTTTCTTTGTTTGTGTCTGTATTATTATAGAAAATCTAGCTGAGTCAACAATTAGCTAAGTCATTTTGATTCTTAGTTCGTTTATAGGCTATACAGGGTGTCCCAGTGTGAGCGTACAAAAATTTAGCATGGGGTAGACCAGACTAAAATAAGAATAAAATTCTTAAAAAAAAATCTCTAATGCACGCCTAGAGAGTTACAGGGTGTTATTTTGCATGTATTTTTCTGCATAAATTAATGCAGTCGGTACCTTGGACTCAATTTACTTGAAAATGGTTGATTTTAGAGCTGTGTAACAAGAGCATCTTTTTTATTCAGAATTGGTCACTGATTAAGGAGAATTAAGTCAATTCACAAAAAAGTAGGATGTGCAAGAGTTATGAAGACAAAATCATAAGGAATAGTAGGCCTAGGCCACCAAACATCAAGTAATCTTAATGACCTTTAATTGTATAATGTACCCGTCACCCAAAAATTATCTAAATCAGAGAAATTTTTTCTATAAGAATTTTATTCTTATTTTGGTCTGATCTACCCCGTATAGTAGTGTTACGCATCATACAGTCCACAGTTTTTATAGTAAGTCGAAACAAAATTATTGTATTGCATTCTTCAAATAAAATAGTATTGTACATATTACTGTACTTATAATTTTATTCTACATACAATGTTACTGTCAAGAACGTTCATAAAAAACAATTGAATGTTGCATAACTGAAACTAGTGGTCGTAGAAATTTTCTTCCGTCGAAAACCGCCTTCTCGTGTATTCTTATCCCTTGACCAAATTTCAACTCTTTCTGCCTCTCTGTATATCTTACGATTTCCAATATGCCAATGGTGAGCCTTGAAAAACGGCCCCCCTTGTATACCGTTTCGTAAAAGAGTCATTTAGAATCTTTAGTACCAATGATCTTTTTATTATTTATTAATCAATATAACGCTATACTCTAGCTCGCCGCAAGATAAAGGTTTCCAGTCCGAATCAGTATCACATTTTATTTAAATTATAACGGCTTAACTTGTCTGTTACACGTTGCCTACCACTAGTAGTATAGCTGTTATTTTGGAGACTTATAAAATGTCTTAATGCTAGGAGAAAATAAAATATTGTACTAACAAAGCTATATTTCGTAAGGACTGAAAAATAACAATCTGAGTTTAAGTGGTATTTGCCACTGAAGATACGAACAATAAGTAACAAAATATATTTTATCTTATCATAATTTACCGCAGTATAATAATAACGATAACTATAAGTGTCGAATTAATTTTGCTATTTGATAAAATTGATAACAAAATTAAGAAATCAATTAAATAAATACATACTTTATGAGTGACGTTAAACTATTAATTGTAAAACTACAACCATCAATAGAAGAGACGAAGAAAATACAAATTGAACAGCGCCACTTACTTTACATTCTTTTTGCCAGGTTTCAGTATCAACATTTATAGATTCCAAATTCGTTTTAAAATCATTAAATGCGCAGTCGAACTCACAGTTATTCAAGGAAAGCTGCTCATATGAGTCTGTACTATTTTTCTTATATAAAACGTTAACAAAATACTCTTGCTTGGTATTTCTCCACAGTTCCCAAATTACTGTTGAAGCAAATTCAGGTGGATAATTATCAAAAACTTGCATACCACCCAGAACGCCAGCTATCGTTCCGTCGTGTGCTGACAACATTAAAAATTTGCTAACATCTGTAGCATTGTTAACAACATCATCAAAGTAACCCATAAGGTAATTGAAAAAGGGACCAGAGCTCAGTCTTCTTAATTCCTCAGAATATGTTGACTGGGCATATCCTAGTCCAGCTAAATAAGTCAGTTGATCTTGATCTATTTCATCAACCCATGAAGGTAAATACGATTCGTTATGATTGCGATAAATATAAAGAACTTCGAAAATCATTCGTATCTTTCCTACAGAAGACACTTCCATGCCAGTAAAATTGGACAAGTTTTCCAACAGCTTGCTGTTTTCTTTGTAAATGTTCTTGAAAATGTCTGATGTCTCTAGTTTTGCTAGCAGTTGATAGAATTTCTTGCAGTCTACATCCATGCCAAATATGAGATCATCTGTTTCCCACAGATGAACTGGGATAGGTTCCCAGGGTAAATCGTCCTCCCATGTTTGGGATGCGGTTGGTGGGTAGAGTCCGGCTAGATTTGCTTCTGCTGACATCAGCGTTCGGTCTACATCAGTGGAGTACACTCGGATGTCTTTCGGAGAGTAGTCTGCTGGTAAGAAAGTATTATAACGTGTTCTTAGCCATTTTCCTAAATTGTACTGTCGTAAAATTCCTTTCTAAAAAGGAAAAATATTATGGTTAAGTTGAATCATCACGAATCGAAATTAATATACTGGGTGAATCAGTAATTAGTTTTAAGAGAAGACAGGGATAAATGAGTATAATACGAATACGCGATTTAAAAAATGTTTAAATACATATTTACGCCGCAAAAACATATTTTCAAACCATTATTTTAACCCCTTTTTCAGATAGTTATTTCACGCGACGTTGCCAAATTTAAATATTTTTCTATAGTACCTATACTTATTGTAATATGTAATTAATGCTATACATTTCGTTTTTAAATTATGCAATTAACATAAATTAAGTTTCAACACAAAAAATATTTAATATTGAAATTACAAAACTCCAATGGCTCAAAATAAAATATTCACATTTCATTAGATAAATAGTGAAATAAAATCCAATACTAACTAGGTTAAATTATTAAGAGAGGCTGAAACGTTTTTTATATTTAAATACAGACAGTAATACAAAATCCACGTTCTGCCAACAAAAAAACAGTCCGAGACTAACATCCATATTCAGTGATCAACAATCCGGCAATCCGAGTCTTGACCACGGTCTATTACAGACCGGCATCTTAACGTCGGCTCCATTGACGACGAGGTCCCAGATTTCATTTTTTGTAGATGACTGCGCATTTAGTCGTGCGCATCAAGGGGCACGGTGATTTGTCTCCCACTTTATCGTGTGCAAATGAATTTCGTTGGTGTTCATTACGCATTTAGTCGCATGTAACCGCTGAAACCTGGAAATAAACTGTGGCCTTGATCTACCATATTTAGGTCAATAACCATGTTTTTAATATCTACTCAATGACAAGCGCTGCAAAGTTCCAAAAAGAAACATTTTTATAAACACCCGGTGTAGTCAATAGGAAATCATGAGGATTTTCTAATAAATGCCAACTGCATTTATCAGCGCCGACGGACAGGCGGAATAAGTCGAACATCGTTTGGGTCCGTTTTCCTATGCAGGCGAGCCCGCCGTCGACTTGATCTGAAACAGATGCACGCGGCCCGACTTCTAGCCCTCTTCGTCCATCAACCATTATTTTCACGTGATAGAGGGTGAATTTTATGTGTTTGGGTCGCCAGAGTAGTTTATAGTTATTATAAAAATGCAATTCAAGTTGAGTAAACTGAAGTAGTGTAAGGCCTCAGTTGTCATCTACTGAACAGAGCCGTGGAATAATTTATAAAAAACATTTTAATAGATATTTGCGTATTCCATGTTCGTCTGTATTATTCAGAATCTACTGATCATGAGTACTAGATTTGATTCTGATTCAAATAAATAATCAAATGCGATTTGGGAATATCAGCGCACGTGTTCAACTTGATTCTGCTTTCAAGAATATAACGAAAAGATGACAAAAAAATAGATATGTTTTTAATGTTTTATCCAAAGTTATTACTGTAAAAAATTTTGCAAAGCTTTTGAATTGTATTGCGAGGGCATGATGAATGAATTTTACGTCAGAACTTGACAAAATACTAAATGAATACCTTAAAAATGCAACAATTTTTAAAGGTACCTCAAAGAATATACAAAATGCATACATTTTAGATTTCAAACAAGAAGTTTGTCATTAGAAAAAAATGTATCACTTCAATATCGAAGGTCTTGAGTGGTAACGCTGCTGGACCTCTATATAACTTCAATACTCGTACGCGTCATCAGAAAGTTTGTAGCGTGCCAGGAGCGTCGTGTTAGGGATTGTTATGAGTAGATTTGTTTATCTTTTAATAGATCGAGTAAAAATTGTTTTTTCCCGATACTCTGTCTCTATTAGGCCTTCCGAATACGTGGTTAAAATTAATGACATTATGACTGAATCACCCTGTATATCATGAATCGAAATTAATATATACAGAAAAATATATATATATTACAGACTTAGAAAACTTACATTTAGTAATTGCCCATAACCTTGTGGCCAGTAGGAACTGCTGTGGTAAGGATCATTTGGAAAGGATGAAATTGGTGATCTATCTCCATGCCTGTATAACTAAAAACCAAGTATTAGAACCAACGTTTTTTACATGACATCTAAAACTTACTACTACTACAGAAACCAGTTCATTTTCAGGATCACTTATTTTACAATCTTCTTGCCATGTTGCATCATCAACATTTATCGATTTTAAACTCATTTGAAAGTCATCAAATCCACAGTTGAATTCGCAGTTATCGAGAGTAATCTCATCATAAGCATCCGTACTGTTTCTTTTATATAAAACATTAATATAGTATTCCTTCTCGGTATTTTGTCTTAACTCCCATATAACAGTTGAAGCGAATTCTGGAGGATGGTAGTCAAAGGCTTGCATGCCCCCCAAAACAGTAGATATGGTCGAGTCATGTCCAGATAACATTAAAAATTTCGTAGCATCAGTGACGTTATGAATAGTATCATTGAAATGATTGATAAGATAATTGAAGAACGGTCCAGCTCTGAGTCTTCTAAGTTCCTCTGTAAATGTTGATTTCCCGAACTCTAATCCGGCTAAATATGTTAATTTGTCCATATCTATCTCGTCCACCCAAGCGGGTATATAAGACTCATTATGGTTGCGGTAAACGTAAAAGACATCACTAATCGTTGCTACTTGGCCTAAAGAAGAAATCTCCGACCCAGTAAAGTTGGATAATTTTTCGAAAAAGTCACTGTTATTCGCATAGATCTGCTTGAAGAAATCTGTGGCTTCAAGTTCGCTTTGAAGCTTGTCGAACTTGGGACAATTGCTGTTCATCGCAAATATAGGATCATCTGTCGCCAATAAATGAACTGGTATGGGTTCCCAAAGGAAATCGTCTTCCCATATTTGGGACTCAGTTGGAGGATAGAGACCAGCAAGATTAGCCTCTGCAGACATCAGAGTTCGGTCTACGTCAGTTGAATATACTCGAATGCCATTCGGAGAGTAATCTGCTGGTAAAAAGGAGCCATAACGCGTTCTTAACCACTTTCCTAAGTTGTATTGTCGTAAAATTCCTTTCTAAAAGTCAAAGACATAATAAATATTTAACCAATTTTTGCCATAGAAGAAACTTACAGTTAATAATTGCCCATAGCCTTCTGGCCAATAGGAACTGTTGTAGTAAGGATCGTCTGCGAAGGATGCGGTTGGTGATCTGTCTCCATGCCTGTACAACTGAATAATACGAATTAATACAAACATGTGAATATGAGTCATCTGAAACTTACCACAACTACAGAAATTAACTGATCTTCGGTTTCTTGGTGGTCACTGTCTATGACAAATATATGTTTACTTGAGCAAATTCCAATAAGCAGACATAAAGTTAAGGTAAATGCTGGGTTTGTCATTTTTTCGCAGGGAACATGAAGAGTGAAGTGTATTAAAATAGACGACTTTGAATTTTCAAGTAGGTTTTATAAGAGAAATCAAAATATAAAAGATATATCACGATGCTACAGAGTGATTAAACATTATCTAAAACTGCTGAATTGATTAGTAGATAACTACGTACTAACCTGATATTGAGCATTCTCATTTCTTATCCAGTCACGATATTTATAATTGAATAAAAGGTAGAAATAGAGTGACTATTTTTATATGTCTACGTTTCCATCTACATTATACTGGTAACATAGTATATTATGTAAATGAGTGTGAGTTTGGGTCGCCCTGTACATCAGCCAGGAATACAGAAAATAATAAGAATGCAAACATTTTGTTTTAGATATTTATTGAAAGCAACCTTGTTTATGGAATTGTTCCTTAGCATACCTAGATATATATTAGCTTAAATACCTATATAAAAACGAGCACTATGATACACTTTTGCAGATGGTAATGGTTAATTTTTAATATTTTTTCTTAAATGAACATAGATCCGATTCGTTTTGGGTTAGAAGCATTTTAAAAATATAATTTCATATTTCAATCAAACTAGCTTGACACTTAGCATTAAAGTGCTAAATAAAAATGCATTCATTTACATCTAAAGAGTTTGACTCTGTATATGGGAACGCCAGACAAGCCGAGAATACCAACGAAGATACCCAAATATACATCAACCTGCTCACACGGCATCATTTCGTAGACTTCAAGAAGAAGTTAACCGCGTGTCAAAAGGCCATTCTGTCTCACTGAAGTGAATGTAAAAACTGAAGAAGATATAATAGATGCTGACATTGACAACTCTTCAATTTTGTATGGCGTGTATTGAACAGAGAAATGTTTCATTGTCAAAATGTACAAGAGTTACATGCTGAGATGGTCCTCGACGATTAAATTTTGTCGCTGGTTACTTAATCACAAGGCATAAATATTATTTAATATTCAACAATGTTTATACGAGTAGTCTTAAAATTTGTGAAATTGGTTAATAAAGGTTAACTAATGTTTAAACATTAAAATATGAAACTAAAATTTTAAGATGCTTTTATTTCTAAATAAAAACGAATCGGATCTATACAGTAAAAAATGTACAAAAGCTAATAATAAAAATATACGGGTAGGTATTGCGGGTGTAATTCAACGCTGGTCGAGGCTTTGGTCCGCAGAGTAGTTATCTTCACACAATATTATTAATATGTATTTAATAAAAATTATGCCTTAAAATATACTATATATTAGATATCAAAGAGCATACATATGATTTTATTAATATGAGTTAAAGGAAATTGATTTACAGTGCAGTAAAAAACTTTATTTATTCCATCGGTAGAATACATCACTTAAGTTTGATTACATTTATTGTTAACACCCTGTATATGAAGGATAAGCATAATAATATTTTTTCTGGAAATAGTATGGTCTGGAATAACCAAAAAAGTTTAATTACTATGGAAAAAGTAGTAAAGTTCAATGTGTGTAATGATACAGTGTTACTAACTTATATTATATTATAGTTTTTATCTATTATTTTTTTATAATTTTACAAACCAGTTTGAACTTTACTTCCGTCCTTCTAGTTTTCATTCTGATACTGGAAAAAATCAGATTTTAAACATTACCACAATCAGTCAGTTTATATATTAGATTTTTACTATTAATAAATAAAAAAATTTCTCTACTGTAAAGTTTACCTTTCGTGAGTATTTTGGTTTTTCCTTCGCACTCTTTATATGTAGTTAGGTAGGTGCACACGTAAAAATAACTTTTTCTTAATATTTCTTATTTAAATAATAATCAGAATAGTTTGCCACTCTGTAAGAGAATATCGGGGAAATTTTAAAATATGTACTTTGATACAGATCTGCAACATTTTAATCAGCCACTGCTTATTATCTGTAGATAACGACTCATACATATTGCGGCATTGATTTTTAAGAAGTAGAAGTTTTCAACGAAATATTAACACCGCCTGTATTTGTTTATTTATCTCATTCATTCATTTGAACACTAAATCCTTAAAAATTAAGCGAATATATTTCATAACCCTTTCAAAACATGCGTAATGTAAACCTAGATATTAGTAGAGCACTACTGTGTTTGATGAATATATAGCAATAATATATGATGTACAGGATAATTTTGAACCTATACGCATAATCTTGGGAAATTATATCTGAGAACAAATAATGACGAGTAGTGAAAACAAAATATTTTTCTATACAGGGTGGTTCAGAACTATCTTAAAAAAATTACAAATATAACTTTTTAAAAATAAAATCAAAAAGACCAGTTAAAACTGTTTTAAAGTTACGCCTCCGCACGACAAAACATTTAAAGAAATTCCCAAGGAAAGAAATAAATAAAATTTTATTTATAACGCCTATTTTTATGCAGCAAAGTCAACTGATTTTGTCGCTATTGTTATTAATTATTAATAGATTTAGTTTGTAGTTAGTAAAATAGTTTGACATAGCTGATGTTAGAACATTTTGGGCCCGTCTTATCCAGTTTCTACACACTAACACAAATGTTTCTCCTTCTTGTCCGCTTTGAACTTGTTAGTTATTGGCAGCAGCTATGATACGTTGGCGTAAATCATCAATAGTGTAAACTTCGGTGCAATATACTTACTTAATTTTTTAAATATGCTCACAAAAATAAGTCCAAATGATTTAAAGTTAGGAGATCATGGAGACCATGGTGCCGGTCCTCCTCGTCCAATCCCTTGGTATTAATGCTTGGACCTGCTATACATGGTATGGATATATTTGAGCCTCGTGTATGATACGCCATACTGCTGCAATAAGACTCCCTGGACCTCCATCTCTTCCACGATGGGTTGAAAATTTCCCGTGTCGCGCCAGCGTTTGCACTACACTTGCACTCACTGCACACCGTTGTAAAAGTAGCTGCATTTGGAACATGTTTACCGGAAAATAGTTATGCTAAAGCATTTTCACTTCATCATAAATTAAAACAATATTCATCAATTGCGAGTTGCTATAACATAAGCCATTTTTGATATTTGAAAAACTAATGTAAATATTTACATCACAAAAAAGTTAATACGATAAATAATCGGATATTTGAAATCGTCTGGCTAGGTTGAAACTACTAGAACTTCAATAATTTGTTTCTCATAAACGAAAATGTTTTTTACGATATTGACTCCATTTATCATGACCCAAATTCTTTAAGATAAGTTCTGAATCACCCTGTACGTGTTTTTCTCTATTCGTCATTATTTGTCCTCAGCTATAATTTTACAAGTTTATGCGTATAGGTAATGAATCGCCCTGTATATTTTCACAACGAATGATACGAAACGAGATTTAAATTATTTTGCGGTAATGGTAAGCACTGGGGCGAAAAAGATAAATCAAAATAAATGAGCATAACAAAGACAAATGTCTTGAAGTTATATGATTTACACTTTCCAATATGGACTTCTATACATTTTTCATATACCGAATGTATCTCGGTTTGGCGTGTTTTCATGTTTTTCTCTACGTATGCTCTGACGTATCTGCGAATTGTCGAAATGGAATCGGTCTGAGAACCAATCTAACTGGCACTGGCGCTAGAAGGAGCGGTTTTGCCATACTCCTTTGTCTCCGCATTGATCCCCCGGATAGTCATTTGCGAGGTAGATGTTTGTCTTTAATTTTTATGTCTTTACTGCTTGTCTTTGCGTTTTTCCAATATTCGTGAATATAAAATTTCTTAAACCTGAAGTAAACGAAGTTACTACGCCTTATTTCCCATGAAATAAATTCGGTAAATTATTTTAGTTACAATGTTAAAAATATATTTCTTGTGTATCCATTATGTCATATTTTTAATTTATCAATTAATTCTGGGGTTTTTCCAGAGGCGTTTAAACTGGCCAATATCATTCCTTTATATGAGAAAGGTGACGTCGATTGCATTGATAATTACAGACCTATAGCTTTGTTATCTAGCTTTTGTAAATTATTTGAAAAAATGTGCCACTGTCGCATTGCCAGTTTCATAGATAAACAAAACCTACTAGCCAATTGCCAACATGGCTTCAGACCAAATTTTTCAACAAATACGGAATCATTTTCGTTGATCTAACAAGAGCTTTTGACTGTATTCATAAAGACTTTATGCTCAGAAAATTGCAAAAATTGGATTTGAGGAATCCATTCGACAGATGGATCTACTCTTTTTTGAGTGACAGAGAAATAAATGTTAAAATTGGTAGTGATATTTCACACTCTTGTAAAACACCATTAGGTGTTTCTCAAGGGAGTAGAGTGTCTCCTCTATAGTTCATACTTTTTATGAACGATTTGGAGCAGCATATGACTGTCGAAGGGATAAACTTAATTCTTTATGCAGATGACAGTACAATCTGTATTAGTGCCTCGTCTGCCGATGAACTTCAAACTAAAGTTAACGCCACGCTTGATCAATTTTATACGTGGTGTTTTAAAAATAAAGTTATTATTAACCCAACAAAACTCATTATATTACATTTTTTAAAAGACGCATATGCCCTAATATTGCCCTTACACTAAATGGCACGGTAATTGAGAAAGTACATAGTACAACATTTTTAGGTCTTTTCATTGATGAGCAACTCACTTGGTCCACTCATATTGAACAACTTGTAAAGAAATTAAATACCGCCTATTATAGACCTCTAGCCCCGGGCGATGCGCCATTAAATCTATAAAAGATACTGCAGGAAACAACTACTCCGCGGGCTAATGCCCCGACCGGCATTGAATTATACCTGCAGTATCTGTGTGAAACAGCCAAGAACCCTTGTCGGCCACTCCACCAGACATAGACCGGTTTTGGGCTTGTTAGCCCTCATCAGTATGCCATAGGTGAGATGACCAACAATTAAACTGGCTGTTCTTCCATATGTAGGTTCACATATAAATCGAGTGCAGGAAGAACAAGGGTTCTTGGCTGTTTCACACAGATACTGCAGGTATAATTCAATGCCGGTCGGGGCATTAGCCCGCGGAGTAGTTGTTTCCTGCAGTATCATTTATAGATTTCATGGCGCATCGCCCGGGGCGAGAGGTCTGCGGTTAAGTACCTACGATATTGTAGGTCGCTTTCTGCAAGTCGAGCCGCTTAGGCCGAGCAGGAAGTAGCAGACCAGTTACATCTCACCTGCACTCGATTTATATGTGAAACTACATATGAAGGAACAGCCAGTTCAATTGTCGGTCATCTCACCTATGGCATACTGATGAGGGCTAACAAGCCCGAAACCGGTCTATGTCTGGTGAAGTGGCCGACAAGGGTTCTTGGCTGTTTCACACAGATACTGCAGGTATAATTCAATGCCGGTCGGGGCATTAGCCCGCGGAGTAGTTGTTTCCTGCAGTATCATTTATAGAATATCTTTTAAATGTTTATTTTGTATTGGCATATTCCCATCTAAAGTATCTAATAATTTATTGGGGTATTAGTTCAGAATGTGATAGTTTTATTTGTCAATAAATATTTCTGAGATTAATTATGTCTCTAAATCCATTGGAATCTTGCCGGCCAGCATTTAAAGAAAATAAAATTTTTCCTTTACCTTGTATACTTATTTACGAATCAGCATTATTTGTCGCAAACCATAATGAACTTTTTAGACAACACAACACCAAACATTCTCATAATATAAGCGGTAATAATCTGATTTACTTAAATAATCATACTTTAACCACATATCAAAAGGGGCCCCTCTACTTATTTGGAACAATTTTCAATAAACTGCCCGTAAACATTAAGCGCCATACGAGTATAAAATTATTTAAAAAAAGAGTTACGCTCGCTTCTAGTAGAAAATTGTTTTTATTCCTTACAAGAATTTTATGCAGAACATTAACTTTTAAATACCTGTTCTTTTATATTTATGTACTGTGTTATTCATGTTTATACATATCTGTAGACTATTTTAATTGTATTGTAGACTATTTTTCCTTTTCTTTTCACGTTCATATCCTGTAATTGGGCTTACATGAATAAAGCAATAATAATACACAAAATATTGAGTTGCGGAGCATAATTTCATATCATATTAATTGAATTCCAAAATTCGTTTCATTTTAAGTAGAATAAATATCAAGTACCTAATAAATAAACAAAATACATGAATCAGTCAAGGATATATTCTCAGCAATTCAGTACAGTTGCCTCCCAATTTGGTATTCGGCACTAAAGCAGATTCCTACCTCTAATATTGTTCGGTAGAGAGTGGAAAATAAATTAAATAAATAAGGAGAGTAGAGAAAATGTGGAATAATTTCCAAATCCAGATCCTAAATAGCAATTTTTGTGGTGAATTTGTGTAGCAACGGGCATAAATAGAGCAGTAATAGAATTATTTCTCGTAATTATTGTGAGAAAGAAGCTCCTAGTTTGTTTTTAATTTCGTGTCAAAGAAATCGCGGAACAAATATAAACAAGCATTTGATTGCTATGAAAAATGGTTTAGAAAAAAAAATATATTTAACATAACTAACGAAAGTATATTTCAACGAATTAAACAAGAACAACCTTAAGGCGGGGATTTTGTAGAAAAGGAATCGCACAGCCTGAGTGAGCGAAACGATGAATCAATTAAACCTATGAGACAGTATACAACCCGTATAGGCCTGAACTGCAGGGTTCTCTGAAGTTTATCATGCATTTTGACGTACATAAAAATGGAAGCCGTGATATATGTTATGATATTAGTCGAGGACACAAAATGCAAAATTACCAATAAATATTAATCTGAAAGTGAAACACAAGTTGTCCTATATGTCCTGGCTAGTGAGTGAAGTAATTTGGTGGCTGTGGCTGTGATAATTTTGCAGTAATTGTGACATATTGTCGTAGTAACTGTGTGGCTAAAATTGAGGTATTTTAACATTTATTTTAATTATTCTTGTGGTTTTATGAGCAATGAAATTATCTCACGCAGTAGCGGGAACCTTTGTGAATACATTGATATATAATAATAACCAATTATTTCAATTTTCTTGGAGTTCTGTGTCCTCGCTTGAAGCCCTGTTAGACGGTAAAAATATGTATACAAAACCCCAGCCTTAATCTCTGGTGCCGTTACTTAATGATAAGAACAAAAAATTAACTCAAGAAGAATATAGATATCAATAAATACTTAAATTTGATTGAATTCCTGAAGCAAAAGTCAGAAGGATACAAACCTAAAAAATCTAAGGTATTAACAAGGAAATATCCAGATGAATGAATGCGGACGATGATGAATTTTCTGCTCATGGTAGCTATTACAGTACAAATCTGTTTTAGTAAAAAAGTTTTTGAAACCAGCATTTATTTTATATTATTGATTTGGAGGGCGCATATGGGTGGGCAGAACTCACAAATCTGCTTATAGAACATGTGAAAGATGAAAGAATATGCTTAAGTCATGCTATCCAATACCAAAACAAAAGTATCTAGAGAGTTTTTTGTAACTTGTAACTTTTTGTAAATATTGATGGCTTGAATTTAATGGAACTGGTAACAAAATATGTCATATTAAGAAATGGAAACTGTGATCATGTTCGCTTCTTTATTTCATATAAACCAATACAACCAATTGGTATAAATACTAATGGGACTGTGCCAAAACTGAATGAACGATTTCTCAAACTGGCTAATCCAAATGCGTGTACTAAGCACTATTTTGGGACAGATCCTTTTAGTATAAAAAGAGATGTTGGCTGGACGTCTAATTTTGTCGTTGAAAGGTACAGCAAAACTTCTAGTGAAAACAACAATAGACGAACTAGGAAAATTCTTGACGATAACGAGAATATTCTCTTGGAAGCCGGATTCAAAGTTGTTTCATCAACATCTAAAAATTATGTTCCAATATTTCCACTTATTCAAGCAAATCCTTTGGCTTCTTAGCATCTGGTATTAATTTATTCCATTACAAAGAATCTGAGTCTAATTTAATGAATGTTACATTGGAGTAAATACGTCCGCACTCTATTGCGGCCTTTGCTAGACTGGCAGTGCCAGGAACTGACCGCGAGTCTGTCACGTGGGACAATGTGTCATTATGACATTATGACAAGTGTCAAATCATAGTCCTTATGTAACAGTTGCAGATAAAACCTTTTCACTGGTACTATGCCCAAGGAAAGTTTCTCTCAATAAATTAATTGTTTAATTTGAAAGTGAGGTGGAGTTGTATCTTGTTGAAGGTCATCTAAATCAATATTCACATTCATCAATTTATGCCTAAAGAACTCAGTTAAAATCCCATGATATCGAAGATCATTTATACAGCATCACCATTAGCATGTTCAAAGTATAAACCAATTACACTTTCTGATAATAATACACACTAAAAGTGTGTGTAATATCGACAATTTGCCACTTACTTTTCATCAAAATTTGTGAATGCAACTCGATGGTGCTCTGCCATCATCTTGGATTTAATGATAGACAATATTTAAGTTTAATTTTTCCAAATCGATGAACTGGATGTAGAAGAGACCCAGCTATTCAGTAGCCACCACACTCCCCCTATTTTAGTCCATTAGACTTCAGTGGATGGCATTTTTGAAGGACCACGTTTACACTTTTTGCCCTTATAGTTATTAGTTGATGCGCATTTTTGTATATTTTTAATATCTGCTACTTGCATCATATTTATTCATTTCCTGTTTTGTGGCAACAATCCAGTAATAACCACGTGCGTCTTTGGAGATTTTGAAGACAAGCAGGCCCCTAACCTATCAATTAGAGTCTCATTAGGGACACGAATCCAGCATTATATCTCTGGGTATCATCTTGAACTCAAACTAATTCGCACAGTACTATCCACCGAGGGACTCGCCATCTATAGCAAAGCACCCTAGGCTACATATATTCATAAGCAAATTGAATTAATTAAGAAGGTGGAATATTGTCATGTCTCCGTAGGGTCCTGTGCCAATGCTTGGCTTAAATTTACTTTTCGTTTAAGCGAAACTGTATTAGTTTAAATTTTAAGGTAAAACTACATAGAGCTGAACGTTAATATAAATTTTTAAAATGTGATAGAAGGAAACATGGCTATATTAATTCTAACAGTGACCCGTCAAATGATATATGATCCGTATAGCTTATTGAAACAAAAGTTGGGCGAAAAATAATTTATACATTTTATTGTTAATTATTTCTAAATAGGTATCTCCGATTTTGAGACATCAACGATAAATTCCTACTTTTCTACACTCATAAAAATAGGTGGAAATTCCATGTTTTGTTATGCTCTTTTTACATAATATTTTCTAGTAAATTTTAACTAAAATTATACAGTGTGGAGGAAAAGTATGGAATAAATTCATTATTTCTTAAACAACGAAGTTTTATGAAGTGTCCTCGGACACGTCGCTTTTGCTTTTTAAAAAGACTCTTTTTTCTATACCAACGCATTTTACTGAGTGCGTTTATACGCTGCTGGACGATAGAAGGTGTGTGACTGGTCTTTTCTTCGACTTAACTCGAGCTTTTGACTGCCTTAACATTTGTTTTATTGAAGATAAATTATATAGAATTGGATTCAGAGGAGTATTTTTAAATTGGATAGTCAATTATCTCTCTGACAGGACTATGGTTGTAAGTGTTGATAATGCTATTTCTGACAGTCACAATGTTAATATGGGGGTACCTCAGGGATCGGTACTGGGGCCACTAATTTTTTTGTTGTATGTCAACGACTTGTCCAATTTTATTGAGGCATCTAATTTAACATTATTCGCGGATGACACATCCGTTGTGGTTTCAGCGCGGTCACCTGAGGAGCTTTCAGAATTGTGTCAGAATTTTGTAATCTCATTTGTCAACTGGTGTAAGTCTAACACACTTATTGTCAACCTTGATAAAACAGAATTAATTTATTTTTGATCTCACAGTGGTTTGGACAGGCAATTATATCTTAATGTTGATAACACTATCTTGGAATCCATTGACAATACAATTGGGGATTCATATTGACTGTCAACTGAAATGGTCCATACATATAGATATGCTAAGCAAAACACTGAACAAATCATTTTATGCAATATCGCGTATAAGGAAGTCCATGCCCTTATGCGCATTATTAAATGTGTACTACAGCTTGATTTACAGTCATCTTTCATATAATGTTATTCTCTGGGGTAACGCAGTCAATAGTAGCAGAATTTTCATAATACAAAAATAAATTATTAGAAATATATTTAATATTAAACCTCGTGAAACATGCAGAAACGCATTCATCAGTAATAAACTATTAACTTTCCCGTGCATCTATATATATAAATCACTAATTTATATTAAGGAAAACATTCATTGTTTTATAAAAAATGCTAATCTTCATGATTATTCAACTCGTCACTGTGATTTGTTCAGTATACCAAAACATAAAACAAAAAGATATGAAATGTCTCCCAACTATTGTGGATTGAAACTCTATAATAAGCTTCCCAGGAATTATAAATCTTTGAATAATTTTTTATTTAAAAAGACCATCAAAGAAGTTCTGATTGCCAAATGCTATTATAACATTGATGAATTTATTTTAGACAATAATATTTGATTTGTTAGTATTTGTTTGTTGTGTTATATCTGTTTTATGACTTGTCCTATACACTGTAAATGTCTCAAAGGATGAATATATTATTATTATTATATTATTATTTCCGACGTTCATTTGTCTTCGCGTGCTGACGTCATCGGATATTTTTTTAAATAGAACCCCTATATTTTTTCATCGGATTCTTGTAGAGCCTAACTTGCTGAATTCAAAAATGTATAATTTCAACACTTTATTCCTTCAACTTTCAGAGAAAAAAAAATAATAACCGATGTGTTATATTATTCAAATTAAACAAAATGAATTTTAACTTATACATTTTGTTCATTATTAAAAAAATTTACACACTGATATTCAGTCCTAGATATATGTGAACTGATGTTGATTAGGCATTGAAACAGTTTTCTCTTGACATATTTTTCAGTTATTCAAGAAAATGTAATGTAAAATTACATATACTTATTTTACAATAATTCCAATCTACAAATTACAATTTATAAATCAATAAAATTATAGTGGAAATTTGCAATGGTAGTTATATAGCATAATAGTTGTCAAACCACATAATATACTATGGATTTTTTATTTCTGTCATATTACAGTGTACTTATTTCATTTACAAAATTGTGATGCGAAATTACAGACAAATTTTTATCAGTGTAGGACCAATACATGTTCTTTTTCTTATCTACATAGTTTAATGTAGATAATGATTTGTTGGTGTGCTTCCCACCGTGGAACTAAGAAAATCGAAGCGATTTAGTTCGTTCACTGGTGGTTAGATGGCGGCACACGTACTAAAGAAAAGATTCCAGTCAACCTTTACTCTGCACAAAATGTAAGTAAAAATTAATTTCTAGTGAAAATACAAATATTTTAGACTGAAATATATATTTCTGTAACCAGTTAAGAAAAGACGAATTTGTGTAATAAGTGGAATGTTTAGGAATTAATGAAGCAAATGACACTAGTTTGAATCACAAACCCACTATGCCTTGCTTGAATCTATTTCAATTTTATTAATTAAAATATCCCTTTTGAACTATATACAGGATGAATCTAGAGTAATGTGTTACAGAGTAGTGGTGTATATATTTAAAAATAATGCAATTGTGTTATATTTATGCTTTTTCAAAAGGTAATCGAATAGGTGTTAAATCCCCCTTTTTCGTTTTTATTTAATAACTTTTGCAAAAATAAATTTAGTTCAACGAAACTGGCAAATAGGGTTTTTTACGTGAGAAATTCAAAGAAATTGCTAATGCTACTCTTGTTCTTAGAGGGCGCCACATGCTGTACTTTCATTATGTTTAAAGACTTCATTGATTGGTCAATAAATTCTTATTTTCATTTAAAATTTATGTAGGTTTAAACTTTAAGTGAAAAAGGTATACCTCGCAAGTCACAAGTGGTGCTGAGTCACGGTTCCTTAGATATCAGCATTTTAAATTTGCATTTTGTTTAATAATTTTTTCAAATATCAAGCGATTTCTCATTTGTTTGATATTTCGAGCTCGAAAATTTGATAAGAGAAGCAAGAAAACACGTGTTAGGCATGAGTAACGAATTTTTTCTTATTTATCGCAGTACAACAATACAACTTGATTTATTGATCAAAAAAACTTATCAACTAAAGTTATTTTATACACAGCCGTACATTAAATTGCTTTTCACAATAAAAATTTTCAGGCAATAAGTGTCACTTTAACGCCCGAGGCCCTGGGCAGAATTGTAAAAGTGGATAAACAAAACATCAATAATTTCATTTTTAATATTACTTTTGTTCTGAGTGTTTTATTTTTTAGATATCTGTACCTAAAACCACCACAAATTTCATGATTTTACGGCGAGAAATGTGGCGATCTTAACAACATGTAATTTAGTTGTACTGTTACATATTTTTTGTCTTTATTTTGTTTATTACATTATTTGTAATAATTTTTTTCCTAGAAATGGATTTTTTCTGTTGGGCTGCTGCCCAACTTAAAAATGATTTATTTATTTATTTATTTCCAAACAGACAAATTGTCTAATTACATGGAAAAAAAATATAATAATAACACATTTCGATCTAATGAATGAAATAAACAATTATGTATAATATTTTACTATTATACAGGGTGTTCGAGAATGATGGTCAAATATTTTACCAGTGTATTCCACAAGCCATTTCAGAGGGGGATCTTCATATGAAAGTTTTCAATCTGAGTCCTTCCTGTTGAGATATTCGAGTCTCAAAATGGCGGAAAAAATTAGTTTTTTTTTTAAATAACGGTTATACATAGAAATTTCAATTGTGGTACACATTATCAGCTAGTCAAAACTACTTTGTGGTGGTGTCTATTCCTTGGCTGGTAAAATATTTGACCATCATTCTGGAACACCCTGTATACCTAATCAAAAGTCTATAACAGAACAAAAAGAAACAGAAAAAACCATCAACACAGGGATTCGCAATAAGTAGAATGTTAAATTAGTTAATAGAAAAAGTTTTTGCTATATTTTTGCTTTAAGAATACGAGTATTTCTCAAAAAAATCAATACTATCTAATCTGAGACTTCATCAGACGAAAGATTGACACGAGCGGGGCTTGACTTGTAGCTCTACAAGGTGGTATATGAATTAGCTCACAGAAACGTGTCATTCTGGTAGGAACATTGTATTGATATAACGCCAGCAAGTTTGAATCATGCACAAGATCATTTAAAATTTTGTAGGCTAAAGCATAACACGTATCAAATACTTCAAAAACTTTTTTTATATCATTTCACCACCATTGGTATATATGTGTACGGTACAATAATGAACCATTAAGCTTAGGTCTTACTAAAGCATAATAAAGTTTAGTAACTATATTTAAGTTACGAAAATTTTTTGATTCTCTACGTTATAATCTCAAAATGATCTTTAAATGAAAGTCCTTCACATTTTTGGCCCTCCTCGGAATTTCATCATTCATTTTATAGGGATATATATGTTATATAGTCTTTTAAACTAAATTTATTTTCTTTATTCCATTCATATGTAGCGTTAGTGTCAAGTTGTAGTAAATTGCAATCATTTTAGTAATGGCAATAATCAAACTATTTGTTTGCCTTTGAATTCTCTAAAAACAAAGTCACTGAAAATAAAAATACTTGAACAGCTCCAAAATTTCTATAACTATTAAATTAAGACATAAACTGTATTTTCATTTTATTTTATTGCATCGTTAATAACTTCGGTTTCCGCAATTACAAATAAATAACCGAAATATTGAATTGCTTAGAGAACTTTGCCATTCAACTTAACATTAAATTAAATAAAATTATCTACTGAAATAACTTGTCGGTGTCTATTTAACTCGACTTTAAAAGGGGGAACTCTGTAAAACTTTTCCGCATGCAAATAAATGGCACAGTTTTACTGCGAAGAGCACCAAAACTTCTGCAACAATTTGTTTCAATAAAATGCATCCGACAGAATGATTTATTTTCACTGCGGAGAAAATAAAGTCCTCGTAGCATTTCCGTACAAAGAAATGCGGAAGAGCGGATTAATAATAGCTAATTATATAATATCCATGTTTCGAAAGTTGGCTATCATTAACAAAGGTTAAAATTCAAATAACCTGAGTTAGATACTTCTAAAGAGATGTCTTGGAACAATGTGCAGTAACTATATTTAGTTATGAGAACTGTTGCGAAACGTTCAAATAACAATGAAACGAGTAAATGTGCTGTATTGCAGAACTTTCAAGGGACAGTAGGTATAACTGAAATGAATACTGAGTTACACTGTATTTTTGTAACTAAAAAATTAATTAATTTTGGAAATATACGAGTTCAAATTGGAATTAAACGCTCGCAAGACGTGACGTCATTGCTTCCTACGACTTCTGGGTGCTTGTTCATTGTGAACTCGGGCAAGGGTCTTTCTGAGTTAAATTAAAACAGATTAGCAAAAGCTAACTACTTTTAAAATTCACAACATGCTATTTAAAAGCATATTCGTCTAAAATATCTCTACCCCTCATTCCAATAATGAGGATTAGAGATATAAGACTTGTGTGGGAGAGGGGGTCGCATATTATTATTAAACACGCAACATTTGCGCCCCTGAACGACTTACGTTGGTAGGCCCTAACCACCATTCAGTGCAGGAGTGAGGGAAACCTGGAAAACCTCATTAATTAGGGGGGTAGTCAAACGTCAACCGGTATCAATCTGTGACATTGACCCAAGGCAACATTCTTCCACCCTACCATACCCGCAGAGAGGGTGCCAATCCTCTCCACGAATATATCTTATATACGGTCTACCGGCTGCGGGGGTCGAAGCCACAGCGATCTAGTCACTTCGATTCAAGTACTAACGCCTTAAGCCGCGCGACCACTGACCGATAGATGATCGATGATGATGGGCTATTTTAGTACAAATCATAGAGAGATTTAATACAGCTAAGGTTATTTGTCGGTTACCTCACCTATGGCATACTTTTGTGAGCTAATAAGCGAATCGTTATATGTCTGGTGGGCTGCTGATAAGTGACTTTAGCTGTTTGCTAAAGGTTTTTCCGGTGTAATTCAATACTAGTCGGGGCATTAGCCCGCAGAGTAGATGGGCTATTTTAGTACAAATCATAGAGAGATTTAATACAGCTAAGGTTATTTGTCGGTTACCTCACCTATGGCATACTTTTGTGAGCTAATAAGCGAACCGTTATATGTCTGGAGGGCTGCTGATAAGTGACATTAGCTTTTTGCTAAAGGTTTTTCCGGTGTAATCTAATACTAGTCGGGGCATTAGCCCGCAGAGTAGTTGTTTCCGTATTTGCTTAAAAATACTCAAACTTGTTTGTGTGTATTTTTTTGATAATTTCATAGCAAAAATGAAAACTAAAGATTTTTGCATATAAAAATACTCTTTTTGAAATCAAGTCTCGGCAATTGTTTTCGGGAAAATGGATTTTAATATCTCGAAAACATAGTTAGCTCTTAAATGAAAGATAAATGGTGTCCCGAAAATTAAATCTAGATTAGACTAAGGATTCAGTCAGAACAATTTTAGCTTTCCTGGTTAAATAATGTCTACAGTTATAAATCATTTTTGATTGAAGAACAAGATTGAAATATGTCAAACGAATGCATTTCTTAACATGGACTTTAAATCTGAGCGATGAATCGATAATAATACCAAGATTCTTAACCTCGTTACAAAATGTAATATCATCCAAATTTAACTTAATAAGATCACTAATATTTTGCTTAAATTTACGCGGCATAAATGCGATAGCTACAGTTTTAGTAGGATTAATATGGAGAGCATGATTTTTTAATTTTCCCAAGTTCTTTTAGATAAGTTTTGAATCACCCTGTATATTTATCGTCTTATTTTGGGGTCTAGAAAACTCAGTTAAATTTATGGTACTACTTTTAGAATGATCACGATATCGCCGCCACTCGCTTTACCTAGCCAGCGTTAAATTTCGTTTTATATTTGATCCACCCTCGTACGTCCATTTCCTTTTGATTCCCTAAGACGTAGGCATATGACCTAAATGGAATTAAACCACGTAAAGACCGGAAGTCTATAAAGAACATGACTTACAACTTTCAGGGCCCCTAATGGGTACGCCAAATAAGGACGTTCTATTCAAGGAATGTGGCTAAGGTGCGGGGACGGAATTTGCGAAAATATCTCCTGCGACCATCTTTCCAGAAAGTCGGAAAATTAATGACCCCCGCAGCCATTGAGGCCACGGCCAGAGTTCGTCTTGTCCACTGCAGAGTCATCTTCATACTGAGGACTGTATTAAAGAGATACTTGATTAAATATGTCACAGGACCACCACACCTTACTCACGAGAGGGATATGCACGAAGGACTACTTAAGCTCTCCCTTAGTTAATTGCTGTCGTATTTCACACAAGTTCGGGGTTCTTGCATGAACTGGGACTTGTATTCATAACGCTATAAGCTTCTTCGGAATATTGTTGCACGTTAATCGACGTGGAATACTAGTTATTTACGCGATAAGAGGGATAGAGATATTATTACCGTACGCATGTGAAGTTTTTATCTTAAACTCGATTGACTAATGACGTCATCAATTATATTTTTTTCGGAAGCATACCCAAATTTTCTTCCTGTTAAGCTATCTTTTTTGTAGTAAACTTTTGTTAGAGACATTTTTCTGTATTACTTATAGTAAGTTATACTTTTTTTTTTTTTTTTTTTTTTAAACTTCCTTTCAAAGCCTGAACGTACAAAATAATAATAATAATAATAATAATAATAATAATAATCCGGCCAGGCGCCGGAGACGCTTATGCATCTCCTGTCGGCCTGTCCGGTATATGCGGCCACAGCGTATATCCAAAGACACGATTCAGCCTTACGGGTGTTGTATTACCATTTACGACACTCGTATGAGACAGACGAGACGCCAGTGCTGCCTTATGCTCCGGGGGATATAGAATCTGTTGTGGGGAATGAGAAGTGCCGAATTTATTGGAACTATTCATTCCCCACCCTCAGGCAAATCCAAGCCAATAAGCCTGATGTAGTCCTCCTCGACCACCAGCTTAGGACGATGTTTGTGATTGAGTTCTCGGCTCCCGCAGAGAACAACATCGTCCTAAAAGAGGAGGAAAACGGAGGAAGTATCGAGATCTTCTCTCCGAGCTCCGCAGGCTGTATCCAGACCACTCTGTTAAGATTGTGGTGCTAATTATAGGCGTCCTGGGTGGAATGAGACATACGTTGCTTTCTGACTTAAAGATCATACCGGCTTGTCGAAATTCGGCAGAGATCTTAGCCGGCAGAATGCAGAAGGCAATCGTCCTTGGTTCGCTACGTCTGCTCAGAACACACGATTTACGGGCGCAATGATTACTGACTCCACGGAGTGGAGAGTGGTCATTGCTTGACTCTCCAGAACATCTCCGAATGTGTCGGAGCCTCGGAAGGTGTTTACTGGAAAAAAAAATAATATTAATAATATTAAATTTTATCCCATATTCTTAATGACACACTGTATATTATACGCTTATACGTAAGAAGTAAATTTATGTTGGTGTCCACAACCAGTAATTCTCCACGCTGTATAGTGGGTTGTATAAAAATGTTCTTAAAAATTTGTTCTTCCTTTTGAGCGTGACGCGGTTTCTCGACCAACATCCCATCCCAATAGTCGTCTAATGTTCTTTGTTTAAAGTGCATACATGGCATTAAGAATAAATAAAAGGATTAAACCCGATCATTCTTTAATACAGTTAAAACAAAAGGTGGTCATAACAATATCTAAACTTACAAAAATGAGGCAAACGCCCTCATACTATATACAAACACATATAGGCCAGGAGAATTACGAAAAAATCTTTCAAATATGGCTCTAACGTGACGTAACTTAGATAACTATTGGAATCGCTCGGGAATAGTATACCTATTGAAAATATCGAGGTGCGCCAGCTTGAAAAGGTGTGCTATTTGCATAAACAACGAAAAATTGAAAAAAAAAATGCGAAAATCGCGTTTTTTCCCGGAAACAATCGCATATAACTCGGCAAGTATGCATTTTAGAGAAAAAATGTAGGTATACTTATAAATTTGTTCGCTATGAAGTTTTCTACAAGATAGAGTGTGTCCGATATCCGTAGATTTGAAATGTTCGCTGCAAAATGCTCGAAAGTGCAAAAAGTAGGTAAAAAACAAGGTAGTTTTAAATTATTTAACAATGAAAAAATAACCCAATCAGGCCATACATTTAGAGAAAAGCACTTGACTTCAATACAAAACGAGAGCCGTAAGGCCGATTAAGATCGGACTGACAGTTTTTGCATAAAGCAATTGTTAAGTAACCTAGCTGGAAAAAAATACCTTTTTTTAATTTCGTGCCAGGCTAAAAGTTATGAATATTTTTTTGCGCCCACGCTTTTACACCTTCTTGGGCCCTTAAGCTATCATACAATTGCTATCTTAACCATTTTTCAAATTTTAATAATTATTTGAGCAGTTTTAAAAAGTTTCAAAATGTTGGCTTTTAAATAAATAAGCCTGTGAACCGGGATTTGCGAGTGGGAAAAAATCGGAAATTGTAGAGAAATAGTACTCGGAAAGACGCTTCTTTTTTAAAAAAATCATCCAATTTGATCCAGTAGATGTTGAGATATTAACTTCCAAAGTTGAGAAGGGTATGCAGCGTAACGATTAATGATGTAACAATAAAGTATATACCAACTAGTTCCTGACAGTATATTACGAGACATCAGTTGTAAATGTACAAAGGGCTGCACAAAATCTTGTAGTTGTGTAAAACACGGATTAAAATCTTCCGATTATTGCACAGGATGCCACAGTCAAACTTGTAAAAATTGCGAAAAAAATGTATTAGAATATAGAATGTAGAATGTAGAAGACAGCGACGACGAAATTCCGTGTAAAAGAAAGTATGCCAATTAATGTAATAAATTAACTAACTTGTATTATAAATAAATTATGTAAATTTAATGAAATTGTCAATATTTTACGATTATTTATACCTTATCTCCTGTTATTCAATGAACTATATGCATTAAATAACCATTAAAATAGTTTATAACATTAGTACGCATTAATTCTTCAATTTAAAACTAATTTACAATGGACAATATATGCCCAATAAGGATATTATGATTAGCACTAATTTTTAGCAATATTTAAAAATGCTTGATTATGAAAATCGACCACCGATTGTTTATTTTTTAAAATTGATAAATGAAGTTTTGCAGCCTATCCCCACCCCTCCGAATTTCGACTCCAAGCGCACACTACACATTGTTTATGCAAATTTTTGTGCGTGATGCACACGTGCATTGTAATTTTTGAAAGCAGATATGAAAACATCTCGGAAAAACCTATAGATTGGTATATAATTTATTGTTACATCATTAACCGTTACGCCGCTTACCCTTCCCAACTTTGGAAGTTAATATCTCAACATCTACTTGACCGAATTAGATGATTTTTTTTAAAAAAGAAGCGTCTTTCCGAGTAGTATTTTTCTATAGTTTCCGATTTTTTCCCACTCGCAAATCCCGCTTCACAGGCTTAATTATTCAAGAGCCAAAATTTTCAAACTTTTTAAAACCGCTCAAAAAATTATTCAAAATATTCAAAATGGGTCATTTGTTAAATAAACAATTAAAAAGTTGCGAGCGTACAGAAGTTAGATGTACCTTTTGTTATAAATAATTCCCTGAACATTTTGCAGAAAACCGCATCTCAATCGGACTTCTCCGCCAAAGGTTGACTATTTTCCCATTTTTCATGCTAATTTGACGCGACTATGCTGCACAATCCTAGCTTTCTGGGGTGGAGCTCCATCATGCTAAAACCATAGGTTTATCTTTACTTGCAAACTCATATTCTCGAGAAGTGCAGGAAGTTCTTCTTGTAGGATATTTCATGATGTTCTTAAAAATAAGGCCCAATTAAATACCTACCAACAACGCCGCACCATACATTTACTCAAAAATTGCCTTGGTTTTGGATTGGATTTACAATGTGGGGATGATGTTGATCAGAAGAAATACATTGTCATAGATATATGCATATCACATTTCAATAACCTTAGCAAAGTGTGAAAAAATGGCTAAAGGTCGATAGTTCTTGATGTTAGAAGGGTGATCACTTTTCTAAACAGGGCAAATTGTCACCTTCCACATGACAGGAAAAGTGGCTGTTGACAACATGAGATTAAGTAAGATGAGAAGTGAAGTACAAAATACGCCAGAACAGTATTTAATTAGGTAAATAGGAATTAGATGATCGCCTCAAGTCATTTTATTTTTCAATCTTTTGATATAATTACGAATATCAATTTCGGTAAATTTTTCCGCATTAAAAAATTGAATGTATTGAATGGTACATTTATTGGCTGGATTAGTAGAGATACACTAGAAAAGTAAGTCCCAAAATTATTTACTATCTGAATAGGATTTTCAAAATTCTGATCATTTAGGAACATGTGAAAAACCCTATTTATTTATAAAATATCTATCACGTGCTCTGGACTCCCACATTTAATTTGACTCATCCTATTTAAGTAAAATACTTCTATCCATAATTTTTAGGATTGCAGGTACTTGCTTCACACTGTAGTTCTACGGTTTAGCAGCGTTGCAAGTACGCCCGACACTTGCAAAATACAAATAACCATTTAGGATAAAATCACTTCAATTAGGTTAAACACGGTTCATAAATTCCTAACCATGAAAGTCATTTATACAGCTCGACTTGCAATTGTACAAACTAAGAGGGATCCGTTTGTTGGCGTAGAAGGACGACGTCGAGTTTACTTTGTAGGTGGAACATTACCATCTAAGATTTATTATACCTAACTGTTTTGTAAGTTGATTTATTTTCTCCCACAATTGCACTGGCAGACGCGAAACTCGGATTTATTTTCTTTTGTTATCATTAATATTACAAGAAAACAACGGAATGTCAATAAAAGCTTTCGATTAAGTTGTACATTAAACATTTTAAAGAGATTTTCAAAGTTACACCAAAATCTAAAATGGGTCGGCTTTGCCAATTAGACGATTTCAAATGGAATGACCCATATGCCATCTTGGTTACATCATTCTTGCTAATTGTCTTCATGAGTGCTTGCACTTTCACAAATGATTTCGACGCCTTTGTTTATCCTCAACATACTTTGCAATTTGGAATGGATATTCCACATAGGCGACGTGTTGTACAGCTCCGACATTTTTTGAAGGTAAGCAAGCACAACTTGTTTATCTGTATTTGTTACCTTGTCCATATGATGAACGTGTATTATTTTTTATAAGTATTCGATTTTTGCGGTATTAATCACGATTCTGCTTTACTATTTAAGTAATCAATGTTAGAACTCATTTTTAAATATAACCAGTAACAACTGTCGTCTCAAGAATTAATCTTATGTGACAGATTACACACTAATTTTTGTTGCTCTCATTTTAATGACAACAAAAAGTATACTGTTTCATTTTACGTTATTAGTTCTTATTCCAATTTTTTGTAGTATTAATACTAGTATTTATGATTTGAAAGTGTAATAATAAAAATATAGCGTAAAGCATTTGTGAATTCGTACAACTGGTCTTTAATACGCTTGCTTGAAATTCGCGCCTATTTAAAGACCTTAATGATATTATAATATACTATTTTATACAAACTGAAAGGTCATTGTTGTAAAGTTTATCTTAGCTAATAATACTCCACAATAATTTTGATATATGATGGGTAGGTACCCATAAAGAAAAGCTTGGGAATAATTAAATTTAAAAAATAATTAAAGAACGTCCTGGATAAAATTAACCAGATAATGCAGTTGTAATGCGAAGCACATATACCTAGCTTAAACTCGTATAATATAACTAAGTATTCGCGGTAACTCTCCGCGGGAATAGACTAAATAAATTACAAAACAGCGTTCTGCAAGATTAAAGGTTTATTTCTTTTATTATAGGCAATAAACATTATTCCTTGCGAAACGTCACAACCGTTTAATCTATGGAGAGTTGTATAGCCTTCTCTAATTTAAACGGGTGCGGGAATGTTAATTCGCATTCATATCTTTCCCTGGAGCTAGTAAATCAGATTTCAAAGCTTACTAAAACGAAATTTGTATTTCAGTTTACGTGGTGAAAAAAATTAAGATATAATTCTAAAAGACGCTAGAATAAAATGAAAATATACCCGTGGTATTTATTTCTACAATTATAAATACAGTTCGGGAAGATTGGACGAACGTAGCTTATTGAATCATTTTACCACAATGTCACAATACATACAATATGTACACAATACAGATTCTCAATGTTTTTTAATTCTTCAGGCAAATTATTGAACACCTTGGGTCCAAGGGACTTTACAGAAATATCGTAATTACTGTAAGGTACACAAAAAGTATTCCATTGGCTAGTTTTATATTATGCAAAGTACCTATACTTTGTGAAAACTATTTTTATTATTAAAAAAGAAAACACATAATTCAGAGATTAATATCTATTTGATATTCGATAAAAATTGTTTACAAGATTGTTTGCTTGTTACACCTGCTATATATCTAAGAATACGTTTTTGTGCCACAAATACACTTATAGCAGTCGCTGAACTTTCCCAAAATGTGATGCCATATCTCATCCTAGAACTGACTTGTGCATGATACAGGCTCATGCCTGTCTCCCTCGGTAGTATACACAGATTTCTAAAAAGATAACACAATGAATGTACTTTAGAAATTAAATTGTTGCATTGTTCCTTCCTCCTTAGGCAATCGTACACCTTGAAATTTTGCCTTTTTACAGTTAGTACCTAATAGAAACGTCATTAATATTCAAATTTAGCCCTACACATTGCTTCTGCCGATTACGAAATCTTATAAAGTGAGTTTTGTTGACGTTCAAATAAAGAGAATTTGCTGAGTTGCAACGTCATTAAGTATATTATTACATTTGACTTGTAACGACTCATCTGATAATAGTAATAATAATATTTTTTTATTTGTCCATCAGTAAAAATATCAGTAAAAAGCTTTTGTTGTTGTTTGTTGACACAGGTACTGTTTTTATTAATAATTACCTTACAAAATTTCTTCTCTTCTCAAATTGTGGCATCTACTTATTTATTTTCAAAATCAACAACCTTTTATTTTTCTTTTGGTTTCTATGCAACGTTCTCACTATCTCACAAAGTGTTTTTCATATACTTCACATTAACTATATCTACTAATTATAAACTAGATTTAACATAATTTTCTTTTTTACATTTTATTATTTTATTTTGATATTTTCTTTATAAACTTTAAAACTTTTACTAAATAAATATTTATGTCTTCTATACTACACTGCACACTCTCAAAATTGTACTCATGTATACAAATTTTTAATAAATATACTAAATGTGCTAAATATTATTTTTTAATTCCTCCTCTTTTTTAATAACTGAAACTTTTATTTGTATTTCCTATTATTTTAGCCTTTGCGTTCATTACAATACAGGGTGTTAAAAAAGAGTGTAAAATATAAAATATTTAAGGAGGTAATAGTATGAACCAAAATAAGCAGAAAAGTCTCAATATACATGGGTCCGCAAAGTAACGGTTGGGGAGATATGGAATGTTTTATGTTTTTTAGCCCCTTTTTTTATTTTGCAAAAACGTTGTGTATTTTCTTATAATAGTTGGTTGATGTTTAGTGAAATAAACAGTACGTATTTGACAGTTGTTCTCACTGCACAAGTTTTCTTTCGCTATGGCTGGCTACTCTAACGCAGAATTACCAGACATGCATTTCATGTATGATCGTGCTAATGGGTACGCCACCGAAGCGCGACGTCTTTATGTTGACGCTTATCCAAATCGCCAGGTTCCTTCACAACGCATGTTTGGAAGAATTCACCAAAGATTGCGTGATACCGGTTCCTTGAGTAAACAGTGCCATTTATCCGGAAGACCAAGGTCGGTATCCACTCCTAGAGCAGAATTCAGGTACGAGTGTGCGGAGAATATCAGCCGAGGTAGGAATTGGTGGTCCTCTTGTTTGGAGAATCCTTCACGAGCAACTGCTTTATCCATACCATGTGCAACGAGTACAGGCCTTAAATCCAACAAATGATCATCAAGCACGTTTGGTTTTTTGCCGCTGGTTTCTACGTCATAATGCTGAAGACCCTCGTTTTCTTGCAAACATTCTTTTTACTGGTGAAGCCGGGTTCACAAGAAATGGAGTGTTTAATTTTCACAATACGCATATTTGGGCCGACGAAAATCCTCATGCTCTAATAGAATCTGGACATCAGGCACGTTTTTCATTAAACATTTGGATGGGTATTGTAGGTGACAGGTTTCTAGATCCTGTTGTTTTACCAAACCGATTAACAGGCGCTGCTTACCTCAACTTTCTGCAGAACACACTGTATGAGTTTTTGGAAGACATTCCTTTGAATCAGAGGCAACAAATGTGGTTCCAGCATGAAGGTGGTCCAGCTCATTTTTCCATGGCCGTTAGAGAGCATTTACATCAAACTTTTCCACAAAGATGGGTAAGAAGAGCCGGACCTGTTTTATGGCCTTCAAGATCGCCTGATCTGAACTCTCTAGATTTTTTTGTTTGGGGATATTTGAAGACATTAGTGTATGGTACTCCTGTAGATAGACTGGAAGAGCTGCAGCTACGGATTAATCAAAAGTGTCAAGAAATCCAAACCAAGGAGGGTGTTTTCGAAAGAGTTCGAATATCGTTGAGACGAAGATGTCGTGCCTGCTTGGAAAATCTTCTGTAACTTTGTTTTTTGTTTGTTAAAAGCTTCCTTTGTCGGTTTATTCCTAATAAAATAAAATGTTTGAAAAACGAATAGTGGTCCATATCTCCGCAACCGTTACTTTGAGGACCCATGTTTATTAAGACTTATTTTGGTTCATACTATTACCTCCTGAAATATTTTATACTCTTTTTTTAACACCCTGTATATTGATTTTACTTTGGTACCTCTGAATATTCGTAGATGGCATGAGATAATATTCTTTTTATTTGCTAAACTCTATATTATTCAGTTTTTAAATGTCTAAAATTACTTGTATTTGTAGAAAACACTATTTCAAGAATATGGCGCCCTTAAAGTGTTTTCATAATATCTTTGCGGATTGATTATATTTCCTATTATATTTCGTATCAACCGCGGACATGCTGTATATCTAGAATTGTTTCATTTGGAATATCAGCGTTTTTGTGTAAGTAATCTTCGAATTTCTACAATATCATGCAATTTATCGGGACGGCCCGCTAAAAAGAAATTCCTTCATAACGCTTATTTATTAGGGTAGCCGTAACACGCTTTCAATGGATTACGTAGAAGCCTCGCCTTGCAGAAAAAAGCGGGGAAATTGCCGCGTTAAATATAGTGTAAATCCTCTATTAATACATGCAAATGAAACCGTTAGAACAAGAGATCGCCTAAATCGTCTGCAGTAAAAAATATTAAAAGGGACCTGTGATTATTTACACTAACTACCGTATAAATCAAGCGAGTTTTATTTGAAAGAGAGAACCGGGAATGCGGGCGAACCGTAGAAATAATTCGAGATAAATTATATAAAAAATGAGTCAGATAATTCTCCTTGTTCGGTTAAGACTGCTTTCTTGTGTGATGAAATAATATTTTTCGTCTACCATATGTGCAAATAAAGCATATCAACCCAAAAATATGTAATGTTTATCGTCCCTTGGGTTGCTAAAGTCATAAGGCGATTTTGCAGCTTTTCACTGTCTAGACACCTTTGACTGTCATTTGCGTACTTTGACGTTTCACATAAATCTTCATTAAACGCCAGTGTTAAGCCCGCATTTCATTGAGGCTGCTCCAGCTAGGCTTGTCCGGCCTAGGCTAGTGGCTCGAACAAGTGCAAAGGCCGCATTTCATTGAGGCTGGCCCAGCCAGGCTGGTCCTGGTCTACTGGTTGTACAGCGACGTAGATACTCACGTGGTATAAAAGCAGAAATCTAATTGGTCTATATAGGATCCCGCATAGCTGGTCCCGCTTGAAAATGTAAATTATTACAAACATGGCTTGTGCCGCCTGAGCTCGAAAGCAAGCTCATCGTGTACCAGCCTGTGTGAGTGTATGACCATTTGCTATACTACATTTCAAATTTGGCTGGCCTCAGTGAAATGCAGGCTTAAATCGAAGTCTCGAATCAAGAGAACAAAACTATAAATTAATAATACGTTCTGATGGTGAATAATTGTGATTGTGTGAATTTGTGAAAATGAATAGTAATTCAGTGATTTACGTATACTCCACCAGACTTACAAGAAGAAGCTAGCAATGTTTCTCTAAATTTGTTACCTACAAAGTCAATCAAAAATCAATATATCGGTACTAAAAGTAGTATGAGTTGTTTAATAACTGGAAAAAGAGTAAAAAAGCAAAAAACCTAACAGAAAAGGTATTATTTGCTTACCTATCGGAAATATTGTAAATGTAGATAAACTATGGTCTGAATTTTCACTTTTAAAGTCAAGAAAAATATTAATTTTAATAATTTTCATAAAGTTCGAGCATTTTTGAAATGGATATGTGTTCTTCCTCAAACTCTACTGTTCGCATGGCGAAGGGAAGCCCTGACCCCCCCGGAAACGTCTGACGCTGCCACTGAAACGAAGACGTCCATAAATTCTATCAAAAATGCTATGATGAGGATGATGACCATCTGGAAACCGATCGGTGTACAATCGCGCGGCTCTTCTCCCATTACCACCAGCTTCTCCGTAAATCATATGCATATCAGCACATACGAATAATGCTCCATTGTACCACCAAATTAATGCCGTTTACGTTTTGCACACCAGTTACTGAAACTGAATCGGCGTGTTTTTTTTGTTTTTTTTTTTTGTTATGATAGCCAGCCTTGAATTGAATCGGTGCGGCGACTTTAGGCCGACAAAAAAGTAAACACAGCAAGCTAATGAGTCAAGGGGCACCTGCGCTGTAGCGGCTAAATGACATATTTCCGGACAAGGGTTTATAAGGTAAAATTGCTTATGTTCATGCCCTGTACGAGCCCTATCAATTTGTCGCAATAATTATGGGACACCCTGTATATATAATAAATCTTAAACCAGGCGCAGCAAAATAAGTGAGATTGTTTAGATTACTATTTTTTTAAAAACATTACAGGCTTTTCACTAGCAGCAACTTAAAACAAAATTCTGCATAAAGCAATCTACTAGGTATTAGTATCGCATATATTTAATAAAGAGTAGTCAAAGTCTAATAAACTGAAAATATCTAGAAGCTTTCTGCTGTTCACACAGTATTATTAAAACCGTTAGGAGTTTTTTAATTAATTTTTGTTTTCGAAATGTTTGAGAATAATAATTAAGTAAAATCCCTATCAGGCTGAATTGCTAAAGGAAAAACAAATATTTGCTGTGAAACCCTTTTGAACTAAAGCAATTGACCTGATGTTTCAGTCGATGTACATTTTTGTTTTACATAGTCCAACAAAGAGAATTCCTGAAATGATAATGTAAGTAAAAAAAATTAATACCATCCAGAGGTTTCGGATGATACATTTTACAGGAATAAGTTACAGAGAAGAAATTAGTTTCGTAGATATGAATAATAATAATAATAATATCTCTATCCCTCATTCTAATCACAGGGATTAGCCCAGAAGTCGGAGACTTGTGCGGGAGAGGGGGCGGCATATTATTATTAAGCAGGCCGCATTTGCGCCCAGGAACGACTTACATTGGTAGGCCCTAACCACTATTCAGTGCAGGAATGAGGGAAACCTGGAAAACCTTATTAATTAGGGGGGTAGTTAAATATCAACCGGTATCAATTTCTCACATTGACCCAAGCTAATCCTCTCCACGAATACAGCTTATATACGGTCTACCGGCAGCTGTGCGCGAACCAACTCCGATCTAGTCCCTTCGATTCAAGTACTGACGCCTTAAACCGCGCGACCACTAACCGACTATGAAAACTTTCATTAATTAGTCAAGAATAACTCATAAATGGACAAAATATATAGGGTAATTTAGTTTCAAATGAATAAATTCAACGGTTTAATTTGTTATACAGTGTGTCCAATTAAGGCGGTACCATATGGGGAACTTTTTTATTATTCATTTTATGAAAATAAGTTATTCTTGATAAAAAGTTCTGTATGGACTAAAATCCAAAGTTAAGTAATCAGATTTCAATTTTTTGCAGTTACCCTTATTTTTATAATATCGATAATCCTTATTGAGAAAAGTTGATCCTAATTGAAAACTACGGTCAGATATCCAATATTATCCATCGACCATTAAAAAACAGATTTGGTTATTTTTACAAACTTCTCTGT
This sequence comes from Monochamus saltuarius, assembly GCA_025584915.1. Taxonomy (NCBI): domain Eukaryota; kingdom Metazoa; phylum Arthropoda; class Insecta; order Coleoptera; family Cerambycidae; genus Monochamus; species Monochamus saltuarius. The sequence continues at coordinate 115,109,834 of CM046721.1, read as the reverse complement.
ATTAGCATTGATAACGTCTAGAGATCGACATTAAATCTGGGATACACTGACAAATCAATGAATTTTTGATAGCAAACTTCAAAATGTAGTACTATTATACTACTATATTAGGTATACATATGTTCGGTGTCAGTCAGTCAGAATATGCAAATATTATCTGGGCACGTTTCTGTCAGATTTATAAATATAAAATTGAAAATATTCAACGCAAGTTTTTGAGGCTGCTTTATTTAAAAAATTATGGTACCTATATATCCCGAACAAGGCTACAGTCAGCAAAATTTACAATGCGAGTTTCATATCCCTTCTCTTCATATTAGAATCCTTATTGGTCAAACTTTTCTATATAAAGTTTTACATAATAAAATTATATGTTTTCAATTGACGTCACAATTATTTTTTGGTAATCCTCGGTTAACTTCAACTCTTTTACCTAGCACCAGTTAGAAGTAATTTAATGATGAGGTCTTCAATATATTCTATGTGTAACAGTTATTGTAACCTTTTGGGTGATTTTATCGATATGTTCACTGTATCTCAAGGAGCTGTAGTAAGATTTATTTATGAAATTGCTCATATTTTTAATTAATAATGTTTCAATTCACTGTTTATGGTTGAAGCTATATTAGACACATTTTATATGTAATTTTAGTTTTTAGTTAATAGTTTTAGTTTTTAGATATATGTATGTCTATGTATGTGCATCCTGACCCTATTAGTGAACTTGTCTGTTAGGTTTTTCTCTATATAATAAATAAAAAAAATAGGATAAATTAATACCAGATGCTGGCATGTCTATCGATTTGCTTGAATATGTAGAATTATTTTGAGTGTGAACATAACTTTGGATATTTTCGGTTTCCAAGGGAATATCCTCCGTTCACCTATAATTTTCATAGCCGTTTGTTTTTTGTTTTCAGTAGCAGTTTCGGTATAGCCTTCAGCGACAAAATTAGACTTCCAGCCATCATCCCTTTTTTATACTCAAAATATCTCTCCCACTATAGGTTAAGAGGGATTTTGAAGGTCGCCGAAAAGAGTCCGCAGAATTTGCAGCAGCTTTGACACATTACACCAATAGGTTGTATGGTATATTTGTCAGTTTTTTTTTCTATACCATTGTTCATAGCGACAAAATGCTTGTCCATATTTCTTCTGTAATTTCTCTGACTCGAACTTCTTTGCTTTATTCGTGAATATCGCAAATCTAGCATATACTGGCCATTGTATGAGGCGCACTTCAACAACTTTGTTGGTCTTACAACCATTAAACGGCATGGTGAATGGAAAAGCTCCTTTATAGCAGAAAGTTATTTTGAGTAGTCCATATCTACCAAGCTTGATGTTGCAAGGAAAATATAGCTGCTACTTACAAGAAGTGACATTCATAACTTTTTTTGACCCGAAATGACCGCAAATTTGTATTTTTAAATGGGACACCCTGTATTTTTTGACATTTTTGGAATCAGCGGATCATTATACGTATGGTAGGACCAATTTTCTGACACATTTTCTGGATGTAAGTATTTTTTTTTTAATTTTTAGAAAAAAAACTAGAATGCCGCGACTGGCAGAAATTGTTTTCGTTTTTGACGGATTTTAAAAATTGTTGTACCACAAAATTCATAAAAAATCCTTTATTAAAAAATCAATAGGACCCACTCTCGTTACATTTGAAACAATAAATTAATATTTAAGGAAATACAATAAATCGAAATTTTTAGTGGTAATAACTAAAAAATGTACATAACAATTTAGAATTTTTCCCATAATTACAAACAAAAAAGAAAACAAGTTCTGCCAGTCGCGGCCTTCTAGTTTTATTTTTAAAAATTAAAAAAATTACTTACATCCAGAACATGTGTCAGAAAATTGGTCTTACCATACGTAAAATAATCCGCTGATTCTAAAAATATCAAAAAATACAGGGTATCCCATTTAAAAATATAAATATACGGTTATTTCCGGTCAAACCGGAAGTGTCATAAATTCATGGCACCACCTAGTATAAACCCACACAATTTCAAATTTTTGTCAGCAGTCATAAAAAAGTTACAGCGTGTTCCCACTTTCCGTTATCACCTTTAATACTCTTAAAATGAATGACACTATAACTGATCACCCTGTATTTGGACATTGTTTTGTAACAAAATTATTACGAAATTACTTTCAAGAGGTACCTCATAACAGTCACAAAGTAATAAAATAATTTTAGACATGTCCACGTGGGAGAAGAAATTTAGGCAACGGGTTGCGTCGCAGGACAGCGTGCATTAATATAATTTCTGGACTAGCATATAGTGCGCTAATCTGTGTGGCTGCAGGGGGACAAAATAATAGTTGGGACATGATGTACAACAGCAGATTGCCTGACCACGGCCGTTACCACTCAACTGCTATTCCAGCCGTTCTAATTTACCTTACTACGAACTTAATTAAACTTAAATGCGTTTCATAATTCATAAACGAATTAACGTTGGATTTGCGACGACAATTCATATCCCTACACGGATCTGGAATAATGTCGTCGGTTCCCATATGGAATTTTGATGCGGCTACACCATAATAATGCCTCTTAAGTGATTCAAGAGAGATGGTAAAATATTGAAAGTGATAGGATTTTAATTAAATAAAAACAATGCATTCTGGCACCTATTTTTAACACTTGCCATTCTCTTTAGGGATTAAAATAATATTTTATACAGGGTTAAGGTAAGTATAGGTCAAAAATCCGGGGGCTTATTCTGTAGCCAGAAATAAGGCTTTTCTGTTATACAGGGTGTTCTGTAAGGAATGCGCTAAATAGCAAGGTTAGTTTCTAGACGTCAAAATATTAGAAATCCACCAATCATGCTTTAATAAAATGTAGCTCCTCCTCGATATACAGGGTGTCATTTTTTTATTTTTAAAATTTATTTAATAATGACTGTAATTATCATCAAAATATATGAAACTTTGATACTGAGAGTTTTGGGTGTTGAGAAATTCGAATTTGATGTTGTTTTTGCGACAGTTACTAGAGGGCCCTAGTTACGCGTGACTCTGGTGCTATTTTCAGCTAAAACTTGAATGGAACGTCCTAGCAGAATTTATGGTAACGCATTCGACAGACCGAAGAATAGGTATACTTATTTGAAACCGATAGAACGAGCCGTTTTCGATATATTCGTCTCCAAACGATTTCTAAACCTAATTCATGACATACTGAATAGGACTACCTACATAATAAAAAAATGCTCCAAAAAACAAAATAAGTAAGTATTCCTCATATTCAACGTGAACCTTGTAAACTAATATCTTGAGATGTCACCAAACAAAAAAATCAATAGAGTTCATATCGGGCGATCTGGGTGGCCAAGGTTGACCTGATTTTTGAGTTCCTCGTCCGATCAAGTTATTACCGAATCTTTAATTTAAAGATTCACAAACAGTGAAACTAATATATTGCCAGCCCCGTCGTAAATAAACCACATTGTTTGTCTTAGCGCATAGGGACCATCGTCAAGTAGTTCAGGTGAAACGTTTTCAAATTTCTAGTAATACCTATAAGTTCAAAGAAAACTGATGTTCAAATCAAGATCCTATTATGGCATTAGGGTTTTGAATAATTTTTATAGATATTTGACGCAACTTAAAGGAGGCCATCTGAAGAAGCTATCCTAAAAACTCAGAAATAGGTCAGATCTCATCTATTGTGGTTGAATTTTCGAGTTCCCACTGTTTCAAAAGTGAAGTTAGATATTTATAGAGATATATTTTCATTAAACCAGGTTAGTAATTTAGCTAGATTAATTTCTTTAGATAATTATTGAATAGAGCTTTATCTGTGGAATTGTTCATTGTCACACCTAGATGTTTGGTATCAGAGAGCATACATATGAGTTCATTGATGGGAATTGTAGGAGATTTGATTTATATTAGCTTAAAATACCTTTCTAATACAGTAACAAAGACCAAATGTTAGTATGCAGGGTGAGCCACATATCAAAACTTGAATTTGACATCCCAGATACTGTACTGATAAAACCTTCTTGACTTAATACTGTTGTCAGATCAAAGACTGAATAAGCTTCCCTAATTGGGAGCCTTCAGTGCGGATATACATCAAAAGCTTGCAGGGTCGTGGAATTTTATGGTCCTTAACATTTCTGTATGAATCAATAAATAATAAAATAAACTCCCCAGATATATTAAAGCAGATATGCTTATTTCATGGGCCAATATTAAAGTATATTTTTTTGGCATAATTTATCTCGACAGTTATGAACAGTTATGAATAACAACAATTATGAATAACCATTGGTGCTTGATTTAGATTTATTATTGACCTTCTTTGACTATAAGGTGTTTATTGATGGAGGGTCACCCCTAAAATTATACCAAACTTTTTTTCCATCGAATTTAAAAAGAGTGATTGTATCTCACGCAGAATTTAATTTAAAACACTTTTTTTTACTCATATTAAATTTTAAAAAAGGTTTTCAAGAAAAAATGCATTAATTAGAACAAGATTTTAATAACGGATAATCGTTTCTAATAACATTAAACATTTATTCGTTATACAATTCCACAAATCTTCTAGGGATTCAATTCGCGAGGAATAAACAAAATCCTTCAATGGTTCCTGAAGAAAATAATCACATTCGTTGAGGTCTGGCAATCGTGGTGGCCAATTTTGAGGACAATTATTTCCTTTAAGAATTCAGTGTAGGTACAAAAGTTCTTGATAATCTAGTTTCTCGAGATAAACGTTTATTTCCGTTCGGTTCGGTTCGGTTCATCTTCAACTGTATGCAAAATATTTTTTTCATCTCGTACTCTTATTACACTAGGACGTTCTCGGATATTATTAAAAAACTTTCCTGTCTCTCAAGCCCGTCTTTCAACATTGAAAAATGTTTACCTATGGAGAATCACTCGATTTGGAAATCTCCTACGATATTCTTCCACATTGCTTCGACAGTTTTCTTCACAGAAACACAAAGTAACATGTCAACTTGTTCGCTGAATGTAAGTTTTCCAGCTATTTTCAATAACAAACAGTAGCAGAAATGAAATAGCTTTTTTGATATCTAATAAACACTATTAACATCTTGTTTTAATTCATTCTTTTTTTCTTGAAAAGTTTTTTAAAATTTAACAAGAGTAAAACAGTGTTTTAAATTAAATTTTGTACAAAATATTATCATTTTTTTTTAATTCAATCAATGGAAAAAAAAGTTTGGTATAATTTTAGGGGTCACTCACTCTCAATAAAACACCTTGTAGTGTTTCAATTGAATTCATAGTCAAAGAAGGCCAATAATAAACCTGAATCATGTTCGATCGTGTTAAATTTGATTATTCCGAGTTAAACTAATTCAAAGATATTAATCTTTTTCAAAATATTTGACCCCACTTTGAAGGCCTGTAACTCCGTCTGTGTGCAACTCTCTTTATAGGTATGTTTGGTTAAATTGCAATATTTTGGGACTTCCAACATACACCTGCTCTGTGTCGGTTCTTGTACAGAACACTCTGTATTTGTGCCAATTTGAGGATAATTCTATCACTTAGTTGATGTTTATTTTTACAATAAAACAATGTTTTGTCTCTCTAACGACGAGACAGCTTTTCTCAACTTGTAAACAGTGAATAAAAACGTTGATCAGTAGGTCACGGCAATCTCTAATTTAATTGCAGCAAGGTTGTTTTTCTTTAACAATTACGTATATCAAAGCAACTTGTCGTTTTCTCTCTTAAAAAAATTCTAGTTGAAATAAAAAGAGGAACTTAAAACTTTCGGTCTCATCTTAATTTACAGTCTAAAAGTTAAGATACAATTTTATCGATAGGATTTAAACTTTTTGCAGCAAAATACTTTAGGATCGTTCTAACGAGGTGTGAGTTTATCTCGTCTGCATTTAAAATTCTAGAGGTACGGGTTTGAAGTTAGGAATGATCATTTTATTTTTATTTTGTCAGACATTTCTATTTATATAATGCAGGACGGTTTCAGCCATTACATTTCAAAAGTTGAAAAGCAACATAGTTTTTCCAATGTCTGTCTTAGCCATTTCTTGACTTAGATATATATAGGTATAGGTAATGTAAAGCCTCGTGTAAAGCACATCTATAATATTGCTACAAATACATGTTTTCAGTGATTAACTAAAACGAATATGTTAATCCAATCATAATATCGTCAGATTGATGCCAAATAGATTCTTAATAATGTAAGTACGTAGATACAATCTGACACGATGAAAATTTGGATCTGGATTTCAATTCTCCTACTTTAATTCAAATTATATGAGTGTTACAAATCCGACAAACGATTTACATAAAATACACTATGCAAAAGAGGACATTCAGAATTAGTGAGAAGCACGTTTTTTCTACTCATTTATTAGACTGTCTTGTGAATCATGTGATTTTGCCCATTTTTTAAATATCTGCAAAGCACTTTTTCTATTAAAAATGCTATTATAACATTTATAATATTCTAATTTTAATTAGGCATTATAAGTAATGAGATCTACAGAGTGTGTGTATTAAAAACCTAGATACCAGACAACAAATGAAGTAAAATAATGTAGATCATCATGAATCGATTATTGAATATTAAAAATAATTTGTAAATAATTATCAAAAAGTTATGAGTATTTGTATCAAAGCTAATTTTTAATAGCATTCCAAGTCGTTTTGATTTTACATTGAGGTGTTTGTTTAAAAAGTAATTTTGTATTGAAAGCCAAAATTTGCAGAACACTAAATTTTAAAAGAGTATCAAATAATCGTGAAAAACACTGCGTATCAAATTTGATATGATTCTTAATTTAACTTTATCTACGCATCGAGTCAGGTTTACCCAGCGATATGTTGAAAAATTCAATTTCAGGCAAAATAGAATTTTATAAAAATTACAAAAAGCCAATGACGCCAACCTATTATTATGTCGATATCGGTTTAAAATTGAAAGGAAATACGATTGTTTAAAATACTTCCTCAAAAGAAGAATGTTGTTGGGTGAATTTAGTTGGAAGATATCAAAGAGCAGGCAATAATAATAAGTAAAAGAAAATAGTATATAGGTACATAAAATGGATTACATGCATAATTGGACAATCTATAATAAAATCATCACTTAAATAATTTTATTGTTAACAATTGACAATTGTTGAAAGTTTTTATTTATTACGTGATGAATATAACATACAGAGTGTAACTTTGAAGGGGGATTCGGTTTGGAGGGGGGGTACTCGTGACCTTTACAAACACATATCATAAGTTTGTTTTCTTAAATTCTGTCACAAAAAAGTGAATTTTTTTTGTTTCCTTTTTTCTCAATTTTCATAGTAAGCCACTGGTCAGACAAGCGCTGATTATATCTAGTTGGAGTGTCACCAGCATTGTTGCCATATTTAATTGTTTTACAACACTCGAAAATGGTTTTAGGATTGACAGAAGAATATAATGACTGATGTGTGCAATGTTATAAAAAAGCATATTTAAAAGATTATTCACGCAGTTTTTTCTTTTTTGTTTTCGTTACTTAACATCAGACTGAGGTGTATACATGCAAAAATGTGTTAAACATAGGTATTTACATTGAATTGGTGTTATGTTATTTCTAGTGACTCGCATCGCCGAAATCTCATCACAATAAATTGGAAGCGGTAGTTTTGTATATCCAGACTAGTCTTCTGCATTCACATTACCTCACTAAAAAAATTCTCACTTTCACATTTCACGGCCTCACAATTATGTCAAACTATGTCACTATTTTTGTTATAGCTTCTGCATTTGCGTGTTCTAGTACTTTTGATGCGATCAATGCACATGTTATAACGTGACACAAGCAGTAGTTGTTTTGTCAACACTTAACCATAAATACTGGCTTCTACTGTTGATTTTCGTTTGTAGCCAAGTAAAATATTGCATAGAGTACATTGTACCATTAAATACTAACTGACAAATTGTGAATCAATTTTTCTGCACGGTATCTGTTGACTTGTACTCGTGAACGTAATGTAAATAAATAACACGTAGTGCACACCATCAAAGCTACGTATGTACTGAATTCATTATAAAATATCAGCTTCGGTCGCGCCGCGCTGCTTGCAATACGACCCTGAAATGACGGGACAAGTTCCGACGTCTAGACTGGTAACAACTAACTGGCGACACCGTAGACATGGTTATGCAGTGAAACTCGGACGCTGTACAGGGGCGTGTATAGAAATTTGGGTGCAGTTTAAAAAATTAATTGTAACTCGGCTATTTATTAGATTTAAAAAAACTAATTTCAGATTAGTAATCTAGGTAACACTACCCCCCCCCCTCCAAAACGGACCCCCCTTTAAAGTTACATCCTGTACATATTCCGATTAAATTTATTAAAATCCTATATTTTGGCGAATGCGCCGATATTAAAAATAAATCATTATGGGTAATAATGATATAGATTCACTTTTCTAAATTATAAAGCTATGTATTCTCCTAATAATAAAACTTAAAAAAAAATAATATTGTTAAATATACGGTATTTAAAGTGAAAAATACTATACCCAGGTAGCAAAAATCAATGCACTGCCCAAATTGTAGCTTTAATATTGATTGTACATTGGATAGTGATGTTGGTGGGATGTAAGTAGAATAGCTATGCCGATCCTGCTCCACAATTCAAGATGGCGACTGGAGCAGGATCGGCATAGCTTTCAGCCGTCTACGTCACAGCGGCTGGCACATGCGCGATAGAGGTTGAGGACCGTTTGTGCTGAGCGGAAGTATATAGTCGGTTTCTGTCGACTACGTCAGCTGGGTTGATGACTTGCTTATCATTATTATGTAACTAATAGGGTTAATTATTAAAATAAAAATCGAATATAGAATGTATATCATTTATTATAATTCTTATACAATATAACATGCTACAATACATTATTTTTATCAATCCAAGAATTATGTTTGTCATCGTAACCTAACCATTTGACAAAAACTTTATTTCCTATTTTTCGTAACACCTTTTCAACTAAGTGAGCGTCAGGATGTTTTACTCTTTGTAATTCCAATTCATAGAAGCCTCCTGTTATTTCTTTACCACTCTCATCTTTCAATAAATATGTTGTAGGGTTGGTTAATCTTATTTTCCTAATGATAAAAATCTCGCTAGACCAGTTTGGAGTGTATCCTTTCTTAAAAGCTTCTCTATATTTGCTAATTCTCACATGGTCGCCTACTTTAAATTTTGTTATTTTATTAGCAATTTTTAAATGAGTATATGTTGATTTTAATAATGATCTCTCATTCCTTGATGTAACTTTAATTGGTTTCATCCTTGTTGTAGAATGGACTGTATTGTTGTATTTGTCAACAATTTTATCTAAAATATGATTCCACTTATATTCTCCTCCTAAGCTGAAAGCACGCCAAAGCATATTCTTTATAGTTCTAATGGAGCGTTCCACAATCGAAGCTTTTTTGTACTATAAACGCTGTAATGGTTAATCTTATATTCTTTCATCAGTTTCTTGAAATTCTCATTATAGAATTCCTTTCCCAGGTCGGTGTGTAGATGTTTCGGAATTTTTTTAAACGTTGTAAAATCCTATTCATTGCAATTGTAACATCCTGGGCTGATTTGCTCGCTAGTGGTTCTGTCCATATGAATTTAGAGAAGCAATTAATAACGATTAGTACATACTTATATCCATTATTTTCCTTGGAATATGATATCAAGTCAATTAAATCAGCTTGTATTAAATCATTCAGACCTTTTATTACGGTTCTACGTCTTTTAAAATTGATTCTGGCAGGCTTGTGTAATTCATTGACAATATCTTCTTTTATATTTGTTGCATATTTGTTGAAGTTGTTGAGATATTTCATATTGGATTCCAATTAAAATTACAGTATGTAAAACAAATTTCTATATATTTAACCCCACAGGAACTCGTATAACGATTTCTACAAATAAATTTTTATTTTCTGTTTCCGGATCTTTTTCTCGAAATGAAATATTATCATTGCGACGTAGCATAACGTTGACTAGTTCTGCCAAAGTAAATTCCTTTTCATTTATAATTGTTATGATATCAGTAGGGTAACCAGTAGCATGTTCAATCGTAGCTGATTCGTAGAAGAAAACTTGACATGTTTTATATCAGATATTAAATAGTTCTTACTGTTTTCATGAAAGGTTGTAGACTCAAATGTTAAAACAATATTATAATATAATTCCTTCACTATGTTTCCTGAGATGCTTGTTAACGTTACTTCAAAATCTTCATGATCCGCAGATGAATGCTTTGGTTGACTTATGTGTCTACCAAATTTATCGACTGTCATTTTTTAAGTTAGCTGTAAGTTTTTGCTTACTACTCAATAATTTTAGATTCACGCAATTCTTCGATAATAGAGACGATCTCGTTAGAGTGACCTGTATGGCCAGCGGCTTGAGAGGCAACTAAAAGCCTTAATCTATCAACAAGCTCATTGGGATCATCCCAGTATACGTAGTCGATTGGATTATTCGAGGTTTCCATTAACATACCAAGACCTAATCTCTTTCGAGTTGAGGGTGCTATGATGCGAGGTCTTCGTGATGTTAGTGGTTGTATACTCAATGCGGAGATGATTTTTATATTTGTAAGATGCATTACCCTGAATTTGCTCATTTTCAGAGTAGTTTCTTTTATGAGCATTAGTTCGTTTAACAATGTCTAAGTAGTTCACATTCTGTGAAACCTTTTGGATGTTTCTTAAAAATTAATTCGTAGAGTCCAGGAGTCCCAATATAATTTAACCCTCCTATAATTAAATTATTACCATCAAATTGTAGAGATGCATTACCAATTTTTAGTTCATTATGCTCGGGATCATATCTAACACCATACCTAAAGTCAAACTCATTATGAACATCACCAATCATTTTATGAACATAGTCTCTAGGTAAGGGATCAAGGTGATTTAAATAGTACATCATATCGGGCGATTTACCAAAGTCTTGAATATATTCTTTTGCATCTTTTACACTTTCATCTAGTTCCTCATTGTTTTCCTCATTATCTCTATCAGCAATGTCATTATCATTTGAAGTTCCTTCTGCGACAACTGATGTATCTAGGAAACTTGGTGCATCAGAAGTCGTCGATCTATTATATTTCGCTATGCTTTTCTTTGGTGAGCTAAACGAAAACCTTGATTTCACTTCCTTTTATAAGCTTCTCACTTTTTATATTAGGCTCTCCATCAAGTTTCTCGGCAATTGTTTGTAAACGCTTCGTGATAGGGAGAAACGATTGTTCTTGAATTATATTTCCTTCTTTCAGAGCATTCAGCTTTTGCTTTACTATGTTCCTCCTTTGTATTAACAATTTTTTTACTTCAACTTCCTTTCTATTCATATTGAAAGCATCAAATCTTCCTAATTGTAGTACTTGATATAGATCCTCAATAAGCAGTAAAAAACAGGTAGCTGGCAGTAAAAAACAGGTAGCTGGCAGTAAAAAACAGGTAGCTGGCAGTAAAAAACAGGTAGCTGGCAGTAAAAAACAGGTCCCAGGCAGTAAAAAGTAGGTATCTGGCAGTAAAAAACAGATACTTAACAGTTAAAACAGCGTAGTGCTAAGAGCAGTTCAGTATGAATACTAATAATGATGAATAAAGTTAGCAGAGCTTATTTCTCTTTATATATGTATGTAATGATCAAATGTCTTTCTATATCTACCATTATTAATGTCACTGTCTTTATTAATCACCATAAAACTATATTTGTCTTTCCAGCACAGTGAGCAAATTTCCTTAAACTTATTAAAACTCATATCGCTGTTAATGTGATCTTCATATATATGCTTCAGATTCAAATCATCTTGTTTGAAGACTACCAACATATTTGCGTTATCACGTATTAGATGTTTTGGAATACGTGTATAAGTTTGACAAAGGTAAAAGCAATCTACGTCTTTATGACGCCCCATACTGAAGTAATCTCTCATAACATTTTGTTTATCACAGGCTACATCATCAAAAATAAATATTGAGTTTTGTTTAACATCTTCAGGCGGTAGAATGTTGTCGCAGTTATTGAAGGCGTAGTATCCAATTCCTTTTATTGGTTTTAGAAGTTCTTCTAAATACTGATATTTTGATTGATAGAGAAAAAATATAAATATTTTCAAACTTTAATCCATTGGGATGCTCGATCAAACTAATCATGACATTAGTTTTACCACAGTTTGATGGACCGACAACCAAGCAGCGGATTGTAGATGGTAACAATTCTCCATGTCTCTTCGAGATTTTTATTTCTGCGATATCATTGTTGTTAATAGGTAAATCAATTGACTGTTTTATAATGCGCATGACGGAAGCAAAACTATAAATAAAGCTCAGTCTATGATTGTGTGTGTATATATATATTAGATGTGATACTGGTATTATCATCATTCGTGAGTAGTTCGTGATGCCAAATGCTTAGAATAACAAGAAAATCTGGCAACGGTATATTGAACTCTGCTATAAATAATTTACCAGTAGAGCTCCATATTCCAGGATATAAATTTTGTGGTCCTGGTACTAAACTTGCGAAGAGATTAGCAAGAGGTGATGTGGGTATTAATGGTTTAGACGAAGCTTGTAAAGAACACGACGTGGCTTATAGCAGAGAGAAAAACTTGGAGCAACGACATACGGCAGATAAAATTTTGGGTGAGAAGGCTGTGGAGAGATTTAAATCACCAAACGCATCTATAGGAGAAAAGGCAGCAGCCTTGGCTGTGGCAGCAGCAATGAAAGCTAAAGTTAAATTAGGAATGGGATGCATTAATGGAAAAACTAAAAGAAATAAAAGTAAAACTGGTAAACGTAAAGCGAAATCTAAAAAGGTTGGTGGATCGTTAGCATTTAAAGATGTAACAAAGCAAGCACGAGTAGCGCTAAAAGGTAAAAATGTGCAGAATATGAAAGATGCTATTAAAGTTGCATTAAAAGCTGTTAATAAAGTTAAGAAGAAGAAATATATTAAAGCTGCCCGAGTAATACCAATACCTAAGACAGGAGGATTTCTACCACTAATTCCATTATTTGCAGGCTTAAGTGCGCTTGGTGCTTTAGGTGGTGGAGCAGCAGGAATTGCAAAGGCTGTTAATGATGCCAAAGCTGCAAAACAAAAGCTTGAAGAAAGTAAACGTCACAATGCTGCAATGGAAGAAATAGCTATGGGTAAAGGACTATACATGAGACCTTACAAGCAAGGTTTTGGTCTTTTTTAGGCGCAAAAAACCTTCCAAGCGTTACCGATAAAATTACCGAAACGAGCTCTTACTAATTTGGATTTAATAAGATTGACTAAGAAATTAAATATTCAACATTTTCGAGGCATATTTATGAGAGATAGTTTACCACGTCGGGTGCATTATAAAGAATGCGGTATTATTAATCTAGACAATGAAAGAGGCTCTGGGACACACTGGACTGCATATAAGAAAACTGGAGAAAAAGCAGTATATTTTGATAGCTATGGCAATTTAAGGCCTCCACGAGAATTGGTACATTACCTAAATACAAATGGACCGTGTAAAATATTGTATAATCATGAACAGTTACAAACATTTAATACATTCAACTGTGGTCATCTATGTCTGAAATTTTTGTATAATTAAAAATGCAGTGCTATATTTGAATAGTATATTTCACGACACCGAAGATGTCGAATTCTTTTTTACTGTCTGGAAGAAGTTCAACTCTTACTTCTAGGTATACTCCTCCAATTATATTAGATGATAGTAAAGACTACGTCTTAGGGTTAATAAGCTTTGAGGCTTATAATTCAATTCCAAATATCGAGAAAAATAAGAACAACAAATTTTATTATGGTTCCAAGGGTAAATACATTGAAATTCCAGAGGGTAACTATGATATTGATGCAATAAATAAATATCTACAACGAGCCTTAGATGACTTCAGATGGCATGATAATGATGACAGCATAAGAGAGGGAATTGTTAAGGAGCATCAAAAGCTCATTTCTATTAAAGCTAACAATAACACTCTGAAGTGTAGAATCAAGTGCAGTGAGGACATAGATTTTACTAAAAAAGATTCAATAGGACACTTGCTTGGTTTTAAACCAAGAAAATTGGCTGCATTTGGTTACCATGTATCAGATTTTCCAGTCGATATTTTTAGTGTAAATACCATTTGTATAGAATGCAATATTGTGGGTGGATCCTATATTAATGACAGGCAAGCTCACGTTATTCACGAATTTTTCCCTACAGTGCCAGCTGGTTTCAAAATTGTTGAGACTCCAAGTAACGTTGTCTATTTACCCATCAACACTCGATTTATCGATCAGATTGTTGTTAATATAGTCAGTCAAGATGGTGAACTCATCAATTTCGGAAGAGAGGTGGTGTCATTAAGACTACATTTGAAGGAAGCGTGATCAATAAGTGCAATGGTAATAAGGTATAACAAACGTGGCGGTTCTAGTAGTCGAAGCTATATAGGAGGTATATATTTAAAACCTGCCATCAGTTCTACACGAACCATCAAACCAATAACAGTAAGAAATCGAAAGTTTCTCGAATCTCTTGGTTTTAAGGTAATTTTTAAGAAGTGATAATAAAAATGGATATATTAAATGTCAACGAGAGGGCTTATTTTGACAACACTATTATTAACTCTGAGAAACATACTCATCAACCGTACGCATCTACGTCTTTGAATAATAATGATGAAATTCGCATTCCAATACAACAGCAGGATGTCTACACATTACCCAGTGAAAGTTCATTGTATATTGAAGGTAAATTACTGAAAACTGATAATACACCCTCCAAAACTGCTACATTTGTGAATAATGGTGTCATGCTTTTATTTGATGAAATCAGATATGAAATGGGTGGATATGTAATAGATCGCATCCGTCATCCAGGTCTAACCTCCATTCTAAAAGGATACGTGTCATTCAACACAAGTGATACTCAATATCTACAAAATAGTGGATGGTTTTTAATAACAACGAACGGTCACTTATAGTTGACGATCATGGAAATTTTAATGTTTTAATCGATTTATCCACCATTTTCGGATTCTGCGAAGACTTTAAGAAAATTATTTTAAATTTGAGGCAGGAGTTGGTGTTAATTCGCTCAAATTCGGATACCAACGCTATAATAAATTCTGCAGATGAGTCAGTTAAAGTTGTATTAAATAAAGTATTGTGGAAAATGCCTCATATATCAGTGTCAGATGTGGAAAGATTGAAATTGGTTGACTATGTAGCTAGGAACAAGGAATTGGAAGTTCCCTTTAGAGGTTGGGAACTGCATGAGTATCCTCTCCTACAAGAAACTCAACGTCACACCTGGAATATCAAGACGGCGACGCAACTTGAGAAACCTAGATTTGTAATTGTAGGTTTCCATACTGATCGTAAAAATAAATTGAAAAAAAATTTCAGTCACTTTGATCATTGTAATTTAATTAATATGAAACTGTATCTTAATTCTGAGATGTTTCCTTATGACAATTTGAATATAAATTTTGAGAACAATCAGATAGCAACCTTGTTTGACATGTATGCAAAGTTTCAACGATCGTATTATGGAAAGGAAAATGAACCTATTTATACACGTGCAGAGTTCAAGAAATATGCACCTTTAATTGTTATAGATTGTTCTCATCAGAATGAAAGTCTTAAATCTGGTTCAGTTGATATTCGACTAGAATTCGAGACTAATAAAAAATATTCCTTCAAATACAAGTTGTTACGCTCTTATACTTCATGATAGATTAGTTAAATATAGTCCTCTAACTAGTACTGTAAGGATTTTATAAAACATATAATTAATGATAGTTATTTTTTGTTATTATTGTAAGTTGTTATTGTATATTACTTAATAAATAAAAACAAGTCTTAAAGTTGTTTAAATCATTTTATTCCTTAATTTCATTTAATATACAAAGAGTTCTATTATAATCATACAAATGTGTAGAAGGCCATGGGGCGGAATCGGGACCACAGCTCCATCCTAAACAAGCATCTAAATCTTGTTCAGCTTTTTGTATATTATCCTCAATCCATTTAAGAATATTACCATGATGAAAATTTGTAGATGGCTGAAACTTCCAGTGCAACTTTTAGACTCTTGTAGCGTGCGCAATTTGTGAAGTGTACGGCTTCTGGCATAGTATGCCGCTTTACACATGGCTTCATCCATCGTTTTGTCAATGGTTTTATAATTACTTAATATATTTCTTAGTGGAAAAGTGGTATTGTCAAGATATGGATAATATTTGTCATCTAGTAACAATTGAAATAAGTATATTTTGAATGATATTTTAATTGAGGGATGTAATATTTGTATAATATCATTCAATCGTTTAACGGATACGTATTCATATCCTTCTTTGTGACACACCGCCAACACGCTGTGAATAAACTCATCAAGTTCCATTTTCTTGTCCATCAACAATTCAATGAATTGTAAAGGAGGTTGTATATCATATTCCGATAACCACTTAAAGGCTTCCTCTGGAATTACAACTTCTTCCAAGATACTCTTTAATAACTTGTATCTTTCTTCACTGTAACAGCACTCGATAATGCAACGTTCGATAAATTTATTGTAAACTTTAACGGTTGCATAATGCAAAGCAATATGCATCTCACTACACAGATTGTTCATAGTCATGTTGGAGAGATGAAAACAAACTGATTTTGATCTGTTAGCTTACAACTTATATACCAGTAATTTGCTGACTCACGAGCACACTATCCAGTTTACAGTAGACATTGCCACACATAATTTTATCGAATACAAATTCTTTTGTTTGGAATGTTATCGTTGTCATCTGAAATTCTTTCAAAACCCCAGGGCTTCGTATCTGTGCTCTTAGAATTTAAAATTCTTTTATCATCGTAAGGGTTAAGAATCATCTTATGTTGTCGAATTGTATAAACACAATGCTTTTTAGATCTAATTAGATGCTGTGGCTTGTAAATAATTTCATGATCGAACAGAGTTCTTTTGTAATCTTCAAATGTAATTTTCTTAACACTTGCAGATGTAGAACCCTTTGACTTTTTAACTATCTTGTTATTATGAACTTTATAAGCATACATTTTTGCTCGAAGACCTACAAATTCTAGCATGATTTTTCCATTATTCTCATCTTTCATCAAACCTGGCACTTTCTTGTTTTTCTGTTCTATTCCATATGGATTATGAGGATCATAATCAGATGTATCAAACCTCTGACTGTCTTCTTTAATATACTCATAAATATCAGGCACATTCAATTGATAAATTAGGCTATCGGTATCTGTGTACAGGAGTTTTGCTTTATTTTTAAATTTTTGCAAGATATAATCATAGTGAAATTCATACAGAAAGGTTTTAGATATATCTAGAACACAGAATCCTGCGTATATAGGTTTATTAAACAAAATTTCTAATTTATTCATTTCTACAATAATCATATCATCATCAAAAATGCTACAACTGTGGAAATTAGGTTTTGCAATATAATTTTGAGCCCCATAACGGCCGTCCCATTTAGTGGTCATACGGACATCTCTATATTTCCGTACGTTTTCCATTAATTTGCCGTACACAGCATTTATCATTAATTTATAAAAATTCTTATCAAAATCATTTTTGGCTTGCTGACGCAACGTGGTGTTTAAATCAATATACTTTTTCAACCACGCAGCTTGTTTGAATCTGAGAACCCTGTTAATTTTCTTTAAACGTAATCCATGCTTCAAATACAGCTTTAAATTTCTATAATGAACAACATAATTACTTTTTGGATACAATGTTAGTAATAATTTCTTTAATTTTGATCTTGAAGGTACTGGTGGTGTCATGTGTTGTGGAGCTAAAGGTAGATCACTATGAATTTGATGTAGATAATTGGGATATTCTAAGTCACAATCGAAAATATAGCCAACTTCTGCATTATCTGGAATATTTATTATATCTAAATTTTCAATTTCATTCTCTTTCAGAAATTCAAATTCTCCATATGGTAAATATTCAGACATTGCAGCCCCATATAAATTGTTTATATCAAAATACATTAGATATACGGATTCTTGACTTGAATCATAGAGATCTCCCATATATTTATTATTTGCTTTTGCATATCTATTGGAACACTGAGACACTCCACCACGAATACCTCTCTCAATAAACATAAGTTTTTCGATATCCGTTAAAAGTTCTAAGTGTACTCCAGTCGTTTTAAGCATAGCATCGAACGCTAAACCTGGAGCAGTATAAAAATGTAATGGATCCAATTCATATGTTAGTAAACAAGTTCGTCGAAAATTTTCGAATATATCAGCAAGAAGGAGAACATCACTTTTCAAGTATAAATCAGAATAATCACCTAACGTTTTTATGTTAAATGTTTTCCAAACATTAAGGGCATGCTGATAATCTTCATCTTTAATACATTCATCATGCAATTGACTATAGAAATTCGCTTTTGGTGGTAAACATGTCTCAGTGAGTTTTTCCCACGAATCAATATAATCGTAAGGAAAATACCCTTTCTTGTTAATAAATTAAATTCTTGATCAGTGTTACAATAAGCCTTAACAATGGTTTTCTTTTCATTTTCTAAATAAGAAGATAATTTATCAAGACTACTAGACATAAAGCGGAATGAGTCGATGAATCGTAAGTGTACAGCAGTACCTTCAACCGTTTTAGTAAATGAAATATATTTTTCTTTATTAACTGGTAGCAATCGAACTGGACCTGCAAAACCGGTAGCCAATTGTTTCATTATAAAATTTGCATCATAACCGCTTAAATTATGAAAAACAACAGGTATATTAAATGAGTTTTGATAATTTAGATTACAATCTTGATGAGCTGCACCTCTGTATTTAGAGCTGAGGTGACAATGATCACGAACTTTGATATCACTCGATGTAAATGGTTTGGTACATATGTGACAGTGTGTTGCGGTAGCATAATTTATTTCTTGTTCGAATGATAAAGTTTCCATTTCTTTCGAATTTTTAAGGATACTATCAATATTCAATGCAATATCTTGTAGTTCTGAAATAAACCATTTTATACAGTCATCACCTCGATATAGCTTGAGTCTTGATAAATTATTATCATATGAACATTTCAAATAATATGCTACACTGAATGGTGTATGCTTTTGATAATTAACTGAATTGTACTGTTCCACTCCTAAGGTTTCACACGGTTCAAGAATACTTTCAAGATCGGCATATATCACAAAAGGTACTCTTTCTTTGTAACTGAAATGCTTGAAATGTAAAATTTTATCCGACTCCTTTGGTAATTTGAGGGCACACTTATTCATGTTATTGCAGTAAACTAAATGTCCTTTAAGTAAATCATCAGAACTAAAATGATTTAAGCACCTATAGCATATGAAAGTTTTATGTCCATGAGAAGATAGTTGTTTTGAAAGTAGTGCTGACATTCTCTTTATCCATGCGAAGTGGAAATATGTCTTATCGTTTGAGAATCCTGTAAAATTATTATTATTATTTTCAGTCGATAGCACTAATAAATTAATGGGTTCTCTGTTACTATTTCTATAATCGCTTAAAGAAAGCGGCAGAACGTTTTTATTTTCTATACAATACAAATTAATAGACAAGTTATTCAGTTTTTCAAACTTCTTTATATCATTAAGTTTTATTGGAAACTCGATGGAATCATATTTTAGAACATCTTTAAAATGAGGATAACTTGTTATTCTTTCAGGATGTTTATTTTTAGCTGGATATAGAGCGGAGATTACAGCCCACAGAAAACAAAATGAATCGTTATTTTCTACATTTATTACAGCTTTTTTTCGTGATATAAAACCTGGTAAACTAACATAAGTTGATGTTCCCCTTTTAAAGGTGAAAATTTGTTAATATTGACTTTTAAGTGCAAAACCTCTGTAAGAGCCCATCCCGAATCTTTTTCACTAAATTCTTCTAATTTATTTGTTAAAGTATGGATTACGTTATCCCTGTACCAAGTTTTTAAATTAGTATTTATATCGATTATATGATTTTTGTAGAAAACGTTTTCATATCAATATCACCACTTTGAGGTTTAATAAAATTACATACTAATACAACATTAACTTTAAGCATTGATTGTTGACGATATAATCTAATTTTTCTTTGAAAATTATTAAATGCCTTATTTAAGAAGCATAATGGATCTTTGATACTTAAATTTGCAATTAATCCTGTACACACTCGTCCGTCGAAGCAAGAATCAATCGAATGCCAAACTAAATTTCGACTACGCTTCTTTTCAGCAGTATTGTTCTCTAAGCCTGCTCCAACTTTACTAGAAGTATATCGTAAGTGTTGCAATTTAGCTAAATAATATTTCAATAATGCTAAGTTTCCTTCTAACTTAAAAGGATTTTCAGTATCCTCTTGACGGTTAATTCTATTTTTAATCGCCGTCTCCAACAATTTCACATTACCTTTTACTAACTTTATTTGCCTTATTATCTCTTCTTTAGTTTTTACCAATTTTACGGCTTCTTCAGTAGTTTTCACAATTGTAGAACTAATAGAGGTTACGGTTTCAGGATTCATGTCTACTTTATGTCACTGTACGGTAGCACTGAATCAAGGAAAATAACAACAGCAGCAGCAGCAGCAAGTATACCAGATTAGTATGAGAAGTGTAAATATAAACTGTGTGATTTCTTAAAGAACACAACTCATTTTATATGCGCAAGGAGCTTGCGCAGATAAATTGAAACGTTAGCTCATTTTGAAGCATATATCTACATTTTTGCATTTGCTATTGTTAAACGTAACACCTCAACCGCTTAATAAATATATAATTTATGATATGTTCTTAAAAAATATACTGCAGCAACTATATTACAGGGAAAACAATAAAATAAAAATATATAATTTATTTCTTTATTTTGCAAATTCTAAATAAAAATTATATAAACTGTAAACATTTGCTAACGCACATGCGCAATGCTGCATTTTGTGGTGCCAACATTCCGGAACCATGGGCTTCAATTTTGGACGTTCCAGAAGCTCAACCACCGGTTTGTCTACATATTTCCTTAGGAATTCAGCCTTCTGATTCCCCTTCACATATATTATTCCAGCTGTCTGGGTTGCTGCCTTAAGAATTTTTGGAAGATCTTCGAGGGATTCGTTGCCATCATTCCATGGAATACCATGATGGTAGTTGACTACCCAATACGCCTCTTTTTGTAGCTCCCATGACAGCTGATGAAAGGGGAAAGGGGGTTTAAATATATAATGGTAGGAGATTTTACCATTATAAACCCCCAATTCCTTCACGGCCCATCTGATGTCGTCCTTCTTGTTACTAATTTTAAAACACTGAATGTCTACCACGCAGTCGGAAGTCATCTTTTTCGAAGGATCTTTAAAAATAATGTTTTATTTAGCTCAGATACTAATATCTGTAATATGGTTACAAACTCTAGGATACTGCTTTATATACTTTCTAAATGATCAAGTCAGCGCTTATAATGATTGTGGTGGGAGGAATAACGAATCTGTGAAACATTAAGCATTATTGAATACGTCTTGGTGGAACACTTTACATAACTTTATAAGATTTTAAGTCATCTTAAATACATAGAAAATATGAAAAATTTGTTTGCCTAACTTAAAGTACGAATCTAAAAAATTTAAAATTTCAAAGTTATTTGCATAGAAAAGGTGAAAATATGAAACTGTGTATCTTTATGTTTTCGAGGGTGCTCTTTCAGAATTTGTCATCAGAAAAACCTGTCTCGAAAAAACATGATTTTTGAAAAAAATTTGGTTTTGAAATTTTTTGATTTTTTAAAATCATAAAACGAAAGTATATAGCATATAGTATGAAGTGAAATAGATTAGATGAATTTGGCCAATGCTATTTTCTGAAAATCGTAATAGGTAGTATGTCAAGGTCACGTATTTTTTGTTTAATATGGAAAAATCTTACATGATTTGACATTCCCTAATTGACCCTGTATCAGATTATCCCAAAAATAAACCTATAACAGAGATCCTATACACATCCAAAATTTGGACATTTTCAAAGAAATTTCTGAAATCTGAAAATGAAACCAATCGTAGAATTTTTTTTAAATTCTAGCAAGTCATATTAGAGGTTGAGTAAAGAAAAAGTTTATACAAACTTCATCGTCAAGCGTCACGTTTAAGGGCTAGGGGTGAAAAACAAAATACCCTTAAACAGTTTTTTCGTTATAACTTGATTACTATAAGAGATAGAAAGTTGATTTTTTTATTATGAAGAGGAAAGAAAAAGCTATCGAACGATGGTATAATTTTGGTTTCACAACTAGTATGAAAATCGGGGTGGGGTAGCGCCAAATTTTACATAAGGATGAGGGGTTGCAATGTTACTTTTCAATTGTAGAACAAAAGTATTTTTCAAAAATGCAATAAAAAATAAGCGACTTAAAAAAAAAAAAAAGGAACTAAAATTCATAATTTTATATGTATGATGTTGGTGTTGTTTAAATAGATATCAAATTTCATAACACGGTGTCAAATTTCAAAACGCGGCGTCAAATTTCAAAATAATGTGTCAAATTTCAAAGCGCGGTATCAAATTACAAATCGCGGTGTCAAATTTCATAACAAAAGTGTCAATTTTCAAAACAAAGGCGTCAAATTACAAAACGCGGTATCAAATTTCAAAACGCGGCGTCAAATTTCAAAATAAGGTGTCAAATTTCAAAGCGCGGTATCAAATTACAAAACGCGGTGTCAAATTTCATAACAAAGGTGTCAATTTTCAAAACAAAGGCGTCAAATTACAAAACGCGGTATCAAATTTCAAAACGCGGTGTCAAATTTCAAAACGCTGCGTCAAATTTCAAAATAAGGTGTCAAATTTCAAAGCGCGGTATCAAATTACAAAACGCGGTGTCAAATTTCAAAATAAGGTGTCAAATTACAAAACGCGGTATCAAATTACAAAACGCGGTGTCAAATTTCATAACAAAGGTGTCAATTTTCAAAACAAAGGCGTCAAATTACAAAACGCGGTATCAAATTTCAAAACGCGGTGTCAAATTTCAAAACGCTGCGTCAAATTTCAAAATAAGGTGTCAAATTTCAAAGCGCGGTATCAAATTACAAAACGCGGTGTCAAATTTCAAAATAAGGTGTCAAATTACAAAACGCGGTATCAAATTTCAAAACGCGGTGTCAAATTTCAAAACGCGGCGTCAAATTTCAAAATAAGGTGTCAAATTTCAAAGCGCGGTATCAAATTACAAATCGCGGTGTCAAATTTCATAACAAAGGTGTCAATTTTCAAAACAAAGGCGTCAAATTACAAAACGCGGTGTCAAATTTCAAAACGCGGCGTCAAATTTCAAAATAAGGTGTCAAATTTCAAAGCGCGGTATCAAATTACAAAACGCGGTGTCAAATTTCATAACAAAGGTGTCAATTTTCAAAACAAAGGCGTCAAATTACAAAACGCGGTATCAAATTTCAAAACGCGGTGTCAAATTTCAAAATAAGGTGTCAAATTACAAAACGCGGTATCGAATTTCAAAACGCGGTGTCAAATTTCAAAACGTGGTGTCAAATTACAAAACGCGGTGTCAAATTTCAAAACGTGGTGTCAAATTACATTTTTTGTTAACTCAGCAGGAAATGGTGTCGGATTACAATTCTCAAAGAATAAGTATGAAACTGAATTTTATCTGACACGAGAAAGTTAGTGACCTGTACAGTTCAACGGAATTCACCGGATGTTCATATTACTGTGTAAGTTGCAACAATTTGATATATAAGCATACTGCATTCGTTGAGTATATTCATTCTAATACAAACCTATTAGTAGGAACAGTCTTAACTTCGCTTCGCTTAATTTTTATACCATTTTAAAAATGTCTCAATTTTTATCTGAAGAGATCTATCAGCAGGAAATGCAGAATCCTCATTTGGATGAAGCCATCAATGAGGCGTAAGTTTTTTTCTAATGTTTTTCTACGTTTTATTAAACTATTTTCTCGTTTTTTACAGAATATCAGAGGAACTCAATTTGGCCGTGAAGGCAATTACCTCATTGGAAGCTTCAACCAGGCCAAGCCCAAGTTGTTCGTCGAATGGCCGCTGCCAAAAGGAAGTGCTTCGAACAAGAGGATGACGCGGACGTTTTCCAAAATCCGCCGAGGGAAATTCCTGCACTTCCTTCTAGGTAAATATTAAAAAATTGTAAAAATGTATGAATTATTATCTGTTATTTTTTTGTTGCAGAGGCAAAAATTTGGGTTTGGCTCGGAAAACCATTAGACGGCCCTCATCTTCCATTCGCTCGCTGTCGCCTACGCCCTCGACCTGCTCCTCCTCCTCGGATTCCGAAGATTATTGGACAGGAGCAATCAACGAAGAGAAGCAGCGGAGGGCAGAATTCCGCCAGCGGATGGATGGAAAGATGACTTCTATAAAAAAGAAGATTAAAAACAGCGATGACCTCATATCGCGGCTAAAGGGGGAGCGAAAATCGTTGAGGGTCCACAGAGAGACCCTCAGGGAACAAATTCGGTTGCTCGATGAGCAAGAACGCTCCATCGATAAGAGGGAGCGTTCTGCTAACGAGACTAAAAAATATGAGGCCATCGCAGCAAAAGTTTAATGAAATTAATAATTAATTATTAATTTCATTTAATTAGTGCTCATTTTAATCTTCTTTTTTGTATATATTTTGTTTTTTGTATATATTTTGTTTTTTGTATATATTTATATTATATTTTGTTTTTTAATTATGTATTGTAGTATAGTTTTTAAAAAAATATATATAGCATTATTATCTATTCATTTGTTTTCTTTACCAAGTCAAACCTGAATATCTAATAAATAATAAAGCATATTTTGAAATTATTTAGTTTTTGATTACAAGTAAAATAACAAATTTATTTATTTTTTTAATTATAAATATATTTTCTCGTGAACATTAAAGTCAAATATGTGCTACATAGCAGCTTTTCAGCATCATATAAAATATTATTAATGCAATGGATTATAGTTTATAATTCAAATATTAAAAATTTTAAAATATATGTTACCTAGTAAAAATTTTTAAACTAAATGAGATGTCGAAATGTTAGGTGGTTATTGTTGCACTGTTTTATAGATTTTTTAAGTAACCAATGCTAAACTCAATTGTCTTGTAAGTCTATGGTCATGGTTACAACAAAAATGGTCCGATAGAAACGTTACGACTCATTTCCAGTAATGTGTTACATTTATTTTATATAAAATAATAATAACCATATATGTGTAAAATGTTAGATTCTGCTTATATACAAGGTTCGATCAAGTTTCAGGAGAAAACTATGACAAAACATTCACTGTATTATGTTTTTATAGTATATGTACGGGGTAAAATAATAAATTTGCTAATTCAATATATATTTTTATTTTCTTACTAGGTACAATAAAACATTCACCTGAAATATAAGACTTGTAGACAAAGGTTTACTTCAAAATAAAATATTAATATTCGTTTTATGAATTTTTCATGCTTCGGTAATACACTGGAGCAGAACATATAGTATACAAGGATTTATTTATAGTATATGTACGAGGTAGAATAATAAAATTGCTAATTCGATACAAATATTTTTATTTTATAACTAGGTATAATAACACATTGGTCTGGAATATAAGACCTGTAGACAAATACATATTAATAATCCTTTTATGAATTCTTCATGCATCGTCTTGGATAAATGTAATGTCCATTGTTAAACCAATTTTTTCCTTTACTAACCAGATATACAGGTCGACTTCTTAAAGAATCGCTAAAGTTTTCAATACTTTTCTTCTCAAAATGCATGTAAAATCTTCTTGGTAAATAGCAGGACAAATTTTCAGTTTCAGCCACAACACTGTCACCATATTTGGTTTTACTAAACCTCAGCTTCACTATTTTAAACTTTTGATTTATTTCTAAATTATTTTTATTTTATAACTAGGTATAATAATACATTTGTCTGGAATATAAGACCCGTAGACAAATACCTATTAATAATCCTTTATGAATTCTTCATGCATCGTCTTGGACAAATGTAATGTCCGTTGTTAAACCAATTTTTCCTTTACTAACCAGATATACAGGTCGACTTCTTAAAGAATCGTTAAAGTTTTCAATACCTTCCTTCTCAAAATGCATGTAAAATCTTCTTGGTAAATAGCAGGAAAAATTTTCAGTTTCAGCCACAACACTGTCACCATATTTTGTTTTACTAAACCTCAGCTTCACTATTTTAAACTTTTGATTTATTTCTAAATCTTTCACATTTTTAATTTCTTTATATGAAGTTGCCTTGTTCAACTTTTGCAGATCCATGTTGAATATAAATGAATATAGTAGACTGACTGTTCAAATAAGTCTCATATATGCATATATATATACCTTATTCACCCACCCCACCCATATTTCTCTAGTACCCTCCATCTCACATTTGGAATTATAATTTACTCTCCTACTTTTTATAGTAGAAAGGCTAATAAGTTGAACTGGACACAACCAGCAACAGTTACTTGGAATCACTTTTATCAAAGTAAGAACTAGGAACATGTTTTGATCCATCAGCACCCTCAAAATAATCCTTAGTTTCACATGTGAAACATTTTCTATTTGGCAGGTCGCAATCTCCACCACATTTGATGCACTTGTACTTTACTGGAACAGGCATATTGCAATTAATAACACTTCCGCTCAGCACGATTCTTATTTGATAATAATTGAAATAACTGAGTGTTACATACTTTTATAACAGCCCTTACACTAAACAGGTTAGGTATCCACAAAATAATATACAGAGTGATGAAAATAAAACTTTATTTTATAGTAATAGACATGCAACAAAATCTTTCATAGTAAATACGTGATCGATGATTATTATCTAAAACACTACTTATAATAAATGAGACATCATTGATTCTTCTTTGAAAGCGAGCTCTATCTCTAGCCATCTGCATCCAATCTGATTTTCTTGCTTTTTCAAACAAACCATCAGGATCCATAAGTATAATGGTTTTATTATTGTCTAAGTTAAACACAACCCGCTTTTGACCACTCATTGTATCAGAAGAAAATCGATTAAACAATATACTTCAAGTGTTAAACGCTTTCGCTCAGCATGAGCATAATACGATTATTATTATTAAAGTAGCTTAGCGTCATCTATCTACACACTTGTAACCCCTCCCAAACATTGTGACGTAGACGGTTGAAAGCTATGCCGATCCTGCTCCAGTCGCCATCTTGAATTGTGGAGCAGGATCGGCATAGCTATTCTACTGATGTAGATATGTCAACAATTAAAAAAATTGACCGTTCGATGTTTCACATTTAAGCTTCAAATGTTATATTGGTGTCTCGGAAACGGCTGAAAAGCCAAATTTTTGCCTCCACCTAAAAGAAGCTGTAACTTTTTAGCAAATGCGGAACAACTTTAACGAAACATCTGGATTTGACTATTAACCGAGATAAATATTTCAAGCAACAAACCGTTCTATATAATCATCATATTGTTAATTTAATGTTCGAAAAGGTTAAATTCAAATATGATACTTGTTAATAATTACACTTCGATACACGAAAATTAACGTTTTACAAGAAAATTTACAAGAATACATTCCAAAGTCCAGAAAGACGAAATTTAGACAATGAATCAAGCGAGTAAAAAAACGTTTCAAAGTTTACCAGGGACGTACAAGAAAAAATTTCTGAAGGGTTTCATGATAGCAGATCCTTGAAAAATAACACCCTGTATAACGATTTCAAAAAATGAACTTGTATAATATCCGAGACTAGTTAAACAGTACATGTAGCCCCCGTAACTTTGCTACTGATCGAGAAAGAGACCATACCAAGAGACCATTCCTCTTAAAATCGCTGATTCTATCTACCGTTTCAATTTGTTCCAAACAAACCAGAACACCCTGTATATGATATAAACAAAAAATAATTGTAAATAATCCTACTAACTTAAAATAGTTGACAGTTGAAGTTAGGAACTTTCTTGATTAATATGGTATTTTGACGTTTACAAATGAGTAGGTAACAAATAAAATTTATAACGAGCATCTCTGTGTTAACTAATTCAAGACTTTACCTACTTATTTCCAACAATTATGCGTTGATAGTTTACCACCCCAGCGAAGTCAATAATTAACAACTCTGTTGCACCGCATTGTGCTCCAACTCCACGCAGAACTGAATTATACCCACCCTTGCATAATTAAAGATGGTGATAATTGTTCCGCAGTCGGCTGTTGTTCCATGAAACACGTGTAACATAAATGCGGCGCAGGAAGTTATTCTTAGTCGAGTGACTAGCGGAAACGGATAACGCAGTTACGGCCGAATGACGGATACCGCAGCCACATCGCAATGACGGAGCTGAAAGCTACGGACATGCAGTAAATCTATTCAAAATGCATTCGCCGCGCGACGGTACAGTTTATTATGCAAATTTTCTAAACGTATGCATTTTTAACTCCCATTCATGGTTTCTCGCCAGATGAGAGTCGTGTTGAAAAGGCGTATAAATCAAGCCAAATGATCTTTGGAGTTATAAAATGTAACAGGGAGCCACCTTTCCTTCGGAATAAATTCGGTTATAAAGTTTTTGCCCCGAGCTCAATTACTTATGTGATACAGTCATTGAAAGAAAATTTCGTATTTTACTGGGCGTTTCCAAAATATATGGCAATATTACTAGGACTGATGGAACATTGAAAAATAAGTGAGGTTTGCTTAATAAACGTATGCCCTAGATCCACTCATTTTTGAGATACAGGGCGTGTAAGATAATTTTAAAAGTCAAATTTTGGATGGAATTTTTTTGAAGGCCAACGGATTTGATTAAAATTTGACACAGGTATGTTTTTGATAGTGCCAATAAAAGCATATTCGGCACCATCATTACATTTAAACCGCAGTCTTTATTACTGCACTTTACCCAACTTGAATTGCATTTTTATTTAGGAAAATGCCAAATTTTATTAATAATTATATGCTACGGTGGCGACACATACGAAATTCACTAACCTCTACTATGCGAAAATGATAACTGATGGATGATGGATGAAGGAGGGAGAGAAGTCGGGCCGCATGCATATGTTACACATGCAGTTGGACGGCGTGCTCGTCTGCATAAGGAAACGGACCCGAACGATGTCGTTGGTGTTGGTGGCCTAAATGATTTGGGGTCGAGGGGGACTATCCTTCTTTGTCCTGCCTCATTGCTGTAGATCTGGACGACAGCCTCGTGAAGGTGGGCCCCATATCCATCGTCTACCCTGACCACAAGCGTGGCTGGAGTAGGCGCTTTGTGGGACCTCCTCCTGTCCTGGCATGAGCCCCGCCGGCAGAAGGGCCTCCTCTAGCGCTCTTCCGTCATCAGGTTTCTATCTTCGCCGGCTGAGTCTGACCCTCCGGGGAGTAGTCGTCGTCGCTGGTACGAGTCGCGAACCATTCGCACCTTAGAAGTGGGTTTTTTGTCGAGTGTAGCTTTGTAGCTAAGGACGGATCGTCCCTTCAGCCTTTGGCTCGGTATTGAGCCCTCGGCTTTCTCGGACCGGTGCAAGGGTAAAGGTACGTCAGGGTAGGGTTTTATTTTGTCAGTGTCTCTTCTTGGTTTCTGGTCGTGGCTGTACCTGTACCACGGCGCAGCGGTGGCTGTGCGTAAGGCTATGTTTTCCACAGCCTGTAAAGGCTTGATGTGGCTCTTGGACGTGTAACCCCACACCGTGGCGGCATATGTTAGCTGCGTTTAAAGTACCACCTTGATAAGCGTTCTCTTATTCCTTAAACTCAGGGTGTTTCCACCCTTGAGTAAGGGACAGAGTTTCGCTCTAGTGACCCTTGCCCGCGCCACCATCTCCACGATGTGCGGCTTCCACGTGAGACGCTGGTTCATCGTTACGCCCAGGTATCGTGCCTGTCGCTCCCAGAAGATGAGCTCTTGGGATATTCTGAGTTTGTCAAGGTCAAGGTCTCGCGTCAGTCTACGTCTAGAAAAGAGCAGGGGTTTTTATCTGGGTTAATTTTAAATTTCCACAGATTGCATTAGATTTCAAGTTGGTCTAAAGAGGTTTTATGAGTAGTATCTTGTGTCGTAGGTTAGTACTTTGTACAGTTATTTTCATGTCGTCAGCGTATAGGTAGGTGTTTGTGTTAGGAGTGTGGGATATGTCACTATTGTAAAGGGTGTAACGGTGAGAAGAGAGGACAGTACCTGGCGGTACGCCTGCCTCCATGGGAAGGGTGGTGGAGTACGATTGTATTAGTTTGGTAAAGGATAAGAGATAAGTTTGTGAGCATTTTCATCAGTAGGCCTTCATGCCAAACCGTATGGAAGGCCTTTGCGACATTCAAGAAGAGAGCTCCAGTAAACTGTCTCGTGTTGAAGGCCACCGTGATGTGGCCGGTAACGTATTAAACGGAAATTTGAACTGTCAACTTTTTAGCTGTGCTGAGTGTGCCCATTACAGCCTATCCGATGTAAGCACTGACTACTGCAATTGGGCATTTATTATAAAATGCTCATGATTTTATATTGATTACTGTTTCTGTTAATATAGCGGTTCTGCAGCTCTGCAGCGCTTGCCATTGAGTAGATAACAAGGTTATTGACTTAAATATGGTAGGTTTACTCGAATTACTTTTTGTTTGACGGCACGAAGGTTTTTTCTATTACTGTCTGTATTTAAATATCAAAATCGTTTCAGCCTCTCTTAATAATTTTCTTAGTGATTGAAATTTATTTCACTATATATATAATCAAATGTGAAGGGTTAATTTTGTTCCGTTGTAATCTAAACATTTTTTGTGTTGAAATTTAATTTATGTTAATTGCATACTTGCTTACTACAAAATAATGTAGGTATATCATTAATTACATATTACAATAAGTAGATACCATAGGATAATAGCTACATTTGGCAACGCCGCATTAGGCCGATACCGAGTTGAACGGTCGCCATCGGTTAGTGACAGTATGAAAAGGGGTCTTAAATAATGATTTGAAAATATTTTTTTGACTTCAATATGCATGCATTTAATTTTTTTTTAAATCGCGTATTCGTATTATACTCATTTTTCCCTATGTTATCTTAAAATTAATAACATTATAAGTAAATCACTCTGTATTTGTATCAGAATATATTGTTTGGTTAGATATTGAAATTTGTTTTACGTCAAGAACAACTAGAACAACTTTTTATTTAAATTCTTGTATTTTTTAATTTTATGGGTTATTAAAGTAAAATGGTAGTTTTACATATTGACATGTTTGTAATTTTACTACACATCCGTTAGTGTCAAATTACAATATAGAGCAAATAAGAAAAGAAACAATTGAATGTTGCATAACGGAAACCAGTCGCTGTTGAAAAATTCTCTCAATGAAAATCGTCCTCTCGTATATTTTTGTCCATCGGTACTAAATTTCAGCTCTGTCTGTTGACGCTAATAATGACGCTAGATGGCATTTCCTAAAATCACTGCTTTATTTTTTTTACCTTAGTAGTCAACAAAAGGCACAATTTTTTTAATTTGTATATTTTACGTTTTTTGAGATGCCAATGGTGAACGATGAAAAGTTGACCACCCTGAATACAGATGCATTCTTCAGATAAAATTTCAGTTCAACCATTATTTCTATACTTCATAATATTTGAATAAGCGCAAATTCACGTATATCACTTAGATTAGATTACACTATTTTCTATGTAATTTCCACTTTGCGAAAATTCCAATCAGCAGTTTTATAGCAGCTTAAAATCTACAGTTTCAGCTGGTACGTTGAACGCTGCTGCAGTTAGCCTCCGAAATGTTTGGCGCGATTTCTATATAAATCAAGATTACAAAGCTGGAATGCAATGATAAATCAAAAAGTTGATTGCAAGCGACACTGCTTTTTCAATATCCTTTTAAGGTACAGCAAACCGCACCACTTAGCAGTATCTGTGTGCAATCCTGTTCGAGGAGACAAATTGCAATTTTATTTGATGGGCGAATGCACCGCGATTTTATTGAGAAGTGGCGTCCGTCGCCTCTGCAGAAATAAAAAAAGAGTAATTGTAAATAAATCGCCGTCGTACTCAACGTATAACAGCGAGAGAAGTTCTTTTTTTGGGAAGCTCGAAAATGTTTCTAATTTGAAAAGTTTGTAAGTGGAATAAGCTGTTCTAAAATACAGAGATAATCCTCTACCACTAACTCTTTTGATTAAAAATATTTCCGGAATTAATTTTCCTCAGTCTGCGACACTTAAAAACACAAATCCACTTAAAGTTCATTTTCCTAAAGGAGTTTGAATTATGAGCTCAACACATCAATTCGGTGTAAGTATAGGAGAGAGTGGGGAATATCGCGCACAGAATAATATCGCACAGTGACGTTTTGCCCGTGTAACAAATAACACAGGTCCACAAAAAAAGTAGTGTGTGCTGAGGGTCCCATTACATTTTTTCCATGTGTTTTTTTCCCGCTGAACACGAATCTGAAGTTAAAATTGGGGGTTACACAGCAAATATTTGAGAAAACCTAAAAAATGGATAAAAATCACTTTCTCGTAATTTATTCTATATGATACTCTCTAAAACTGAAACAATGATTACGCAGCGAAGACGCACTTGAAAAAGATGCAGGCCGTCGAGAATATCGCCCTGCGTTGCTCGACGGGGGCCCTCTGGTTCGTCCGCAACAGCGATATTCGCCGGGATCTGGAATTCACGCCAGCCCTGGAAGCGATGAAAGCGCGAGCGGAGGCTGCCTTCGCACGCGCAGAAGTCCACAGCAATCAGCTGATCCAGGCCGCGGTGGACTACCGACTCGATGCGGCCGCCAGGTACAGGCGGCCAAGGTTTCAACTCCTGGACGCGGGGTAAGTTGAGACGTTCTTCTGTTTCAGGAACGCCATGATCAAGAATAGGACTAAGAAGAGACATAGACTTCCTCACCCTACCCCGGAGCCTGCCAGACAGGCTCCGTTACCTAATCCTTTCCGCGACGATGGACGATAGGGCCTACGGTTCTTTGTCCTAGCGTCTCCCTAGAGCCACACTGCTAATCCTGACTTAACCCAAACCCCTACCTGGTCGGAGGCGTTCGCGCCGCGACCAAAACACGACTACCCCCGGGGGTAACGAGTCGGCGAAGAAAGAAGAGAAGACAGAAGAGCGACAGAAGATAAGCCCTTGCCGACGGGGTTTGCCAGGACAGGAGGAGGTTCCTCGAGCCTCCGGCATCGGCCGCAATTGCGGTCGAGGCTGACCGGAGAAGGGAACCCACCTCTACGAGGAGTCCGGGCCTACAGCCATGAAGTGGGTAAAGAGAGATAATCCCTCTCGACCCCGCTCATCCGAGGTCATTAATCCTGCCAAGGATATTGGCGCGCGAAACAATGATAAATGCTATGAATTAGTGAATATTTACTATTTTACAGCTATCTTGGTATACTTATCGCTGTAAAATAGTACATATTCACTAATTCACAGCATTTCTCATTGTTTCAGTTTTTGAGGGTATCATATGGAATACATTACGAAAAAGTTATTTTTATCGATTTTTAGCTTTAACTTCAGATTCGTGCTCAGCGGGAAAAATACAAAAGAAAAATCTAGTCTAACTCCCAGCACACATGACTTTTTTTTGTGAACCTGTGTAAACTTTTTTATGCGATTTTTTATCGTTTTTATCGGTGCCGTCAGTTGGATTTTGTTTACAAAACTACTATATCTTATATATCTTATAATATTTGTGATTTAATAATCTAATTTAGTACTGGATTCTCTTATAATTAGACAGCGGCGTACCATTTTTATTTTAAATAAAAGAAGAATTCCATAGGGTTTCAGATTAAAGATATCTCATTACAATTTAGAACTATTGCTATAATCACCTCTTTCAAGAATGCCAGTATTATCTGAGACACCCTGTACATATACAAGGTGTTTCAGGAGGAGATGTACATTGTACATACTACAGTATGTTATTCTACGTTCAATTTTAAGCAAAAAAGTAGACGATAGTTATTAAAGAATATGTAATTAATTTATTTAAATTTGACATCCTGTATATCCTAAACGAAGCGTTTCCAGACCTAAGTTCATAGGAATTTTTTTGCTTAAAATTGAACATAGAATAACATACTGAAGTATGCACATCTCCTGAAACACTCTGTATTAATTATTCTGGTATCCAATGCTTGGTATTTAAAAAAAAAACTTTTCTTAAATTATTCCACTATTTGAACATTTACAATTAACCTAATCTTTTTTGTTCTTATGTAATTATTTCAAAACTTTCACACTACCTAAAGAAATTAGAACTCAGTCTTTGCTTTACAGCGAATATCTGCTAGATTTGCCTTTTAGAAACATCGTTTTCATCTTGATTTTAATTACAGTTAGTTGGGAGAGTTTTGTCCGTATGCATCCACATGTTCTTTGAAAAATCGGAACTAGTTCCAACTTATGTAATAATTACATTTCGGCGCCATTATGACATCCCAAACTAAATCCGTTTTCTAAATTGGGTACGTTAATTAATGAACCTCCAGCTCAAAAACTACCAACTGTAAGTTTCAACGTACACTGACATAATCTATTTATGAAAGCGCAAACCGGACTTCTATATTCTGCTGTCGTAAGCGTGTTTCTATCCTTTTGGTGTTCTGTTATGAGGAAATGAGCACTTATTTTAGTTGATAAAACAGTTTAGAGGTAGAGATTGCCTAAGAAGTTAGCATGACAGTAAAATACTGTAATTTAATGATTTAGATGCGCACTGGAATGTGAAGAAAGTTCTTGTAGTATTTGTGGGTCCTAAACAGCTACACTGTCTACATGTGATGGTCATCACACTATGGTCACATATGACTTTATAATTTAGTAATTTTCAAGAGAAATCCAGAACTAACCTCTAACATTTATACATACAACTTATCTAGCAGTACCAGCAATCGAATCTACATCAATTTTTTATTTATTTATTTAATTGCTCTTAAAATATCCAACGGGTATAACCCACTTAAAAGATAAGTAGTTAAACAATAAAATTACAATAAGAGAAGAAAAGAGATACCTACACAATAAAAATCTATTATTTAAAATAAATATGAGCAGAAAAAAAATCTAAAGATATAAGTTTAAAATCTATTAAAGAACAAAAAATAATGAAAGTCAAATTGTAAAATAATGTAAAAATAACAAAAGAATAATTAAAAAGCAAATAAAAATTACAAAACAAATAAAAGCGAGAATATACATATGCACCTATTGAAAATATTTTTTGATATCACGCACACTACGAAAGTTAATGTCAAAACCATCCATATTGTTGCTATTGTTCAACATTTGATACAAAGGCAACTTCAGCAAAATATTTGTACGGGCAAATGGTAACAGGAACAAAGCACAATTCCTAGAGTTCAATCTGGGAACTCTAAATGATGAATCTAGTAATAGATTCGCATCTAATTTTAAAATGAATAATTTTATACATCAAAATATACTGTGCATGGTACCTCTACTGGCAAGACTTTGTAGGTTGAAGCGGGCACAAAATATTTTTTGTAGCTTTTTGTACCTTGAGTAAGATAAACTCCATCTAACAGAAATGCGTGCAGATTTACGCACACCATGCGGATAAGACTTGTTTCCGCACTGAGTGCAGAAAAGTACTACTACTAAAAATTTTTATTGGTAGGGAAAATTTATATTTATTTTAGTTGCTGTAGACTATTTTATGCACTGTGAGAATAAGCCTTGCATGTGTATTCTTTTTTACGTTTTAATAGTAATTCCCGATATTTCAGGTTAAAAAAAATATGTATAAGTACCTTGTATAATGATAAATGATTATATTATTAAGCAACAATAAGTGCACCTGTTGATTTTGACACATGATTTTTACTCCGTTTCTATGTCAGCAAGAACCTACAAACACCGACACTTTTCTCCTCATCAAACCATAAATAAGTTTAAACGCTGCTAAAGGGAGCAAAATCTCGCATAGTAAAAACATTACTTGAAGAATCTTTGTAGGATCCAACAAAATAAATAAGAGGCATTATTTACAATTCTATTATAAATATGCAAATTTGCAAAAACCAAACACTCCGTACAAGCGTTTTTGTGTGCAGTATAGAGCACCCAGCTAACAATTTCTTGTTCTGTAAAAATTGTAAGAACGTTTCCAGAGCAAATTTTATAGAGCAATGTTTGTTCTAAGAACATTTTCAAAACGTTCTTACAACACTTATACCATAAAAATGGGCACCCTTCTATAGAACCTTTTAGTTCTTTAAGCGGTTCTGTAAAGCTTGCAGGAAATAATTATAGAAGTCTTAAAGAATTTTTATAACACAGTTACAAAGCAAATTCTATAGCACTTCGCTATACAATTTTTGTGTTGCATGGTGTTATATTTAAAGAACTTTAAAATCGTTTAATTGTATCTTTTAAAAACAAAATGTTTCTGTATCGCACATGTTAGAAATAATATGGACGGGCCAATAAGAACCAATAAGATGGGCCTAATCAGCCTGCATAGAAGTACTTACTTACATTATTACGAATTGCTTAGTTTGTTTGTCCATCATGGAGCAGTACATTTTAATGCGGAAAAAGTTTTATCGTGAAATATGTGGTACATAATGGTAATTTTTTGAGGCGCCCTCAGTTAACCTTATATTTCCTATGATGCTGGAAATTTAATAAAATTTTTTTTTTCTAAATTGATGAATTTAACAACCAACTGTACATAAAATAGTCAGAAAGTAAGTATATCCATATTATTGATATCATTTTTCCTTCTTCACAATATGGGGACAGAAAGAAAGGCTTCATCTTGTACTTCCAATGGATTCTCACTAATATGACATTTTTGTGTCGATTGCAATGATTATAGAGCAAATATGCTTCGTAAGCAACTACTTAATATTCACAGTGTTGTCATATTTTATTGTGGTAATTTCACTTATTTCAATCTTATTTAATAAATCTATTAAAATTCTTTAACTTCAACATCTAAAAGGGAAAATGTTTAAGATTTGGAATGGTCTAAATTAAATATGTTACTAAATTTCTATAAGAAAATCAATTTCTCTTAGCAATCAAATAAATCTATCGTAATGAATTATCTTTCTGCAAGCAGATAATAATTTTTACAAGTCACGACTATGTTACACAAATTTCCCCATTACACTTTGATCAAAATATTTCGTACTATTACAGGCAGGTCTCGTCAGATGGGGCTATGGGAAACCTACATATATAAAAAATAATAGTTCTATAGCGTTTCTTTATGGAACAAAAAGGCTTTTGTTACTTATTTACTCTATAATGATTTTTTATCAACTGTATTATTATTCTCTACAACTGCTTTAAAGAGCTTTTTCTCTTAAGTTCGATAGCAGCTTCCACATTTGTAATTTGTTTTCCGCAGCAGAATTGTAACTTAACAACGCCATATAATAGTTTTATAACTAAACTATAAGCGACATAACGGAATAATTTTATAAGAGTGTCACAGGAGATGGTATAATTCTATAAAGCAGTATTTTGCATCGGTTTTACAGTAATTTGATTCTATAAGCACCGTTGTCGTAAAATTGTGCATTGCACACACTTATAGGACTACATTAGCAGTTATCTTATAAATGCTCTATAAATTATGCTCTAAGAACGTTCTTGCAACAAATTTAAAAAACAATTCAGTTTCTGAAGGCAAAATAGACTCATGTAGTATTCTAAATACAACTATAAAATATTAACAGAATATAAAACTCCTATTACTCTAAATTTATAGAACTACTTTGCTAGCTGGGCATGCAGTACTCAATGTGTTGAAATAAATTTATTCGGTAAAATACCATCGGAAATAGCTGCATGTCTACAATTGAAAAATCCATAGTAGACCAGGAATCACTAAAATGTCAAGCGACTCGGAGGCTGGAAATCGACGACTGTCGCCGAGAGCTACATTGATGATTCGACAAATCAAAGAAAGGATATATTGAATAAAATATTGGTCACGAACAACTGAACTTCTGCATCAAGCCATATGAACAGCTGCCCTTCTGAATTAAGTCAACCTTCATCAAGCCATATCAGCAACTACTGCCTTTCTGCATTAAATCAACCTTCATCAAGCCATATAAACAACTTCTGAGTTAAGTCAATCTCATCGACCCATTTGAATAAATGTCTTGAGTTAAATCAACCTTCTTCAGGCCATAATATTAACTGTATTACTTACCAAAATATTACCTACGTGCCATTTGTGTCGCAGAGAGGATACAGACCACTGTTTATCTCACGCAATATCACAGAATATCCCCAATAGAGTTGCTGACTTGAGACGCTAGATTCGATAATCTTAAATATTAATGTTTATGAGATAAAATCCTGTGAGTAATATAAATAATTAGACATTAACATCAGATGAGATTTGATTTAATTTAAATTAAACTGTTACTGCTGATAATTCAGGCGTTCTTTTTATTTCTACAATTAAGTCCAGTGAATAAGTTTTCGTTTCAGATATTTTCATATTGATGATGCGCCCAATTTTGTCGGCAACTAGATTCCACGTTGTACATCCCTTTGCATAACTAATATTTCTGAGACAGTGCAATTTCCATATTCCTCGGTAGTTTCCTTCAAGAATATTTTATTCTTCCCTTACTTCTAGTTATATAAGCTGACGGATCAAATAATATTAACTTTAGTTCTCACCTTCTGCATAAAATATTTCTTGCCGTGTGAAGTTAGCATAAAGATATATTATATTTAAACTTATTTTTAACTCTATCGAAATATTGTGTAATATATTTGAAATTTTAAATAAAATTGATGCAAATAATCTTATTTGAAATCGTTTCGTTAATGTCTAATAATTTTGCGATAGTAGACTTTAAACATGCTGGCAGATGTGGCCTGTGTATTAATTACAAGATTTCAAAAATCGTTTTGACACTAAACACATTTCGTAAAATGCTACCATAGCGCACGGTCGGGGCCAGGTGAGGTGACGGTACAGAATTCCCATAAATAAATACCTTCATACACCTTCAAAAAGTAACGAATAAATTCATTATTTTTGAAATTGAGAAGTTTTCGAAAAAATCCCCTGGCACGACGAATTTCTTTTGAAAAAAGGTACTTTTTCACATACGACCCATATTTGTGACGTCATCGTTGTTCGAGATATAACGTCATCGACCATTTTTTTAAATAGCAACCCCCAATTTTGACCATGCCATTTGAAGAAGCGTGTCATTCTACATACATGAATCATGGAAAATTATGGTGTTACATAACAGAAATTTCAAGAAAATAATGTTTGAAGATTTTAAAATTTAATTTTCACAATACTGTGCACTTCCCCATTATGCAACACCTATCCATGCTTATTTAGATGAGCTGTTGGATAGGGAGAAGGGGGTCGATTGAGTGGCCAGCCAGATCACCTGATTTGACACCCCTAGATTATTTCTTGTGGGGATACTTAAAAAGCAAAGTATACGTTAGTAGACCGGTTAATTTAGAAGATTTAAAAATAAGAATTCGTCACGAGATACATCGTATATCTCCTGAAGTTATTGATAATGTCTAAAAAGAACAACTGATGATCCCGACCCTATAGTTGATGGACCGTAACCATAGCGTATTAATAATGATTATAGTTGTTATGGGAACACTAGTAGAAGCAGTATTTTTGTTTACTGAAAATATCACAAAATAAATGTTACTGCTAAAACTGAATGAAAATTTACTAATGTACAAAATGTACAAACCACTTTTTTTAGTCGTTTCCATTAAATACGTATTTTTTGACAAAGAAATAAAATAAGTCGCAACATAACAAAACGACGACGAAAGACATAACTAAAAAAACAAAATGTGGGAAAGGAATGGTTCTTAACGAAAATTGGTATTTTGAAAGAATTTTATTACGACATAATTCTACAGGGTGTTTTTATACAACAGCCTTTTAATTAACTCTGTATAATAACTAAAACGCCTGGACAGCAAGACAGAATATACAAGTTGAAATTAGTCATTTTATCTACAGTTCCCTAAAAAAAATAAAAAATTTAACTGAAAATAAAAAAATTATGAGACCTCCAATTTTACCAAATATTAACTTTTGCGTTTTTTGCATGTAAGTGTTATTAAAATGTAACGCAATATTACATTGGCTACTTTTTTCAGCTATATAAGATCTATTACTACACATAGTATTTATGACCTTACTGTGGTGTTCTTGGTCGATATTTAATACAATTTCGCTTGTTATGAGCAGTAATTTTCAGCAATTGTTGTTCTTGCACACCAATTTTTGCCAATTCGCCAACAGCAGTTGACCTGTTCGAATGGTTTGTTATCTTTTTGTCCTTTGCATTCAGACCAATAGCCTCAGCAGACGAGTTCATCCATCCATTAATAGTATTTTTTCCAACAAGGACATTGTCATACCAATTATCGGTTTCCCTTTACCAGTGTGAATTAGGTTTCAATTACAGCCATGGTGACGAAATATGTCCGCCTCGTTTTGATATCAGTTTATAAAGAAGGCGTACAGGGCAGCTTTGACGTTCACTATAGGCAATCAAATCAGCTATTTACTGTTTGTACAGCTTTTCGAGCCGCCTTGGCAAGTTTTACTGAATACAGGATTATATTCAATGTGATTTGTTGGAGAGCCATTGTTATTTTTCCCGATTTGAAAAAAATCCAAAAGACATGCAAGTGTCTCCACTTCTTTCCATATTTACTAGTTCTACAGCAACAATGTAGCGGTCACCGACCTACATCTGTGATCCCTACAATTACAATTTACCACATTTGCACTAAAGCAACAAACAAATCAATGCCAATAAAACCATAAAAGTACCCTCTGACCTGAGCCCATTTATGATAAAATAAACAGATGGTCAGAGATTAACCAACGTCCCGAGACCTTCCTCGAGAGGTCCGGTGAAAACCACGGCCGTTACTTGTCGCTCGTCTTCCGCTGAACATCCGTCCAGGCCTCTGTATTGGTGGAACATTCTTTCCCAGTTGTTATATCATTATTAATATATTTAACGTGTTACAAACCGTGGACTTGTTATTTCTAATCTAACAACCCCACATACAATATGGTAGAATTTACGCATAAGACCTTCAGGGATATTTTCATCCCAGAATAATCGGTTTATTTCTGACCAAT
The DNA here is from genome assembly GCA_025584915.1 of Monochamus saltuarius. Taxonomy (NCBI): domain Eukaryota; kingdom Metazoa; phylum Arthropoda; class Insecta; order Coleoptera; family Cerambycidae; genus Monochamus; species Monochamus saltuarius. Next base: position 115,068,570 of record CM046721.1, on the reverse strand, counting down.
TAAACGAAACTGGACTGGTCTTATGTTTACATGGATCTGTCTGCAGTTTCTTTCTGGTTGTATCGCGAGCAGGTTTATATAATATGCTGTTAAATGTTTGACAACTCCTGTCATATTTAAAAAATGACGACATCATGAGCGATAAAATTATGTCACATATTTAAAATTTGTAGAGCTTATACAAAAAAAAAAAATGTACGCAACTCATTCTTGAACAGAGCTTCACGAGGCGCTTCATCAGACTCACCTGACATTGCTGATTTGGCTTGTCTGTTAATATCAGACTTGTCTAAAGCTCTATTTTAAGAATTTGTTACATATTTAGCTATTTTTGTTTTCCTAGCTTTTAAAGATCTCTGTTCAAACATTTAATTTTAACCAGTATAATAGCTCACGTCGATAATATGCTTGTTGCAGAGATCCATTTAGGTAAGATTGTTGCTGATATTACGTGGCAAACTGCATCCAACTGTGTTTACTATAGGAAAACGTTGTACATCGAAGACGAAAGTGGCTTATCCGAAGGGTATTGATAGAGGCTACGGGCATCGTCCCCTAGTATTTTAATGGAATGTAAATATTGCATTTAGGGATGTAACCGGAAATTTCTTATTGGGTCAAACTGGGGAAAAAAGGGCACGTATTGAAAACAACACAAATAGAGGATATAACGCAATTACACCCTGGGGAAAAGATAAGAATCAACTGCCTACGCTTTTTCGTTCCCTTGTTAATGTCGTAAATTTTCAAGACGTTGTTTTTGGTTATTGACGAATTAAATGCGTTCGTTTTTCAAATTTAACAATAAGAACGTCAATTACCAAAAAAGATATTACAGTAAAAACAAAATATTGTGAAAATTTATTTCGGAATTGTAGGTCTGTTTAAAAAGTGGCGTAAAATTTTTTTCCCCCAGAAAATCGGCGCATATAAGAACCATTGTCCGAGTTGACCCAGAAATGTGAACTAACTACCTGTAGTTTTTAGCGTTGTCAAATGTAGAAAAGACGAAAAAAACATTTTAGTATATAATAGTACCTGCTTTAGCTGCAGTATTTTGCATTCTTTCATCAATATTGACCCAGGTTTCGATTATGACAACTGACATTTTCCATTGCCAATTGCATACTCTCCAAATATCAAAGAGGATTTTTTACAGAACACTGTAAACATCTCAGGATGTTATGGTTTAAAACAGTACTAATTATTTTATTGCAAATATTATTGTTAATGTTGTTGCTATTATTAGTATTAACAGAATTTAATTTCCCAGTAACACAACAAGTTTAGAAATTTATCGGCGTGAAATACATTTTGTACTAGTGGTCTACGGATGGCTGCTGAAAACTGCATTAGCACAGATAAGAAAACTTGCATCAGATTATGTCAAACATAAGATATCGTATACGGTAATTAGTTCGAAATAATTTTTCGCGTATTTTTTTGTGTAATTTATGGGAAGTGTGACAATAACTGCTATAATGCTTTGGCGGTAAACAAGTGGCAGTGTTTTTATGTATTTGTGTACATACGGTCGAGGGAAGCAAAGGCACCAAAAAACTAGATGTGACAAGTAAAGAAATCTTTGCAAAGACAAATTTTAATGTAAATAAGTAAGAAAACAGGAAATAATTTAACATTCTCAGGAGTCTCCAAATATCAATCCTGGAAGTAAAGATCAGTAAGGTAGGTGATACCTCTTTGTGCTACCATATCGTGTTGCTCATTAAATAATTAAATAATTATCTACATTTTGCAAATCTTTTTTTTAGAGGTGTTCTATTCCTTAATGAACCACACTGTATTTAAATGTCCCTACAACTTTCATTCTCAACATATTCCGTTGTATCTCGAACAATAACGGAGACAAAAAGAAGGCAATTGTAAATCCTCGGAAACGCAATAGCGCTGCAGTTACTTATGTAACAATAGCAGTCTCAGTCTTATAAAGTTCCGAGAAGAATATATAAACTACCTATGAAAACCTTACAGAAGCGGAACCTCTGTAAAAGTTGCATATTTTCCGATTTGGTTCGAGTTCTTTTTTAAGATATAGAGAATTTAAAGGTATATTTTGGTTCACAATATGAATTTTCATTGTCTATAATCAAGGCCTAATTTGTTTTTTTAGACGTCTAAAACGGTAACTGTTTAGGGTTTTTTAAACTAAAATCTGATTATACCACTGAATTCAGCACCAAATTTCCCAGGCATATTTCGGTAAAAATTGCATTTAATCCGATTTGGTTCGATTTTTTTTAACGATAAAGAATTTAATACTCTATTTTGGCTCATAATATGAAATTCCGTTTTCAATAATCAAGGACTTTTGGTCGATGTCAAATTTGACAAATAATCAATAATAATTCTGATATCGAAAAAACCCAAAGTAGGCCTTGATTATAGACAATGGAATTTCATATGCTTCAACTACTGACGCCTTAAACCGCGCGACCACTGACCGATAAATGCCTGCTGGCATTCCCATGCTGATCTAGTTGTTATCTTATGGTTACTTAAGATCAGTAGTGATTGTCTGCTATCTGTGTAGATTCTAATAGTTTTGCCAGTTGTAAGTATACGGGCAATTTCTTTGGCGGCTATGGTTATACCTGCCATTTCCGTCTGTACTACGGTAGCACGCCTATCCATTGCCCACTGGTATCGAATATGTAAGGATCTGGAATGAATCCCACATCCTGCACCTTTCTTCGTTTTTGATCCGTCTGTGAAGATGTTGATTACATCTTCGATGGTGGTCTCCTCATTCCTGATAAATACCGTATAGGGTCTGTCAAACACAAACTTGGGAGAAATACTGTCAGTGTCTGCCTGCAAATGGGGCATCTTCCTAACGATCTCATTCCACAGGCGATTCCTAACTTCTCCACATCCCACATCAGGTTTAATACCAGTATTTTTGAGGCGAAGCATAGTTGCCGCAGCCGCTTCTTTTAGATAAATATCCGGTGGTAGACATCATTGCCATGGTAGGTGTCGTACGCATAGCTCAAATTATGCTTAGGCAGTCAATCCTTTTTACTTGGCTGAGCTTTTGTTTAGCTGTCATCTCTTGGATTTTCGGCCACCAGACAACAGCTCTATAGAGTAACATTGGTCTCACAGTGGCAGTGTATATCCACATGACTACTTTTGGTTTCATTCCCCAAGTTTTACCAACGGTCCTGCGGCATTGCTCATAGGATATGTACGCCATTTTTAGTCTTCTCTCCAAATGAAGATTCCATGTTTCATTTCACGTCCGATTCGAAGCTTAACGTAGTGTTTAGGAGAGTTGGCGCCTTTATGGGCCCCATTTTCCTCTTCCTCGTCAAGAGAATCATTTCTGTCTTCCTGGGGTTGACGGACAGAGCATGGTCCTCACACCGGGGAGAAAAAGGGAAACATTTTCATATGACCACCCTGTACAGTGTACACCCTATAAATTGTTATCTCGGTAATTGTTAACGCAACAGCGCAGCAGTTTCAGATGTGACAATAGCAGTCTCAGTCTTATAAAGTTCCGAGAGAAATATATAAACTAACGACGAAAACTTCACGGAAGCGGAAGTCGCCGAAACCCTGTTTTTCAGTTTAAATCCCGCACACGGCGGTGAAATCGAGCCATTACTTTTAAGTTTGATGAAGTTTTCATAGCGGACCACAACGCAGCCCAAAACAAAAGAAAAACGCCAGACAAATGATCGGAAAAAGTAATAATGACATATCATTTAGGTGCACATGTTGAGGACCGCTAGCGGGGGTGTGTGACGGCGAAGAGTGCGCGTCGGCAGCGTCGTGACGCCGAGCGGACGGCTGCCAGTGATTCCGGGACGCCGCTACGGCTATCACACGCCGCTCCGGTTGCTGCGACCGCACTCGCGTGCTCCACACATGACCGTGCCGTTTTCGAAAATGTGCCGAATCGTTGCGCCGTGATCGAAAAGTTCGCCGATCGGATCTAACCTAGTGAACGCACTCTGTTTGGACTAGGTAATTTTTTGTGCAGGTAATCCGCCCAAGATCGTTTTGAAAATTACATTTTTCTTTTACACGAAGAAAAAAATAGACATATTCCAATACTAGTTTTGTTTCACTATTAGTTCAGTCATATTGTACATTCAAAATTGCAATAATTAGGGTTAACTTATTTTTTTTATATGTTGTTAGGATCCATTTGAGTAATTTAATTCCAATTTTGCAACCCCGAAAAAGTTGTGCCAGCTGAGATATAGCCGAAAAACGGTGAAGTATTTGGTCTTTTTTAATTTTTTTTGCCAAAAAGGCAATAAACGAAACTTCTGACAAAAAAATCATTCTTACCTTTTCTAAAGTAGATAAAATTTGCTACAATTTGAGCTCTACCGGAGCTCGCTAGTTCTGGTAGTTCCTGAGATACAGTTCTGCAAATATATGAAAAAACAAGTTTATTAACTTTTTAAACAATACTGACGAAGAGTCGAGGCCCGACTTGAGCGAACAGAGATAATCAGACGCTGTTGGCAGGGGCTGGCTGGATAGTAGTGGGGGGAAGGGAAATTTATTTGTATATTTTAATTTACCGTTAACAAGCTTTTTTATGACATAATGTAACTATTTCACAATAAAGATTTGGTAACAATTACAGTGGAATACAATTTCTCCTTAAAGTGAATATTGCCTTTTTTTGGTTCCTAGTCATTTTTGAGCACATTGTTTTTCTTATAATACCGTAAGAATAGCAGTTTTTCCAATATTCCTCTCGGTAGTAGGGTGTAAGTAAAAGGTTGGAGTCTTTTGAAAAACAATCTTATATTTGAAAAACTGTATCTTAGGAATTACCAGAGCTACCGAGCTCCGGTGGACCTCAAATTGTAGCAAATTTTATCTACTTGAGAAAAGGGAAAATACATTTTTGTTAGATGTTTCCTTTAGTATTTTTTTGGTAAAAAACTAAAAATATTTCACTGTTTTTTGGATTGAAGTTACTCAGATGGATCTTAACAACATAATAACAAATCAACTTTACCCTAATTATTGCAATTTTCGACCTTGTGTACCATATCACTGGCCCATATAGGTCAAGTACAATAACACTTTAATTCAAATATTAACATATTTTTGTATAATAAGCATATAAATGATGATTTTTATCTATATTCATAAATTTAATAGATCTCAAAATAAGTCGAAAAGTATACAGGGTTAACTATGACTAAGTACAAAAAATTTAACCACGTGCTCAGGGAGGCCTAAAAGACAATAAAAAAAATATTCCAGAAGTTTAGCTCGATATTTAAATAAAATTTAAATGGGGCAAAACCCTTTTTTCCTACGGAAAGTCGGCGCCTATGATAAGAACCGACTGAGAATCACTTAGATCCATAGATAAAACTTACAGCTGTCAACAATATCTACTACCATCGTCGTTTTTTGTAGCATTTCTAACTGTAGAAACGAAAATTAACATTCTTAATAATAATAATACCTGATAGATAGGTAACAGTTAATCCACTTAGTATTACTTAATGTATGTTGCATTCGTTTTCCATTATTTCGTTATAAACTGGTATAACTACATATTCGCTCATTACAGCCACTCACTACCGATAAAAGACTTCTCGTAGGTACAATTAGATAGATTAGATTCCTATTTATTATAACAAAATCGAACGAAAAGAATAATAGACGTATTAATGTAACCGCGGGAGTCTTGTCCCATAACCTAGAAAACCAAACCGGCGAACTATATTGTGAGAAAGTATCTGCACCCAACTCAAATATCTTTATTTAATAACTATAAAACGTTTAAAAAATAAAATAAGGCACTACAAACTGAAGAAGAACACAAAATTGCAACGGAAACACAGGAATTCAGTTATGACTTGGCAGCGATACTGACTAATGAGCGACTGTTACATGCTTGTAGAGTATGAAACCAACAAGCATTGGCGGCGTTAACTAAGGATTTAAAATAATATAGAAAACAATTTTTTTTGGCTTTATAAATAAGTTTGGAATTTTTTTGAAGGGTGTTTCCGTTAATTCTTATTTTTTTCTATCCCCTCTTAAAATATTTGTACTATGTCATAGTTAACCCTGTATATAAATAGTTGACCAGTGGATTTGAAATACATAAATAAATATATTTCCTAAATGCGTAGAGATTAATTAATGAAATTTGGCACAATAGTGAACGCTCTTTGTTTGGCCTAAGTAATTTTTTGTGCAGGTAATCCGCCCAAGATCGTTTTGATAATTACGTTCTTCTTATACACGGAAAAAATACACATATTCCAATACTGGTCTGGTTTCACTATACCTCAAGTACAATAACAGTTTAATTCAAATATTAACATATTTTTGTATAATAAGCAAATACAGGGTGATTCTTAACCTAGACTCATAAATTTAAAAGCGTTTTCTGTACCTCAAAATAATACGAAAGATCTAAATATTTCTCCTTAAACGTTTCATTTTTGAAATACAGATTGTAATAATATGTATTTCGATTTTTGTATTCTTTTGATGCTTCTTTTTGTACCTGGTCTATAATTGGGTAATTTTGTACCTGATGACCAGAGGATTTGAAATAAATAAATATATTTCCTAAATGCGTACATATTAATCAATGAAATTTGGCACAATAGTAAACGCTCTTTGTTTGTACTAGGTAATTTTTTGTGCAGGTAATCCGCACAAGATCGTTTTGAATTTTTTGTTCTTCTTGTACACGGAAAAAAATTAATACACTTATTCCAACACTAGCCTGCTTTACTATAACCTAAAGTACAATAGTTCTTTAACTCAAATATTAACATACTTTTGCATAATAAGTATATACACAGTGATTTTTAACCTATACTCATAAATTTAATTGCGTTTTCTGGTTCTAAAAATAAGACTATACAGTGCTTTCGAAAAGTAACGAATAAATTCATTATTTTTTAAATTGAGAAGTTTTCGAAAACATCCCCTGGCACGTCGATTTTGTTTTTAAAAAAGCCACTTTTTGACATACGACCCACATTTGTCTCATCCTCATTCTTTAAGTCTTCGTATTCATATTTAGCCGCACACCTTTATAATATGTTGCCAAGGTCAATTAAAATAATTGCAAGCAAAAATTCATTTAAATCTAAAATTAAGGAATATTTTACTAGTCAGCCAAGTATCTAGTTATTCTTCTTTCTGTCTTTTATTTTACGTATTGTACAGAATTATTTGTGTACGCGCACATTTAATCATTGACATAATCATTGTCATCATCTGCATTTTCGTTTAGATATTTGTAAAATTATATGCTTCCTTTGTTATGTAATTTGTAATAATATTTCTCTCTTTGTTCTAATTACAGCATTGTGTAAAGTGTCGTGATGTTTTTAATTTCTATATGTAAAATAATGTAGATATTGTGTATTAGTGGTTGGGCCTAAGCAGCCAATGGCTGAGCCCCGCCAAATAAAGACATTTTGATTTGATTTGATTTGATTTGATTTGTGACGTCATCGACAATTTTTTTAAATAGCAACCCCCAAATTTGACCATTCCATTTGAAAGAGTCTGTCATTCTACATACATTGTAGATCTTGTAAAATTATAGTGTTAGATAACAAAAATTTCAAGAAAATAATGTTTGAAGATTTTAAAATTTAATTTTCACAATGCTGAAAATGATAATGATTATGTAAAAAATCGGCTAAATGAAATGTTCATTTTAGACACTATTAATAACTTCAGGAGGTATACGATGTATCTCGTGACGAATTCTTGCTTTTACATCTTCTAAATTAACCGGTCTAGTAACGCATACTTTGCTTTTTAAGTATCCCCACAAGAAATAATCTAGGGGTGTCAAGTCATTCTATCTGGCTGGCCACTCAATCGTTTCCCTTCTCCCTATCCAACGATTCGGGAACAGCTCATTTAAATAAGCACGGACAGGTGTTGCATAATGGGAAGGTGCACAGTATTGTGAAAATTAAATTTTAAAATCTTTAAACATTATTTTCTTGAAATTTTTATTATGTAACACCATAGTTTTTCATAATGTATGTATGTAGAATGACACGCTCTTTTAAATGGCATGGTCAAAATTGGGGGTTGCTATTTAAAAAAAAAATGTCGATGACGTCACAAAATAAATTAAACATAAACGACCTATTTTGACGTCTACTATACCGGTGCTGCGGTATGGCCCATGAGTTATGGGATACCCTGTATGCTAATGATCTTTTTTGTCTCTATAACTGGTTGTTTTATTAACTGCTATGAAAACATGTTAATATTATTTGCGTATATATTTTACTAAAAAATGTTCCCCGAATTCGCATTTTAAATTTAGATGTTAGGCGCATTTTATGTAAATTGAAAATTCAATGAATGAATAATGAAAATTATTAAACTTTCGGGTGATGAACATTGTAACTCAATTCCCAGGAATTTTATAATGCAAATAAATCCAGATGTATTTACCGAACTGAAGCAACAGTTTGAATAAACTGGGAAGTTGCATGAATTATGTCTGGGATTATTTTTAACAATCACCAATATAAACTTTGAATTTATATTTGATTAATTTTAAATCAAAGGGAGTTGTCGGTAATCCGTTTGTCCACATGCCATTATGAATATATCTAGAACACTTAAATCTATAAATGATACTGCAGGAAACAACTACTCCGCGGGTTAATGCCCCAACCGGCATTGAATTACACCTGCAGTATCTGTGTGAACAGCCAAGAACCCTTGTCGTCCACTCCACCAGACAGACCGGTTTCGGGCTTGTTAGCCCTCATCTGTATGCCATAGGTGAGAAGACCGACAATTGAATTGGCTGTTCCTTCATATGTAGGTTCACATATAAATCCAGTGCAGGTGAGATGTAACTGGTTTGCTAATTCCTGCTCGGCCTAAGCGGCTCGTCTTGTAGGAAGCGACCTAGATATGACCCTATTAATGAAATTTAATACATGAATGTTTTTTTCCACCTTATAACCTATAACGCATAAAATTCTTTATTTTAATTAAAAATTTCCAAAAATATGCTTGAAATCTGAAAGTAATTATTATTTTATGAATCAAATAATCAGGAAAATATGTTTTATTTAGACGGATGACTCATATAAAATGTGATTATATATTTTTAACTCGTGGTTTTGGAGTTCTCAAGTCGCGCTATAGAGGTTAGAAAATCACGCTCGACCCGTTTGCCAGCTTGCAGAAGAAAGGGCTTAGCGTTTCATTTCCCTTCAACAGGTGTACCTATCGTGCCCACTTTAACGAAATCGTTATTACCAACCTAAGAAATTTAAATATTTATGTGATCCGTACTGAACTGATTCTAAATATAAACAAATAGATAATAATTAACTTGACACGTGTGTGAAGTAAATTATGACCAACTACCTGAATGAACCAATAAGATTTGATATTAATTAATTATTATTCGTAACCTATGTTTCTGAAACTGATATAGTCGCTGATAGAAACAAAATGCCTGCTGCTTAAGGTGATTTGTAACATAAAATAAATATTTTTAAATGTAATTCTCAAAACAATATCTATAATTTACAGTAATTACATAAACAATATTTTACACTGCAGATTATTATACAGGGGAACGTTCCATGTAAAAATGAACGTTACAAAGTTTTAGTTAAATTTTTTTGACACAACGTGAATATATGACTTTTTGATATAAAACTGTTTTTATTCCGAATAGGTGTTTGATTTCCTTTGCATTAAAGACGCCGCACTTTGTATACAAAAGCAAAGAATATAGAATTAAATGTGATACCCACATGGGCGTTTAATTGCTCCTTACTTATCCTTTCTCGGTTCATTCTTCCCAATATTACGTTACAACTGAACTCGATTCATTCAGCGACTGGTTTCTCAAAAAGATAAACATGTTTCCCACGCAAGAGTTTTGACCCTCTTCCAAATCTGTCGTCTGTCGAGATTATTATTTATACTTACAAAAACAGGAAATCCTGGAATCCGCGTATCATGTTATATCTCACAAAAATAAAAGTCTTTGGAATGTGTGGGAAACGTAAGAAATCGTATTCCGTCGATATCTCACAATCTCGATAAATTCGTTAGATGTAGTTCGGTATGCTTAAACTACCATTCGTAAATCATGAAAATATTATTTATACTCATTTTTACTTCCAATAAATGTATATTAATGAAATATTTTGTTTATTTTTGTATAGTCAAAAATCTTACACTGGAGAAAATAAAATATTATTTTTTTTTAAACTATTTATTTATGTTTATAGGTATATCGCGGCTGGAAATGTGTGGGTAACTTCACTCCAATCTGTATATATGATTCCATAATTAATAGAGAGGTTCCATTTTCTCTGATAATAATTCTTATGAGGTACTGATTACTTCTTGTAAGAATAATTGGGGAGCAGCAGATTAAGTTAGCTAAATTAACTGTTCCGGCTATTCTAAAGTAGAACTCGACTATGTTTTGTAATCTTAATAAAGCGATTCATAAGATTAAACTGTATTGTCGAGGCTTGAACGATAATTATGCACCCAATTCATTCTGTATAAGCAAAACATTGCACGGCACGAGATCCAGTCTTCCTAACAATGAGGTGGTTAAATGTCAAAACTTGCATTACAGTTCAGTGCTTGTAACGCAATTATGTGCTCATAATGAAGGCTTCGTCTGAAGGAGCTTAAAAGGCAACTATAATAGATACATTCACTTCTTGCAAATTTTAATGATACTGTTTGTAAGTATACAGTGTATCCGGAAAGTAATGGGATACAGCTTCCTGTGACCAAATAGAACCGATTTAGTCAAACTTAGCTTAGGTAGTCCGAAAGAGTCTCGTTTAGAAGTTACAGAGCTTCAAAGAAAAAAATTAATTATAGATTAAAAAACTAAAAAAACACGCTTTAATAGCTTGATATTAAATATTACAATTATTTCAGTAGTGTAGCTATTTATAAAATTAAAGTCATTATGAAAATACTAATATAGTAAATTACACCCGACGCTTTTTTACTATAATTGAATTATTTTATTAATAATTTAATTTCTAATTTAATCTTATTCCCAATTAATTAGTCATAATTGATTGTCGGAATTTTCTACTTTTTAGTTCGGTTTGCTTTTAAAGCGTGTTTTTTTATTTTTTTTAAACTATAATTTATTTTTTTAATTTTTAGTCTCATTTCACGGCGAAGGTTACTGCGCAGGTATATGCGCATAACATTTCAACTAACTTCTGACACAATACGTGCAAACACTTTTCTACGTTGTGAAGTAGGAAGTAGACCAAAATAAAAATGATTGACAGTATAATATTGATAGCGTTCAAAGATCTGTTTCTATAAATATGCAAATTAAAATTGTTCTCCACATTTTTGATTTTTTACAAAATATTTATAATTTTACAAAATTTTAGATTCAAAACTCTTCAAAATTTTTTCCAAAATTTTCAAATTAAAATTTCTTAAAATATGAAAATTTACATGTTTTTCAAAATTTTTAAATTCAATTTCTTTTTAAAATTTTTCCAAAATTCTTGATTTTTTTTTAAATTATCAAATTTTTATTTATTTCTAAAATTTTTTAATTTTGATTTTATTATATTCAAAATTTCTGTTAAAGTTCAGTTTCGTTTCCGTTCCAGGTTTTGCAATGTAATTTTTTCAATTTATCTTGAAGTTTATTGATTTAAAATTATGTAATTCAGAAATATATTTTTTAACTATTCCTAATATTTTTTTCTGAAAATCTCAAATTATTTCATAAAAAAGCTTAGAAGTGGTCCATTATAATAAATTTGACTTAATAATTCAATAATTTTCAAAATATATGTAGAAAAGTTTCGTAACAGCATCAATCGTATCATAATCGTACCATTAATTTTCATTAAATATACTCTAATGGTAAGAATTCTTGTTACTTATATCGATAAAGAAGAATGTCATTTACTATCGTTCTATGGATTGTATACACTTAACCTGCAAACTAATCTAAATACGTAGTTTCTTTTTTTATTCTGATGATCCTAGTCAGGACATTAGAACAAAGTTATCAAATAATTGTATTGTCATCAGTCCTTGGCCCTTGTGCAAATTTTCAAGCTGATTAGACTTCTTGAAATTGGTGAAAATTACGCTGAAAGATTCCGTTACATACATACATACAGGTCAAGGTAATAAAAGCGTGTTATGCATTTAAAAATGGGGAAACTTAAGAAAAAGTTAGAGAATAAGATGACAGCGAAAATGCTAGTAACTAGCACCCTCTACATTATACAAAACCACCACCAGAGTATTCGGCACCACCAAAAACTTACTTGAATCAACTTTTACTCAAATTTAAAGAACAACATAGTCTTTAAAAAAATTACGCCTTAAATTTGAGTTTTTAAAAATTACCTTTTCTCAAAAATGGTTCTAAGACATATCTGTCTTAGCAATATGTCATTTTGAAACACTCTCTACACATCTAGCAATACATTTTTTATCAGAAATAATACATACATGGTGGACATGCAACGTAACGTCGTTTTTTTTTATAAAAAATTATTTTTTTATATCTTCATTCTAAACGATAAATTTCAGGGTAAATACAGGTGTAACTTTGAAGGGGGTCCGGTTTGGAGGGGGATATCCGTGACGAACACATATCATAAGTTTGTTTTCTTAAATTCTGTCACAAAAACTGATTTTTTTGTTGCCTTTTTTCGCAATTTTCATAGTACGCCACTGGGCAGACAAGCGCTGAGCATATCTAGTTGCAGCGTCACCAGCATTGTTGCCATATTGAAGTGGAAGATGGGAAAAGAAGGCCCATGCCACCCGTGAGGCACTGCTTTTGACACATACATTTGTTTGTAGTGGTGTTCGCTTTATTATTCCATTTAAACAAAAATAAAAAAATGTATTCTTTTACGGATAACACATCATAAAACAGAAACAAGTCAACAAACAGAAAACTCAATAATAAATAAATACATACTTAATACTTTTTACTTAGAGTCTTCTTCTACGGCATTTAAAATATTTGGTTCAAGTTTATTACTTTCCGAGTTTGTTTTTACTCAACATTAGAGTATTGGCGTTCTTAACTCCCATAATCTCTTAAATGTTGAACTAATCTTATAGACATTTTCTTATGCGGTACGTGTTTATCACGGTAATCCTTCTGATATTGCTTTCTTGCAGCCGCCGTCGAATTTTGATAAAAAAAAAAACGAAGTTTTAGACATATTATTAGCTCTCGTATTAGCTCTTTCTTAATTTGTATACATATTTTTTTCATAATACCACACACACTTGGTAATGAAAATTGACCTTTATAAGGTTATTATACACTTGCACAGAATAACACATTCCACAAAATACGACTTTAAATTATTACGAAATTAAACTTGGCAAAATACAATCCTGCATTAAACAAATTCTAATTCGATTTCAGTAAAAATCACTCAGAGAACTTGCTTTCTCTCTCATATCTGTATATTTTTTATATAAAACGACCTAGTCTGGTTTCATGTATTGTGTGCAGTATTTATGCGATATTTTTATTTTATAAACTAGGTCAATGTCACGGTTATTGAAGGGACATTGAGAAAACCCTTAAAATAGTACCTATCAAATCGTTTGTACTGAAACTGTTTTTTTTTAAACATTTTAAAGCTATCAGACTAATAATTTGCTTATTTTTAATTACATACATTTTATAACACAGCAAAAATTATTTTAAAACATTAAGTTTTACTGGCAATAATTATTAGTAGGTAACGTATTAAAATCCACCTACCAATACTATTATTTAATAATAATAATTAGTTAATAGATCAGTAAAAATTGTATTTTTACGTACTTTTACATTACGTACTTTTTACAACACTCGAAAATGGTTTTAGGATCCATACTTCATCAGCATTGACAGAAAAGTATAATGACTGATGAGTCGCAATTTTATAAAACATATTTATTTAAAAGATTATTCATTCCAGTTTTTTCTTTTGTATCTCCGTTACTTAACATCTAGACGTTGGAACTTGTATCATTGGCAGTTGATTAAGATCAACTGTGTATACTGTACATGCAAAAATATGTTAAACATAGGTATTTACATTGAATTGGTGTTATGTTATTTCTAGTGACTTGCATCGCCGAAATCTCATCACAATAAATTGGAAACTGTAGATTTGCATATCCACACTAGTCATCTGCATTCCCATTAACTCACTAAAAAATCCTCACTTTAAAATTTCACAGACTCACAATTATGTAAAACTATGTTACTATGTGCACACTATCAAAGCTAAGAATGTACTGAATTACACAAGAATTCATTATAAAACATAAGCTTCAGTTGCACCGCGCTGCCTAGAATGCGACCCTGAAATGACGGGATAAGTTCCGATCCGACGTCTAGACTGGTAACAACTAACTGGCAACACCGTAGACATCGTTCTGCAGTGAAACTCGGACGCTGTACAGGGGCGGCGTGTATAGCAATTTGGGTGCAGTTTACAAAATTAATTATAACTTGGTTATTTATTTGATTTTAAAAACTAATTTCAGATTAGCAATCTAGGAACACGGACTACCCCCTCCAAACCGGCCCCCTTCAAAGTTACACCCTGTATTTAAAAATATATACCTATATTGTTAATTCTGAACTGCAAATATGCATTTTAAAATTATTTTTTATGGCATTTAAACTCTTTCAATTCATAATTCCTTTATAATTTCTTAATTGCCTCAGTACCAATGTAATTATTGAAAAACATCCATTAATAAAAATTATCAGCTTAAATGAATGCCCGGATATTCAAAAGTCCCAAATAATTTTATCAGAGTTTGGGAAGGTGCTTAAGGAAGTTGTAATAGAATTATGAGTTATTTATCATTGTCCGAAAACAACCAGATCTGAAACTTTTAACTAAATTATTCCCTTATTATTATTCATCACGGAATTATTAAAAGAGCCATTTAAGAAATTAGATGTAAATCATATAAGAAAGCACTAAATTTATTAGACATATTCCCCTTGTATTTGCCGAATTGAATTAATTATAATAATAATTTAAATACACTAAGTTCAAGGAAATGCTTTTTTAGTAAAATATCAATATTTATTTAGGTAAAAATTGTTATACTTATACTCTTAATTTAGAATACCTACACAGAGAGAATGGTATTGTATATTTTCTCCAATTGTGCATAACAGCATTTCAAACTGGTCCTATAAAATCTTGATAGGAACAATTTGTGTAAATAATAAATTATAATAGAATCATTTTAGCATCACTTGTTTGTAATATACCTAAGTCATGCTCAGGTACGCCTCTTAATAAGGTACGACTAATGTTGCAGAGAGATTATCTGCATTAGAGAAGGATGGCCAATTTTCTTGTCAAAAACAGACGATTGAACAGAGCAGAACTTTGGAATCTGTTGATCATTCTATTGCGTTATGTTGATTCTTCTGTTGTTGTGTGTTTGTGATACAGTTTTAACGCAATTTGAAAATGGCTCATCGTGAGGTTTTGAATGAGCAAAGTAGAAAACTTGCATTAAATGTCTTGGAGCTTATACTATCACTGATTATGGAAAAATTTCCCTGGCAATTTACATCTACATATAATTGAGTACCGACATACCTGCACTACTCTAATCTTTCCACCGCACAAGCATTCCTAAAGACGTTCTTCCTAGCATAATTTGGTCATCTCACCAACGTTTTACTGCCCACTTCACCTTCCGAAAACGATTGTACTCTATACTCTGAGGACTTACTATATACGTACGTACTATATTAAAATTATTTTCCTATTTCAAATTTTACCGCTAGATAGTGAACTTTTAAATCCATAATGAAAAGTGAGACTTTCTCCATAAAATTCATTCGGGGAAATCAGTTTACTGGTGCTCTTATTTACAATTTTTGCCTAATAATTTACCGGTACGCGTTAGACAGTATATGTGGTTTCTTTACGATGGTGCTCCATCACATTTTGCGCGACTAGTGCAACAACAATTGGTCCATGTGTTTCCCGAACGACGGATAGGCCGAGGTGGTCCAATTGGGTGGCCTCCTCGATCGGCCAACCTAAATATGCTTAACTTTTTTTATTAACACTGAACAAGAGTTGAAATCGTCTATATGCTGCTGCAATTCAGCTCATGGATTCGGTGAGCTCAACTGTGTATTAAAAATCACGAAAATAACTTCGAACAGTTACTATGATAAATTAAATGCACTTCTTTTATTTTTATTTGAAATAAATAATTGGTATATCCGTTATTGGAAAACAGTTTTTAATTTCACTACGTCATTATTTGTCATATTTTGGCTATAACTTTTCAAGTATGGGTGTAGATTAAGAACCACCCTGTATACATAATTGTCTTATCAAAATACACAATTTTTAAGCATGAGATGTATTGTCTACATTTAGGGCCACTCAATGCTAGTATAGAGATAGACACAAGCAGAGCAGCTATTCATAATACTTCTTGTAAATAAACTTGGTCTCCTGCGTCAATCCTCTTCACAATACTTTTTCCTTGTAGACATTTATTGATCCGACAGATCAGTTCAAAGTAAAGAACAGATCTCTTTTTCTCTCTGTGAGAAAAGAAGTTAATACGGAAAATTTAGTTTATTCAAAAATATTCCCTTTAATATGATAAGGTTCGTAGGAGGAAGTTTTCTTCCGAGAAAACCGAAAGTGAGGCGAAAGCGAAAAAGTACAAATTAGTGAAATGAGATTTTTTAGATGGCAATCGAATGACGATTATAAAAGGAAAAAAGTATTACAGAATACGAAAAGTGTATTCATTCGGGAATATTTTATACAAAGCAACGAGGGTAAAAATAAAATATACTTATATAAAAAAACTCCAGAAAGTCTAACAGTATTAGGAGAACACAGAATTGAGAAAATGGTGAGAAAAACATAACGCAAATTCAAAGGATATTCAAAAAGTTTTCATGACAAATCTCTTTAGTTCGAATATCGTTTATTTAATTAAATAATCAATGGTATCTAAAAATTAAATTCAATGTTATTGTGCTACGAGTAGTGAGTTTTTACAAAATAGCATCTGCATGAAAAATGAATATCGTGTTAATCTACCACAGTCTTGTTCATTCTGTGATATCATAGGTATGTAATTTTGGTTTGGGGTCACGCTGCTTCAGCCTCTGATGTATTTGCTATACAAAGAGGCGCTATAAGATTAATTGGCGCACTTAAGTATAGAGATAACTGTCGACTGAAATTTGTTAAACTTAGTATATTAACAGTTCCATGCATATATGTTCTACAATGCCTAATGCATACAAAAACAATATAGATAATTATACGACCATGAATGAAATTCATTCTAACTTCACAAGAAATAGAGACAATTTACAAAATGATTATCAGTGACTCTCGAAAACTCGGAATGGTACCTCTTACTGGGCTATCAAATTTTATAATTCGTTACCTAAAACAGTTACTGATTTAAATAATACAACTTTTAAGTACATAATAAAAAAGTTTTTACTGAATAATGCTTTCTATAGCTCTGATAAATTTCTAAACAGTGCCTTGTCCATGTTATCGCTATAACTTATGCTATTTCTAACGTCCTTTTATATTTATTTCAGTTTTAACTTGAGTTTTATCTGTATCTGATTTCGTGCTGTTATTACATTTTATAGATTTTTTTATAATTTTAACTATTTTTAGTATTCTTCTTAGCGTTAGTCTATTTTACCGTAGTTTGTAATTTTTATTCTGTGTTTCTCCTTATTTGAACTGTAAATACATTATTGTATATTGACACCAATAAATTTAAAAAAAAAAATACCATGCAGCAAAATGCTGCAGGCGCAGCATTAAATAAAAAAATACAAATATGTAAGTGGGTCGGTTCTTATCCGACTAGTATAGAATATTTACATTTTTCATTAAATTGTTGTTACTATGATTTATATTTATTGTTAGCAATTATATTTTCACAAAAAAAATATTGAAACACGTGAAAAGGTGTCAAGTAATAAACTGCACACATTGTGTTTTCAATTAAAGAGATTAAAATTGTCATGAAATCCTTATTCTGATATCAAATAGTTATTTATGCACCAAGGAATATACAAGGATGATTATGCTGGCATACGAACCACTCGAAATTCACGAACCACTAGATGACGCAATGTTTTAGGTGAAAGTGTATTTTAGGACTTCAAAAGAATTAATTTAATTTTAATGTCAGACAAATTCCTATAGTTCATATAATACACTATCATGAATTTCCTAGTGTGATCGTAACCTTTAGATTCAGATATAATGGTTTGGTTCGGGATATCTACAACAGATTACTTGAACTACTTGGGTCTTGAAACATCGTGCGGGACCTTTTTAAAGCGTGGCACATAATTTTGTATGGGATAGATTGTGAGCAGCCCCAAGTTGTCAAAAGCCTGTGTTTACAGACGTCTGCTTTAGTTCAGCCACCCCATAAAATATATAGTTTATTAAATGGAGAAAATGGACAGTGTAATTTGTAATACACATTTAAAAACATCCTTCATTACTTCACAACATATCCTTGTTATAGTTACAATCTCAATAAAGCTTGCAAAATTCCTAAAAATAAATACAGAAAATTTTCATTATATTGTATTGTTGTTTAACCGATTTATTATAAATTGTTTGGAGACTCAGCACTTTCCGTCACTCAAGAGAAAGTTATGCTATTTTCAAAATATTTTGTTATTATTTGTACAGAAATAATATTAAAGAACACACAAATCTTCACACTTCTACTATGCAAGTAATAATTTGTTGTTGACCTCTACAGCAGTTCGAAAATTTATCAATAGATGTCAGCCACTTCGTTATTTTCGCCATCCTGTATTTATACAAATGTTAATGGCAAAATATGCCATGTAATTATAGAAGAGTTTTAATGGGTGTTGATGCAGTACAGCGAATTTGCCTCGACGCTTTGAATTGTATTTTAAATTTCGCACACATGGCTGATTTACATATTAAATTGCAGCTACATAAACCAATTCGGCCCAAATATATTTGTATCCAGAGAGATACACGCGGAAGAGCTCATCCGGTAGATTCTGCGTCCTCGCAGTGCCATTAATTCGAGTGGATTAATTTCTATAATACGTGTTAGCTGGCGATTAAAATCAATTTGACAACCAAAATAATATATTTTCATCACCACATTACAGCGGTGCTACGCGACTATGATGGAACTGAATTTAATTATAATCTATAAATATGCTTTGATTATTGCATGACATATTCGCCCTTACGGCTTACAGGCACACATATGGAATTTAATAATAATTACCTCTAATTACTGTATTAAATTGTTGAAATTTTATGTTTCGATGTAAATATTATTTACACTCAACAGATTCGATTATTGTTGCATCCGAACAGGCTGTCTTACGGCCTTTCAGAGACTACGGAAGAAAGGGATGTAGATTTAAAGGAAGCCATGTTTTAATTTGTGAGGACCTGACCAAAACTCGTTCTGAAAAGTGAAAAAATGACCTTTCTCCTCTCCTTGGTGTTAGTTATCATTGATCCCGTAAATCGTGTGTTTTGAGCAGACGTCGCGAACGAAGGACGATTGCCTTCTGCATTCTGCCGAATAACTCAGGAAGCAGCGTATGTCTCATTCAACCCAGGAAGCCTATAATTAGTACCACAATCTTAACAGAGTGGTTTGGATAGCAGCCTGCGGAGCTAGGAGAGAAGATCCTCTTTTAGGACGATCTTGTTCTCCGCGGGAGCCGAAAACTCAATCACAGACGTCGTCCTAAGCTGGTGGTCGAGGATGACTACATCAGGCTTATTGGCTTGAATTTGCCTGAAGGTGGAGAATGAATAGTTCCAATAAATTCAACACTTCTCGTTCCCCACAACGGATTCTATATCCCCCGTAGCATAGGGCAGTACTGGCGTCTTGTCGATCTCATACGAGTGTCGAAAATAATAAAACAACACCCGTAAATCTGAACCGTGTATTCGGATATACTCTGTGGCTGCATATACCGGACAGGCAGACAGGAGATGCATAAGCGTCTCCGGTGCTTGGCAGCAAGCCCTGCAGCTGGCATCAGGTACCTCGATACTCAAGACACGACTACGATAGACGAGAGTATTAATTACACCATCTTGGCAAACCATTATGGAACTCGAAGCTCGAAGCTGTATATGTCTAGTGGGTTGATGACGAGTGAATTTAGTTGTTTGCGATAGGTTTCCCAGGTATCGAGGTTGCTAACTTTCAATGGTTTGTATTGCCATGTAGAACGCTTCGTCTCTGTGGTTGGTCATTTCGGCATGACGTTGCGAAAGGCCGCGCTTTAACTTGGAGTTTTAAACAGTGGTATTATTCCTCTTAACTTACCTATTACTTTTTGTGTTTGTCCACTGATTGTTATATTAAGTGTGTTATATCTTGGCAATTGAATAATATACGCTCTGAATGGAATAAATAATGTTTAATCAAAATTTATAGGTAATAGTCTATAATCATGCCATTTTTTAATTTTACTATAATCCATTTTTGCTTCATTTTTATCCCATCTGTCAGATTCATAGCAAACCTTATAACTCCTCCTTTCATTTGTAAGGAAAATAAATCATTAGTATATAGGATAAATAACAAAGGACTTAATATTTTACCTTGTGGTACTCCATATTCAACAGTTATAAAAGAACTTTGAGCATTACCTGCATTAACACATGAGTTCTATTTGACAGATAGGTTTTAGCTTCAATGGCAAATCCCTTATCCCCACATTATTCAAGCAATTAAGCAAACTCACTTTATCAGAGATGGTTTTTATTTGTCTAATGAATTATAAATAAGTTTAATAAAGGTTGCAGTAGCATTCAATGTGGATTTACTTGCTTGAGAACCATATTGAAAATCTGAAATAATATTCAATTTTGTTTAGAAATATATCAAGCCTTATTTTTAATAACTTTTCTTACTAATACTCTAGGTATTAAAGATATTGGTCTAACATTATTTGGGTCCATTTTATTACCTTTTTTAAATACTTATAGGTATCACCATTGACACTTATAATCCGATGGGCACAACTTCAAAAAATTAATTTATTTTAAAGTTTCTGCTTTAGTTCCATATATTCCTACTGATTTCTTATTTTTTAACTGTAGTATTACTGTTTTAATTTATTTTTTCTTTTTCTTTCATTTAATAAAAGAAATAAATAATAACGATAGATGCTTTTTTCAAGTTTAGGGCCGTTGATGGGTAATGCCCTGGGATCTAGATAACCTACAAAATATCAAAACTTGTCGCTAATAGCAAAGCTCTACTTTGACTTATGTGACAGCGAAGCTTATATAACTAATGTTTTTATGCCAGGCAAATAAAATTATGACTGTTTAAAACTTCGAGATTACGGCTTTCCAACGTATTTATCATTTTTGCTATCCTTCAGGAGTCGTCCATAAAAATGGCTATAAACTTGGTCATGAAGAGAAACAATGAAGTTTAACTGTCGGTAACAATGTAAACAAATGGTAGCTTTCACACGTAGCCGGTTGCGACTCCTATTTACTCGTATTTATGTTACATCTACTCCATACTCTTGACATTTCAGCATTTGGAGGTTCTTTGTAACACGTTGACTACATACGTAGTTGAATATTAGCTACAACAAAAGCAAACAATGGGAAAGTTGCACGAATTTAATATTGGTTCGAAATGTTTTCCAGAGTAATCTTTCAAACATATTGAAAAGTCAGAAAATGTGGCGGCAATAATCACACAATAATTAAAATATTAACATTAATAAATTGTCATGGAATGTAAACAAAACCACATTTGTTGAAACTTCCATCAAGGATTTATTATGACGCTAACTAACGGAGCAGAGTGTTTAAAAATAACGAACCATTATCTAAAAACCCTTTAAATTCATGGAATTAAAATAAATTGCTGAAACTCTTAGCATCACATAAAAACGACCCGATTCAATATTTAAAATACAGGATGTTGAAAAAAAATTAACCAAACTCGAGAAAACACTAAAAATTACCAACATATGCCAACCACTCTTCTAAATTTTAGAGCGCCGGATTTTCCCCACCATAGAGAGTTCAGCCAAAGTCACGTTTACATTTTATTATTTACAAGCGTAGAAACGCGCGCAATAATGGAAATTAAGTAAAAGGCACTACGCAGCGGTGGTCATGACGTGCTCAGCGCGGCCCGAGGGCTTTAGGCGATAGCCGACTTGCCACCTTTCTAGTCATATACTTAAATAAAGAACAAAAAATAAGTATCGAGGTTTAACATGTAATTGTAAATATAATTTTTAAGTATCAATCAAGAGTGTGTACAGTTATCATGTAGATATAGGTACCCACCCTTGTAATAAAAGTTGTTTTATTAGTGTATGTCAGAAGGCAAATAGTTGTTAGCAAAACCTAAATATGCCGTAAATGGTCTTGTAACATGGCCCGGGTTTGTTGTATTACAGTCGAGGTCAAGGATTTAATGCATCTGTTTTGAATTTAATTGAAACTAAAACTTTTAAACAGATTTGTGGAATGAAACATGGTAATTGCACAACTTGCAGAGAAGCTGTTGAATGCATGGATTTAAATACCTAAAGACTCTTGTGACGAAGTTTATCTACTGCATACTTAAGACGCTTGACGTGAATAAGTTTTCACAATCACTCATGTTTTCTTTGCCAAACTTTGTATTTGGAGCAGTGCTAATACTGGAACAAATCAGTTAATTCTATGTTAAAGTAGTAGTTGCTGCTGATACTTCTATACAAACAAATACTTCTTCATTTGTCCAAAATGCCAGCTGTGTTTATACATAATAATCACCAGTACACCTAAACATACTTACCATGAATGATTTTCTTAAGGTTATTTTCAGAACTGAGAATATAGCTTACACTGTGATATACAGGGTGTCAAAAATACATGGCAATATTATTATAGCTGATAAAACAATGAAATATAAGGCAATAAGGCAGGCATGCTTAATAAACGTATGTCCTAGAACCATCCATTTTTGAGATACAGGACGTGTTAAAATTTGAAACAGGTATGTTTTTATGGTATTATTAGTTATTTAGTACGAAGTAGAGGACGCTAGTTAGAAGCATTTCCGTTGACATTTTATTCTCTTTTTTTAGGTTTTTCTTCATTTATTCTTCTATGCTCTATCAGTCCTAGCGATAATGCCATGTCTTTTTGAAACACACTGTATAAAGTTCTGAAAATGACTGTATTTGCTTGCGTGAAACATTCTCCAGCTTTGCTGGAAATAAACTTGTCATTCAACTTATATATACGAAGCACATCTCTTGATCTGGTTTGAGGTTTACTATCATGTGGATATATACTGCCATTGTGAGACCAATGTTAGCCCATGGAGCTGTTGTATTGTGGCCGAAAGTTCAACAGACGACAGCTAAACAAAAGCTCAGCCAAGTACAATGGATTACCTGCCTGACTGCATAATTGGAGCCATGCGTACGACACCTACCATAGCAATGGAGGTGATGCTATGTCTGCCACTTTTGGATATTTATCTAAAAAAAGTGGTTGCGACAAAATACTGGTATTATACCTGCTGTAGGATGTGGATAAGTAAGGAGTCGCCTGTGGAATGGGGTCGTCAGAAAGATGCCCCTTTGGCAGGCAGACACTGACAGTATTTCTCCCAAGTTTGTGTTTGACAGACACTACACGGTACTTATCAGAAGTGAGGAGACCGCCAGCGAAGATGTAATCAACATCTTCACAGACGGATCAAAAAAAGGAAGATGCATGTGGGATTTATTCCAGATCTTTACATATTCGATACCAGAGGGCATACTACCGTAATACAAACGTAATTAGCAGGTATAACCATAGCACCCAAAGAAATTGCCCGTAGACATATAACGAGCAAAACTATTAGAATCTATACAGATAGTAGACAATCACTACTGATTTTACGTAATCCTAACAACTAGATCAGCAAGGGAATGCCATCAGGCACTGGTAGTGGCCTCAACCAACAGCCTATCTGTATGCTGGGTAAATAGACACGACCGATGCAATGGCAATAAAGTAGCTGACAGCTTGTTAGGAGTGCATCGGGTCTCAATATTTATGAACCTGGTCCCTCCAGTATGCTTCCGTTGTCAGCATTTGTTGAAATTATCTAAGAGATCACCCACAAAGAATTTAGGATGAAACAAATGGCTGTCAATTTGCTAAGGAGTTCCTGGCTATGTCTAGGACAAATCTTCTGGCAAATGAAGCACCTTTATTACATGAGGAAGTGTGAAGCAGGAAGCGAGACAATATTTCATGCACTATGTGGGTGTACTGCCTTCTTGTCAATAAGAGAATCCGTTTTTGTTTTATATATTTTTAGGTATTAACAATATTGTGTGAAACTAACTACTCTGCGGAGTACTTGTAGGAGATTTGATTTATATTAGCTTAAAATACCTTTATAATACAGTAAAACAAGAGAATTCGTGTTGGAAGAATGATGGTCTACATTAGATAGATCCCCCCTGAGCAATGTCACCTCCCTATGAGGTTGGTTGGTAGCTCAACTGGATTGATCTCCTTATGGGAGGAGGTACAAGGGGCCCAATGGGGCCTAAGTGCTGTAGCCTTTTTGCTAAACATAATGTTGCAATGTTGTCACACGTTTAGTTTGAAGGATTTTTGAGACTACTTCTACTGTTTATTTCATTGATATAAGAATAAATTATAAACAAATTTTGTTAAAAGGACATTTGCTTACTTTTATTTGTACGTTAGTTTGCAATTCCATGATACACTGTTGCATTTTAATGCAGTATTTTAATTTTTGAATCGTATTTGTACAAAAACTATTCGTTTCACAAATTTTCTTCGTAAGAGGTTTTTGTTCCTTTTAGTCAGATATAAAATCATTTTCATTGTTGGAATTTAAATTCCAAACACCTTGTATAGAAGCCGTGGCCTTTCGAGAATGTAATATTACGGAAAGAATTCAATTGCATACATTGCATAGCAAAGGAAATGACATAGGGGGAAATAAATGGATGATAATCTACTGAGAATGAGGGGATACCCAAGGAATTTTAGGAATAGCAAAGTCCTTAGAGAAGGAAAACAAATAGCGCAGGAAAAATAAAAAAATAGAAATATAAATCAATACGAACCGGAACTTTATGATAAAGACATTGGCAGAGGACAAAATATGACTTTAAAACTATTGAGAAATGAGTTTTAGTTATAATAAATGGATTACTTCTTAACTAATTCTGTCATGGCCCAAGAATGTATAAGACTTGTACAGTGTTCCAAGATAGAAGGATGCACTGGACTACTTTTCAAGAAACTTAAGATGGCGTAATCAGAATTTCATAGAATTTTTGAAATACAGGAAGAAAATTAAAAAAAAACTACTTTTAAGGGATTATTCGTGGTCATGTGACTTGACAATAAGATGAAAATTAATCGACAATGTCGAAAATTACTTAATATTGAAAAAATATTGAGAAACTGTTTAAATTTTATCTCACATTCTGAATATAATAAAATATCACTTTTACGTACAGAGTAAAATATGTGTTATTTCTATGAATGTCAAAATATATCCGGTTGCTGCCACTGATAGTGTGTCTCTTTGAGATATACGTAAATACAGGGTGAACTTTAAATCAGTACACACACAATAACCTTCTTTCCTTTGCCATTCCTATAGCTCACCAATCTATGTATGCATGTATCTAACTCTCTACTCACAGTTATCCAGAATTTGGTCATTATCCATTTATACTACACTTTGGTTTATCACAATACATACTATCGTTATCACTATCATTGCTTAACAAATAGGTATGCTTTTAACATGTCAACCTTTCCACTGTTTGAATGTTTTACTTAATCACACTGTATTTAACCAAAAATATTAATTAAATACACTTAAGAGAAAAACACTGCTCGTGAAAATAGTAAAACGATTTAAATACGTTTTATACGTTAGTGCGGTAACTCTTAAAATAGCTTCAAGCAGTGTATTACTGAAAGAAACCATTAGCTTAGTTCTGTTACATAAAATGCTAATATTAACTTTCAATCTACGTGTATTGAAATTATCAAATCCATTTCCACAATTATTGCATGTTTTGTTTCCACTTGTCGCTTACATTTGCCAGAGTTTATTCCTTTGCCCTGGACCAGGCCAGTGCACTGATATCAACATAACCTCTTCGTCAACCTCGACTATCAATCCTAGAGGTTGGTGCGGGACATTTCGCCTACTACCCGTGACACCTACCTATTAACTGTGCTTACGACACCAGCTTCTTTTTTTGCTGCTTCTAATTCCATTTAAAAAAAATATGTGATGACGTCATTACTCGAAGGTAGGTCACCCTGTATATTAAATTATTATTTGAAAAAAAGTAAATTGAAGCAAAAAATCGACCTGTTTCGGGAATTTTCAATAATGTCTTTTATTTACCTAATTATGAATTTGTGCGTGACTTTACGGACGCACTGTATATTACACAAAGCTCCTTCTAGAATTTAGAATTCGAGCTACCATCCGCATACTGACCATCAACGTCTGTCTAAAACGAGTTTCATCCCTTCGAGACACGTAATATAAAAGTTTAACATACATGCACTACTTTTTATTTCTATAACATTATATTTTTCCGTTGCAAAACTTTTATTAGAATTCCGTGCTGCAAAATCTGCATGCGCCTTTATAAAACCCCATAGCAGCGAATAAATTCTTTATATCTGACATCTTTTCATTAAATAATATCTGTTAAATGCATAATTTTCCCCCGTTCCGGAAATGGCCCCCAGTTGCCATAATGTATTTTAAACTACTTTTATATTTCTTCCATTAGGAGGATGAAATCCTATTTCCATATAGATGTTCCGAAGTTATATAATACTTAAATGAAAAAAGCCATTGTTTTTACCTAAAGGAAACTTTTTTAATATCAGTAAATCTTTTTCTGCAGAAATTTGTGTCGTTTATCAAATTGGTGGATAAAAATTTGCATAGTTTTACATATAACATAGTGCGAAAGCTACCGAAAACAAAAGTATATCATTAATGATTTAAAAGAACTCAGAATTGTGACCATAATTTTATTCAACATTGTGAGAAATAAATAATAGTAATACTTAAATTAGTATACTATATTTCACCGCATTACTTTTGGAAAGTTGGAAAGAAATATTAAAGATCATTCAAAACTTTTTTGGAAATTTATCAATACAAAAGGAAAATCAATCACTGCCTGGAACCTGGATAGTGGCATTGAACTCATTTGGTGAATTTTTTTCTTTTGTTTATGCTATGATAATAATAATTAAATATCTTGTAGTGTCTGTTTTGATAATTGTAATACATTATTATCTATTGAACTAAATCCGGATGTAGTTTTTTACATTTACGGAAATCACTATTGGTTCTTCCGTTATTTAAATCTGACTGTGAAACTAATGTTGACAATGATAGATCAATTTTTTGTTTTTATTCTATTGGAGAAGTTTTGAGAATATTGTATACTCCAAAATTACAAAAATATCATTATAGGTACCTGAACAAAATGGTTTTTATCCTGGTCGCAGTACCGATACTAATTTATTTTGAACACGAATTGGCGGTTAAGTTTCGGTCGGGTTGACTACAACCTTCTCTTAAATAAATTAGCCTCGTATGATATTATAGGTAATTTATTGTTGTGACTAAAATCATATTTATATGGAAGAACCCAAATTATTAAAATTAATAGTTTTGCATCCAATGAAATTAATGTGACATCAGGAGTGCCTCAAGGTAGTTACTTGGGACCAATTTTATTCTTGTTATTTGTTAATGATACTTCAACTAGCATAACTAGCTGTAAATTTTTACAGCCGGATTCATGAAACGGGCGTAGCGCTAGTCGGACTAACCAGTTTACCCCCGTGTAAAGCGGGTTAGTCGGCCTAACCAGCTTTGCGCTCATTCACAAAGCATGCGTTGCTAGGTAGACTGTTTATTTACGTCCATATTTGCGCCAAAAGTTAGACCCAGTATTGTACCTGTCCAAAAACCGCGTAACTTTGGCCTCTAGTTCCTTGCGTTTCCCATTGTATATTTAGTATTTATATTCAAAAACAGTACTTTTCAGTGCTACGGATTAGTTAACATATCATAAAGTAAGTATTATACATAGTAATGAATAGGAGTATGGCTTTTATTTAAATTGGTGCAACAGAGGCGTAAATTTTTCGCATAACCTCCGCTAGTCTGACTAACGTTACGTCTTGTTGATGAATCCGTATGTTACTGTTTGCAGACGATTTAAAACATTTTTTGAATGTAAATGGTAATGATGATTGTTATAAAATACAGACTGATTTGAATTCCTTGATGTTTTGGTGCTCATTGACTAAAATGAAATTGAATTATTCTAAAATGTATGTAAGTAAAGTTATTACATTTTCAAGTAAGAGCAACAAAATTACATTTGACTATTCGATTAACAACTCGATATGGGAAAGGGTAAATTATATAAAAAACTGATCTGGACATTAAGTTAGATTACATGCTGCGTTTTGACTTTCATTAGTCTTTCTCTATGAGCGGTTATAACAGAAGGCAAACAAGTGAGTTTACTGAC
Source organism: Monochamus saltuarius (assembly GCA_025584915.1). Taxonomy (NCBI): domain Eukaryota; kingdom Metazoa; phylum Arthropoda; class Insecta; order Coleoptera; family Cerambycidae; genus Monochamus; species Monochamus saltuarius. The sequence goes on along the minus strand of CM046721.1, from coordinate 115,039,886 downwards.
ACACATTATATTATTTTATTGAACACTTTCCTAGTCAGATCGTCATTAGAATATTGTACAATTTGGAGTCCCTATTACGAAATACATATTAATCGTCTTATGGGAATACAGCGATAAGTTTGCAGTTATACACTGTTTAAACTTACAGTTTAATTAAAATGAAAGGTATCAACTACTTGGATTTAAATTCTTACAATATAGACGAACATGTAATTATATTAAATTTGCTCACAAATTGTTTAATGGGAAAATAAATGGTAGGGAATTGATATCCTTATTTATTTTACGTGTTCCAAATTATGGAGACATGCCACATACCTTCGTACTAAATATAATTTTTATAGTCCCATAAATAATATTGTTAACTGCATTAATAGTCTTCATTATGATTTTTGATATTTTTTCAGCTTCTTGGACTCAATTAATGCAGAGGTAATATGCAATATACTTAGTTAATATATGCTGTTATTACATATTTGTAATGATTATGTTAATCTATACACTATACTCTTGTTGAAATTAGATGTTGCCAACAGTTTTCGAGAAAAATGAATTTTAATATTTGGCTAAATCTTATTAATAATCTATGAACACAATTCTGCGATGCATACATGAAAAATATACTGCAAAGAGTAGATTACACTGAGGTAGTCTTTTTTTGTTACTTATATGTTATAAAAAGGTAAGGAAAATATAAAATTCACTTGAAATATGGACGTATATCGTCGCTTTTCAACACACACCTTGTTTACCACGGGTCTCATAAGCTGCAGGATTATGGGTTTTATGGCTATATTATTAGGCCATTCGGGGAAAATTTTCGACGACGTCGGTCTAAGGGTAACGAAATTATGACCGAATAGATGTACTTTATTTTTTCCTGAATCATAGCATTACAGACAAATGATGCAGAAGGAAAGTAAAGTACAATATTTTTTTTAAAGACGGTCTACATTAATACTTAAAGCTTTTATATCGAAAATGTAACAGCTAATTCGTGCTTTTTAGCTATGTAGAACATTTAATATCTCTATTATAAAAAAGTGTAACTCAATTACCACTTCGATTTCCATTTTAAATTTATTGCTGTAGAAGGAAATCAAACTCATCTCTGGTACGTTTAAATAAGGTACATACTATTTCCATTATTGGAAAATGACGTTCTATCTTCCTGTAACTCTTCGGGAGTGTTTTCATATTATTTATTCGCACGCTTCACTTCCTCTTTTATACAAAATGAAGGAAAATAACGTCATTAAAAGCCTTGCCGTGTTTGGATTGAATATTATTTAGGAAATAAATAAAAAGCTCATTCAAGCGTAGCCAGGTTTCTTGTTCAGATCGGCAAAGGTTTTTATCAGTTCACATAAAAGTAGGTAAATATACAGGGTCGCCCGATTTCACGGCTTACCTTTGGTATATCGGAAACCATAAAATATACAGGGTGGCTGAAAATTACGCCTTTTGATGACTATATGCACAAATAAACAAAATAAATCGAATTTTATGCACTCACCACTCGGTATTTATTCTAGTAGGGAGTAGTTAAGTTATATTTTGATTTAATCCAATTCGTAATGGATAATCAAGATCTAAATTGTCTGTTCACCAAGAAAATCTACAATGCTATTACATTATTCAAGAATGGAGACACGGATTAGTCATTTTTTGTGTCTAAAAATATTGCCAAATTTAATTATTGTTTTAATTTCAACTTCCTGTGAATAGGAATGCAATACAATTTGATATTACGGTGTGTTTATAGCTTAATGGTCATCAAGAACGTCCAACAGAAATAGTTCAACCTCTTCTTTAGATAAAGCTTTGACCTTTTTTGGAATATAACGCTGATTCTTTCGTTTAAATTCAGTTACCTTTAGAAATCTATAAATGTCAACTAAACCTTACATTTGACAATATAATTTTAAATAAAAAACAAACCTGCAAACTTGAACGTTTTCCTTGATAACTAAACACCTTTTCAGCTTAGATCATTTTGCCCATAATGTATTCGGAGACCAACAAAATACCTTCTGTTACCCCAACTACATAATTTTCTTTCCAGGTTTTGAAATTGCTATATTCACGCTCGTACCTTGATGATGATTTTTCTGGATATAAACAGGTCGCTTCCATAATTATTGCTTCGAGCACATTCATTTTCACCAAAATAAATAAACAGTAGTTTGTTGTAGTCGAAATTCGAATGCGTATCTGATATATTTACTTATGAACATCCTTCTGTCTGTCAGTAAAAACCCTCTTACCACATTAGTAGTGTTACATACTCTAGTATACAATCTGAGTTATACCAAAGTTGTCTTTTATCTTCAGCACATAGATGTTTGTAAAAGAACTGCCTGTAACAACTCACGAAGTACAACCAAAATTATATTGACTCTCTCTTGTTAATTTGGTTGTGACGGAACTTGTGAATATTTTGAATCATTTAGTAAGTCATATATGCAATGGAAACACACCAGTCAACTAGTTTAAAACATGCACAATCTTCTGCAGGCATAGTTACCATTTTCTTTCAACTATGAAGAGTTTTGCTGATAAGGATTCAATAGCCTGGACTGTGGACTGACTGTCAATGCAAATTTGTAAGATGAAAGTCTGAACAAGTTTTATCACACCAGACAAAAACGTCTATGTAGCTTTCACATGATGTTATTGTGCTTCATGACAGTTATCAGTTTCATGTCACCAGTATGGTAAAATGAAATATTATCTTAGATCTCTGGCGTTATGAGTTTTATTGTAAAAATGCATCAGAAGGTAAAGATTTTGGGTGCGACGTGGAAGTAGAAAGAATTGTTCAATCAGCGACCACAAGACTGTGATTGTTAATGTTTCTGAATAGATTTTCTATGAACCAAATATGAATTCCAATTGAACACACTTCGTACGTTTATATCTAGGTAGTCCCTTAATAAAAAACTGTAATAATCTCATTCGAAAAGCAATACATCAGTGTCATACTTTTTCGGAAGTTTGTTTTTATCATACCGCAACTTGTTTCAAAGGTAGCGATGAGCGAGTACTGTAAACATTTTGTTTTCGGCAGTTGGTAAATATTTTAAGTGATGTTTGCATAATACATGGCCCAGGGAAAATCGGAGATTACGTATATGTATTATGCAGTACAGTGTGGCTAGAGCACGAACTGTTGAAACCCTTTAATATTCGGAGGGTTAAGGTGAACACGAAGGCCTGTACAGGAACTACCGGGCGCCCTGACAACCCTAAACTGTGATGGAGGGTAATCCCTACTTTGTGTTATTGGGAATGTATCTCTATGAGGGTGTTTATCAAAGTCTGGAAAATAAAGCCACCTGTGGAATAATTATTTAACTTTGAAGTTCACGCCCTCACCCTTAATCATTTCTGTCAGGTCAGCAACCTTGTCAAATTCTAATTTTATTAAATAGGCAACATGAATGGCAATGAATTTAAGACATTAAGACGTACAGTAAGATATTGGACATTGAGACAACCTCAGAATTGTTGGAATTTTATTTCTCAAAGGAATTCTTATTGAGACTTACCAAATACTTTGAACATGATCCATGATTATTTCTCAACGTCTGCAACGTTTTTGCTTCCGTTTTTCAAAAGTCGTATTCTACCCCTACAAATGTGCCTTTTGCCTCTGACATTAATAACTTCAGCTTGCCTGAAATTCGTTATTTTTCGGAGAATGAATTTAGGTGTTGTTAAAGGAAATTTAAGCCTAAATTAGCTAGGGTTTAGATGGAATACCAGCCTTTCTTTTGCGGTTTGTGCCGTAGTATTTGCACTACCATTGTGTAAAATAAACCTGTCCTTAAATATATGTACCATCACAGTGGAAAATATCTAAGGGCAATCCAGGATTCAAAAAAGGTGAAAGATCACACATAAGTAATTATCGGACGATTGTTATAATCAGCAATTGTGCCAAGTGTTTTTTAGAAGCAGGTCTACTGATCACACAATACTCTTGCATATCTTCGATAATTTTTTTGGTTTCTCTTACAACTTATCAAATCTTAGAAGCTTTTATCTTTTCAACAGAGGTCTACATGTTGTTTACTGCGGTTGCAAGTCTGCTGACGTACGAACCACCTCGGGGGTTTCTCAAGGATCAAATTTGGGACCATTATTCTTTAGCCTATTCATTAATGACATCATTAATAATTTAACTATGCCTTGTCTGATGTCTGCAGATGATCTAAAAAATGTTATTACAATTAAGAACTCTGATGATGCTGCTGAACTTCAGTATAATCTAAATGTCATTCATGAATGGTGCAGGGTAAATAATCTGTCACTAAATATTAGTAAGTGTCATGTACTGTCTTTTTCTACAAAGAAACAGTTGATTTCCTTTGATTATTCCATGGGACAAGACACGCTTTCTAGACTTGATACATTATGTGACTTAGGTGTTGTATTTGACAGAATATTGTTTTTTAATAGCCTATTTACATTATATAACTGCAAGGACTTATAGATCTCTTGGTTTCATTATAAGGAATAGTAAACAGTGAAAATTTTGTATTCTAATTTTGTCAGGTGCGTTTGTGAATATGCATCAATTGATTGGTGTCCTAATTATGGTGTACATGTGGATGCTCTTAATAATGTTCAGCTTAAATTCTTAAAATATATTAGTTTTAAAGCCAATGCTTAATAGATTTGGTCTTGAAGCTTTGACAAATTGACACAAAAAGGCTTATTTAATTTGTTTGCATGTCATTGATTGCAGTGCCATCTTGAGAATATTAGGCTTTCATGTTCCCAGAATTGAAGCTGGACAATTTAACATGTTTTATTTGCCACCTGTTAGGATAAATAGCTATTCTGAAACACTATACACATCATAATATGTATGATTTATACTATAATGAACTATACTGAACTATAATGAAGTTATCTTGCCCGTAGATTTTATGGATTGTAATATTTCAACTTTGAAAAAACTTGTTTTGTAATTGTTGTTGTCTTTATCTAGATATTTAGATTGATTATTTTTCATGTGTGTCACATTTAAGTATTGTGTAATTTGCTTTATGTATGTTTTTTTGCTAACTATTTGTTTTCCTATTTGCCTGTTGAATAGTGTAAGTAAATAAATAAATATAGGGTGGTCCTAAGTACAGGGTTATTCATTATACAGGATGATTCCTAACATATATGCATAAACTTGAAGAAATAATGGCGAATAGTGGAAAGAGTCAAATATTTTTATTAAAATAAAATCAAGAAGGATTGGCAATAGTCTATTACTCACAAACATTCAGAAACAAAATTAAACAATTCATTGGTAAGTGACATGAAACTAAGCATAATTATTAAATTACATAAAATGAAGAGGAAAACAATATGTTATACAAATTGATGTTATTTTTTTGAATTCTAGTACCTAATATCCAGCTCTGAGTAGTTAATAAAGCTGTACATAAACAGATACAGATAATAACTTTAACATGTGTTTTGCTGTTTGCAATTTATATTACATAACTTTGAAAAACCAGGTTATAGAATATTGTTTTCTTGCATGTTTTGAGGGCTCCTTAAAGTTTGATGCAGTTTCGTTTTCAGATCCTGTACACTCTTTATTCGTTGGAATGAATAAATAAATTACTCAAATCTTTAATGTCCAAGATGCAAGTCATACTTTTTAAATGTTTATAATTTCATTAAATTTATGCAACACGATAAAGTTTGTTCCTCTCGAGAAAAATGCGATGCAGCTAAAACTATTTAAGTCAAGATCTGATTAGCGAGTCTTAATTCAATTCCAGCTCCGGAAGTTAAATATTTCGTCACGTTTACACAAACTGCATTCATTTAGATTTATACCTAGATGTTTTTATATTTAAACTTGCTTGATTAAGGCTAGATTATTTGTCGGCTAGCCAACAAAGTTGTGTCCCATCCTGATCGAAATATGAATTTATTACAGACCCTCAGGCATCTGACTAGACGCTTTATCCAAGTTAACTGCTTATATTCAATTGTATAAGCGGAAATTATTAAATTTCACTTAGGTTTTGTTGAAAATTAATCGTTAATTGATATACAAGTTCGGAGAGTTCAAGTCCTTCCATTACTTTTATGTAAAAGGAACAAAATAAGTCAATAGATAGTACAATAGGCTATACAGGGTGATTCAGAAAAATTATCCGAAAAAAATGGGAATGTTCAACATACATGTACAAATATCGTAATGTAAAAAGATGATATATGCATTCTGAAAACTATTTAAAAATATTTAATTGCACGCCGCAGAAATTTGGTCTACTGTAATGGAGTGACAATGCAAACCGGCGATGTCATACTTTTGGTTATATCAACTTCTTATTTAAGGGTGCACATATCCTCGAAGTTTTTTGGATGAGTTCTGAATCACCCTATATTAGCAAGTCTTTATGATCTCTAATCTTTGTTCCACAAAATTCGATATTGAGCGGGTAGGCGGAAAGACGAGCGTTGGTAGAAGAGAAATATTAGGCCGAACTGGAGAGTATAACGATTTGTATTCTTTGGAGCCTTTCACAATTAAACTAAAATTTTCTAGTCAATGAAACCTATCAGGTATTTATTTATGCCTTATTTTTTAATAGTAGCAATTTGTTAACTGTAGAGGAAATTATTGCCTGGTAATAGGTCAGTAGATTTATACAGAAAAACAATTTTTTACATTCTGCCAATGTTTCAGCCTATATTAGGCCTTCTTCAGGGCTCTATAGTGTAATGTTTTTCTTTGTCCAAAAATAATATAACGATTTTCATCAAAATTCTATTGACCTGAACAAATAAGCAATTAAGTACAATCATCGTCATCAACATGACTATTTATATATGTAAGATACTTGATCTAAATAAATAGATAGCCAACGTTGATAGGCTGTTTTGGGAAGAAGTGGAGGTTTAATCTTAAAGTTATTAAAGTTAGGAAGAGTTTTCTTGATAATATGTACAAACGTGATTTTGCCTCAGAGCAATAATATGATTTACCCAACTTGTTTCAAAAGTCAGTTCCTGAGAGTATACAGTTTGGGTTACTGCAAAACAGATTTCTTATAAGAGACCATAATTGAATTAGACCATATAGAGACTTAAGGTTGATCATCTTCACTGTACGTATTTGATAATAAGCATCTCGCCTAGATCTGCTTCAAGGGCTTCTGCTATATGCAGGCACAATTGATCACAAAACCTGAGTACTAGATCATTTTTTACACGTTATTAGAGTTGATATTAAAAAAATCGATAAAATGGAGATGTTTAGAATTAATTTTGTAACAAAAACTCGTTCATTTTTTTTTAAATGTAGATACATTATTTATTTTTAGTAGGTAGTAATTCTAATACCTCCATTTTAAAATTACTGAAGGGTTTACCTTCATAGAACGTGTTTAAAAATCTGTTGAGTAACCCAACTCATTGGTAAAAATTTATATTCTTGATATTATCCCTACACATATACAGGGTGTACCATTGAAAACTTTGCACCCGGCTTATTTTGATCTACGTCCCAAAATATTAAAATTGCCGCGAACGTCCATTTTGTCTTTTATTCCTAAGCATAAGTAAACATTTTTTGTTCAACCACGGATGAACTAATGACAACCAGAATTAAAAACACTTTCGAATGAGGTGTCACTCGACCTAGAGTGCCATTTAAGATTCTAAAGGTGAATGCGCCCCCGCGAAGGGGTTGTTCTGGCGAGTCTGTATTTAACGCTAAAATGTGTCCCCCTCGAAAACAAAATGGACGTGTCACGGCAATTTTAATATTTTGGAACGTAGTTCAAAATAAGCCGGGTGCAAAGTTTTCAATGGTACACCCTGTATATCAAGTAAATGGATGAGATGGCAGATTAAAAAGTAGAAATTATCAGTCACTTCATTTACCGCAGTTCCGGACCGTACGTAATTTACGTCGCATTAGTTTAGCTGCATTTGACTTTCTTTATGACCGCAAACAACGTTATTTGGAAAAATTTATAAGGCAGAGAAATGAGCTTCCTCTAGTTTTGAAATATGTCGGTTATTTTCTTATGTGTACCGTATTTATAATTTTTTACCACCGGTGACTGAAAGAAACCTAAAAAAGGCAAATTAACGATTTTCAATATCAAATTACTTTAAAGGTGCTGACCTAGTTCAAACAAAAATGTTTTCATCAAATAATACCGATTTACTTAATAGCTATGAATAAAAAATTGAGGAAAATTTGAGTATTAGTAAAAGTAAGAAAAGAAACAAATACGTACAAAATTTTTTTGATGAAGTAACATGTTGCAATAAATTCGGAAGTTTGGATATAAATTTAGAATTCCACAAGGGTCGGTATTGGGACCTGTCCTATTGTTACTGCATATAAATGATCTTGATGACATAACGAACAAACGTATTTTACTATGTTTGCAGATGACACTTCAGTTATAATATCGAATAAATCATATCATAAGTTAAAAGTACAATGTGTGCGGGTTCTAAAGAAAATGAGTGTGTGGTTTGCTCAGAATTTGTTGTATTTTAATTCTGAAAAAACTCACAGTTTAAAATTTTGCAACTGGCAAAAGCCCTGTTCAGGGTTAACCATAAAAATTAGTCATAATAGTGAGAATAGTGTAAAATTCTTTGATTTGGAAAACTCACTGTGAATATAAAGTTGCTAAAATTTATTCAAATATATATTTGTTTAGAGATTCACGTATAGGTAGTGAATGAACAATCTGGTGAAAAAGTATGTCCAGTTTTTAATCCAAATTCATGTTTTAGTGTTTTGCATTTTGTGAAAAAATTAATATTGAACAATTTAGAAATTTTGGAAATTTTGAGGTTAATATGTCGGATGAAAATAATTTGTTAAATTCACAACAAAATTTTGTTCCAAATTCTTTAATCAAAGCCTATTTTCAACATTAATTATATGTCTGGTTTATACTTGAATTCCATGTTATTGTTATTACTAAAATATATTCTAATTGGAGAATTGTTATAAATTTAGTGTTTAGGTTGGCAATACCTCTGCTGAGATTTGTTTGTGAACTTCATTTGTTGATTGTCAGTTGTTGTAGTATACACTTGCGTGCACGTTTGTTTTTATTTGTTTATTATAGTTCACCATTGTTGTTTTTATAGTTGTAGTCTTTTGTAATTATTTTTAGGTATTTTATGTAATTGTAATGTTTTTGTGTAGCCTTGGGGATCTGAAGATGAAGTGTTAGACACTTCAGAAACCAGTCATCGAAATAAAGGAATGTTGAGTTTTGAAGACTTTTATTTTCTGATAATAAGTAGCTCACATAATGGGTTCTACAGTTCAATATAGAGATCTAAATATATCGCTACAAAATTTTAAGTAGTAGATATATATCTGTATATGTGGTGATGTAGATAATGAGATTTCTTTTAAATTTAATATGTGAAATAACTGGAATGTAATAGTAGTGCGAGAATATAATAATAATAATAATATCTCTACCCCTCATTCTAATCACGAGGATTAGCCCAGAAGTCGAAGACTTGTGCGGGAGAGGGGGCGGCATACTATTATTAAGCAGGCCGCATTTGCGCCCAGGAACGACTTACGTTGGTAGGCCCTAACCACCATTCAGTGCAGGAATGAGGGAAACCTGGAAAATCTCATTAATTAGGGGTAGTCAAATGTCAAGGAAAATCTCATTAATTAGGGGTAGTCAAATATCAAGCGCTCAATCTCTCACATTGACCCTAGCGAACATTCTTCCACCCTACCATACCCGCAGAGAGGGTGCCAATCTCTCCACGAATATAGCTTATATACGGTCTACCGGCTGCGGGGCGAACCACACAGCCATCTAGTCACCTCGATTCAAGTACTGACGCCTTAAACCGCGCGACCACTGACCGATCCAATATGTTACCTAATTTTTAATAGCAATACAGCCGAACTTCAACATTTATCATATTTATTTAATTTATGTAAATGCGTTCCATAAATAAGAGTAGAATAGTAATACATCTATTTTAGTAGGTGAAGTATCCATAATTATTGTTATTATTTTACCGTCAGTTTAATGACAGAGCGCGTGAAATACGGTTACCACGTTTAATGACAGTTTCAACGCGAGTAACGTTTTTCGTTTAAAATTGCGCCGGACACAGCAGTATTTTAAAGTATGAAAACTAAACTTTTAATGTGTTAATCTAAATGCACGCCAAAAACCATGAATTATGAACATTGTGGATTTAAAACAATTTCGTAAAACTGTATCAACATTTTAGGCCACTACTCGGGGATAATGAGGACTTTGAAAAGCCAGAAAATTAAATTTCGGTCGGCGTAAAATAGATTGTTTATGCAATTATGTAACCACCATGAACACGCCGCTTAGCCGGCGTTTGACGCTCTTAAAGTTTGATTGCATATGTAATTAGTTGCAATAAAATCATTTGCCTGTTTTGTAGAAAATATTTCCACAATTTTGTTTAAGCACACTATAATAAAGATTTTTTTAAACTAACTTCTTCAAGGTGTTTTGACTTGACTTCTTCCAGGTATCCTTCAGTTACCTAAGTCGATTTTCAACCTCCTAAGCCAGACACGGGCAAACTTTTTAAGTGGAGGGCCAGATAAAATAAAAAATTATCTAGGCGGGCCTACAGACAATTCTACTATGTCACTACGCGAGATTGCGAGCAAACTCGTATCTTTTAGAACTGGAATTTATCCTCAAACTGGCATTTCCCAGGATGAGCTTTTACAGAAGTGTTCTGTTAAATCTTTGGAGGACAGACAGCATTGCTGATTTAGTATTTTTATTTAAATTATTAAAAACCCAACTGATTGTGGTGATTTATTAAATAGACTTAATATTCATATTCCCAGGGCAGTTTCAAGACACGCTGGTACTTTTTACGCCACGAACTAATATTAGGGGTTTTTCCCCATTGAGTTTTATGTGCAATACTTATAACAACTTAAAGTCATCGGTTGATATATTTCATTGTTCTCTTGCAAGCTTGAAACAGGCAGCACTATGATGCTTTTTTTAAAATATGATGCTATTTTTAGTTTTAATTACTTTTATTACAATTTTGTGTATCTTAATTTAAGTTTGTTTTGGTTTCTGTATTTTGCATCTGTTTAGTATTTCTCTTTCTTATTTCTTACATATTGTTTGTTTGTTATTTTCTGTATATTTTCTTTGTATATCTTTCCCACTCTGTAATTGGGCATTCGCCTGTTGAATGGTGTAAAGTAAAATAAAATAAATAAATAAAATAATACCGTACTTAAAATGCAATAAGAAGGAAACCGTTATTCTGTTCTAGCTACGCAGAAAATACATTTTGTCCTATGTGTATTGTAGGGGTTATTCAAAACCATGTCGCAGGCCGGATTGACTAGCCCAAAGGGCCGCACTTGGCCCGCGGGCCGTACTTTGCCCATGACTGTCCTAAGTGTTTTATATTTGTCATTTCCTTCGCACAGTCAGCAAGGAATGTTGTCGACAAACTCCTAAAACTATAGCCTGTTTATTGTTCAGGATTTCGAAGATGCAAATATGCTATTTCGGAAGGCATTTTTCCAAAATTGTTGATTCCAAAACATTGAGCATTGCACTTACAACAAAGAAAACGACTAAGTGAAGTGAATGGAGGTCGTAAATATGCATATTTTCGGTACAATTGTAAGAAAGTTCCATTGTGTACTTATTGTAATGACCAAACCAAAAATAGCGACCACTTTGATCATGAGGAACATTTCATCTGGTGCTGCTGTCATAAATTTGGATATATCTTATTTTGTAAATACTTCAGATTTTTGTGGTCGACATTCAATAATTTTCTTTTTTAAGAAACCCGTCACTTTATAGAATTTACTAGTCTTATTTCAGTATTTGGTTTTATTTTTACTACACTTTTTATCATTGAGCAATGTGACCAATGAACCAATCCAACTGAAGGTGGCAAAATAAGCTAAAAATATATCTTTGAAAATTTTCGCTTCTTTCTCGATACACTACCTTAAAACATATACATTGAATTATTTAAAAAATCACTCCAACACTTGATGTACCTACTTGCTGTAGGGAACATTTTTTCCTAACAACTGATTTACAAGTTATGGACTCCTTAATCTGTTTTGATTATAATGTGAACGTGTTTGTGCTTGAACAAAAAGTCAGAACTGAAATGCCACACAAAAGAACTATCACTAAAGCATAACCTACAAATGATTGATGTTGTTTGTTGTGTCCACATATTTCAGCATCTTATTTATGTTTCTGATGTATAAAGTATGTTTAAGATGGACTCTACATACAAATAGTAAACAATGTACTACAATTTCTATATTTTACTGTCTAGTTAGACATTGTTAAACAAGTAACTATTAATGTAAATTGTGAGTTACAATCTTATAGCATACGCCGCCTCTCGATTTCTTTCCGTGTATGTAATACAGGGTGTTAAAAAAAGAGTGTAAAATATTTCAGGAGGTAATAGTATGAACCAAAATAAGCAGAAAAGTCTTAATAAACATGGGTCCGCAAAGTAATGGTTGCGGAGATATGGACCACTATTCGTTTTCAAACATTTTATTTTATTAGGAATAAACCGACAAAGGAAGCTTTTAACAAACAAAAAACAAAGTTATAGAAGATGTTCAAAGTGCCCTCCGTCCATTTCCAAGCAGGCACGACATCTTTGTCTCAACGATATTCGAACTCTTTCGAAAACACCCTCCTTGGTTTGGATTTCTTGACACTTTTGATTAATCCGTAGCTGCAGCTTCAGCTCATTTTTCCATAGCTGTTAGGGAGCATTTACACCAAACTTTTCCACATAGATGGGTAGGAAGGGCCGGACCTGTTTTATGGTCTCCAAGATCGCCTGATCTGAACCCTCTAGATTTATTTATTTGGGGATATTTGAATACATTAGTGTATGGTACTATGGTACTAGTAAATAGCCTGGAAGAGCTGTAGCTACGGATTAATAAAAAATGTCAAGAAATCCAAACCAAGGAGGATGTTTTCGAAAGAGTTCGAATATCGTTGAGACGAAGATGTCGTGCCTGCTTTGAAATGGACGGAGGGCACTTTGAACATCTTCTGTAACTTTGTTTTTTGTTTGTTAAAAGCTTCCTTTGTCGGTTTATTCCTAATAAAATATAATGTTTGAAAACGAATAGTGGTCCATATCTCCGCAACCGTTACTTTGCGGACCCATGTTTATTAAGACTTTTCTGTTTATTTTGGTTCATACTAGTACCTCCTGAAATATTTTACACTCTTTTTTTAACACCCTGTATATTTAGATCTGTGTTTCTAAAAATCAGTCAATCTTTGAATTAACATTGAAAATGTAGCCAATGTCTTTTATGCACCTCTTATTACACAATTTTCTTTTGTTTTTCAGGTGGACGGAGCCTTCTTGATTATTCAGATTAATACAGTGCAGTGTGTCGCAACTATCTAGGCAAACTGACAAGGTTCAAGTGTGTCAATATTTGTGAACGAACCGATCCTAAATCAATGTTTAACTAAGTGTATGCAATTGTTAATGGTATAAATTTGCCATGTACTGAATTTGATCGCAAGTCTGGCGATGTATGTGTTGTGATAACGACTTGAAGTGATAGGTGCAATAGGAAAACACAATGGCCGCCGCTATTGTTGTGCTTGTGCTTTCTTGGAGTACTCTTGGATTTTCGGCGCTGCCACCTGTGATTCGAATAGGTAAGCTCATTTAAGTCACGTGTAATGTTTCTATATGTCGGCTTATAAGGAAGGACATAAAATTCTTTGATGTTTTTAACTCGGATCTGATGACCTTGATTTAGCTTTTGTGTGTATGCGCCCACCATTTTCCTAGCTAGGAGTATAATAAATGTTTGCAGAATGAAAATGTATAATGATCTGTGTAAATGTCCCAAAATAAATGCAACATAGAGCTGGATAGATCTCGGACGGCAAAATAATGCGATCGTGTCAAATTTACCTTAGTCAAAAGTTAATGGTTATAAGGAAAATTTTATTTTCGATATTTGTAAATAACTTTTAAAAAAATCCAAATATTTGGATATATTCTGGAGATTTAGGGCGAGAAATTCAAATTTGTTTCTAATTTTGACCATGCTTCTTTTAAATGGCAAAACTTTTTTGCGGCTTAGTGTATCTGACTATAGAAACAGTCGATTCTCCTACCTTTTTTGTCTGAAAAAGGTATACCTTGTTGATGTTAGGAGTAGCCGTTTTTCAAATAATCCTATTTGAAATATTCAGTGCACGGAGTAGAAACTGTTTTGGTTTTAGGTAAAGAGCCTTTTTCGCTGAAAATACAGCAAAACGTTACTTGAAAAAATTATTCAGAATAGTAAATTATGATGACGAACAATATTTCAAGAAGTTTGTCCTGCTTGGATGAAATTTGTGGCCTCGAGAAAATCATTGTTTTATCAAACCATGTTGATCTTCTTGTAATTTTGCACGTTGTCATAATTTACCACTCTGAATAACTTTTCAAGTAAAATTTTGCTGTATTTACATCGCAAAAGGCTCTTTACCTAAAACCAAAACAGTTTCTACTCGGTGCACTGAATATTTCAAATAGGATTATTTCAAAATCTGTTACATCTAACGATTTCAATTAGTTATACAATATTCAGATAGAAAGGTAGGAGAATTGACTGTTTCATTAATCAGATGGAGACACTAGGCCGAAAATAGTAAAAGAAGCATGCCGTAGTGACGTCAAAATTAGAAACAAATTTAAATTTTTTGCCCTCAAAAAAACCCCGATCTCCAAATTGTGTGCAAATATTTGAATTTTTAAAAAGTTATTTACAAATATTGGAAATAAAATTTTAACTTTGACACCCTGTATCTTTATAACCATGAACTTTTGACTAAGTTTGGCAACATCGCATTATTTTGTCGTCAATAATCTACTCTTACTCTATGCTGACACCTTGACACCTTGTATATTAGAGTCGCTTAGGCAAACATAAAATGTTAAAACAGATATTTCTGAAAATATCGATAGTATACACGATTTTTCAAAAAAGGTTTCAAACTTAGTAGAAGAGACGACATAAAAATAAGATAAGAACTCTTGTCTGGTAATATCTCGTTTTGGCACCAGTGCTAAAAATTCTTTAGTCTCAATTCAGGTTATGCATCTTCACGATATGCTTTACAATGGCAATGCTTACTTGTGGAAGGACCAATAAACTCCTCTTGGATTCTCTAGATTATTGACTTTATAAAACTCCAGAGAGAAAAGTCCATTGGTGTCAGATCAAGACTTCAGGCTATCATCTAACGAGTCCCCCTCTCTATCCACCTGTTGAGATATTCTACATACTTCAAGCGGGAAATGTTCTAGTGTACCGTCATCCTTTATTGGCATTAAGATTCTGTAAGTCAAAAAACAGAAGAAGAAAGACTTCATGTGAAAGTTGATATTCTTTTTTCTAAACGTCCTGTATATTGTTCCTTTAGAAAAACAAAGATTTAAATGCAAATTTATTTATTATTTGAAAAACTCAACTTAACTATATTGGAGATTCAAGTTAGAGAAAAGCTGACTGCAACACTGTCCACAGTTGTTGATTGTTGCTCATGAGAGGGTGATGTTTATAACGTATAAAATGTATAAGACAGTTCCTTGACAGTGTTTAGTAAAACCAATTATATAAAGAAATTCGTTACGTTTTTTCATATATGTACCTAAATTTTATTTCAATGTTGACAACCAACAGATTGTCACTAGTACGATCCTCGACAAAACTATAAAATAATAGTCAGTCTATATTACAAACCATTCAAGTCAGGGACTGTTTAGATTTAGTTTATTATTTTGCCGCACAATAGCATAATCCTTATCTTGAATCGCCAATTGGATAGTAATTGCAGAACAAATCAAAATAATATTTATATTTCGAAAATACTAAACGTAATTTGTACTTAACATAAAATTATACTTACGTTTTTGTCTTTCCAAAGGTGTGATGTTAGACTTCATGTAGTTTCCAAATAAAAATAATATTTTAAATGCCTCTGGGACTATTTATATGTCGTATCTGGTATGTACAGAATATGAAATTAACTTAACAGTATGAGTAATAAATGTGAGTGAAGCATCTCGTTTATAACTGCGGAGAACAGCTTACATCTTTACGTGTTGAGTGACACTTATTAAAAATTTATGTAAATACATACACGATTTCAAAAAAGCGTACCAAGCGTCTTTGCGCCAAAATATAGCGAGTCAATAAGATGGTCTATATTCACAAATATTACCTATCTAATAATTAAGTATATTCAGTTTTGTAATAGAAGAAGCATAGTTCATAAAGTCAATGTACAGCAGTTTCTCAATACTCTTCGACTATTTGTAAATTGTTCAACTCCTTGAAAAGGTCACGACAATGGAAAAAGTAACTAAGTTAATTTAAAAGCTCATCATCATCATCATCATCATGATCGTCATCATCCTCGTCATAATTTTCACCATTATAATCATTCTGTTGACCCTAAAATTCCTGTAGAAGGTTTTCTTTTTTTCTATGGCATATTTTCATACTTAATAAGAAGAAAATTAAAAATGGGCACCTAAATTCGAAGTACAACATCCTGTTTTAACTAACACCGTCGTTTTCAAGCTAAAATGAGTTCAAAAGTTAAAAAATGACAAGTTTCAATCCAAAAGCACTTGAGAAAGTATCAATTTTTGAGGAAAAAATATGGAATTAAAAGTCCTCATTAAATTCTGCATAGAAAAGTCTGTACAGTTTTTTTAATTGCGACAATAGTTTCCAAGCCCAATCCATCCATCTCATGCGTCACGCCAATATACGAAAATATCTCGATCGTTTGAAATCAGTGAGTCTAGAAATAAACACCGAACAATGTTTATTGTGAAAAAATTTATATAGATGGAGAAAATTTTATTTTTCATATCTCAACTCTGAATGAATATCTAGTTTTTCGATGAGAGAAGGTGGAATAGATTGTGCTATTTGAATACACAGGGTTAACTATGACTAAGTAGCAAATATTTTAAGAGGGGATAGAGAAAATTAAGAATGAACGAAATCACCCTTCAAAAATAATCCATAAAATGAAAAACATTTTTTTTCGAAATTATATTATATCCCTATTTAACGCCGCCTATGCGACCGTCCCCCGCACGTTTACAGAGTCAGAGTAGGCAACTAGCAACACGACGCTAAAATTCCCCGTCATGTCATAATTTATTTCCTGTGTTTACGTTGTAGTTTGTGTTATTCTTCAGTTTTTAGTGCCTTTTTTAATTTTTAAATTTTTTATAGTTATTTAATAAAGAAATTTGTGTCGGGTGCAGATATTTTCCCACGATATAGTTCGTCGGTATGTTTTTCTAGTTTATGAGATAAGACTGCCGCCAGTACAAGTTTTCTATTATCTATCTATTCCTTTCGTTCCATTTTATTATAATAAATAGGCATTTTATCTAGCTGTACCTACGGGAAGTGTGTTTTATCGGTAGTGAGTGGTTGTAAAGAATGAAAATGTTGTCGTTTTGCTAGTTTGTAACAAAATAATGAAAAACGAATGCAAAATAGTGGAGCTAACTGGATTAAGTGTTACCTATTTATCTATCAGGTATTATTACTAATAAGAATGTTTTTGTCGTTTATGCTGCAGAAAAAACGACCGCATGGTAGTAGATATTGTTGATGGATGTAAGCTTTATCTATGAATCTAATCTTAGCCGATGCTTATCATAGGCCGACTTTCCGTAGGAGAAGAAGGTTTTGCAAATTTTTTTTTATATCGAGCTAAAATTCTGGAATAATTGTTTTATTGCCTTTTAGGCGTTCGTGAGCACGTGGTTAATTTTTTTTATTTAGTTATAGTGTTCTCAGCGTCAGGAAAACCTGAAAAACCTGGAAATATCAGGAATTTGAACTTTGTCAGTGAAACGTTAGGAAAGTGCCAATAATTGTCAAAAATTAAGGAATTTTTATTGTCGTCAGCGAAAATTTCTGAATCCTACTCATGCCGTGTCTAAATTCTTTATTTAATGAATGCACCCAGTTGCCTATTTCTGTTTGTTTTAATCACACGTACCCGCAGATTGATATAAAGAAACAGATATATCTGGAAAATTATTGTTTATACAATTTATTTATAACAGCACTATAATATTTGGAAAATGTGTGAGATCTGCACAAAAATATGGAATTGATTTTAGCAACTGTAAACCAAAAACAAATAATTACCTACATGTTCGTGTGAGTGACAGGTTTAATGAAATTTGAGAAAAGTAATTGAATTATGCGTTTGTAATGTAATTCAAGATGTCTAAGAATACGTAAATTTGTAGAGGTACATAAAATAATCCACGGCCAATTACTTTTAAATAAACAAGATAAGAAATATAAAAGTATCAACCATTTTAAACATAAAATCTGAAAATTTAAATCACACCGATTTTGAAATCTCTATCTAGCAACTCCTGCGTAGACCTTAGCAAAGCGCTCAGGGGACGTTTTAAACACGGTTTAAAAAGCGACCTGTGTGACGTTACTGTTTCAATGCAAAAATATAGTGTTTTGAACCGATTTGAATACATTTAATGACATAAAACAGCTAAAGCTGTTTTTTGTATAGCTGTTTGCTCAGTAGTAAAATATATTTTTATTGGTTTTGTTGTGTTTGTTTATATATATTTCTATTAAATCTCTTAAATATATATTATATACATATTTCTATTAGATTTCTTAAATATTTATATTTGTTGCAATGACTGAAATAAATATTTCTAATAAAATTAAATATCCATGTCACTTATTTGTCATCAAATGGGTTCATTTATGCCTTATCATTTGACTTCTTTTACTTTGGTTTAAGTTTTAAAACATGATATTTTGTATGCTTTTTCTCAGGAATTTTAAAAAATGATGTCAGGGAAAACCTGGAAATGTCAGGAATTTGGTTCTAAAATTGCTGAGAACCCTGGTTATAGTTAACCCTGTAAAAGAAAAAGGAAATTAAGAACTTCAATAGTAATTATTCGAAGAATTTCAACCTCTGATGTTTGAGTTACATTATATGATTGAAATAAATGTTTCAGTTCCAGTGAAAGAATAACATTAATAGACATATTTAAATTATTTTAAATTTGTGCAATATACTTCAATATGTTCATGATTTAGTAGGTGGATCAACTGGTAGTTATTACACCATGCCAATTAATACGTAAATTTTCATAGACGGACCCTTTCAATCAACTAAAGCGAATTATTTTATGCGGTGCCTGGAATACTTCTCTCTCAGTCTTAATTATAATCTTCTCTACCCAATAATTACTAACAGCGTAGTTATGAGTTCAAGTACGCACACTTCACCTACACCCAATTAACTAACTATTTGAATTTGGTTTGTTTGGTAAACACTCAAGACTATGTTCGATGAAGATTCGCAGCCAACGTTAAGCTGTTTACTTGAAATACTGTCTAAGCATCGTCGCCATCTCTAGTGGCATTGAGCTAAGCGTTGATTTCTGCATTTGTTATGGCTTTAAAGAATGTGATAGATATTTCTGATACTGAAATTGTTCTGTATCACCTACTTCCCGTTTATAAGTTATAAGCAATATTGTCCTAAAAAGTCCCAAAAGAAATACCACCTAAAAATCACATTAGCGGTGGAAAGATCAAGTAGTTGTTGGAAAATAATAATAACAATAATAATATGTATTTGTTTTCAATTATAAAAAAACAAGATACAATACTTTATTAAATAAAAAAAATAATTTGGAAGTCCCAAGGGGAAGTTCACACTAAGTGTGCTCTACCACTCAACCCTTGTATATATAAATCTCCTCATAAGTCAAACTGAGAAAATATACAAAGCAAAATACTAATAATACAAAACAAAAAATGAGAAAAGTAAATTTTGAAACTATGACAAAATGAAAAAGGACACAGAAACACTCATAGATATTGTAAAAAATTATTTGAAATAGAGAAAAACAAAATAAATTTAAAAAATGGCCCGATGCATTTATTTCCTGCCAAGAAAAGCATCACAAAAATTAAACAGTGAACAATGGTAAAATTACAAATATTTTATATCAAATTCTGCTCCGTAAATAACATATCTCTAATAAAATAAAAATTGTTTATGCTAAACGATGTTACTTGATAAGAAAATCTATTATGTTTTATATATGTTATATTTAAAACCTCTTTCAAATAATGCAGTTTTGTGATAGGGTGGAATAAGTAATCCTTTAGTTCGAATATTAAGAGTATGCACATCATTTCGAAAGTTAATTTTATTATACAAGTGCGGAGGAGTTTTTGTTCACACAAGTTTATGACAAAAGCACAATAATTAAAATTGTCTACGGTTTGCCATATTGAACCATTGCAAATCTATTAATTTATGAGAAACATGTTCAAACTTTCTTATGCCATACACGAAACGAATACATGAATTTTGAACACGCTGAATACGGCATTTAGAAGTCTGGTCCAAACAAGGTCCGTAGACAGATGCACAGTAATTTAAGTGACTTAACACTAGAGTTTCGTAGAGCATTTTCTTTGTACTGTAGTCAATATAACCTTTCTAATGATAAAGAAGGCTTAATGCATTATATGATCGTTGTATAAGTTTGCTGACTTGTTCTCTAAACCTTAATGACCTCTCAAAAATTAATCCTAAATTTTTCACACTTTCAGAGATAGTTAATGTTGAACCCATTTCCTCAATTTTTAATAAGTTTTTCAACTCAGAAACATTATGCTTATTTGCAAATAAAATCGCAGCTCACTTAGCGGGATTCAAAACCAATTGATGATTTTTAGAAATATCATAAATAGTCTGTAAGTCGCTATTAATCTCAACACTGGTCACTTTATAATCTAACGAATTAAATGAATAGTAAAGTTGAATATTGTCACAGATTTCCCAACCCGTCTTTTCTTTCTGCCAGAAAAACAATCCGTTAATTAATAACTTCTTTATTAACTAGTGAACACTACTAATTACAGGTCAACTAAACATTTATTTAATTAATCGCTATCTAAATCACTTTGATATCTCCAACTAAACACTTTAATTCAGACTGTAATACAAGACTTATACAAGACTAACTAACTCGGTCGTTTATTCTTCTTTTATAGACCCAACGAATGTTCCAGGTATTTTCTAGCATATCTAGACCCATTTTCTCGAACGACTGGAACGCTTCTCGTCGTTTCCACAATTTTCTAGTAACGCCTCGATTCACGGTATGTTGTTTGTTTACCAGAATCCGTAGTGGCGATCGGGGCAATTTTAGGCAATTCGCGGTGCCACAGTCGTCGGTTTGGGAGTGAGTGGGGCAAATTCCGTGACAGTATTATCAGCATACATGTCAGGAGAACAATATTTAATAAATCTAACAAACTGGCTGGTATAAATACTAAATAATACAGGGCCTAAAACGGAATCTTGTGGAACTCCAGAAGAAATTGATCTACGTTAAGATAATTTGTCCCACAACCTTACAACCTGCATACGATCCTGTAAATATGATTGAAAGAGTGAAGTAGTTAGTAGTCCTAGTAAAGAGAATTGTAAGACATTTCAAAATAAATAATACCCAACCCCCAATGCCATTTAAGTATTTTGAAGTGATGCTTACCCTTGCTTGGAGATGAAAGTGGCGGAGTCAAAAATACCAGCAAAGAATGTCCCCCTTTAATCTAAAATCGATGGGTCTGAGCGTTTTTCTACAATCTTGACGCAGTTAAAAATGTTATTTTTGATATATTTAAAGAAAGACAGTACATTATATCAAATCATTACAAGTACCTTTTTCATCTTAAGCAAGACGAGCACGCGATTCAAATACATGTTCTTCGTATCTTTTTTTACAAGAGTTACCTAAGTAAATCCTTAGTCTTCCAATTTCTTTCGCAATGTATCGAATCGAGGATAAATACGTACTGAAAACGTCGTTTGTAATTAACTAATTGAATGGATGCTTATATAAATTAACGATAAGATGTAGAGTTACATTTACGAAGCAACCGAATCATGACAAGGGGTGGTAAAAGGATTAGGCACGTGAAATACACGTGAGTGAACAATAATTGGGGAAATTTTATTGAAATGTATATGGTTTAATGATTAGTAACGAATGTTACCTATGCTAATATTAAATCTAATTATCAATCTAATTAAAAACTGCAAAACTTTTTTGTTTTAAAATAATACTTTAATAAATAAACTGAAGCTGCATTTATACGGAAAAACAGTCCCAACTAGCACTTTTGGTATTTTATAACAACCGCAAAAACGTGTTTTCAAAACAAATTTTACACAACCCAAATTGGCATCATATTATAAAGCACTTTAACCGTTGCTGAGATTTTTGTAAGGCCTTTTGGAAACAATTAAAATATAGTTATATTAATAGTAACAAATCAATTAAACAACAATTTTATAACAATATCTGCATCTGGAATGTTATATGTATTACTCAATATTATTTTAAGCGTTTCGGTGCACTTGTGAAAGCAATTTTTATTGTATAGAACATTTTATTGACATTTGTATACCCCATATCTAATTAATTTTACATGCACCGCGTGTTAAGCGAGTATTTACAATATTATCATAATAAAAAAAAGATTTTTTGTAATTTCATGATTTTTGACGTTGAAACAATTAAAGTCATCATAGCTTTTCATAATTCCCTTCGTCTTGACTATTCAATATTAGAACATCGGCTAAATTTGTGATATTTTTATAGTTATACGGTACAATGGTTTTCAGCATTATGCCAAAATGACATCTGCTTATAAAATATTCTAGTTGTGGAAAATCAACGTTAAATTTTGATTTTAACAGAATCAAGAACCTTAGAATTACAATTTTTCTACAGAAATGAATCGAGTTTTACAAATGTATTTTTAATAGTGATAAAATACTGGACATGTTGTACGTTGCAAAAAGCTGTTATTTTTGTGTATACTGTACACTTAAAAAAATATTGGAGGTATCCCTGAAAATCACTCTTAGGGTCGCAGGTTTAGGACAAAGATAAATATGCGGCGCGATATCCGATATGTTACATTTCAGTGTATAAAGCGGTAAACAAGACAAAGGGACCTTTCTGTTGCATTTATACAAGAAAAAATAACATTTTCTCTTCGATTAAAATAGTATAATTCTCGGTAAAAATTTCTTTTAATTCCATTCATTATTTTTCTAGATATATTAATCGTGTTTACATTTCATTGCGTTGAAGTAATACAAGAAATTATCACATACGTCATTACAGAAAATTGTAATTTTATGCATCTAACTCTTTTTGTTTGTACTTCAGTGACAAACCGTAGGGGTAGACAAGATAGACAGTTTTCTTCTAAAAAATGATGTACAATATTATAAAAATTGCATCTGCCGCATACCTTGTGAATGCAATAAATACTATGTTGGACTTAAGTCTCCATAATCCTCTTGGGATTATGTTTTGACTTATGAATATTAGAGTTGAGGAACATACAAATTATATAAAAAGGTGGGAATTTGAAAAATTTGAGAACATGTTTGGGAAAACGGTCATTTGATTCAATGGAGTTCGGCAAACATTTTTTAAAAAGAGGAAAAATGCAAAAAAAAGAAAATTAAAGAGATAGCGAGGATTTTGTTGAACGGAGATAAGGAGATAAACACTTTTTAAACTATCAAACTTGACTTCCGTTTAATGCATTTGCAATTTTTGGAAACGAAAACGAGAGTTTTTCGAAACGTCAATAAATACGAGAGTGCGCGATAGTGATGTGATATTTGTTAAGTTTTGCTTATCTGCTTTTTGAATGTGAGATTATTTTGGTTAGTATAAAAAATAACTCTTTACTGATCCTTTTGGCGCAAGAGTTTATTCAATTAATATTTATTTTTTCAGAAGTGTGGAAAAATTCCCAATTAAACTAAAGAAAAACTAGAATTATGCCACAAATAAATAGCTTCAGATAGACATTGTCTACCCAAAATTTTGTATTGTATTTTCCAATTGTATTAGCAGCTTCGGGTGGAAATAATTACCTGACCGGTTGACGATAATTTGATAATTCGAATAAATTAATAAAGACCGACAGAAGTGACGTGACGCTAAATAATAGCTGGACAAACATTTTCGAATTTGTCTTTCTCGTGGCCAGCAGCAAGAGACTGCACTGTGAATCGCCACCGTTTATGCAATTTAGTGTTGTAGATTATATATGTGAATATACATACGGGTGAAAAAGACAACTGCTCATTTTTCTACCGCAGTCGACGAGCAAAATATTATCCTGCTGTATGCGTAATTAAAGTATGGGATATATATGATCAACTGGAATAGCTGCAATACTCTCCCGTCCGTAATGTTTCTGTGTTTTATTTAGTCTGGATTACGCACTTGACTAAACGTCATTTTTATAATTTTTTTAATTAGATTGCGTGCAGTATATTTCATGTGTAATATAAAAATGAAATATAATAAGATGACAGGTATACAGGATCTATTCGTAAGCGTAATTTAATAGCATAATATTTAATAATTAATTGGCACTATCGATTTGCATTGAGCAAGTTAAGAACTAATATGTTAGGAACAATTTTAGCTGCTATAAGTTATACAAAAATATTTGTTGTAATTCAATTGATATTCAAAAGAAACTAATTTTATTTTTTAAAATTGCATTTTCTAGTAATTTCGCAAGCCAGTATCTAACAAAAATGATTGAAAATAATATAAAATATGCAATTGCTTAAAATGTAATGCAATGTCACGGAAAATGGATTGAAAATGGCGTCGACTTGAACGTTTATGTTTGTCATGATCACAAAACGCTGTAGTAGAATAACAGATGAATGTAATAAAATTTTTATTACATTAGTGCATTAAAGAACCAGTTTTTTTACTAAGCCATAGTTCAATAAAGTTCTGCTTTTGCATGAACGTAGAAGAATGTTTATAAATCTTTCGACGGTTCTTACAGCTGATTCTGCATCCAATTCGAACATACAAAAGTAATTCTGAAGTGGAACATAAGTGGTCATCTCCAGCCGGTGCTATGCAGGAAATCTCAGTGAAATTGAAAATGTAATTAGTCGTTTGCCAGAATAATTAATTAATAATTCTTTGGGCAAAAAACCCCTAACTAATTATAAAAGGAAACCAAGAACTTTCCAACCAAGTTTAACAAATTTAATTGCTTACGTCATCGGGGTTTGGTTTTCTAGAGGGTTTTCGGTTAATTGCTTTGAGTACCAAGTATTGCAATTAAGACAGAAGTAAATCGCACATTTCCTGCAATTTCACACTTATCTGCTTTATTGTAAAACATTTCTGGGAGTCGATATATTGCACTGATAGCAATTATTTGTAATATTACAAGGTAGTAGTTATTGTCTAGGGCAGTATAGTATGAAATAACAGCAGAACGTAATGTTACAATTTTAATAAAAAAATGGAACTGTTTAAAGCTAATGTCTGACTGTTACCAGTTCTATGAAAAAATTGTTTCGGAATTCTAACTCAATGTTTAAAAAAAGCAAAACTCTCTTGTTCCTCGGAAAATCGGCGTTAAACTGCATTTGCACTCATTACAGTTATAATTTATTGACCTAAGTGCTCCTCAAATTCAATGTTTTGAGATGTTTTCTAACAAAGAAATTAATAGGGTTTATATCGGGTGATCTGGGTGGCTAAGGCTGACCTGAATCCTGAGTGCCTCGTCCAATCACGGTATTACCGAATCTTTCATTTAAAAATTCACGAGCAGTCAAACTAAAATCTGGGGGCGCTCCGTCGTGCATAAACCACATTCTTTGTCTTAGTGCATAGGGAACAGCGTCAAACAGTTCAGGAAAAACGTTCTCAAGAAAATATCTGTCAGAAGCATCAGTTAAAGTTTTTGGTAAAAAGTAAGGACCAACAGTAATCTTTATGTAGATAAAATGATGCATTAATTTGGAATGCAGAGGATATCTTATACAGGGTGAGTCAGTCATAATGACATTAATTTTAACCACGTTTTCGGAAGGCCTAATAAAGGCGAGAGAAAATCTCGACCTTTAAAAAAATAAACAAATCATCCTATAAAAATCGGTAACACGACATCCAGATACGCTACAAACTTTCTGATGATGGAGCCATATGGCAATCTAATGTCGAAGAAAACATCGTTGCCACATCATGTTTGCAAACATAATATCGTCTAACACTTCAGCGTGTTATTTAAATTTACCACCATTTAGTCGTACTTTCTGCATTTCCCGCATTCCTTTCCTCCACAAATTTGGAGATCACACCACACATTTGGAGACAGAATACAGACAGTAGTTTGTTTATTTCGGTTTCGTGTATTTGTCTTAAATTCAAGACGTTTACGAGATGCGAATGCGGCAGCTGCTGAATATCGGAGACCATTCCCTAACAGACAACATTTTCCAAGAGCGCGAACCTTTGTGCAAGTGCTTCAACGCCTTTGGGATACGGGTTTTGTGAAACCATGTCGGGAACTTGCGGGACATCGGTAAAATGAGTTAAATGTGATAGAAGCTGTTTTAAATTTAGTTGAGAAGCAGCCTACTATTTCTATAAAAACCATTTCAAGGCGACTTGATATATCCCAAAGCAAGGTCTGCAAAATATTACGAGAAAACTCGCTGAACCCATATCATTTTCAGAAAGTTCCAGTTTTAGAACCTGCTGATTTCCCCAGCCGTCTTGAATTTTGCAATTGGTTGACCTTAATTTTATTGATAAACTGCTATGGACGGATAAGTGCAACTTTACTCGAACTGGTATTTTAAACAGGTTAGTACCGTACTACTTAAAAAACAATACATTTATAGGCTATGTGTACGTAACTACAAACTGAATAATTAATTGTACTTACAAGTAATACGAAAAATTCATATTCAATTGTAAAACGTAGTGGTAACGTAATATCAAAATTATTAAACTGTAATAACCTAACATTCGAAAACATTTATTTATTATCTACATTTGTTTTTATTAACAAATAAATCAATATTTATGGAAAATTCATTCATGTATCTAGATAGAAAAGTTAGTTTTACTCCTTGTCGTTAAATAGCAGAACCAAAACTAGATAACTAGATTATTGACCTAATAATACGGTAGGTCAAGATTCACTCTCGATAACTTTTATGATCATCAGATCACAGGTGTGCTGTTTCGGTTTTGGACAGTTTTTTGTCGACAACACGAAGGTTTTTTATCACTTAGTATTTAAACACGGGACACTTTTCAGCTTCTCTTAATAATTTACCCATTTGGTATAGTTTTTTATGTAATGTACGTTGGAGTTTTGCAATTTCATTGTTAAATAGTGTTTAATGTGTAACCAAGCTAATTTCTTTGCAGTCCCAACAGCCATATTTGGTCGGACAAAAATCCACACGCTACTCGTCGCGTCGGTTTAGCTTTCAGAGGCGATTTGTTGTCAACGTATGGGCATAGTTTGATTGGACTGTATTTTCTACGAGAAAACCTAAATGGACCGCGTTACTTGCAATTTTTAAGTTATTTGATTACTATTATTTGATTTCATTGGATATTAACATTTTATATTATTATTGGCTGAACTGAGCACGACAAAATATGAGACTCTATTATGATGTCTAATACCTAGGTAGGTACTAGGAAAATATTTCAATTTGGCAACGCCGCATCAGGTCGACATCGAGTTCAACTGTGAACTGTAGTCGACCAAGGATGTGAGTGGTCAGTGACAGTCTGAAAACGGAGTGTACATAATGATTTGAAAATATTTATTTTCGACGTAAATATGCATTTAGCTTTTTTCAATCGCATATTCGTATTATACTCATTATTAAATAAAAGCTTCTGGAACGTAATATGATTTTTTTCTATCAGTATTAATGAAGAAAATCCTTAAAACGATAATGTACTGTAACGTTATGCAACATTGCAATCTGTTAGCTGCACCTATTAACCTAAAAATATTGTTAGTCATAGCAGTATCTTTTGAGATTTATGAGTGTTCATAAACAAATATGCAACCATAAAACCATGGCCAGCTGCATGACATGTAAATTTATCTGAGCAAAACTCTCCGTTTGTACGGTAAATGTCAGATATTTAATTTTTAAATTCAAAGAGGGCTTTGGAAACAGTGCAATTTTCAGCATTGAGGAATAATTTTATTGAAAGCAACAATATTTAAAGATTTAATATTATACATTGTACTGAATTTTGCGAGTATATCTGAAATATCTAAGCGTACATTTGGCATATTTAAAGTAATAGTTTTAGTCGACTGTTTTTAAAAAGTTCTCACAAAGAAGACGCGGAAATGTACTGGAAATAATGTGTAAAACTAACTAGTGACGAAGTCGATACGTTGCAGAAGGCTGAATTGTGTGCCGCGGTCTCGATTTTACAGCGAAATAATAAAGTTAGATATTTCAGTTGCTTTCTCGTGTCGCCAGTAATTTGTGTCTAGCCTCAACCTAACGAAATTATCCCAACTCTTTTATTGCAGATTTGAGGCCATCATTTCCTGCAAGGTCGTTAAGTTTCAGCCAGTCTCGCTACAGTTACCGGCAGCTGACTAATTCTTTGTGTGGTTCCAATTGTTAAACCAAATTGCCCTGGGCAGATAAAAGTTTCGCATAATTTACATTTCTGCAAATTCGCGAGCGGTCTTTGTAGAATAATGTAATTAAGACTTTATGAATAAAATTATTAAACCCATTAATTTGGAGTAATACAGATTATCCTATCTAAACCTGATTTTGAATTTCTATTGAAATTATGTCCTTATAGATTACTGAAGTAATTTCCATATAAACTTTCACTGAAGAAATAGGATACTGCGATTTTGTTCAATGTGTTACACTATTTATTTTTAGATAATGTGGTTTAGAAATAAAGAAAAACAAGAAAATAATGATGTAGCAGCTTGCATTGGAATTATGCAAACGTATACAGAGTGATTCAGTCCTAATGTTATTAATGTTACAAAATCTTATCTTGAGCGTCAGGAGTTGTATGTGTCATATAATGGATACTGTTCCAATATGTTCATAGCTTCTTTAGATGTACCACAAAGGTCTAACTTCGAACCACTCATGTTTATCCTTTATATAAATGATTTATCTTTAACTTTGCAATAAATCACCTTTTTTCGCAGATGATCTAAAGCTTTTTCTACAATAAAGCAGTGGTTTAAAGAAAACATGGTTTCTATAATTATTGATAAATGTAAAGTTTGCTCTTTCATACATCGTTTAACAACATTAGTGCTCTGAAATGTTTATACTTTTCCTTAGTCAATTCCTTATAGTATCCGTGGTACCAAGTTAATCATCTTGACGGCTCAACGTCGCTTTTTAAAATTCATGGCGTGTTGATAATATTTATTTTGCTAGAGGATTTGATCATAACCTCTTGTTACAGAGATTCGATATCAAATCATTGCAGTTCTCACAAATTTATCATTTTTATTTAAAATATTTTATAACCTCATTGACTTACTAGATATTTAAAAAAATATCAAATCTTTTGATTTATGTCTTTTGTATGTGCTATTCTAACATTTTTTAAAAAGGCAAGTAGCTTTTGATATTGTGATATATCCATATTTTCGTGTATTCGCAAATAACGAAATACATTGTATGAAAAACACTAAAATATATATACCATTGTATATACCATCTCAAACAAATACGCTAGCATTACACTTTCATCACTTCTTAGTAACTGCTGCAATACGCCGAGGACGTCTTGGACCTCCGTTTCTTCCACGATGCCTTAATACGATAAGTAATCGGATATTTGAAATCGCCTCTGTCCATTTTTCTTGACACATCCATTTTATTTCATTTATATTTAATGTACTATATAATTTGAATATTTTCAGTTATAGGTTTTTGATGAAAATATAAAGACATATTCATTTGTTTATATGACGTAAGGCGTCTGACAAACAATATAACAAAAGCCTATAACTAAGCGTTCTCCGAGGAAAAAATTCAACCTTGTTAAATCAGTTTTAAAATTTTGCTCTTGAACATTCTTATGACATTGTAATATAGTGTTAGTTAGTAATTACAACGGTACAACATCTATAATAACAATTGGAATTTCTGGCGCTTTTTGAAATATTTAAAACCCTGCGCCTTGCTTTATAGTCAGAGAAGTATTCTGATTGGGGTCGCTTAGTGCACGAGTATGATGTCAACAATTGCGTTTTAATTTCTAGAGAAAATAAAACCCGGTGATCGGAATACCTTGAATAAAGATGGCTTTAACTAATGCCTTCCTGACAACTAAATGCATTTAAAATCCCGCATTTGGATAACGTTGATTCAAACAGATAATCCAAACATTATCGGATCTATGTTCCTGCGAATGCAAAACCATGCAGATGACTGACTGGGGAAATGAATTTAAATCAGTCGAAGAATCGAAACGGTCTATTTTGTTCCATTTTCTTGCAATTATAGCATCCGCCAGAACGGACCGATGATCGTGTTTGCGGTATGTACTTTTTTATCTGTTCTGCACTGCATTTTTATGACGTTCGACTGACGCTGTTTCAAAGTTTTACTGAATTAACGTGTACCCGTTGTACTCGTTTGTTTTGCGCACGATTTGAAGTCCATTTTTATTGGACGCGTTACTAAACTGATTCGTATCCATATTTATTCTTTTTTAAAAATGAACTTAAAAAAATATCCAACGTTAGCAGCATTGTGGTAAGCTTCACAAAAAAATTGTTAATAGAACTTTAAAATAGGAGCCCGCGTAAGATTTTTTTAAATTCAGAAATAATTATTTTATCTAAAAATAATCATCATAAGAAGCTCTCCTTTAGTAACAACAAGTTTTAAATTACTGCCATATTTTTTTTTAAATGTTTTACAAATTCCGTTACGTCACAGTCGATTAATTTCGCCAACGTTGCATTCAGTTAGTTCAGTTATGAAATAAAAAAGCTGAAGCAAATAATAAATCAGATTTATTTGATGAATTGCTCAAAATGACCCCCGTTAACTTCCAAACACTAATACAGTCTGTTTTCAAATTCTGTTCGAACATTATTAAATACATCCGCAGTTATTAATCGGCATTCTTCTACAATTCTCTGACGTAGCACTTGCAATGTTTCCGGCTGAGTGGCGTACACTCGTGATTTTAAATGACCTCACAGAAAAAAGTCCAAAGGGGACAGATCCGGAGATCTTGGTGGCCATTCGACGGGACCTCTTCTGCCAATCCAATGCCCCGGGAAATGGTCATCCAAAAATTGTCGCACAGCAGCAGCATAGTGCGGGGCCGCACCATCTTGTTGGAAGGTTATTTCATTTTCTAGTAAATTGTCGTCACTTTCTAAAATCTCTGTTATCTTAGGATCAATTATACTTTCCAATAATTCTAGATAGGTGTTTCCATCGAGATTACCTTGGATGAAAAATGGTCCAACAAGATGGTCGCCCAAAATGCCTGCCCAAACATTCAATTTTTGAGGTGTCTGAGTATGAAATTCCCTGATTAAATGCGGATTAGTATCACTCCAATAACGACAATTGTGTCTATTCACTTCGCCATTCAACATTAATGTGCATTCGTCGGAGAAACATGTATTGTAGAGAAGATTTGGATTCAGTAGAAGTTGTTCACTAAAGTATTCGCAAAATTGGTTACGGCGATCAAAGTCATCTTCATGTAACTCTTGAACCAGCGTCATCTTAAATGAATGAAACTTGTGTTGTAATCGATTGCTTATTATCCATCTGTACATGACCCAAAACTGCCACTTCAACTGCTTCATTTCGAACTGGCCCAATTACTTCACGTTTCTTGTTTAAAAGCGAACCTGTTACAACAAATTTGTCAATCAGGTGTTTAACGTACTGGTGGTTTACATTTTTTTCAGGATGATTGGCATTAAAAATTCGTGCTGTAGCTTTAGCGCAATCGTGATTTCGATAATAAATTGCAACAATTTCTACTCTTTCCGCGATAGAATAAACCATTTCGAACACACGTTAATACTTTCAATAACGGCTGAAACTAACGATTTCTTGGTCACAAGCAAAAACACCGACTTTTTTTGTAGTACTGATTTTTTGTTATTTTGAAAAGATCTGAATTTCTATAAACTTAAGTATCTTCTACTAATAACTATTTTAGTATCTAGTTTTATTTGCTTCAGCTTTTTTATTTCATTTCTTACTTTTTTGTAAACTGATAGACACATCAATAACAATTAGGTAATGCAGTCATGTGTAGTAGACGAAAAACTTATTAGTGGTGGGCATTTGTGTAGAAATTACTACGTAAGTTGGTTTGGTCATCTTTTCGTTTGTAACCAATAATTCTGTCAAATCACAACCGATTTCTAAAAGCGGTACGTCACTGTATTCGCAATGAAACGGGCTTTAAAATGATGTGCCACAAGTGGGCTAGTTGCATTTGAAATTTTTAAGTTGGGGTTGCTAGGCATTAGGGGGATGAACATATCGAGTTGGCTTGACTGTCAAAAAAGCTCCCCCCAAGAACAAAAATCGACGGGTCTCGGCGAATTTTGAAATATTATTCGGTTTTCCAATTATAGGGGGGGTCAAATTTTCGTTGGGATACCCTGTATAGTATAGCGTCAATGCGTAGCGTCCTTGACTATATAGTGTATATACTCAAGGGTAGCGTTCTATGCATTTTAATCACAATCGATATTTTTGTAATATATCAGATATATATCACCGTTCGTTACCGGCTTAATATGTGATTTTAATTAATACAAAATTATAAATAACCCAGTTACGGCAAATGATTAAAATTATATTCATGGACTAGGTATATGCTCATATTAATTAAAATAATTACATGTTTTATATGTTTCATAAATTAATGCATATTACAAACATTAAAAAAATATGTTCCACTCCTACTTCTAGCAGCCGTAACATAAATTCGGATGGTTGAGTACTAAGGCAAAATTGTTTTTTTATAGCAAATTTAAGGATATAACACCAACTCCCTATATTTAAATAATTTATGTAATATTCGCTACGGTAGCGATTGGGAATATGACTGGGTCTCTGAGCAAAGGGAGCTACATATTTTTGTTAAGAATAACATGGATTAGGTTCATCTGAAATTCATCTTCACCAATCTTTGCTTCAAACTCGTCCCCAGTGACAAGACAAATCTGAGCAAATGGAAAAATGAAAAGCAAATGATAAAAGGAAAATATACTTCCAGAATATTTCGATTTTACCAATTTTTATATGTATTTATTCACGCACAAGCGAAGAAAAACAGTGAAAATTATTTATGAAGGCACTTTTTAATCAGCAACAATCTTGAAGCTTTTTGCCTCTGGAAATATGTTTGCAAATACAGGATGTTTCTTACTTAAAGGTCAAAAATCCAAGGGCGTATACTGTGGCCAAAAATAAGGGTTTTTATGTTATATAAATGTGGGGTCTTAGGTCAGCCATTGTCGAAAACCACCACTTCCACTTCGTCACTGTGCAAGTTTCTGAACATTATTATCGCTTATTTTATGCAACTTAATGAATATGTAAGCATTTCTTTATAAGTTATAATGAAAATTCTAGAATAAAATATTATATTCAACAACCCGTATCTACGGCATATGTTTATAGGAATTTCTCTTCTTAAAAACATATGTTATATCTTCTATTAAATGTTGTCCACAAAAAACTGACTCACCCTGTATAATAAAACATACTTATTTTTGCCCACACATTTGACCTCTACTTAAGAAATACGTATATGTATAAGATATCTTTTGCATTTCCAACTGATACATCATTTTAGCTGCTTAATAAAGTCTATTGAAATTCAAAATACAAA
This sequence comes from Monochamus saltuarius, assembly GCA_025584915.1. NCBI lineage: Eukaryota > Metazoa > Arthropoda > Insecta > Coleoptera > Cerambycidae > Monochamus > Monochamus saltuarius. The sequence goes on along the minus strand of CM046721.1, from coordinate 115,005,980 downwards.
AGAGAGAAAGAATATAAATCTTTAATAAAATAAGTATGAAAACAGACCAAAAAAGTTTACTTTATTTAATCTAATGAAACTTTCGACATCCCATAAATATTATAGTGAATTAATTAATTTATGATGTAAATTTTATAATAAGGATTGCTTATGACTGAGAAAAAATTTATTGATACTTGGCAAATGATTTATCGCTATAGTTATAAAAATGCTGTAGTATTCAAGCGAATAAAGTGATAATTAGAAAGAAAATCGATGGAGTGTCCATTAATTATTATTATTACAATAGATGCCTCAATTTCTTTGTTTTTAGTTTTCGTGATGTACTATCAATCATCGGTAGTATTACTGAAACTATAAAAACTTTGCGAAAAGAGTTGAAAACTTTTTTCAGACTTCGCTGCACCATGTTTATTAATAAACATAAATCTTAAATCACAATTTTTCGTAAAATCATAGTCTCTCTTATTAATTATTATATAATATATAAAATAAAAGTTACACTGAGCAGAAATAAATTTTAATTTAATTTATTTTTTTATTTATTTGCTTTTTCATGTGTTTTTTTGTTGTTGTTGTATTATATGTATGTTTCTTTTATATATATAGGGTGATTGGGGGAACCCTCAATATTCGAAAGGGGTGTTTAGATCAGTAGCGGCTGGTGCTAAGGGGCACAGGGGCACGTGCCCACCTTTCACTGTACATGTCACGAAGAAATATATGATGCTATTATAGATTTATATATTTGTAATTCTATTATCGGTTGGGAAAACTACTCAAAACTTATTTCCCGCCAACCATCCACGCGCCTAACTATATCAAACTTTATTTCCTGGGATCCCAAGAATTTGTCTCCAAACGTGGCTCATTTTCCGACGTTCGGCACTCCTCGGAGTAAATTAAATTCGCCGATTTAAAGCCGACGAAGGGCACTGAAATACGTTTCCCTTCTCTATCTCTACTCTACCCACTGTGTCCATGACTCCGGCTCGCTACGGCATTCAGTTCTCAGTAGCCGCTTGCTTTGTTTTGTATTTGTACGTACTTGTTATAAAAAAATATTTCCCTTGCAGAATAATTGTGTAAATAAATTTGTGTTCTAACTTTGCTGGTTTTAAAGGCCATTTCTCATTATAGATATAATTTTAAGTTGATACTGGTGTGTATTTGTACATACTTATTAAAAGAAATGCACCCGGAACCAGAAATAAATTCTGTTCACTATCTGTTAAAAAACAATCCAGTGCCATTTGATAAAAAATGTTTAATTAAACAGAAAGGTAGACCTACTCCTGATTTATATGTTAATTAGGAATCTACAAGTAAAACTAGAACATATAAGAGAGTTTTTTATAGAAACATATACGAGAAATGTCAATGGATGTGTGGTTGTCCCGTGACAAATAAATTGTTATGTTTTGTTTGTTTAATATTTATATTTAATACAGAAGTTACAGCGTGGACCAAATACAGACTTGACGATTTAAAGCACGTAGCGGATAGGGCGAACAAACATGAAAATTATGTGGCTCATTTAAAACCATATATGGACTTTAGTATTTTAGGAAAAACTGACATACGTGAACAATTGGAAAGTGCGTATTTGTGCTATAAGTTAGAACATAATAAACAGGTGGAAAAAATTGTCACATTTTGCGTCGTTTAATAATGTGTTTTTAATTATTTTTTATGTGCCCACCCTATGAAAAAAACCACGGGCCGCCACTGGTTTAGGGGCAAAAGTGAACAAAAAAACCTAATAAAGATATGGTCGAAAATCAAGATAGCAATGAAAATATTGTTATTGCTATTTTTGCGAAAGCTGTTATTATTTGATATTTTATTTTGAGTAGGACATGCATTCTAAACCAAACTCGAAGTAGTGGTTACTAATTGTCACATTTATTTTGACGTTTGTGATTTAAACGCTTCCTTTATAACTCGCATTTATTTTTTCATGTGCGTTCGTATAGTTGGTATTGTACACACATAATTTCGTAATGCCTGCCACATTTAGTCATCGAGAATATGCTCATATTATTTTTATTTATGGCTATTGCAAAGGTAGCGCTAATCGTGCAGTTGCTGAAAATCGACGTCGCTTCCAGTACAGTGCCAGATATAAATGTATTTCAGACAGTCTTCAACAATGCACGTGAAACTGGAATGTTTCCCAGTGTGAGAATTACATCTGAGAGGCAAGCTGGTCCTGGTCTAGCAGTGGAAGAAGAAATTCTAAATATGGTAAAACGTAGCCCGAGTGTAAGTACAAGGCGCATTGCAACCTGTCTCCAAATTCATCAAACTACGGCATGGGAAGTCATTCACAAAAATAGTTTCAAACCTTTCCATATTCAGTGCGTCCAGAATCTTCAGGACGATGATAATGATTTGCGATTGCATTTTTGTAATTAGATAAACGCAAACCATGCATTTTCCAAATACATGTTGTTCACTAATGAGGCACAATTCACTCGTGATGAAGTAAATAACTATCACAATGAACATTGTTGGTCAGCGGAAAATCTGCACGCATCGGTGGAAAATAACTTTCAGTATCGGTTCATCATTAACGTGTGGTATGATTAATAATCAATACTTGGCCCAGTTGTGTTAGATGGTTATCTTACTGGAGCTAGATAATTAGAACTTTTAGAAAATAATTTGGCAGATCTACTGAACGATGTTCCTTGGATAATAGGCAAAACATGTACTTTCAGCATGGTGGTGCCCTGCATTTTAGTAGTGTTGTGATCAATCATCTTAAAAATCTCGCACTGAACTAAAAAAAAAACCGTTCAATGTTTTGTTATGGATGTCAACTTTCATTTGCAATTGGTCTCATCCCATTCTCATTCGGAAAATTCGATTGTATGACTGTGTAATAATAGCAATAAAACCAGTTGAATTTGCTGTATTAGATTGGTGTTGTGAAATGTAATTTGTAGGTAATGTATTTCTTTTCTTTTCAATTTCTCTCAATTTTTTGTCCAGTCGCCGATTATACGCCTTATCAGGTTTTACATTTTACTAGTTTCCATTATTTCTTAGCTGCTCTCTTTGATTTTATTTTTACAAAATTGAATATGTAAGTCCCCTTAAATTCAAAAATTTTTTTAGTTATTAGAATTTTTGATAAAGCATGTTAAGCTTAATTATCATATTTTGGTGAACAGTTTAGACCCTCATCATCTACAATCCGTATTTATATTTTTTTATTTCCCTTTTCCTTTCAGTAGCGTCAAAATTCAAATGAATTCATAATTTCAGACGCTATTCATAAATCAATTGAGGTCAACAGCTAAGTTCTACCCCAAACAAGACCAAATGAATATATTCAGAGGCGTTCCAAAATTATTCATTACTTTCCTTATTCGCTCACTTTTCCCAATATTCGCATTTTTTATGTTTTTAATAATACACTTTATCCTCTTTGTTCCTGTCAGCATTACATCTTCTAATTCCATGTATCCAAATTTGTTCAGCGTAGCGATTTACGAAAGCTCTTTTAAATGAAAGAAACGATCCTTATATTTGTCCTTGGCCCCTCCCGTATTTGTAAAATTATTTGAGGAAGTCTGATAGCCAGAACTTCCCAATTATTTATAATAAATAATAATAACATTTATTTAGGTACACACAATATAAACTACAGCAAAAAAAATTGATTTTAGTTAAATGCGATAAATCTAAACTTACAATAACATAATAAAACAATTTTTTAAATACTATAATCCATTAAGTAACAAAATTTGCTTAAAATGTACAGTAGGAATTAATTTTCGCGTTTATAAATACCTGTGCAAATAAAAATATCACAAAGACAAAAAAAATTGTCTGTAGTGACATATAACGTATGCAATAACTAATATGCGTTGCAAAAACCCCAAAAGCAAAACTTGTCAAGGGAATTATACTTAACTCTCTTTTTTAACAGTTATGGAGTTGTTACTAAAAATTATGAAAACTTTCCTGATATATAGACACAAAATATGAGACAAGAAATAAAAACAAAAATAGATGCGGGTCAATATTTCAGTTTAAGTTAACTGCAATTATATTATAGCAAAATTACGCGGTTTATTTAATAGCCATTTTTTAATGTCAGTTTTGAATATTGCACAAGAATTTATTAGTTTTAAATTATTTAGGACTTCATTATATATTTTTGGATCAAGGAAATAAGCAGACCTTTGTATAACCGTTTTATTAGTAAAATATATCCATAAATCCATCTTTTTGTACCCTGTTGGATACTTATGAGCAATGTTAATCATGTTGGTGTCTTTTTTTTGTTCTATAAGTAGTCTTAAAGTAAATAATTGCCGAATATCAAAAACTCTGAACAGTTTATAGAGATCATCACCCGGGTAATACTTTCGTTTTGTATACAGAGTGTCTCATAATTGGCTGCCAACCCTGAACAGGCCGATTCTATGATCAAAACTATGTCAAAAAGTTCATATGAACATGGGTCGGGAAATGCTTTCTAAGGGCACAAGGACCCATTGAAGAGGGAGGAATGGAAATAATTTTTTTGCAATATCTCTCAATCACGTTGTGATAATTGAATGAAATTTGGTATTACAGTTTCAAGAATTTTCGCCAAATTAGAAATTAAAGATAATGGTCTATAGACCAAATATTTTGCTCTTTAGGTTGAGTAACCACAAATGAAATATAAATAAAATTGTTATAGATTAAAAATTGTATGGTGTTGCTACAATATTAGTAAAAATACTCCTTTCTATTTAGATTTACAAAAATTAATTTAAAAAACTAGCAAAATCAATGATTATTATAATGAAAGTAGAGAATGACATTAAACTGAAACTGTTTTAAAATTTCGTTATTTGTCATGTGATACAAATCACCCAATAATTTAAACATTTAACCGATAACAGCATACGATGTTTTCAATCACTGTAACACCATTATTGTTTAAATGTGAAACTAACTACTCTGTGGGCAAAAGCCCCAACCAGCGTTGAATTACACCCACAATATCTACCCATATATTCTTTATTATTTGCTTTTGTAACATTTTTTACTGTCAGATCTCATCTATTGTGGTTGAATTTCGAGTTCCCACTGTCAGAGGTTAATATCTATATATAGAGTGTTTCCATTAAACCAGCTTAGTAAAATTAGATTAATTTCTTTAGATAATAATTATTGAACAGAGCTCTGTCTGTGGAATTGTTCATTAGCATACCTAGATGTTTGGTATCAGAGAACATACACATGACTTCATTGATAGGAATTGTAGGAGATTTGGTACATATTAGGTTAAAATACCTTTCTTAAACAGTAACAAACGGTTGGAAAAAAAAACTATTAAAAGATTTACTAAATCGTCTACTGAGGCTATTGCCCCGAATGTAAAGGACAAAAAGATAAACCATTCGAACAGGTCAACTGCTGTTTGCGAATTGGCAAATATGGTGTGCAAGAACAATATTGGTGAAAATTACTGGTCATAACAATCCAAATTATAAAAAACCATACTTAAACATCGATCAAGAACGCCACAATAAGATCATAAATAGTGAAGTAGTCTAGACGTAGACGAACATGCAGTTTGTACATCATTCATGAGATATAATTTTAATGCAAATTATCTTCATACGTAATTACTTTAATATGTTCATAAAAGGATAATAACAATATAAGACATTCATAAAACTCCGATCATAATAAAATGCCTACTTTAATTAGTTTTTCGCCTTATTTTAGCATTCTAAGAATACCTCGAGCAATACTTTATGGGTATTAAAAAATCGTTTCGAAAATTGCCTTTAATATAAGTTTACGGCTGTTGAAAAGTTTTATCATTTTAAGAGATATGCGAGGAGCTTTATAGAGCGCCGTGCCTACATGGAAGTTTTAGTTGTTCCTGGGGCTTTTCCAACTTTTTATTCTTTTCCGAAAAAATCGTGTTCGTTTTATATGTGTGCATATTAAATAGTGTATACAAGGTAATATTGAAAGTGGAACACTAATTTGAATTGATAACTATAGGCATTAATATAAATCATTTTACACAATATTACCGTAATTAATGTTTTTTAATAACCGATATGACAGAGTTTAAAGTTGTTGCAAATTTTGAGGTCGACTCTGTGTAATTCTAACCTACCATAAGTCAACGAACTATTTCACAATACGTCATCGATAAGCGATATGTAATAAGTCGTGCGTCCAGTTTTTTGGTGAAGTTATTAAGTCATTACCGACATACATTTAAAAATGCGAAAATAGGTAAGTTATTTATTTTTTTTATTGACATTATATGGTGCTATTTTGTATATCACGATACAGACAATAAGGATACACACTGGTTATACCTTTACTGCATGTGGGTTGAACAGTACAAGCACAGCGCTATAGGACATAATCCCAGGCGTTGGGTTTCCTTCCAGAAAGGCTTGCAATGCAAAGAAGTAACAACTTAGCGTTTGAAATATCTGCGTTTGTAAGACCGTTGATGTTAGTATAGACAATAACGCTCTACACACGCTCTATGTACTATGAAGAAGTTTCAAGTGAACCAACCACTCTGTTTATGGGTCGACTGCTTATATATCACAGTTTCCCACAAGAAGCAACACAAACACGTGGCTGCTGATACAATCAGACGTGCATCACGATACAGACCTTAAGGATACACACTGGTTAACCTTTACTGCATGTGTATTGCACAGTACAAGCACAGCGCTATAGGACACGCCAGGCGTTTTGTTTCCTTCTATAAAGGCTTGCACTGCTAAGAAGTAACAACTTAGCAGTTGAATCATCTGCGTTTGCTAGACGGTTGAGGTTGGTATGGGTAATAACGGTCTACACACGGTCTATGTATTATGAAGTAGTTTCAAGTGAACCAACCACTCTGTTTATGGCTCGACTGCTTATATATCACAGTTTCCCTTTAGAAGCAACACAAGCACGTGGCTGATGATACAGTCAGACGTACATCATGATACAGACAATAAGGATACACACTGGTTATACCTTTACTGCATGTGGATTGCACAGTAGAAGCACAGCGCTATAGGACACGATCCCAGGCGTTGGGTTTCCTTTTAGAAAGGCTTGCACTGCTAAGAAGTAACAACTTAGCAGTTGAATCATCCGCGTTTGCCAGACGGTTGTTGTTGGTATGGGCAATAACGCTCTACACACGCTCTATGGACTATGAAGTACTTTCAAGTGAGACAGAAAAGCTTATGAATTATGGCTTATGTTTTTTTTTAGAAAATCACTTGAAACAGTAAAAAAAACTTGAAATATTTTCTTTCAGAATACATATACAGGACGTCCCAATTTCATTGTAATTGCAGGATATCTCGAGAACTAGAAGAAATTGTAAGTTGTTGAAACCATAATTTTCATAGACGTTTTTTGAGATACAGGGCGAAATAAAAAAAACTGTGTCGAATAGATTCTTCATATTTCAGACAACAGCTGGGATATCGGAATGGTGAAAATTGTTTCTCATAGACATTTTTATGCAAAGTTCAGTGGCGTACCTGTAATTTCTATACAGAAACTAAATGGTAAGTGAGCTTCCGTAACATTGCCCCGCTCTTAGAACCTGATCGTCCCGATTAGGTTATTCCACTATAGAACCTTCTTTCTTCAACGTGCAAGTACTACGGGGTAATACAGTTTGGTAAATCCTCTCTTTACCATTAGGACTTTCCAGTACAGTGTCTCAAGTTATTTATCAATCCTTCGTTGTCCTTCTCGGCTTCACGTCGTCCTTGTCGTCTTTCCGTCCTGAATTTTAGTTGTCTTGTTCTGCCTTGACTGCTTCTAGAAGCTTGCCGTGCATCTTCAATTTCCAAGGCAAGGGCTAGAGCTTCGGATATATTCTTGTGTCTGGCTAATTTTAATGCTTGACTAATTTCGGAATCTCGCAGGCCATCAATGAAGCTACTTATGGTGCGGTAGGGCAGGCTAGCTTCACCATACGTGCTATATCTGCCTCAAATTACTGCAGATTTTCTTGAAATCGTTGTCTTCGGCCTTTTAATTGCGCTTGATAAACGTGTTGTAAATGAGCATCGCCATACCTCATTTCTAAAGTACTCTTCAGCGTTTGATAGTCTTTTTGTTTATCCTCGACTAGCGTTCATAATATCTCCATGACTTCACCCCGTAGGGCAACTATTAGTGATGTAGCCTTTTCTTCTTCTGACCAGTTATTTGCCAAGGCAGCTGCTTCAAATTGTTTAAGATGCTCCATGACACCTTTACATCAAATGTGGGTGGGCAGATGAAATGCAACTGTTGTCAGCCTTAACAATGTCCTTCGCGGGCCATTGTGAGTGTTTTGTGGCCTCCAAGGCCGCCTGATCTGAACCCTCTAGATTTCTTTGTTTGGGGATATTTGAAGACATTAGTGTATTGTACTCCTGTAAATAGCATGGAAGAGCTGCAGCTACGGATGAATCAAAAGTGTCAAGAAATCCAAACCAAGGAGGGTGTTTTCGAAAGAGGTCGAATATCGTTGAGCCGAAGATGTCGTGTCTGCTTGAAAATGGACGGAGGGCACTTTGAACATCTTCTGTAACTTTGTTTTTTGTTTGTTAAAAGCATCCTTTGTCGGTTTATTCCTAATAAAATAAAATGTTTGAAAAACGAATAGTGGTCCATATCTCCGCAACCGTTACTTTGCGGACCCATGTTTATTGAGACTTTTCTGCTTATTTTGGTTCATACTGTTACCTCCTGCAATATTTTACACTCTTTTTTTAACACCCTGTATTGCAGTTGTAGATGAAATCAATCTATATGGAATTATAAGTAATTTCTTCATTTAACGAGACGACAGTTTGGTTATATGAAAACGAATTCGGCACGTGTTCCTTGTTATACGCAAAAGAAACGAGCTTACAAAATACATACAATTTAAAGATGTCTCTCTGATAAAAACGCAGACAGCCTCGGGTTTATAGGCGATCATTCTTTTCATACAAAATTTCTTTCACAATTTATACAACACATATAGCTGTAATATTGTAGCCAGCAGTAGCACATTTCCTCCAGTAAAAGTTTTCACAAATCTTTCCTTCGTATACAATTTCCATCCATTTTTCGCTTTAAAAAGTTTTTGATATATGAACTATCACAGATGCAGCTGCTCCATGAATGCGAATTTCACATTAAATAAACTCATATATAGATACAGGGTGATGCAGAACTTAACTGAAATAATTTTTTGAATGCAGGGGAGCCTCTTACAAATACAATTTTCTTAAAAAATAAAAAGGGCAGTTCGAAAATGATTTAAAAATACGCTTCTGCATGGCATTGGAAACTGGCCTGCTGTAAAACCTGACAAGGCATAGCATGCAATCGGCGACCAGACAAAAATTTAAAAGAAATTCCCAACAACAAATAGAGAAGAAATAAACAACATTATATAACACCTAAATTATACAGGAAATTGAACTGATATTGTTATTAATTATTAATAGAATACATTTGTTAATAATTTGCGATTTTAATTAATTGAAATATTTTGACATACCTGATGTTACAACAATAAAATTTTTGTTTTAAAACTAATACAAATGCTTTCGCTTTTTGTCCGTTTTAAACTCGTAAGTTATTTGCAGCAGCGATACGTTTGCGTAAATCATGAATATCCACTTCAGTGGATTTCACTTCATGTTTTAATTATCCCCACAAAAAAAGTCCAAATAATTTCAAGTCAGGCGGCCATGGTACCAGTCCTCCTCGTCCAATCCCTTATTTATTAATGCTTGGATATGTTGTACATAGTACAGATATAATTGAGTCTCGTGTATGATACGTCACATTTCTACAATATGCCGTGGACGCCCTGGATCTCCATCTCTTTCACTATTCGGTTTAAAATTTGCCGTGTCATGCCCGCGTTGCACTACACTTGCACTCACTGCACACCGCGATAAAAATAGCTGCATGTGGCACATGTTTACCGGAAAATCGTTCTGCTAAAGCATTTTCAGTTCACCATAAATTAATTAAATAAAAATTAAATGTTTTACGATATTGACTTCATTTTTCATGACGCATCTATTCCCAATTTTTTTGACATAAGTTGTGAATAACCGTGGATATAAAAGTTAATTGTATGATTTCAGATTATGTATCTCTTAAAAATCTAAGTTATATTTATTGTTTTATGTAACAGTGTTGCGTGCGTCATGTATAATGAACGATTTTGCTCCATTCTTACGTAATTTTCAGCATATTTCAAGTAAAAGGTTGATCCGATTTCTAAAAATGTCATTTGTTATCCAAAATTAAATGATCTGTTGAAGAACTGGTCGGTTTTATCAGATATTTATAAATGTGAAAGATATAGAGTATGTTTAAAAAAAGTTACAAACTTTGGGACAGTTTGGCTTAAGATATGAAAATGTAAACTACGAACTTCTTGTCGGAAAATGTGCCGTTTTGGTTATATTTATTATTGTAACCCTCAATATTTGTGATTATAATAATAATAATATAATAATATCTCTACCCCTCATTCTAATCACAGGGATTAGCCCAGAAGTCGGAGACTTGTGCGAGAGAGGGGGCGTCATATTATTATTAAGCAGGCCGCATTTGCGCTCAGGAACGACTTACGTTGGTAGGCCCTAACCACTATTCAGTGCAGGAATGAGGGAAACCTGGAAAACCTCATTAATTAGGGGGGTAGTCAAATATCAACCGGTATCAATCTCTCACATTGACCCAAGCTAACATTATTCCACTCTACCATACCCGCAGAGAGGGTGCCAATCCTCTCCACGAATATAGCTTATATACGGTCTACCGGCAGATGGGCGCGAACCAACTCCAATCTAGTCACCTCGATTCAAGTACTGACGCCTTAAACCACTGACCGACCAATTCATATAAATAACAATACTTAATCTAGTACAGTACTCACCGGTATAAGGGAATATAATAAATTTCAAAAGACGATAAAACTAAATCGTGGGATAGAGTCGAGGATAGAATGGTGTAATATAATTTCAAGCAAGTGACAAACATTATTAGAACATATAGATAACTGCATACTATATTATCATAATTCCATAGCTGATGTCTATTTTAGTCATACAACTCGATATTCGGAACGGTGGCTACAAGCTGTTATTTGAATGCAACGTTGTACGGTGCCTTCATAAATGATTAAAAGCCACGTGATCAGGGTCGAGATTCTCAAATCAATCGCAGAGCGATTTATATGCGAATATACTTTTCCTCACTACGGCAATTGAGAGAGACAAGAAATCTATTTGCATACGAGTTGTTCTTCGAGAATCACAGTCCTGGTCACGTGGCTTGTAATCATTTATGAAGGCACTGTAACATCTATCATAAGCTTTCTGTACATCATTAGGTTGTTACTTATTTTTTCTCTCTGTTATGTACTCTTACCCTAGCCAATCCTAATCCCACCCTTCTGGCAGAGAAAACTTCTATCTCCTCGTGGAAATGATAATTTAGAATTACATAATATCCAACATTTAACGAAAATATGTATTTAGCATTTGTTTTTTTTTTCACATTTCCGTTCATTATTATATGCTTGTTATCTAATTTCGTTAATCGACCAACTTAGATAAGAAATAGCTTTTGCGCACAGCTGTAGGTTTAGGTTGGCAATATTTTTCTGTCCACAACTGTAGGTAGTTTCAAATGAAATGAGTTCCATCTGAAACAAGAAATTTTACAGATATTATTGCCTTCCACTCCGTGTGTTATGTCGTGTATCAAACCAAATAATTATTTCGACTATACTGCAATATGAAAAGAATTTCTGTTTCTATACGTTTTCTTCATATATCCAATTTCCTTGTGTGATATATTTCGCGTACGTGCCACAGGCTGATTCTTTGTTGTTAGTGTTGTATTTTTTCCATTGCCACGATTCGTTTAAAGTGTAATACATTTGCTGATTTATGATTGCGGTGTAGTTCCAGATGTACGATAACGGCCTCTCCATGTCTGGTATATATATTAAAATCTGGATAAGCCATGAAAATTTGAGAGTTAAATGTAGCGATAAGCTCCCAGCAAAGAGACAAGAAAGAAACAGATGTAGCCTTGTGACATTACGTAAATAAGACTAGGAGGATATTTGGCTGGCTCAAAAGTTGACGAAGCGGATACTGTGTTCAGGATTCTTTATAGCTTGTCGTAATGAAAGGTGATCCTTTAAAAATTAAGCGCATACTACAATTGCGGCAAGAATTCAGATGATAATTTTTTGTAATGTAGAGCAATATATTGTCACGTAAAGGGGTATCCATAGAATGGAAGTCTGGTGCTTCCATCAAATAAAGGTAAAGAAAATTCACTTTCTAATACCACTACAAATTTATTAAAACCATAACAACAACCATACTTACAGTAAGGAGACGTTTGCTCTGGGGAGAATCTTTTCTAGAGATCAGTTCCAGCCAACTGCTGACCGCTGCGCCGTCTTTGGCCATGTACTAGCTGACATTAGCCCAGTTTCAATAGCATTTATATGCGTTAGAAAAATGCTTAGTACATCAGAATTATACTACCTATTGAAACGATGGGAACGGCCAGCAAGTCTATCACTTGGTTCTTAGAGAGAGCAAGAAGGATATACATAGTTTGATTTGATAGTAATCTTTGCAACTGGATAGTTTTAATTGTTTTGAATTTCACTGGTGTAGCATAGACACATAAACGATTGGTAAACGTGTTTATAAATTTGGTACAATAAAATAATGTATTATTCGTATATATGCCAAAAGGTTTTTAATTAAAATGTGTCCAGCTGTAATCTCTCTAAGATCCTTTTTATTGACAATATAGCGCAAACATTTAGTGCACTGTATAGTTTTATTATTCTGTCGCAGTTTCTTAGATATTTTGATGAAAATATAATAAATTATTTATTTATTCGTATGGTGTAAGTTGGTTGAACTCGAATTTATTTCACTGCATCCGTACGTTGGGATACGTAGTTAGAAGCAACATCATACTATGTTCATTTTGATGACATAAGTATTCTATAGCAAGTACACTCTACTGATGATGCTACTTCTATTTTATATGCTCAACATATGTTTAACGACCCCAAAATTAGTGAAGATTTAGCATACATACATATTAATTATTCACGTCTACCTTCAGCTATTAGCCGTCTTGAAGCAAATGGGACAGCATTAGGGTATTCAATAAATTAGTTAGTTAGTAATGTTTTTTATTTGGATACAGTTTATTTCCCATTTATTAGGACTTAGTGCTGAACGTGTGAAGAAAAAAATTGATACCGTCAGAACTATCCGGGATTTCTTGACTGTATGCCGTATAGTAGATCTTTTTGATGTCAACTGGAATGAAACATCGTCCAGGAGATCTGTAAGTATTTTCTATGAATCATACATATCTAGTTGCAGTAAGACGCCCATCTAGCACAACTGGGCCAAATAATTGATTATTAATCATACCACACCATACGTTAATGCTGAACCGATGCTGAAAGTTACTTTCCTCCGTAGCGTGCAGATTTTTATCTGACCAAAGATGTTCATTGTGACAGTTATTTTAAGTATATGGTTTGCGTTTATCCATTGCAAAAGTGCAACTGCAAATCATTACCACCGTTCCGAAGATTCTGGACCATGCCGTAGTTTGATTAATTTGGAGACGGGTTTCCATGGCCTTGTACTTACACCCGGGCTACGTTCTGCCATATTTAGAATTTACTCTTCCACTGTTAGACCAAGACCAGCTTGCTCCTCAGATGTAATTCTCACACTGAGAAACATTCCAGTTTCACGTGCATTGTTGAAGACTGTCAGGAATACATTTCTATCTGGCACTCTTCTGTTTGGGAAGCGACGTTGATATTCAGCAACTGCACCATTAGCGCTACCGTTGCAATACCCATCAATATAAAAATAATATCAGCATATTCTCGATGACTAAATGTGGCAGGCATTACGAAATTATGTGTGTACAATACCGACTAAACGAACGCACATTTAAAAATAAATGTGGCAATTAGTAATCACTATGTGAGTTTGGTTTAGATTGACCCGCTCAAAATAAAATATCAAATATTAACAGCTTTCGCAAAAATTCACTTATTTCCTCTAAACACCCCTTTGGAATATTGTGGTTCCCCACAAACGCCCTGTATATGTATACATGTAGCGAATATAACTCTATAACCCTGTATATGGCCAGTTCAGTGACAATATTAATCACCAACAATAAATGACACACCAAGGACAGGTGATGATAAACCAACAAAGAAATATATTCCAACGCATGAAATGCCAAGAACAAATGTTACAAATATAATCTTATGAAGATAAGATTTATCTGGTCACTCCAGCAGGTGTGCGACTTCCTGGCTGCAATTAGGTGATACCTCGCTGCTCCTGATGCTATGTCACAGGATCCAGCTCCCAAATACCTCGAATAGAATAAGAGGGATCTCTCCTATCTTGTACAAGGCTCCTAAGCCCGTACCTCCACTGATTGTGTACTAAACTCTGTCACAAAAGGCCCAGAATAAAATATCAGCAACTTTCTTTCTTTTTCAACAAATTTGTCTAGTGATCCTAGTGCCAGCAGGTTATAAAAATTTCCACATCAAAGCTATATCTCACTAGTTAACCGAGCGGGTAGGATAAAAAAACCTACCAAAAAGGAAAAAGAAGAATACCTCTGGACCAAACTATTATTACAAAAGGAAAAAATCTATAAGTATGGCTTTTATCTTACAATAATCTGTGGATAGTGTTGGGCAATAATTAGTTTAACTGGTAAGATGTAACTGGTCTGCTATTTTCTGCTCGGCCTAAGCGGCTCGACTTGCAGGAAGCGACCTACGGCCGACAAGGGTTCTTGGCTGTTCACACAGATACTGCAGGTGTAATTCAATACCGGTCGGGGCATTAGCCCGCGGAGTAGTTGTTTCCTGCAGTATCATTTATAGATTTAATGGCGCATCGCCCAGTGCGAGAGGTCCGCGGTTAAGTACATACGACAATGTAGGTCGCTTCCTGCAAATCGAGCCGCTTAGGCCGAGCAGGAAATAGCAGACCAGTTACATCTCACCTGGATTCGATTTATATGTGAACCTACATATGAAGGAACAGCCAGTTCAATTGTCGGTCATTTCACCTATGGCATACTGATGAGGGCTAACAAGCCCGAAACCGGTCTATGTCTGGTGGAGTAGCCGACAAGGGTTCTTGGCTGTTCACACAGATACTGCAGGTGTAATTTAATGCCGGTCGGGGCATTAGCCCGCGGAGTAGTTGTTTCCTGCAGTATCATTTATAGATTTAATTAGTTTAACTATCACAAAGTGTTGTCTGAAGCTATTTATTTGTGGCATAATTTTAGTTTTTCTTTAGTTTATTGGGTTTTTGCCACACTTCTGAAAAAATAATAAAGATTAATTAAATAAGCCCTTGCGCCAAACGGAACAGTCAAGGGTTATTTTTGAAACTTGACTGTTCCGTTTGGCGCAAGGGCTTATTTAATTAATCTTTATTTTTTCAGAAGTGTGGCAAAACCCAACAAAACTAAAGATAATACAAAGTGTATAACCAAGGCGTGCTAGAACTGCTAGACATAATGATGACATTTTTAACATATCGGATTAACCGATGATATAAGAAATAGGTACTATGACCACTTAACACTGACCCGAAATAATTTTATTAACAAACTCTTGACAATGGGAAGTGAATGATAAATATTTTCATAAAATTCTGAAATAAGATGAGAAATATATCCAACAAAATAATAAACGGCGATTTTGTTGCTATCAATATACGTTCTTTGTCTGATTTACGCGAGGAACAGTATATTACGTAGATCTCCAGTGATTATTAGCTGTTTTTCATAATCAAGCTGAGAATCCTGCATTAAATTTTGCTCCAGATTTTTTTGCGCTGTGTAAATTGCCGGTGGGATCCGTCTTTTAATTAAAAGAAATCCCAGTTAATTAAAATCAGTTTCCTTTTTATACGCAAATCTGCCCTGCTCTTAGACTGAAATAATACTAAACTAAATAAGTAAGCGCGTTTAATGTACTTGTGTACTGGCAAATATGGACACAAAATTTGATCAATATTTTTATGGGAAATGCTCAGTGCTGAATTAAGAAATTCTATTTTACAATGCTATTTCAATTTTTATTTTAAAGCCACTACAGATTAAAATTGAATTTTGTACGTACAGGGTGAATTTTAAGTAAGGGTTTTAATTTTAACACAATATCAAAAGCAAACTCATTTAATAAGGTTTGGAAATCTTCAAAGCAAACCGATATATGAGTGCATGAAATTGTAATAAATAAAGTCAAATTACATTCCTGTAAAAAATTGTTATTTTGACAATCTTTACAAATGGATAAATTAGTACCAGATGCCGCCATGCCTAACGATTGGGTTGAATTGGTACAAATATTGAGGCTGAACATAATTTTCAGTTGTTGATATATAAGCTCCAAATTCCATTAGAAATTTTGATGTAGCGGTCAACGACAGGATTAGACTTCCAGCAACCATGACTTTTTATACTCAAAAGATCTGACCCACAATCGGATAAAAGGTAAGTTGAAGATCGCAGAAATAGTGCCCAGTAGGCAGTTTAAGAAATCGTGCAATCAGTTCTGGCACATTGTTAATAGCATTTATACCAATAGGTTGTTTGGTACATTTACTTAGAAGAAGGAATCGAACATCTCTTTATACACTTTTGTTTTGGTATTGGGTATCACTTGGAAGCAGTCCCTCATCTTTCACATGTTCTAAATCAGATTTGTGAGTTCTTTCCGTCGACATGAGCTTATCAAACTAATAATCTAAAATAGATATTGGCTGTACTAAACATATTTGTAATTTCATCATCGTCTGCATTCATGAATAATCTGGATATTTCCTTTTTTGTTAATACCTTAGATTTTTTAGGTACCTTTCTGATTTTCACTTCAGGAGTGCAATCAAATTTAAATATTTGTTAATGTCAATATTATTCTTGAGTGAAATTTCTGTTTTTATCATTGAGTAATAGCACCAAATAGATGAAGGCTTCAAGTGTTTTGATTAACTCTTTGAAATATACTAATAATTATTTCTCGCTAGTTATGTTAAATCTTCTTTTCTCTACACTATTTTACGTAGCGACCAAGTTCATGTTCCTATATCTTCTGTGATTTCTCTGACACGAAATTAGAAACATCACTGGAAAACAAAGGTGTATAGAGAGCTATTTTGTAACATTTCTAAATATTAATGGCTTGAATTTAGTAGAGCTGGTAAGAAAATATGTCAAATTAGGAATAATTATTGATAATTATACTAATTATTGTTATTATCATCAATAACCTCGACAGTTGCAGATAAAACGTTGTACGCAATACGTGCAATTATATGCCATGAAGCATCCAGCAACACGACCGTAAAATTCGCTGTCATATCATAATATAATTTCTGTGTTAATGTTGTAGTTTTGTGTTCTTCTTCAGGTTTTAGTGCCTTTATTAAATTTTAAATTTTTTATAGTTATTATTGTTGTTAAATAAAAAAACGTATGTCGAGTACAGATATTTTCCCACAATATAGTTCGCCGGTTTGTTTTTCTAGGTTATGGAATAAGACTGCCCCGAGTGCATTACAAGTTTTCTATTATCTACTAGTACCTATCTATTCCTTTCCTTCGATTTTCTTATAATAAATAGGCATTTTTTCTAACTGTACCTACGGGAAATGTTTTATTGGTAGTGATTGATTGTAATGAATGAAAATGAAGTTTGTAACGAAATAATGAAAAACTAATGCGAAATACTGCAGCTAACTGGATTAACTGTTAAATATCTATCAGGTATTATTTATTACTAATAAGAATGTTAATTTTTGTTTTTTCTGCGTTTAGAAACGCCGCAAAAAAGGACCGCATGGTAGTTGGCATTGTTGTCAGATATAAGCATTATCTATGGATCTAAGCCATCTCAATCGATGCTTATCATAAGCGCCGACTTTCCGTAGGAAAAGAGGGTTTTGCCTGATTTTTTAAATATCGAGCTAAAAAATGTGGAATATTTTTTTTATTCATTTAGGTCTTCCTGAGCAAGTGGATAACATTTTTGTACTTAGTCATAGTTAACTCTGTATATCCCACTATATAACAACAACGGTGGCGATGATTTTGACCAATCCCGCCACAATCTTCTATAACCAGACTGAATAATAATTAAAAGTTTTTTTTTTATTATTACCGGCCTATCATAAGAATTTCCTTAAACAATATATATGGCAGATTATTATCTAGTGCAAGCAACCATCACAAATTTGAAATAAATCAATGACAAATATGACACGAAATCAATCTTGCTGATAATGAAGCAGTAGTGTTAATTCAATTTATCATTCTTAAAACGATCTCGCTTTTTGTATTTTCCCTTTTATCGAGCTTAATTGTGAATGCCGTCGAAACCGTCTTAAAAGTACTGTCAGACGTAATGGTCGACCTTCGGTATAATTATGGAAAATCAATACATCAACTGAATTTAAATGGAATTAAATTTCTTACTTCTGTCGTCTCTGTTCGTTACAGAAGGACGAATGACTCTCGCGAACAATAGACTCACCGAGTAAAAAGCTTTATTTAACTTGTTTGGCTTCCTTCCACATATATCTTCCCATTGGGTCCATGAACGGTACAAATTCTCTATTATTTTTCAGATAATTAGTTCAAAACATTAGAGGCAGTAAAACAGCGGGCAATATTTTATGTTTTAAGACAAGTCCATTTGTTTGGTTTCTTTCGCTGCCTGAAAATGCTAAGAATTAGAGCTTTTAGTCTTGATTTATTTTGTCTAATCTCTCTAGTGACAAGTGTGCGAGAAGCAAAAAGGATTGAAAAAAGCTTGGAAACTGAAAAGGAATTTTGGGTTGTTCTGTTGTCTTATTTCCAATTAGGTAAAAAACTTCAGGTTCTGTAGATGGTAACATGTATTAATCATTAAACAGAGTTCCTAGTTAATGATTGGTCATTTATTTTGAATTAACAGTAAGTATAAACAAACAATAATGTTTATACATTTTGATCCTAATATGAAAAGTCTATAACAGAGGCAATCTTGTAACAGTCAAATGTCATCTAGTTTCTTAAATGAAATCAGCAGAAAAGTAAAAGAAATCTTGATGATGAAGTTCTTAATCACTGTTTTGTTTTATATAACTGAGAAATATAATACTAAAGTGGAACTGATGAAATTAATCCCAAATCATAATAGTGTGCAGAGAAGAAAAGATAGTGGGATAAGTAGTGTATCAGGAGGTGAAGAAGAGAAATAAGCTCTGGTTTAAAGCATTTCAGTCAGTACAACACTAATATAAGGAGATATATAGGGAACAAAGAAGAAAGGCAAAGTGTTTATACAAAAGAAGAGAGCAGGACAGGTTAAGAAAATAGATGAAATAGAACGTCATTATAAGAGGAAATCTCTTCTATCTCTTCTACAGAGATAAATCTTTTAAAACAGAGAAAATGGGAAGCAAGTGAGCGTTGTAAGTGACAACAGAAGAAAGAACAAAAAGAATAAATAATAATAATAATAAATGGTCTTTATTTTCGATACATTTACAAAAATAGTTATCATACATTAAACAATAATGAAAAATGCGAAGATCAGATGCTTACGCCTGGCTTAACCTCTGTTTTCCATCTTAAGCTGTAAGTCAGGACTTGAGATATAAAAGAAAATAAGTATTGTCACGGATTTCCCAATCCGTCTTTTCTCTTACTTCCAGAAAAACAATCCGTTAATAAATTACTTCTTTATTAACTACTGACCACTACTAATTACAGGTCAACTAAACACTTATTTAATTAATCGCTATCTAAATCACTTTGATATCTCCAACTAAACACTTTAATTCAGACTGTAATACAAGACTTATACAAGACTAACTAACTCGGCCGTTTATTCTTCTTTTATAGACCCAACGAATATTCCAGGTATATTCCAGTATCTCTAGATCCATTTTCTAGTACGACTGGAATGCTTCTCGGCGATTCTCGATTTTTCCAGGCCCATCTCGATCAGCGGCATTCTGTTTGTTTAACAGAATCGTGTAGGGGCGATCGGGGCAATCTTAGGCAATTCGCGGTGCCACAGTCGTCGGTTTGGGAGTGAGTGGGGCAAATTCCGTGACACTGCCCCTCCTTAGGACCGATCGTCCCGATCGGATACACCTCTATACGGGGACAGACGCTCCAGATGGACGACCTTCATTTTACTCCTGGGAGTCCTCTGTATCCGGTAGACGACGTCATTGATTCTCTTAATGACGGTATAGGAGCCCTCCCAACGGTTCTGTAGTTTAGGCGATTTCTCTTTTTTCCACGTGGGGTTGTACAGCCACACCAGGTCACCTTGTTGGAATCCAACTGTATTGGCCCGGACGTCGTATCGAGTCTTCATGCGATCGCTCTCTAGTCGCATTCGAGTTCTGACTTGGTCGTGTACGGCTGCTAGTCTTCGTTCTAGCTCATGGGTATAAGTGTCTGGCTCTGTGGGCTGTTCCGCAGGACGACCAAATACCAAATCGGGAAGGCGAAGCTCTTCCAAAGATGATCCTTGCGGGAGTCTTCCCAGTCGTTTCATGGATAGCTGAGCGGTAAGCTAACAGGAAGAGTGGAATGAGCTTGTCCCAGTCTGTCTGGTTTTCGTTCACAAACATCCTCAGATTGGTTTCTAGTGTGGCGTTGAAGCGTTCCACCATACCATCTGACTGGGGATGCAGTGGGGTGGTCCTGGTTTTTCGGATTCCCATTAGCTCGCAGACCTTTCGGAACACTTCTGATTCGAAATTTTTGCCCTGATCTGAATGCAGTTCCATGGGCACACCAAATCTGCAGAACAGGTTGTTGACTAGGGCTTCTGCTACGGTTGTGGTCTCTTGATTGGGAAGGGGGTATACTTCTGGCCATTTACTGAAGTAGTCCATGGCTACTAGCAGATATCGGTTCCCACTTTGGGTTTTCGGAAATGGGCCAGCGATATCAATGGCAATCCTCTCGAACGGTGCTCCTACGATGTACTGGCGCATTTTGCCTCTGGAACGGGTCTTCGGTCCCTTGCTGGCTGCACATACGTCACATTTTCGGCACCAATCTTCTACATCCGTCCTACAGCTCAACCAGTAGAAACGCTCCCTAATCTTCTGTAGAGTCCTATTGATACCGAAATGTCCACCCCCAGTACCTCCATGTACTTCCTGCAGCACTTCCTTGACCCGGGTCCTCGGGAGTAGTACTTGTTTCTTAACCTCCGTTCCGTCATTATTCTCCCATGCTCTTTTTAGGACACCGTCTTCCAACACCAGAGAATTCCATTGAGCCCAATAACTCTTTAATGTTGGGCTTTTACTGCTGACTTCAGCCCATGAGGGTCGGTTGTTGGCTTCTTTCCAGTCTAGTAAGGGCTTGATGTCACAGTCAGCTTGCTGGTCTTCCCGAATCGCCGCTGAACTCCATCTGTCTTCAGTTTGGGCTACTACTATCTTGCAAGGAACAAATGATATGTCCTCTTTTCTTTCGATACTACTACAGTGTTTGTTGTTGTTGGTAGGACAAGGTCTAGAAAGGGCTTCTGCGTTTCCATATTTCCTGCCTGCCTGGGAGTCGCACCATTGCCGATCTGCCACTGGAGCCCTACACTGTCCTTTAGATGACCCGTCCGCCCACAGTTCCAACATTGAAGTGGGCGATCTCTTCGGCTATCAGCTTGTCCTCTCTTTGGTCTGGTAGTTAGGCTGAGTTTATCAATGGCCTCCTTCAGTGTTTTGACTATCTCTTCATTTCCCATACTGTCGCTGTTATCACTGATAGTCCGCCCTTTAACATGTTCCCTGAAGGCTGCCGCTTGGGAGTCGCGCCTTTGCTGATCTGCGACTGTGGCCCTACACTGTTTCTTCAGATGTCCCATCTGTCCACAGTTCCAGCATTCAACAAGGCCATCCCTTCGACTATCAGATTGTTCTTTCTTTGTCCTAGTAGTTGGGCTGAACTTATCAACAATCTCCTTCAGCGTCCTTATTATGTCTCCATTTGCCATACTATCGCTGTTATTATTCATGGCTCGCACTTTAACATGTCTACCGGACGCCATTTTTGCTGCCTCGAATTCCAGTGCATGTGAAAGAGCGTCATTCAACGTTTTAGGTCTAGCGAGCCGTAGTGCCTGCTGAGTTTCGCAATCTTAGGCCGTCGATAAAACTTGGATGGAGAGCTGATCTACAAATTCGACGGGGCTGTTGGATAAGCCAATCGAACCAATCTGGCAACATCGGTCTCAAAATGTTGTAAATTCTCTCCACTTTGTTGGTGACGATTTTTCAATTGTGCCTGGTACACTTGCTGCAGGTGTTTATCCCCATATCTCATTTCCATATGCTGTTTTAGAATATCGTAGCTATTCTGTTGCCCAGCAGGAACTCCTTGTAAGACGTCAAGAGCTTCCTCGTAGAGCAACTATCAGAGCTGTAGCCTTTTCATAGTCAGACCATTCGTTTGCTGCAGCTGCTGCTTCGAACTGACGCAGATATACATTCCAGGAAACCTTGCCGTCGAATTCAGGGGTCTCGTCTTCTGAGTTCGGATAACAGGTCCTTATGATTTGATTACGCCCTCCTTTGCTATCTTGTCTAATTTATGTCGAAGCTCTTCGCAGGTTTCTCTAACCAAGTTTATTTCTTCGTCTATTTCTTGTTTTTGTGCTAACATTTTCTCTTCTACTTGTGTTTCTACCTTATGTGACTGCTCCTCTAGTTTTTCTTCTAGTGTATTCTCCAATTTTTCTAACTTTTTCTGCATATCCTTCGTCTGGTTTTCCATTTCCTGTTGTATTGTCTGTATCTGTTCTTTCATTATATACCCTTGCTCTTCTAGTTTATTTTCTAATTTCTCCTGCATCTCTTTCGTCTGGTTTCTCATTTCCTGTTGTATTGTCTGTATCTGATCTTTCATTGTATGCCCTTGTTCTTCAAATTTTTCTTGCATTGTCTGGGACTGGTCTTCAATTTTATGTCCTTGTTCATCAAATTTCTTTTGCATTGTTTGTCCCTGTTCTTCTAATTTCTCTTGCATCATCCTTCCTTGTTCCTGCATCGTTTTCGCCTGGTCTTCCATTTTATGTCCCTGCTCTTCTAATTTATTTTGCATTTTCTGCATCATTTCTAATAGTTTTGCCAGATGTGCATACAAATTGACTTGAATTATAGTTACAGGAATTCACTCTATTTGGAAAGTTCTAGAATGTGCAGGAATGTGTTTGTAAATGTCACCGTTGACTTCCTTACAATGATACGAGTGCACTGATATGCCACACTTGGGTCTTTGTCTCACTTCGGTAGAAAGTTCTAGAATGTTCGAGATTGTCCTTTGCGAATACCACCGTTCACTTACTTAAGTCACGACGAGTGCGGTGATATATCACACTTGGGTCTTTGTCTCACTTCGGTAGAAAGTTCTAGAATGTTCGAGAATGTCCTTCGCGAATAACACCGTTCACTTCCTTAAGTCACGACGAGTGCGGTGATATGTCACACTTGGGTCTTTGTCTCACTTCGGTAGAAAGTTCTAGAATGTTCGAGATTGTCCTTCGCAAATACCACCGTTCACTTCCTTAAGTCACGACGAGTGCGGTGATATGCCACACTTGGGTCTTTGTCGCACTCCCGTACAAAGTTCTAGAATATTCGAGATTGTCCTTCGCAAATACCACCGTTCACTTCCTTAAGTCACGACGAGTGCGGTGATATGCCACACTTGGGTCTTTGTCTCACTGCCGAATAAAGTTCTAGAATGTTCAAGATTGTCCTTCGCGAATACCACCGTTCACTTCCTTAAGTGACGACGAGTGCGGTGATGTGTCACACTTATGTCTTTGTTTAACTCCCGTATAAAGTTCTAGAATGTTCCAGATTGTCCTCCGCGAATACCACCGTTCACTTCCTTTCGACATGACGAGTGCGGTGATATGTCACACTTGGGTCTTTATTCCACCCACGCACAGGGTTCCAGAAAGTTCTTCCAACTTCCGCTTAAACCCACTCACGCACAGGGTTCCAGAAAACTCCTCAAACTTCCAGTTAATTACCACTTTGTGAACAGGGTTCCAGAAAGCTCTTGAAACTTCCAGTTAAATCCACTTCCGACACCAAATTGTCACGGATTTCCCAATCCGTCTTTTCTCTTCTTCCAGAAAAACAATCCGTTAATTAATTACTTTATTAACTACTGAACACTACTAATTACAGGTCAACTAATCACTTATTTAATTAATCGCTATCTAAATCAGTTTGATATCTCCAACTAAACACTTTAATTCAGACTGTAATACAAGACTTATACAAGACTAACTATCTCGGCCGTTTATTCTTTTATAGACCCAACAAATATTCCAGGTATATTCCAGTATCTCTAGATCCATTTTCTAGTACGACTGGAATGCTTCTCGGCGATTCTCGATTTTTCCAGGCCCATCTCGATCAGCGGCATTCTGTTTGTTTAACAGAATCGTGTAGGGGCGATCGGGGCAATCTTAGGCAATTCGCGGTGCCACAGTCGTCGGTTTGGGAGTGAGGGCAAATTCCGTGACAGTATACATACTCATGCAACATGCATTTAACATATACATATTCATATAATATTGCATACCACTATTAATACATATACTGAGTATTCTAGTATTAGGGGAAGGACGAAAACCAGACTGAACTTCTGGCAAAATATTAAACGTAGACACAAACTATCGAATTTGAAAATCTATTACTCTTTCCAAGACCTTTGATAAAATAGGTAGTATACTAATAGGACGTAAATCTTTAAACTCCAGTGCATTATTATTTTTTGGTATATTAAGGCTTGCTTCCATGAATCAGGAAATACACCGTCGGTAATACATGTATTTATAATATGAGTTAAGAATGGTTAAGATAGTAGGACAACTTAGCAAAATTAGTTTAATATTAAGTCCTTCATGACATCATGACCCTGAGCAGTAGTTTTTATATTATATAAATTACTTTGAATAGTAAAATCATCAACATGTTTAAATTCAAACAAAGGTACATTTAGTCTTGAGTTGTTTTTATAAAATTCAATTAAATCTCGATAAGGGGATACAATAGGTATAGAATTTATGAAATTTTATATTGAAGACACAGCATGGGCGGATAGCGTTTGAAGAATAAGTATATGTATTTGGGAGCACTAATAGCAACTAAGTGTGACAAGGAGCAAGAAGTTGATATAAGAAAAATAAAAGCATGCAAAATTTCAGGAGCAATATGAAATTTGTACAGAGTAAAATTTAGAATGTACAAAACAATTTTAAGGTCGAGGGCGCTATATGGCAGCGAAAGAAAGATCTTAAGAAGAATCCTAGCGGAAAAGAAGACGGAGGATAGATATGTCAGGGGAAATAATGAGTTGTATGGAATGTATCAGGCACCAAAAATAGATGACGCTGTGAAATCCAGAACAAATGGGAGATAAAAGGACAGTGAAATAATAATAGTGAATAAACCTTGACTATAAGAAAACGGAGGTACACTAAGGAAGCGATGGCAAGAGGCCGTTGCAAAATATTTAAGAGTGAAGAATGTAACAAACTGGAGTTGAGAAAAATAACGCGGCTTGGGCCTAAATGGCCGGTAAAAAGATTTATATACATATATATATATAAGGTAAAACTGGTATGGATTATTTCTTTTTATTAGAATTTTGAATATCATCCCTTGCGAATAATAAACAGAAGTGATGAGATAGCAAAGTTTGTTTAAAAACGGTAACAGTGAATTTAAGTTTTTAATTTGAAGGTATTTAAGAAGCCTATCTGAAAGTTAGTTGTTCTTGTTTTTAACCTCGTTACCCCCCAAATTGTGCATGTTTTGCTTTCGTATTTTTTAAATCATAACAGATAAAAGTAAGGTACAGAATAAATGGAGACACTTTGTACTTCCCAAACTACGTAATGAAAAAAGTTTGAGTGATAACAACGGAAAGTCAGAAACAGAACAGAATTTAATTTGTCAGGAAATTCTCGCTTCGCCTCGTGTTCCCGTGGACTGCGCTAAACAAATGTGTTTTTTAATTTCATCCTGCCAAGATTTTTTGAGATATGGCAGCGAAATGGAATTATAAATTTTTTAATTAGCGATCTCATAATTGATTCGAGCATAATCGTGGGTGCCAAATTTATTTCTAAATAAATCATCTTTGTACAAATGTTTAGATAAATTTATGCGATCCAAAAAGGAAATTAACTGTTGCTAAAGTTCTTAATTGTATTTGTTATCAGGTTAAGATATTTAACATTTAAATTGAAATGGAGGTAATCCTAAATTAAAATTGTTTTTACCGACTGTAGCTTTATAATCTGATTTTAAGGTATTACGCCAATATTATTTAAGAAAAAAATAATTGCTTGATATTTAAATTTGATATACAGGGTGATTCAGAAACACTAGGATAAAAATTAAGTACAGAATCAGCGTGAAAAGTTATTTGAGCCTTGACACTGTCTCTAATTTTTTTTGCTAACATGTTCAGAACCCCTACAATGCTATATTAAATTTCATTAAAATCTGTTTAGGGACTTCGGCGATATTTCCAAAGAAACAAACATTTCAAGCCCAATTTCAAGTAGACCAAAAATTATAATTCGGAAAAACAAAAAAATATGGGTCAAATAATGTCTCATGCAGATTATATCCTCGATTTTTTCCTAGATTTGTGAATCACCCTTTATGACGGAAGCTCTTTCTCTTCTGAATTATGAAGATGTGAGCAGGGTACTTCCTACTATTAGATGAACCCATCTGAGCTGTTACCCAACCTATTAGAGAGAAAATGGCGATGACGTTGTTCAAGGGGATCTCTTTAATATGGAATAGAACCATTTTCCCAATACGGATTCTATTGTTGACGAGACGGTAATGCATGTACAGAGTGCATGAAATATTGTGCCGTCTTCCCATTTGCAACCTCTACAAACAAACGTTTCACTCTTCCTCATATATTAAAGGTGTTTCCTCAACGAATACTGTCCTATTTTGTTCTTGATATAGTAAGGTACTTCTTGGCTACATCCTTACAGGAACTCCTTGACATTAAATTCCTTGTGGATGTTTTCCTTAATTATATCAACAAATACTGACATTGAAAGCACACTAAAGGAACCAAAATTATTGAAACCCAATGAGCTTCTGGCTAACTGATCAGCTTCTTTGTTGTCTTTGCACCGCTAGTATTCCTTGACCCAGTATAGAGATATACTAACTGTAGGTAACTGAGACCACTAGCGGTGCCTGATGGCATTCCCATGCTGATTTAGTCTTTGTCTTTACGCAAGATCAGTAGTGATTGTCTACTGTCTGTATAGACACTGATAGTTTTGCTCGTATGTCTACAGGCAATTTCTTTTGTGGTTATAGTTATACTAATTCCGTTTGTATGACAGTAGCATGTATATCCATTGCTCACTGATACCAGATATATAGGGATCTAGAATATATCCCACATCCTGCACCTTTCCTTTCTGTTTGATCCATCTTCATCATCTTTCTATTCTGATTACTGATTCTTTGTTGAAAATATTTTAAAAAGAAATACTTCTTGTAGTGTTATAAAATACGGGTAAGATAATTTTGTAGCTCCTTTGATGTATGAACAAGATACTTTAACTACATCCACATGGCAATAGTTTTTAGCAAGAGTATAAGATAAATATACAATAAAGCATAGGTATATTTATCTTATTTGAATATTGTACACGATAATTGCAAGATATGCTGCCGTAGACATGGGGAAAAACTGAAAATAGCAATTTTAGAAAATGACATCTAGCATAATATTTATCAATAGAAAGAGCTGAAATTTGGTACAGAGGGATAGATATATACAAAAAATCGATTTTCATCAAAAGAAAATTTCTGCGACTAGTTTGAAATGTAGAATAAAGTTACGAACACGTCAAATTGTAACACTATTTTATTTGAAGAATGACTCACAAATTAAAATACAATAATTTAAAAACATATACAGATTTCATATATTTACTAGCCTAACAGACTGAAAAATGAAGATAAATACTTTTACCTATCCCCTTTTTTGGATAACCTTTATTTTCATACACCTAGAATGGAATCTCAAAATAATATCACGTTTTATCTGCCCTGTGCCCGGATTAATGTACTTAAATATTCACCGGTGTATTTCATGTCCGCATCTTATACCGTTTGCAAGATACTCTGGATATTTTCCATTGAAATATGCGATAAATAAACTAGTTTTTGCTATGTAGCTGATGTTTATAAATATTTATATATGGATATTTGTTACTGCAATGCGCTTTTCATAAAAAGACAGTTACTATGTAGTTTTAACTGTTGTTAGTATGTAATTATTATTTATAAGCTTTTTTGTATTTTGTAGTAATTATCTCTTACAAATACAATTTTCTAAAAAAAATCAGGCAGTTTGAAAATGATTTAAAAATATACTTGTGCACGACGCTGAAAACTGGAAGGCGGCAATCTGCGACTGGACACAAAATATTAAGAAATGCTCAGTAGCAAATAGTTTAATATACCTGATCTTACATCATTTTAGACCGAAAATGTTAAAAATGGCAAAATTATCAATACTATGTATCAACTTCGGTGCAATACACTTCATTTTTTAAATATCTCCACAGAAAGAAGTCCAAATGATTTAAAGTCGGGAGGCCATGGTACTGGTTTCCCTCATCCAATCCCTTGGTACTGATATAATTGAGCTTCGTGTATGATGCGTACGTCACACTACTGTAATAGGCCGTGGAAAGTCCTGAACCTCCATTTCTTCCACGATTTGGTTTCAAATTTCCCTCGCGTTGTACTACATTTGTACTCACTGCACACCGCGGTAAAAGTAGCTGCATTTGGCACATGTTTACCGGGAAATTGTTCTGCTAAAGCATTTTCACAGCGTAATAAATTAAAACACACGTAAGCCATTTTTAACACTTGAAAAACTAATGTAAATACTGGGTTCACAAAAACTTTAGTGCCTACAAAAAGTAATCGGATTTCAGTATTCAGTATCACCTGTCTAGAGACTACAGTGGCCCAGCGATGTAAAGGTTGAAAATTCTACTTCAATAATGTTTTACTCGGAAAGTATAAGGATTTTATAAAAAAAAAATTTACGATGTCGACTCTATGCATCTATTCCCAAATTCTTTTAGATACGTTTTGAATCACACTGTATTTTTTAGGTTCTTTTTATTTACATAGGTTTTGTACTTTTAATATGGATTTGCTTGGCCATCAAAACGTGCAAGTTTTTTTTAATTTGAGCCACTTTGAATATTTTACGGTTTCCGAGATGCCAATGGTGAATCATGACAAACAGAACACCCTGTATATCAATGGATAAACAATTTCCGAGCTAGTCGCTGCGTCGTCTATTATGGTTTTTTGATGTTTCGGTAAACATATCGTCTCTTGCTCAGAAGCAACTCTGAAATTGATAACTTTTGGAATCAGTGAGCTCCTTATTTCAAAATAATAAACTCATAATTTTTGACCCCGTCCGCGAAAACTTAGTACGCACTATTTCTTTCAGTTTCAAGTTTTTGTCCGATGGATGATTTATTGAATTTAGTTGGCAAACTAGACTCATAGTTCACGAAATTTATGACTGCTGTTCCGCATGTTATTCATTCGACGCACCCTACTGCAGTTATTGATAAGGATATCGAAAACTAGCCAAATTGTGTTTATAATTTTGTACAGGATGGGTCAAAGAATAGACGTAAATTGTTTAAGGACGTAAATTATAGGGAATGAAAGAACATCATTTTTATTTATACCTTCGTAATTATTGATTCAAATAAAATAATTTTAATTCAACAGTTAAGCTAGTAATTTTCAATAATGAAGAAAACGATGTTTTTATAAATAGGGTAACATATCTATAGGAAACGATGATAATAGAGATCATTGTGAATGTTATTCATTATTCCTTAAAAACGACTATCAATCACTCTTGAACCCATCACAGAAAACCAGTGCGGTGCGGTTAATCACCAGCGTTTAAATTAAAAAAAAAAACTGAACTTTTGCAATCTTAGGTCTTTAGGTATTTTGTATAGAATCTTGTATATACAGGGTGGTCAGATGAAAACGAAACACATCCATTTTCAGGAACTGCGTCAAGATTGTAGAAAAACGCTCAGACACGTCGATTTTTAGATTAAGGCTGGGATTTTTTATACATATTTTTACCGTCTAACAGGGCTTCAAGCGAGGACACAGAACTCCAAGAAAATTTAAATAATTGGTTATTATTATTTATCAACGTATTCACAAAGGTAGCCGCTAGTGCGTGAAAAAATTTTCATTGCTCATAAAATCACAAGAATAATTAAAATAAATGTTAAAATACCTCAATTTTAGCCACACAGTTACTACGCTAATATATCACAATTACGGCAAAATTATCACAGCCACAGCCACCAAATTACTTCACTCACTAGCCAGGGCATATAGGACAACTTGTGTTTCACTTTCAGATTAATATTTATTGCTAATTTTACATTTTGTGTCCTCGAAATCATAACATATATAACGGCTTCCATTTTTATGTACGATAAACTTCAGGGAACCGTGTGGTTCGGGCCTATACGGTTTGTATACTGTCTCATAGGTCTGTTTGATTCGCCGTTTCGCTCACTCAGGCTGTGCAATTCTTTTCTACAAAATCCCTGCCTTAAAGGGGGACATTCTTTGCTGGTATTTTTGACTCCGCCACTTTCATCCCCAAGCAAGGGTAAGCATCACCCCAAAATATTTAGTGGCATTGGGGGTTGAGTAATATTTATTTTGAAACCTCTTACAATTCTCTTTACAACAGACTTTAAAATTTATAATTCCACCCAAGCACGTATTAAATGGAAGTGCTTATCACCGCTGTATGCAGGACCGTACTAGACACAATTTCTCGTTGCATAATTTACAGAAAAATACGTAAATATCGAATGTTTGCAAATATCTTTTTATTTCAATATTGTCAAGAAGCTGTCTCATAATTGATATAAGTAAATTGTAAAGGCCACGTCCTGTATATCGATATAAGTATTCCATTTTATCTCTCAAATTTACTTTTCCAAATAAAATTTCTCTTAAACATCAGCATCGAAGGGATTTGCATAGGCTTTCCCTTGCACTAAACCGATTGGCGAAATAAACAAACATGGATTTGCTCGTTGATAAGGTCTATTTGAATTTTATCGACAACATTATTGTTTCTTTAAGCATCGGCCGTTTGTTTAACGTTTATTTTCGTTCTAAAGAGGGAATGGAATTATAGCAGCCTCTTAGGCTGTTAAAGAGGTAATGAATCTGAGTTTTGTTTCTTTAAGAAGATTTTGTAAGACTTTAATGATTTAGTCAAATGTTTGGTAAATGTTTTCAGCAAATTCAGTGGTTACTTGACATGTTTGATTATGCATCATTATTCATTCATTCATTAAAAATATTGCATTATAGTTCCTTAAATAGCATCAATTAGGTATTTTTTTTAATTTGACTTTCCTTTTCACCATGTTAGTTAGTTAAAATATCAATTGTTCTTAAAATTTTTGATAGAATTTTATTGCTTAAAGTTGTCGATTTGTTATTTTTTTTCTGATTTTTATAAATTATGATATGTGCAATAACATTTTTTCGTTTGTAGTAACAGAAAAAGTAAAAAATAAAAAAAAATCATTCGCTGCATTTTCATTTGTAGTGGTAAGAAAATAGATTCAAGGTGTTGTCACTTTAAAAATATATAACAAGCTTCCAGCTTCACTTGTTTTTCACTTTGATTTGCTTGACTGTTACAGATCTGATAATTTTGTAGAAAAAAATACACGTTTTGTACAAGTTCAAGCTGCTTATACCTATTAGCAGTGGTTAGATTAGTTGTGAGATGTAACGGGAAATCAATATAATTAATTTCTGATTGTGAAATCGTAGTTGAAAAAACTACAAGCATAAGAAACTTGAACCTTCACATATAGTCAAAATTATAGTTAACAGTTAGTAATTATAAAATATATAGTAAATACAAAGATACTTGCTACACACATAATTATCTAATCTCGTTCGCGTCGAATCAAAGACCCCGTAAGTATTTCAAATGTTGAATCAGGTCTTCTTTATTTGATGTTAAAAGTTTCATCAACATTTTTTATCTAAGTTCTATGAATTTTGAAAGTGTTTTCATGTATTTCTTTCATTAATTAGTGTTCTAATAGACTCTTGTTGAAAGATTTATCTAAGAATTTTTTTAAACTCCATGGATTGTGAATCTTGAGAATGGTTTGGTTTTTTTTAAACGCCCTGTATATTCTTTAGTTAATTAGTGTTCTAATAAACCCTTATTAAATGTTTCTTCAAAATTATGTTTTAAATTCCATGAATTTTGAGGGTTTTTAGAGATTGGTTTGGTTTTTTAAACACCCTGAAGTTTTTCATTAAGTAGTGTTGTAATAGACCATTGTTAAAAATGTCATCAATTATTTTAAAATTCTATGAATTTTGAGGATTTTTTTAAACACCGTGCTTTTTTTCATTAATTAGTGTTCTAATTAGGGCTGTCAATTTTCAGCTCGGAATTTTGGGGTTTGATCTTATCAATTTTATAGATACGTTGGTCTAATGTGAAATACGAGGTCACAGAATAATTAATTAATACACAGATATTATATTTAATTTAGTGACCAGGTTTAAAAAATTGAACATTGATCACATTTTTACAAAATAATAACTGCTTTACAGTTTAGTAGATATTTTAAATACGGCTTTGTTCAGTGCGTAAAAGCAAGGTCTGAAATAATCTATGTAGCCTGTATATAATTCGATTTCCTTAAATTGGCAATTGGCGATGAATATAAATAACTTTAAAATATGATTCTATTAATGGAATTTAATATATGAACGTTTTTTCGCATTTTTCCACCCTGTAACCTATAACACATCAAATTCTTTATTTTAATTAAAAATTCCTAAAAATATGCTTGAAGTCTGAAAGTAATTATTATTTTATGAATTAAATAATTAAGAAAATATCTCTTTAAATAACCTTAGGAATTTAAATATTTATAAGTATCCGTACTGAACTGTAAATATAAACAACTAGATAATTAATTTGACACGTGTATGAAACTAATTATAACCAACTACCTGAATGAGCCAATAAGACTATTCTCAACCTATATTTCTGAAACTGATATAATCCTTGGTAGAGACAAAATGCCTGCCTCAAGGTGATCTGTAACATAAAATAAATATTTTTAAACGTTACAACTTCTGCAAAATGTGACGGACATCACACTACTCATTTATCTTTCTCAAAACACATATATTTCACTGCTTCGACTAGTAGCGGAAAAAGTTTAAATAGATTTGTAGTTAGAGAATTAAAATATTGCCACCCCTTTCGATTCAGCACACGCACGCTGTGGCTTGCCAACATTAGGTCCAGCTGACAATTAGTCAGTTAGCAGTCTACAGCCCACACCAAGGGATGCTGCACAATGTAATTGAATGTATTGAATGACCATCATGCAAGCAGTCGACTAACTAACAGTTCATGAATGGAGAGAGCAGCAGCATTACAGTTGTCTGTATCAGAAATGATATAATTGGCTATGCTCGCCTTGTCATCGGGTCAGTCATACGTGAATTTTTAACTAATATTAAGTGGGATATACAGGGTCAGAAGTACGTGTAAACAATTTGAGGATTCTTCTCGCCATAACAATGTTAT
Source organism: Monochamus saltuarius (assembly GCA_025584915.1). Taxonomy (NCBI): domain Eukaryota; kingdom Metazoa; phylum Arthropoda; class Insecta; order Coleoptera; family Cerambycidae; genus Monochamus; species Monochamus saltuarius. Next base: position 114,972,113 of record CM046721.1, on the reverse strand, counting down.
AATTAAAATAAATTTATGTTCGAACATATCTTCTTCCAAAGATAAAGGGCGTTGAAATTTGGAAAAATAGAATCATTATTATGTTACTACCATAACTGTAGTAACAATTCACGAAGTTGATAAATTAGAGTAAAAAAAGATAACTGTAGTTATTAGCTGTAAACGTAAAAAGTTTAGACTTCTTAGAGGCCACCTCACAGGACCAAATTGACCAAAATATCTGCCATGAAAATTATTATTCAACCACTATCACAAATCTGCCATTGTGAAGATTCCTCCCCAAATATTGATAGAAAATTGATGGTGGAATTTTCTACTTCTTCTAATATGTGGGTTTTTCATAGAATAATGATACAAGTTTCGAAAATGTGTAATGCCATCTCGTAAAAATGGCTTCATCTGTCCATAAAGCATACAAGACAAAATAGAGATTATCATTTATTCTTCGAATAACCCCAAAAACGTAAACGTGCTCCGCATCTTCAGAATTAAGAGCTTGAACACCTGAATGGTAAGGTGTAATAGTTCTCTAAGTACAGTTCTCGAAACAAAACTGAAAATTCCAACTGCACAGAAACTCAACGCGTACTTGTAATAGGATTGTCTAAAACAGCATTAATAATTATGACTTGGCGACGATCTGCAACATTTTGTTTCTGCCGTGCCGTTTTCAATTTTCGGAAGGTTGTTGCAAGTACTAAGACTTCTATTAGAAATCTGGAGTGATATCCTACCACGGCTGCCAGGCCATTTTCGTTACAAAAACCTTGTGCGTCAACGATGTCAACGACTTTTTTTATATATTTTTAGGTATTAACAATATTGTGTGAAACTAACTACTCTGCGGACTAAAGCCCCGACCAGCGTTGAATTACACCCACAACCCACACCCACCCACCACATGTTCTTTATTATTAGCTTTTGCAACATTTTTTTCACCGTATTAGAAATGTATTTTAAGCTAATATGAATCAAATCTACAATTCCTATCAATGAGGTTATACGTATGACCTCGACCTCTTATACCAAACATCTAGGTATGCTAATGAACAATTCCACAGACTAAGCTTTATTTAATGATTATCTAAAATAAAAATTAATCTAGCTAAATTTACTAACCTGGTTTAATAAAAACATTCTATAAATATCTAAGTTCACTTTTGAAATTGTGGGAACTCGAAAATTCAACCACAATAGATGAGATCTGACCTATTTCTGCATTTTTAGGATTGCTTCTTCAGGTGGCCTCCTTTAAGTTGAGTCAAATATCTAACTATAAAAATTATTATTCCAATGAATTAAAATGATTTAAAATTAAATATCGACAATGTCAAAAGTGACTAACCTGCCAACCAATTTTAAATTAAACAGGACAATTACCGACTTATTTAATCTATTTTTAGGTATTAACTAACTGTTATGTGGACCAGCGTTGAATTACACCCACAATATCTACCCATATATCCTTTATTATTAGCTTTTGTAATTTAATTTTATGTAATTTCTCATCTTCTAGAATAAAAATGCATGCAAAACACATAAGATGCAAGTGTTGCAGAATAAATAATCCAACTCAACAGTGAGAATTTTTACATTTTATTATTAAAAATGATTTCTTAATTATTACATTCACTAATGGTCGTGGAGAAACAAATGTTTTAATATAGTTATAACCAATTTTATGCTGGCCATATCGATAAATGTTGAAAATATATATTGACGTCAAACAACCTCTTCCACTAATTTCCACAGAGAACAAAGACATACATAATGTATTGTCTAGTGATGATAATTTCCTTATCCGTGACATATTTCTTATAATAGCTACGCACGAAGTGCTTTGTTCCTCCGCCGGATTTTGCGTTATTTGTCACAACTCCCAGATCTTCAAACCATATTTCAGGGCTGGGTAATTACCAAACTTCAACGCAAAAAGTTATTTATTTTAAGATTACAAATGACGACGAAGCGATGAAAGTTTTTGCGACAGATAAAATTGACGTGACTACATTTATCTAGGTATCAAATACTTATACAAGGTACAATCGTGCGCAATAATAATGACACTCTTTAAAATTAATTTTGCTATTTTTGAACTGCTGACGTATTTGTAATGAAATCTACTTTCAACGTTTAGTTGTTTCAATCACCAATGGAGTTTTAATGAAACTTCTACTCAGAACTTCCAGAAGTTCAAGAACTGTTTCGAGGGAGTGTCATTATTATTGCAAAAGCATGTACATTCAATGAAAGTAAAAATAATGAGAGAATTAAGGGCACCGTTTTTATACGCAAATTTTCAACGGTATTGATGATGTAAACAGGCGTTTGTTTCTTGTATTTTTGAATTTTTGTGGTAATAGTAATAGTAATAGTAATTTATTATTTCAACAGGAAATATCCCAATTACAGGAATAAACAGATACAAAATTTTAAATAATACATCGAGTAAGTAGAAACGTTATACATAATACAAAAACAAAAGCAAAATATATCCTAGAAGAGAGAAAATTTTAAACTAGTTGCGAGGCACATGGCTACAAATTGCACTCATATTATCATTAAAGATATCACAATCCGATGCGAGTCTGTTATAAATACTACACATTAGATATAACGGAGATTTGGCTAGGACGTTGGTTCGAGGTGCACTGCAATAAAACAGTGTCTGATGTCTCAGGTTTCCAGGTGATACCCGAAAGTATATTTTACTTAAAATATCCGCACAGTCAATCCTATGATTCAGGATATTAAAAAGATATCGAATCATGGCAATATTGCGTCGTACTTCAAGAGATTGGAATCCAAAGCGATTTAAGAGATCAGCATGATTAAAACCTATTGTGGATAAACACCATGTTTCAAAAATGCCAAAAATTTTAGAAACTGTCTCTGTACCGATTCTAGTCTTCGATTGTGTACATTGTAAAATGGATTCCATATTATGAAACCATACTCCAATCTAGAGCGAACGAGGGAACAAAATAACATCTTTAAAGTCTGTACATCCTTAAAGTCCCTACAATTACGATAAATAAAACCGTAAGTCTGGACAGCACTCGATATTACATTATAGATATGCGGAACACAAGTGAGCTTCTTGTCAAAGATAATTCCTAAATCTTTCAGAGATCAACACGGCTAATGACGTAGTCATTAATGGAATAATCATATGTTATGAAATTGGTCTTACGAGAGAAAAACATAGCCTTGCATTTAGATGAGTTAAGGGATAGCTGATTGCGTTTACACCATAGAGACACCTGATCAATATTAAGTTGGAGCAAGTAACAATCTGATAAAGAATTAATTACTGTATACAGCTTAAAGTCTTCAGCAAATACCAATTTTTCACAAGATGCCATATCAGGAAGATCGTTAATAAAGAAAAGAAACAGCAGAGGTCCCAAATTCGAACCTTGGGCAACCCCTGACGAAGGATAAAATGGACAAGATGTAAAGTTTGAGTATCGGACTTGAAACTGTCTCTTTGTTAGATATGATTCAAAAGTGTAGTTAATGAATCAGAAAAACCAAAGTGATGTAACTTTTCCAGTAATATGTAGTGATTAATTTGGTCAAAAGCCTTTTGAAAATCAGTAAAAACGATATCGACTTGGCCTCCACCATCTAAAATTTCAGAAATATACTGTGAAAAAACAGAAAGATTCGAAATAGTTGATCTTTTGTGCATAAATCCATGTTATTTTATGGATATTAACTGGTTAGTTACCCGATAGATTTCACTGTACAATGTGGCTTCAAAGATTTTCGAAAAATTGCATAGCAAGGAAATAGCTCTATAATTAGTTACGTCGCTTCGATTGCCCTTTTTGAGTATAGGACACACGAATGCCTTTTTCCAAAGAGAATACACAATGGTTCAAACAAAACATAGGCGCAGTCCTTGACGATAAAACTTGGAATACCATCTATACCCATGGTAAAGGAATCTTTAGTTCGCCTAAGTATCTGTAAGACATCATATTGCCTAATAACCGGCAAAACGATGAAGCTGCCATCGTATAAAGAGTTAGGTGAAGCTAATGGCTGAGATTGTATAAAAACACTATTAAAATATTTCCCAAAAGCATTTACTATTTCAGCGGGATTAGAAATCTCCACATTATCGTAGTGCCATAATTATTAGTGGTGATGTGGTGAACTTACGGTATTGTTAAACGGAACTTATTCCGTTGTTTACAATACAGATCCGCTTGTGGCAATAACAGCGACAATGCTGTTGGGAAAATACTAGATAGACGGTTTTACTTGAGATATGCCATCTGATTTCACATGAAACTACTAACTCTTCTAAACGTATGTACTGGGTTTTGTACGGGCATAGTCAGACTAAATTTTTAAATGCCGTTTGTGGGCTTATTTTTCCACTGAATTGTCTAGGACAATACATTCTTTCTTCTGGACGTATTTGGAAAAATCATTCAGTTTATTATGCTATGAGGAACCAGCGGAATACTAAAAGTCAGTGGCGTACAGTCATGACTCTTTTTAACAAGAAGTTTAAGTGTATCAAATAATGACTCATTCTGTTTCAGCTGCAAATCGCGAGAACAAATAGTTACTATACATAACTGTCAAATATTCGATAACACCAATAGGTATCTATAATTATTAGCGTTTATAACGAACCGGGAAATATAATTAATTCTGTGAATTCGTTATTAATTATCCATACAAAGGGATCTGCTGCATATCCAAAAATTATAAAAAGTAATTAGCGCAGTTGAACCGTAACCGTGCATTGATTTGACACCAAATTAAAATAAACGTACCACTGATTAATACTTAGATAATGAGGTGGGATTGATATGAATCAGCTACATTGGCGCCATCGCTTTAGCATTTAGTCACGCGTATCACAAAACGTTTTACATACCCCCATGAATTAATTTCCCAGTACGCTTCCGCAAAAAGATTCTCTGATAATTTCCTGAAGAGCATTTGGAACAGGAAGTACATCCGCGGAATAGGCCCCTCTAATATTTAAAGAGCTTCCAGGGGATTTTCCGATATGATAAAATTAAATCCCAGAATTTCGCATGCATTACCGGTTTAAAATTCCGAAGGAATTTATAATCGGTTTTAAATGAGTTGTCCCATTCTGCATACGCGAAAGGAGGCTTAGAAGAGTATAATGCGATACGTCAAAGGTATATGAAATCAGTAATTCTCTTTACATGTGTGCCACAACTTGAAGTCACAGCTATATTATTTTTTACATGGGAGGATTTTACAATTTTTGAAAAGTTTCTCGTAACGTTGTATAAGGAAGTTACACGAATTTTAGATTGGTTGGAAAAGTAATACGGAGTGATCTTTCAAACATATTGAAAGGTCAGAACATATTCTTGGAGTTTGAAGAGTAGTGCCAGTATATTTACTGCAGAACTATATGCAATAAATAAAATACAGTTCTCATCTACTCAAATTCGTTAACTGCAATATTGGCTATGAAAAATGTATTTAACCATGATCCCATAATACAACAAATTCATTCATTTTACTCTATGCACACTATGGGTAAATACATAATTTTTGTTTGGATACCAAGCCACATAGATATTCAAGGGAATGAAAATGCAGATACAGCAGCACATACTGCAGCAAACCAGGATACTACTGATGATATAGAATACGTTCCGATAATTTGGTTATAGCGATAAAGGGAATAATTGACGATATTAAAACTTCTACGCATGTACGGCGTTGTCCGAAAGCATGGAAATCGTATAAAGATATGAATTAAAGCACACTGCCGTATTTAGGTATACACCTGAGAACGACGTCTGACGTCACAGTCTACATTGTGACGACAACCGCTTTCTGGGGGCGTGGCCAGATTAAATTTTTAAATACTATTTTTAGGATTATTTTAAAACAAATGCTCATTCTGGCGTTACCTTTAAATAATTATGAGGTTAACTAAATTTAACAACTCCAAATAAGTTTCTTCGTTCATTGTTAGATAATTGCATCTGTTGCGGTGGGGTTTTAATTTAATTATTGCTGGTTTATGCAACCCTTAATTTTTCTCTTAAGAACTTTTAATCCAATTTGTAGTAAAACAACAGTTTAGATTTACTATTTAGTAACCAAATTCACTTCACTGTTACTAGTTATCATTATTAATGTAATATTTTTTATACACAATTTACTACATACTAATTATTGGCGGGAAAATGGAGTATGCATCTCCAAATATATAAACACACTAATCTTAAAAATTACTAAAATTAGAGATGAAAAAATATGCCAAATACTAGAAAATCCAACGGTATCTGAAGGTTCTGCTCGCAGTTCTTCTTTTATATATGAGAGTATTGTTTTCGTTTCCTTATATTTTGCCTTCTGCGAACAAAAACGTTTCTTTGTATTATTTCATATGGCACGCCGCTGCTGTTATGTCACTTTAATGTGATGTATACAACCATTAAAGTAAAACTGACAACTTAACCAATCTAGTAAGTGGACATGCAAGAGTACAGTTTCAACTAAAGCATATTCTTCCCTTAACGCCAGTCTCTTTATCTGTGGCGTCTTTAAAATTCTTATTGTATAATTACTATATTGTCTTTTTTGTTTGCGTTCTATACCGTTTGTATAGAAACGTTGATACCTGCCACACGAAAAAAGTTAATTGGATTTTTATCTTCACATTATTCCGAAAAAAATTCTATTTTATATTAAAATCTCCATTATGCAGCTTGAGCGGAAGCTCAGCTTTGAGCGTCTAACACAATCATTTTTGAGTTAGACCGTAATAATAATGAGGGATTTGCTCCTCCTTGATGGATTATCCCGTGTCATATGCAGAACCGGCAACATCGATTAGGGGACTGTGTGTCCAAGTAATGCTGCATCCGGATTTTATTTCGTAAGTTAACAATCACCGCAAAGTATAACTCTATTATGTAGCGTTAATTGCATCTGGTCAGATTCAGACTATCCAGTTCATCAGTGAGCCGGAGTTAACACCCAAAGTATTTAGAGTAGTAATTGAACTGAACAAAGGAATTTACATTAGCATGAACCCGAGATACAGCTATCATAGTTTGGGAACTTGAAGAAATGTAGACGGTATGAAATTGAACAGTCGCGGAAACGTTATAAATGTAGATAATAGTTATTTTTATATTAACTGCGCAAAATCAGTTTTTAATGGCGCCTGAGAATGTAAATTTTTGGTCGAGATAAAACGCTGATTTTGTGCACGAAATATAATAATATTTTGTCCAATTGTCCAAAGTATTTGCCACTGTAGGTTTATTATTTTTCAATTCCTTGTGTATCTGAAGGGTGTGTCAAAGTCAAAAGTGACATGATCATGAAAACAGTAACTGTGAAAATATAATTGTTTGTCTTCCTTCCATTTTCTAACGCAAAATTACGGTTTCGCGTTCGGGATACAAACAATAGAAAACTGCAATAAATAAGACAATTGTGTTATGTAATTTTGTACACAGTTGGTTGTTAAATTCATAAATTTAGAAAACGTTTTTTTTTATTAAAAATCCAGCATCATAGGCAATATAAAGTTAACTGCAGGCGTGTCAAAGCTGCTCCCTGCTCCCTGAAGGACACACCAACCAAGCAATTCATAATGATGTGAGTACTCCTATGCAGACTTGTTGGGTTCATTTTATTTGTGCTTATTGGCCCATCCATATTCTTTCTAACATGTGCAATACAGAAAGATTTTGTTTTTAAAAGATGCAATTAAACAATTTTAAAGTTCTCTAAATAGACCATGCAACACAAAAATTGTATAACAAAGTGCTATAGTATTTTTATGAGATTGCTTTGTAACTGTGTTATAAAAATTCTTTAAGACCTGTGAGAATGTTTATTCAACAATTCTATAAGTATTTCCTGCAGACCTTACAGAACAGCTTAAAGAACTAAAAAGTTCTATGTACATATCTCCGTAGGGAGGGCCTCTATTAAAAAAAATTATAGGGACTTGTCATCTTATTTTTTCATGATCAACCTGCGTCCGAAAGATTTTCCACATTTTCCCGGACATGGAGACTGGAATGAAGTTTAAAATTTTAAGTATATTATTATATTTAAATACAGATTTCCGTGCATGTTTTTTTACAACAGTGTTACTTACGATTATATAATTTTTTAAAGTTCACGTCTATTTAGATGATTCACAGGGAAAAACTGCCTTGACAGTTGACATTTAGTTGTAGGCTCTCGACAACAAATAAATTTAACAACTAACAGTCTCTCGGGTCGGACGTGAAATTCAATGGTGAAGCGGGCCCTTTTATTTGTTGTATTTTTACGAGAATCGGTAAACTTCTTAATCCCGGCGGGATGTAACTTTTATTCTATGGAACTGTTTTTCTTTCGTTTAGTTAGTTCCTCTGCGTGTAAGGAATTAAAAAACTTCTTGTCAGTTATTAACACTTCCCGCCCAACTTTGCTTGACAAAATTTATTGTATGTGTTACAGAGTCCATGTAGAAGGTCACTTTTTATCACCCCCATTTTTTCAGTTTGTTGACTGTTCCAAACGTGACGTGAAACTACAAGGAAGGTGAAATTTTGGAGAACGGTCAAGGAATGTGTTACAAAATTTATGTCCGGCTTTTGGTAAATCTGTTTTACATTTATCAATTTTTGACTCAATAAATTGCTCGAAATATTACTATAAAGCTACCAATTTGTTGATTAGAAAGACTTCTGATTCTTAGAATAAAGTTAATCATGGTGCACGCAAACCACTCAACATAGCTACTAGAACTTACCCAATACATTATTTAAACCTTTGTAATAACCTTTGCCGGTCAGTTGTCGCACGGTTTAAGGCTGGGATTTTGTATACATATTTTTACCGTCTAACAGGGCTTCAAGCGAGGACACAGAACTCCAAGAAAAATGAAATAATTGGTTATTATTATATATCAACGTATTCACAAAGGTTCCCGCTACTGCGTGAGATAATTTTCATTGCTCATAAAATCACAAGAATAATTCAAATAAATGTTAAAATACATCTATTTTAGCCACACAGTTACTACGCCAATATGTCGCAATTACGGCAAAATTATTACAGCCACAGTCACTAAATTACTTCACTTACTAGCCAGGACAACTTGTGTTTCACTTTCAGATTAATAATTTATTGCTAATTTTACATTTTATGTCCTCGAGTAAAATCATAACACATATCACGGCATCCATTATTATGTACGACAAATTGCACGATCAACTTCAGGGAAACTTGTATACTGTCTCATAGGCCTCATTGATTCGCCGTTTCGCTCACTCAGGCTGTGCAATTTCTTTTCTACAAAGTCCCCGCCTCAAGACGTCAGTATACTTGAATTGATCTGGCTAGAGGGCTGTAGGTTCGATCCCCGCAGCCGGTAGACCGTATATCCTCTCTGCGGATATGATAGGGTAGAAGAATGTTAGATTGTGCTAATATGAAAGATTGATACCTGGCGACATTTGACTACTCCTCTAGTTAATGAGGTTTTCCAGGTTTCCCTCATTCCTGCACTGAATGTTTGTTAGGACCTACCAACGTAAGTCGTTCCTGGACGCAAATGGGGCCTGCTCAATAATAGTAATATGCCGCCCCTTCTCTCACAGAAATCTTCGACTTCTGGGCTAATGCTAAAATAGTTTGACATACCTGGTGTTACAACAAAATTTTGGCCAAATGATTTAAAGTCTGGAGATCGTAGCGACAATGATACCGGTTCTACTTGTCCAATTCCCTAGTATTAATACTTGGACACGCTGTACATGATATGGATATAATTGAGCCTCGTGTATGATACGCTACACTACTGTCATACGCCTTGGACAGTCTGGACCTCTATCTTTTCCACGATTGGGTAGCAAATTTCTTGCGTCACGCCTGCGTTTGCAATACTCTTGCACTCACTGCACTCCGTTGTAAAAGTAGCTACATTTGGTACATGTTTTCCGTGAAATCATTCTGCTAAGGCATTTTTACTTCACCCTAAATTAAAACGCTGTTGCTATACGTAAGCCAGTTTTGATATACTAATGTAAATGCTTGTATCATAAAAAAGTTAATACAATAATTAATCTGATATTTGAAATCGCTTGGCTACAAACTACAGCAATCCAGCGATTAAAGGTTGAAACTACTAGAACTTTAAAAGGATTTAAAAAAAAATTGTATTTATTCCCAATTTTTTTAGATAAATTCTTAATTACCATGTATATTAAACATACTAACATAACTTGGAAATTACTTGAATAGTTTATTTGGTCAAAAATTGCTAGGACAAGTCGTGCTAAAAGTGAAACATTAATCTTTTGTATTTTATAATATATTTTTTATATTCTTCCTTTCTATATACATATGTCTGTCTTTGCCTGTTTTGAGTCAAAGGATTAATTATTCTTTATTTAAAATTTAGTATTCCGCTCAACTTCAACAATAATTATGTATGCTGCTGTATTAGCTTCAAACTTATTATGTGATGTGAGTTTCAATTTCCAGAATATTCGTTAATATTATTACTGATATTATTGCCCCTATATATTATTATGGATAGTTGTCAGTTTGTTATATATGACTACAAGGTACATTTTTCCGATGCCAGGAAAAGGACACTAAATCATCTAGCTCCATATAAGCCGAATTCATATGAAATATAACGGATAATCTTGTTCGACGCAAGCTAATGTTCCTCGAAAATTTATCTGCTACTCACTCACACTCGCACTCAACCAGGTACGATAAAAATACGCAATCGTCCGCGGAATGTTCCCAGGAATATCAATCTCATCGATAGGTTTCACTGACAAGCTTATTTCCATCCCACAGATACCTGTAATGTGGAAAGTAAATTGTTCAATTCAATGTATAGGGTGAACCTTAAATAAGTACAAATATTTTAACCAGCATAAATTTCGATTTTTCAATAGAAAACTTGTTGAGGATTACTAATCCGCCTCCGATATTAAGAACTTTAAGAGACACTAATGTCTTGGAATAGACTTCAAGAAAGTTAGTAACTAGAATTTTTAGACATGTCACAGAATATTTGAAATAATATGTTTATTTATAAAAATATTAATGGCCACCTCTTACCCTTTGCCATTCCTATACCTCATATATCTATTTAAGTACATGAAACTGAAAATATAAACCAGATTCTCTACCCGCAGTTATCACTATCACTGATTATCACTGCTTAACAAATAAAGTGCTTTCGAAAAATAACAAATAAATTCATTATTTTTGAAATTGAGAAGTTTTAGAAAAAATCCCCTGGCACGTCGATTTTGTTTTTAAAAAAGGCACCTTTTGACATACCCACATTTGTAACGTCATCGATGTACGAGATATGACGTCATCGACACTTTTTTTAAATAGCAACCCCCAATTTTGACCATGCCATTTGAAAGAGCGTGTCATTCTACATATATACATCATGAAAAATTATGGTGTTACATAACAAAAATTTCAAGAAAATAATGTTTGAAGATTTTAAAATTCAATTTTCACAATACTGAAAATGATAATGACTATGTAAAAAATCGACTAAATTAAATGTTCAAATTGTGCACCGTTGGCTGCCTGACAGTAGCCAAGATGATTAATAAATTCTTTTTGGACATTATCAATAACTTCAGGAGGTATACGATGTATCTCGTGACGAATTCCTGCTTTTAAATCTTCTACATTAACCGTTCTAGTAACTAGTGTTAGGATCACTCGAGTGAAAAATAACTGATTACTCGGTTATTGCAATAACATAAATCACTCGGTTATTAGTTATATGAGTAACAAATTATTTATTTGATATTTTTTTTCACTGTTCATTATAGGATTTCCACCATTTTATATGCTCAAGTAAACATTTTCTTCTTTATTTTTAAATTCTCAAGTAAAATATTACTTGCCTTATCAAATAGCGAGAAAATGTGTACATCAGTTTATGTCGTATTTGAATTTTTTTTACATGTTTCGTTTGTAATGTGTGTAATGCAATATATATTTTTATATATATAAGATTTGTATTGTTTTATTAAATACATAAATATACCCATACAAAAAGTGTATATGTATTTAAAATAAAAACTACAAAAATAGTAATATGTTAGGTTGCTGAGAATTCAAGTTACCATCATTCGAGTTATCAATCGGTATTTGAAATCACTTAAATACTTAGTATTCGGTTATCGTGACGAATTCTTGCTTTTAAATCTTCTAAATTAACCAGTCTAGTAACGTATACTTTGCTTTTTAAATATTCCCACAAGAAATAATCTAGGGGTATCAAATCAGGCGATCTGGCTGGCCACTCAATCAGCCCCTCTTCTCCCTATCCAATGACAGCTCATCTAAATAAGCACCGACAGGTGTAGCATAATGGGGAGGTGCACAGTATTGTCAAAAATTAAATTTTAAAATTATTTTCTAGAAATTTTTGTTATGTAACACCATAATTGTTCATGATGTATGTATGTAGAATGACACGCTCTTTCAAATGGCATGGTCAAAATGGGTGGTATTTAAAAAAGGTCGTATCTCAGAAAGTGCATTTTTTAATACAAAATCGACTTGCCAGGGGATTTTTTCGGAAACTCAATTTCAGAAATAATGAATTTATTCGTTACTCGTCGAAAGCTCTGTATATAAATTTTAACAAAACATGGATACATGAAAGTCATACGAAATGCGTTACGATATGTTAATGTGTGACCGTTATAGTGACAGTGCTAGTAACCTGATCGTAACCTGATACCCCGATACCTGATCACCTGATAGTAACCTCTGATCGCCTTCAAATTTAGTACGCCTATGAACTGTTGCTTCTCATACGCTAGCTCCATATATTTTCGGTAGTTGTGTATAGACCCATACTTATTTAAGGTTCACTATGTATATTTTTGTGCAGGTATTCGATTATGACACATCAGTGTTTGAAAGTAGACATGCTGGTGTCGTTGACAGCTTTTTTTTAAGCGACGACCCGTCTATCGGTTGGCGTACAAGTAAGGGAATGCTGGAGATTTTATTGCTCTATTTTTTGTGATGCGCCTCTGGCTTGCCGTCACGTTGGCACCACCGGTTCTGATCATAAATCTGGCGAAAATGAATCGTTGCCGGATTCCACAGTGTAGCTGAATTATATCGCCGCTGAACACTTAGACAATGAAAGATGTACGACTTGTTAATCGCAAGTCATGTCGTTAATTCAATTTACACTGGGATCTTCTTCTATCGTCGCTAAAGCTTACAAAAAGCGTTTTATTGTGATCAGTTATTCTAAGCTATTCGCACTTAAAACTATTTTATTACTGTCATCAAAAGCTTGTTACATCCAGAGCCTGGGTATGACACAGAAAAAGTATTCCATCCATGAATACTCCATTAAAAAAGTATTCACGATTACTTGAATACAGCTTTCAGAGAATACTTGCATCGTGTGTTCAACTAATTCATATTATATGAATACAATGTTGAATATTTACAATGTGTAGATTTATATTTATATAAGAAATAAACAATTTAAATAAAATGGAAATATTTAAAAATTCATTTAAAGGAAAAAATATGAGGCTAAAGAACACAAATTACAGTACCAGTGGCGGCTGGTGCAGGATGGCTCTGGGGTGCCGCTTTCCTGCAAAGTTTCATGACAATTAATTTAAAATTTAGTTTACAACGTTAACTACATACCTAAGCAGCATTTTTGCTGAATGAAACAGCAGCCACGACACTGAAAACATACATGATTAATACGAATACTGAATACCGTTACATAAAAGTATTGAATACTAATTACACAAATATTGTATTGAATACTATTCACGAATACAATGTATTGAGTAATACTCAGCTCTGATTACACCTTATTTGCGTGTAATTTTCTGTCGAGATGGTGGAACATGTTTAACTTTTAATTAATGTTATACAAGTATTAGTAAACCTCTAGTAACCTATACGCCGATACAGGTGCGGTGCTTTCATAGTACCCATAGAATAGTAAGTCCCGCTCTACTTGTGGCCATATCTTGGACCAGTGACCACCAAATGAATTTGGAAGTGTGTAACTAATTAGTAGAAGTTTTTTAAATCAAAAATCGTGGAAAGTCGAAATTTCTCGTATATTCTTATCCTGCTCTACCTATATTTCAGCTTTTTTTGTTGAGAAATAATGGCGCTCGACGGCATTTTCTAAAATCACTATATTTTTTTTAAATATTTCAGCGGCGGTAGCAGATATCTTGGATTTATTTGATTTTTCTTAATAACCATCAAAAGATGCAACTTTTTTAAGCCACTGTGTATATTTTATAGTTTCCGAAATGCCAATGGTGAGCCATGAAAACAGACCACACTGTATAACAAAGCGAATAACTTTGTACGTGATTATATACAAAAACATCATATAGTGTAGTGTACCAAAGCAGTTTTAAAACAATTTCCTAGTCTTGGCAGACACAAATTCTTACAAAAGCATCGAAACTGAACGAGACTTTAACTTTTCAAGCTAAAGCAGAAATTATGGTAATTTTACTGTTTCTGCTTAAATAATCAAGAATAAATTTATTAATATAGAATTTTTTCCAGAAATGGATGAATAATTTCTAACCGCAACAAATAGCTTTCCAAATCATGATTGTATCAGAACTGGAACATTATTTAGTTAAAATCATTCTCATGAAATTTTTGCTTAACATTTGAATCTGTCAAAATCTGTAGTGGATTGGAATTGCCGGATATAATTTTGTTAGCAGCTACAGTGAATTCCAGTATTAAACACATTTATAATAACGTTTTCCAGTATCTTTTACTTCCATTTTAAATTTATCCGAACGCTTCTGATAAGTTAACAGTTTGAATGAGATCCGACATTAAAGTGTAATTTATCTCAGAAATTCAAATGACGCGTAAACCCTGAAAACCTATTAGACCTGAAATTAAATTTCAACTTTAAATTTATTTTAATTGCCGAATGTAGGTTCCTACTTAATTTGTGTAAAATTTCCTGAAAACAGATGTTATTTAAAATTTGGCCCATATTGTATATTTGACTTTGCACAGTAATTAATTAAAATGGACTCAATCGAAAGCATTTTTCCCCTAACTTGATTATATCGCCATTTGCTTAAGAGCAGATATACAGGGTGATTCAGTCATAATGTCATTAATTTTAACCACGTATTCTGAAGGCCTAATAAAAATAGAAAATCGGAAAAAAATAGTCTACCTTTCTCTTCTTGTCTAATAACTTTTACATTTTAGTATACACTTAAACTCAACGTACATAGGCTTCAAACTACTAATTGACATCTACTGTGACAGAACTGTTTAAATAAAAATGGCAATTCAACAACAATGTGAACAACAACAATACCTTGGCCGAGTCAAATTAATTTAAAATGTCAGGTTTGGTTTATACTTGGAGTGTGAACTTTTCTTATGGAATATCACAGGAACGTAAATTATTCCTGGAAATAATTTAAGTTCTTGTGATATTATAAGTGACAAAGTAGTTCTAGTATGAAATCTAAATTGTAACCATTTTCTATATTTTTTGACTTGATTTTAAAAATTGCTGTATTTTTGAGGCATTCATTAAGCGTTGTGTCAAGTTCAGAAATAATATTTTCTAATTCGCGAAAAATACGTATCAGGATTTTCAGAATAACAAAGTACTATTATTAGTTTATACTTTGTGTTCAGAATTTTCGGATTCATCATGCCCTCGAAATGAAAATCAAGAGCTCCGGAAAAAAATACAGTACACGATTTTGGATTAAATATATGTATCTTTTGTCAGCTTTTCATTACATTCTTAAAAGCAGAATCAAGTTGAGCTTGTACGTCAATATTCCCAAATAATGAGATCGCATTTCATTATAAATATGAATCAGAATGAAATCCCTTACTCCCGTTTCTCTCTTTTTTTCCAAGATATCTTGGAAACACAAATTATTAATTTGCCATTTTTTTAGAACAACCCTTATAAAAAAGCTGCCCCCAGTGCGACTTTTGTACGACTGCTGAAAATTGATATCCCAAACTGTAAATAATTTGGGACAGGTCACCGCTTTTTACCTTAAAGTAACCTCGAAACTCATTTTTAGAGGGTTTTTGAATTTGTAAGACAAGAACTCTATTAGTAGTTGTTTTCAATAACTGTAACAGACAATTTACTATTTTTGACTTTGCCGTAATTGCACTTGTTAAATTTTTACTCATATGTAGGTACACTTTAATAGAGAAAACTGTATAGAAAATATTATTTTAAAATACGCTGCACACATATTATTTAACATAGGATTATTAGGATTTATTAATAAAAATTGTAAAGCAACAAATAATTTTCAATAAATGAAATTGAGACCTATGTCGGCAAAAAGAGAACAGTTATTTAGCCGATAAAAATATTTGCTAAAATCCAAATACAAATACTCGTAGATTTATACGTATAGAGTTTCATATATTTATAGATGAAATTGATGTTTACAGTCAAATATAAAATTTCACTGGTTGCAATTCAAGCCTTTCCACATATGTATTTTCAAAGTTCTTTAACTAACCGATATGTAACCAAACTGTAACTATTATAGTTGTCATGTACAAAGAGTGCAAAAGATTTCGTACTTTAATCTGTATGGGAAATGATTTGCTGCTTCATTATGCGAAAATGGATAGCTTTAGGAATGTAACGGAGATATTTGATATGTATGTGAATAAAATTGCAAAATATTAGTACGAGTTTTAATGGGCACATGCTTTTACGTAAATGAGAGTAGACAGAATGGATATGATCTCTCACAAAAAATAATACGCACATTTTTGTTGCTTGAAAAACTGCAAGCTGAAGTACACAGTAACATTTTAAGTGCCATTTCCACAAATAATAACATCATTTTACATCATAAAATATATAAAATGCTAAAAGAGGTACCGTGAATAATCAACCTATGTAGAAAACGCGAGTCTAGTAATATTGCAGTAACTTAGCTTTTATGAGTTGGTAGCGCTAACGGGGTAGCTTCACAGTAATGGGCGAGAATTTTAAAATGTGAAAATTTTACGTTCAATTCGTAGAAACACGATTTCTATGGTCCAATTACAAACATTCCGTTTTGGTTTCAATTGTATGCTGACATTAAAATGCAGTATAATCAACAGCTTACATCAAGTTTTCCCTAGATGACTACTTTCTAAGCAGCTCCTCTATAGTCTGACTAGTTTTGAGTGCCTAATGTTAAGAGTTTTGGCATTCTATATATTTTATGATTTCTATGTTTTACATAGATCTATTCTTCAATTGTTTAAAACTGCAAACCGCAAACCTATTGATTATGTCATAATAATATTCTGTTCTGAACTTATAAGTTAATTTAATAACGATTTCTCATTTGAAATGACTTAGCAAGATAAGTATATGAATATGCTGCCCCTTCAGGGATTTCCTTGAAATTTTCTGTAGAAGTCAGCAATAATGTAAGCTTAAAATTCTCAGAAGGCTATGGCTTCAAAAAGATTTTTATGGAAGATAAGTATATGATCCCCTTCAGGGATTTCCTTGAAATTTTCTGTAGAAGTCAGCAATAATGTAAGCTTAAAATTCTCAGAAGGCTATGGCTTCAAAAAGATTTTTATGGGAGCTATGAGGTTTTATGAAAAGTTAAAATTTTTTTCTGGATACTGCTTGACCAATTTTGATGTCTAAAAAATATGTCATGGAATTTGATAGGACAACATTGCAAAAAAATTATTAAACTTTTTCAGAAAGAAAACTAGTAAAAATGTTTCAAAAGCTTTTGGATTTTTTTATGGAGTATACAGCAGATACTATCACTATGTTCTACCGCAAAAATGTTTGATTTATCTAACGTAAGGTGTCTAATTGTCAAACTGATTGAAGTAGTTTCATAGTTTAAAACACGTTAATTTGAGCGCAAACATAGGGTGGGTTTTCCGTTTCATTGGGAAAAGATAGAACATGAAAAATTAATAGTTGTCTTTCCTATAACATTTCACTCCATGACACTCCGCTTTCCTTATACAGGGCGTTCAACTTCTAGTTAGGCTAGACAAATTAATATAATATTTTATTGTAAAAGAGCTCAAGCAAATTTATTTTTAAAAGCACCAGTAAATGTAATGTATGCTTCTGCAAATATAATTGCTATAATTTTCTGTTGTAGTATTGTTGAGTTAAAACATAGAGTATTCCTATAATTATCTTTCTAATTCTGTTAAACTAAATATGTGTCTGGCATGATTGTATTTGGTACACTTTGTATATACTAATCACAACTGAAGGTGTTATTTGTTAATATAACTGTTGGGCAATAGATAAATGCATTTATTTTTATTATTTTATTAATAACGGAAAAAGGAACCACGAAACGACCATACAATATGGCAAACCATATTAGACTCTCTCTGTTGCACTCTCTCATAGAGATGAGTCATGTCTCTGAAGGACTTCTCTCCCGCAATTGACTACCAATGGATACACACCGTGCTCTCCATCTCTTTCTTACTGTTATTGGTATGAGGCATGCCTCAGATGCGTCGTTATTTATCTTACTGTGCTTATTAACGTACTGAAAATTGCTTATACACATAACTGCATATTAGTTATTATCGTAGGCGTACATATCCAATGAGCAGTGCCGCAGGACCGTTGGTAAAACCTGGGGAATGAAACCAGAGGTCATGTGGATATACACTGCCATTTTGAGACCAAGTATATGGGGCTGTCGTTTGGTAAGTCCAACAGTTGACAGCTAAACAAAAGCTCAGCCAGGTACAAGAGATTGCCTGCCTGAGCATAACAGGAGCTATGCGGACAACACCCACCATATCAATGGAGGTAATATCATGCCTGCCACCTTTGGATATTCATCTAAAAGAAGTGGTTGTGACAACTATACTTCGCCTCAAAAATACTGGGAGTATACCAGACGTAGGATGTAGAGAACAAACCCTGGCCTGGTGACAGGTATTCAGATTGTTGGTTAAGGAAGCACCTTGATTATATGAGGAAGTGTGAAACACCTCTTTGTAGGGGTTGCGAACAAGAACATGAAACAGTACTCCATGCACTCTGTGAGTGCACATCCATCTTCAATAAGAGAATCCGTGTTGGGAGAACGATGACCTTCTATGGCCTACATTAGAGAGATCCCCCTGTGCGACGTCACCCCCCTTCTTTTCTGTATTAGACTGGTTAGAGGCTCAGGTGGATTGATTCTTTAATGGGAGCAAGTACAAGGAGCCCAATGGGGCCTAAGTGCTGTAACCTCTTAAGCTACCCTCCGCACATTACCAGATTCCAGTTATTATCATTATAATTCACAGAGGCAAATTAAAATATATCGCAATATAGCCAATATATTCCAATGTTACTGGATGTAATAAATTGATTAGATGAAGCAGTTAGTTATTGTTATTTGTTACTATCAAATTTTCACTGAAGCACCGTCGCTGGAAAGCTCTAATTTTTGAAATCATATTAGGTCGTAATAAACGTTTAATATGTATTGGGTAGGAAGTTCAAGGTTAGTCTACGTTTGATCACCGATAGCGTTAATTAACGATTATGGGATCATTAATATGTGAACGAATACTGTATTATTTTTCGCCTGATTAGCCCCCTAAATTACATATTACCAATCCAATTAACTTCCCGATCGCAACAGTTAACAGGGTAATTTCACTGTCACTCGTTTTCAATCAGGAACTCCTTATATACCTAACTTGATATCCTTAAGGGTTAATCTTGGAAGATGTACGATCGGATTTTATTAGTGCAAAAAGCTGGCTAGGGAATTGTATCTCCTACTCGATGTCTGTCTTCAAATTAAACTAGTCGCTCGTAACAATTAAAATGGGCTTTTATTTTCTTCCAAGGCAATTGCTTTAAGTGGTTTTGTAAGGAAAATTTCACCACTTTTATGTAGCAGCAGGCATTTAGTCTAAAAATATTCATTATTCATTAGCATGTGTACTTAATATAATTAATAATTCTCACAAATATGAATTTTGTAAAAATTGTTCAACTACACCTGCTATCGACAATGTGTGCTCAGATTTTGGATTTAACTAAATCTGTTGACTGTATCGCATAACAATCTCATCGACAAACTGAAATGGAATGGGTTTACTGCGGACAGTCTGGTATTCCTGAATTCGTATCTTTCAAATAGGAAACAATTTTTAACTTATAACAATGTGAAATCTAATACGAAAAGTGTAAAACATAGTGTTCCTCAAGGATCTATATTGGGTCCTACACTTGTCCTAATATACATAAACGATTTCATGAATTATTTAAATAACAACGTGCTAAGTGTACTACTTTCCGATGATACCAGTGTAATTATTAGAAGATTCTTCTCTAATTAAAGTCTCAACATAAAAAATATTTAATACTGAAAATACAAAACTCCAGTCGATAAAATACTAAACCATTTACATTTCATTACATAACTAATTAAGATTAAGGTAAGGTAAGTTGTTAAGAGAAACTAAAACGTTTTGCGTATTTAAGTACTGACAGTAATACAAAAAGCTGTCAGTGATAGACAATCCGACAATCCTAGTCTTGATCTACCGTATTTAGGCCAATAACATTGTTTTCAATGTCTACTAAGTGCCACGCGCTGCAGCACCGTTAAATTACTAACAAAAACGAACAACTAAATTCCCCTTTTTTATAAACGTTCGGTGTAATCAATATGACATCATGAGTATTTAATATATTAGTCTTATAATAAATGCTCAACCGCAGTACTCAGCGGCAACATTAGAAAAGGTTGTAATCTGCACAGCTAAATAGTTGACAGTTCAATTCCCGTTGAGTACGTTAACGACGGAATAAATCGAAGCTCGTTCGGGTCCGTTTTCCTATGCTGTCGATCCCGCTCTTGAACTGCATCTCGAGCAGGAGCAACGCAGCCTGATTTATCTCTCTCTACACCATCAGTTACCATTTTCGCGTGGTAGAGAAAGGTGCATTTTATGTGTTTGTTTCTTGTTTTTGTGACCAGAGTAGTCTATAATTATTAATTAAATTTACTATAGTGGTTCCGACCGTAGCGGTGGTAATATCAACAACAGGAGCCGAAATCAATATACAGGGTGTGCCATTTCACACTCTCGCTGCCAATATCTCGGAAATGTATTTCAGACTTGCTAGTTCAAATTTTTCTGAATAGATGGCGTGGCGATACTAAACAATTTTTTGATATCTATAACTTCGAAATGCGGTCCATCTGAAAGATCGTTAAATTTTAAGTAATTTTTGTTTTTTTCCAATATTTATTTAATTAATACATATTATTATAATGGCTTTTTCACACCACATACTAACAAACAAAAAATTAAAAAAGAAATATCAACTGCAGAAAAAGTAACAGAAAGTTATTTAAAATAATAACGGAGGAAAGGGAAGAAATAATTGCCTTCTAGAATATCAACAAAAAAACTTTGAAACGTGCTTCCCACCCGTCAGCATCAACGCTAACATATTTTTAATTCGGATTTACATGAAAAGGGTCTCTTATTTCCCCAAATTGCTGTAGAGCTGCAAAACCACTGGCGCATCCTTCTTGTGAATTTCGAGTAATTATGGAATTAGGACGGAGCTCATTTGGAAAAGGTTTTATTGTCAGTAGGTGTGGGACTCTTCTATAAAATTAATTAAGACTGTCCAGTTGTGTAAAATCCTTTTCTGTATTATGTTTTTAAACCGCAGTGTTTTTTAATTTTAAATTTCTCGACGAGAGTAGAATAGGAATGGTGCGGAATATTTAGAGAAAATGTAAAATGGTCACTAAGAGCTGCCACTGATGTACTACTAGTAGAAAATTCATAACAACGAAAATAACTTACCCAAAAGCTGGATGGAAACTACACGGAAAGAAATCGATAGGTGGCGTGTGTTATAAGATTGTAGTTTGAAAATTGCGTTAAATATTTTTAGTGTTGTTGCTCTGAGCATAATTTTTGTCAATTATATATTTTGTAGATGAAGGACACTTGCTGTGGATTTTTATAGGAAAATCCTCACGAGGATAAATAAGTGGACTAAAAAAATTATAAAATGTGTCGAGAAACTAGGGATGTGACTTACTAATCTTGAAGTCTGCAATCTATCTCGAACTGCACTTAATATTTTGGGAGAAGTGAAAAAATAATTTTTATAACGGTCGATATAGATCGGATTAGTTATTAATTTTCGGATCGTATTAATACGTGTAACGAACAGAATATTTGGTCTTCTGTCGAATCGCAAATAGCTCTCGACATAGGCAGGGGGTAGCGAATATCTATATACAGAGTGATACCGAAAAAATGTACGGGGCAATTCTCTGATGAATATTAATAGGGATCTCTGGTATAATTTTTTTTTGTAGTTCCCTGGAAAGTTACACCTCTCGAAAAATAAAAATATGTGTTTTTCTTTTTTATCTCCCATGTTGTATCAGTCAGTGGTCGCTCGGTTTAAGGCGTCAGTACTTGAATCGAGGTGACTGGATCGCTGTGGGTTTGACCCCCGCAGCCGGTAGACCGTATATAAGCTATATCCGTGGAGAGATTGGCACCCTCTCTGCGGGTATGGTAGGTGGAAGAATGTTGGCTTGGGTCAATGTGAGAGATTGATACCGGTTGACATTTGACTACCCCCCTAATTAATGAGGTTTTCCAGGTTTCCCTCATTCCTGCACTGAATGGTGGTTAGGGCCTACCAACGTAAGTCGTTCCTGGGCGCAAATGCGGCCTTCTTAATAATAATATGCCGCCCCCTCTCCCGCACAAGTCTTCGACTTCTGGGCTAATCCTCGTGATTAGAATGAGGGGTAGAGATATTATTATTATTATTATGTATATCAAGCTAAAGAAACCAAACCTGATGAACATCTATGCGCTATTTTTAAATTAGGAGGAGTGAGGAGAGAAATCAAATTCCTCGCACTATAACACTAGCTAATTTAATGTTTATTTTCAATGTGTCAGTATTAGCCTAAGGATAACGTTGCAACTTCGTAGATTTATTTTGTGTTTATTCCATCTTGTTAATACAAAAGCAAATAAAGTAGTTCTTTTCATAACTCAGTAACAAATTGTATTGCTGTTTTTTTTTTCAAATTTACCGCGAACATAATCTAGTTACATTTTTTAGTTACTTTTCCGTGTAAATATATGCCTTCGTCATTTACTCCTCTTTCCTCCTAGGTTTAAAAAAGTTTAAGTATAGTTGCTTGTTCTTTGCAATGGCATCCATAGAAATAGATGTCATCTATTTTTAACAGGCCACTACATGTTTCGGCAAGATAGACTCGTGTTCAACAGCTCATGTTTTTATAAATACATTGCAATATATTTATTTTTTATCTCATAAATCCTTTTCGCAAAGACTTGAAGAGAAAATGAATGGGGATTTTGAGACATAAGGAAACAAATCGAAAAAATATAAGCAAAAATGTCATAAGGGTTGCTTATTTCAACCCCTTACAGAAATACTTCAGGGTTGAAAAAAATCAAGGTGTATTTTTTTTTTTAAATTTTTGAGGGGCGTAACTTTTCAGGGAAGGGTTTTTTCAAAAATTGTACTAGAGACCCCTACTAATTTTCAACAGAGAATCGCCCCTTACATTATTTCGGTGTCATTTAGATACACCCTGTATATTTAGGGGTAATATAAATTTAGCTAATATTAGAAAATACTTATAAATTAATATTAAAAAATCTTAACAGTACCTAATAACAATAATCGAATATGTATCTTGCCTATAATATTATTATATTATTTGGAAAGTAGTAAACCTCAATAATAATCAATGTTATGAACTGATTGTAGCAATAATTGGCAGAGCATGGAGGCCACTAGATGTAGCTTTGCTACATTTCGCGTACGCAGTTTAGTAGATTGCACAGGTCAGCTACAGTTGTTTCGATAACCCAGTTCTCTCGATAAGAAAATCGACGGCGGGTTTCTCAAATCATTAAACATTTATTTCTACACGTTTTATTAAATAATAAAGTATAATTAATATAACGTTCTAGTTTTGTGTCCAAATATTGTTAGAGTAAATTGAAAAATCTTCAACTACTCCAGACCTTGTACAGTACAGTACTAAGGCGATACGAATACTAAGTATGTCTAAATATGGTATTATCCTAAACTATTCGTATCTCATCATCAAAATCTGACAAACTCAGTACAGTTAGTGCCATGAGATTGTAATGAACATGGAAATTGAAATATTATGCGAGGTACACAACATACAATAGAACGTGCCTGCTGTTATGATATAATAATAATAATATTCATCAGAGTCTGTAGACAGAACAACAATCATATGAAACGAACTAAAATATATTATTTTAGGGATGGTTTTGGGCTAATTTCTTTAATATACAGGGTGTTTCGAAAATATTTGAGGGAAATGAGTTATGGAGGTGATTCTACATCGAAAATTAATGATAGTTTGCTTTATAAACTATGGTCCAAAAATGTTCCATTACAAAAATACGTATTAAATTTTTAGGAAAAAACGAAAATAATGCATATTTTCGAAACCGCTTTAGACATTTTAATGAAATTTGGTATGTGGTAATAAAGGTGCATATTTTGCAATATAAACATAATTTTTATCTTTAACAGTGGTGTGCGCACAAACTCTGATTTTAATATTTTTAAAGAAAAAAATGGTACGCCAATGGTTTTCTCCCAGATAAAAATTATTTTAATTCCCCGTTTAATTCGAAAAATAAGAGCCCTCTTGAGTTTTTGAACTGCAATGGCGTTTTTGAGAAAAAAATAAGAACCGTTGGATTGTCCAAGAGAATTCATATAATTATTAAAGGATACAATTTTGCAATACATCTAATTGGCCTGGAATATGTCACTTGCTTTGTGATTTGCCATTTCAATCAACTTTTTGTCGTTAAAATATGTTTACGGTGAATATCTTATTTTTACAAACTCGCCAATAATGGTGAACTATTCAAATGTGGAAATGCATTACGTGTATTTTTGGCAGCCATGTAATACTTACAAAATGGCGTTTTACTGGCATATTTCCTATTTTGTTGGCTATAAGGGGTTGAAATAAAGGTCCCGTTCCATGTTTATTATTGAAGCATCCTTATACTTTTAAATTTCTTAATCGAAGTGAAATCTTACCGTAGCTTTGTTTATTCTGAAACTTTTTTATCTCTTATCATAGCATTTTCGGTTTTCGAGAATAATATTAATTTTTAGAACGATGCGTAATACAATATCATCAACTTTGAAGTTTTTCTTCAATTTATTCCTTAGTAGGCTGCTATCACTAAAATTGCTTTTGTTTGGTAAATGTAACAATTACAATAGTATCGTTTTAAATTACAGTACATATTATTAATTATAGCAAACAATCAGCAATTTTCATAATAATTAAATACTAAATATAGATACTGTGTTTAAATCTTGATATTATTGGAATTGTTTAATATTTACGCAAGAGAAATTTTAATGACAGCAGCCTACTAAGAATAAATTGCAAAAAAAAACGCAGAAGTTGATGATATCGTATTTTGCATCATTTTATAAGTATTAAGTTCCTGCCAAAGTTTTACCCTGTATATATTTTTTCTCAGTGTAGATATTCGAAATAGTTCAAAAGCCATTTCATAAAAGCACGATAAAACTGTTTTGTACTAGGTATTGCAGTTCAAATCCAAATTCCTGCAATTAAAAACGTGCTCTGGTATGCCTTTTATCCACGTAACCTGTGAAATTCAATTTATTAAATTTGTGAAAAATTCTTTGCAAACTTAATTGCATACTTTATGCACATTGCAACAAATTATAGGATATTAATAGTTACAATAAAAACATTTCATTTTATTTAACTAATTTAATTTCTATTATGTAATTTTTATTATTATTGATTTATTTATGTATTTATTTATTTATTTGATACGTCACCCTGCGGAAAATCCATTTACTGGGTAAATAAAGACATTAAACAAATTAAAAATAACATAAGAAATAAAAACAACGTAAAAACAAAAACATAAATACATAAAATAAAAAATTCAGAAATAATGATAAAAATTCATTTTGTGTTAAATATGTCCAATTCATTCTGCATTAAACCCTTAATATTTTTATGTAATTCTATTGTATTATTTTTTCATTTTTTATATAATTATATATAAATACATGGCCAACTATGCACGACGCAACATCAGTTTTATTAATTTAACACATTTTCGAAAATATAAAGTAGTAACTGATATAATATCATTATGAAGCTAAAAATATAGTGCAATTGAATTGCATTGTTTTAAATATTACTCACGAATAATTGATAAGCAATAATATCATTTGTGATCAGTAAAGTTTTATTGAGTTTTAAAATTCACTTCCAGTAAGTCATTAGTTTACTTGAAATTATTTTGCAGCTAACTGTAGTTGGAAATTATGATTATTGAGACATAAATAATTGTCACTGAATCTATTATTTTACAAATAAGTAAACTTATTCACTTATTGCCACTGAATATGTTACGAATAAAGGCGAAATGCACCGAATCATAATTTCAATCTGCAGGGTCATGAAGTTTTGTCATTCAACTCTAAACGCTTAAATATAGGTTTTAAAAATATGTAGTACTTTTTTATTCATTAGCTAATAGTGTCTCCCACTACTTTTGCTGCATCGTCCATCAATAATTCATTCAAAAATGGTTATGACCGTTTCCATGATCCATGTTGGTGCTATTTTATTTGTTATCCATCCATTCATCAAGTAGCATTGAGCAAAATGGAAAACATGGGCTTTAGAGGGAACGTTTTGCCCCAGTTAGTTTTATATATTATGAGCAATAGATTTATGAGAGTTAAACTTGGAGATTATCAGAGCCATATCCTTTGAATCTCGGAGTTCCACAGGAATCCTCACTAAGTTCTTTGTTATTTTTGCTTTATGTTAACGATCTACCTGATTACATTACATTAGCCATGTAACAATGTTTGAAGATGGTACTACAATCACTCCTGACGAGCTTCAGAGAAAGGTATTGAAGGTTCTTGATGAGTTCAGTTTTTGGTATGATCGTAATAAATTTATACTAAATATTAATAAGACATTGATAATAAATTTCGGCATACAAATGTTACTTCCAAATAACTTCTCTTAAAATGATATAGGTACTTGCAATTTTACCTAATTTCAAACTTGTGGGCACATATTTTGATTCCAGATTGTCTTATGATAATCACGTTGACTATGTTTGCAAACAATTGAATAAGGCATATTTTGCATTACTACAACTAAAAAGTTCTCTTGAAGAAAAGTCTATGTTAAGTACATATTATAGTTTAGCATAGTCATATTTATCGTACAGTATAATATGTTGAAGAAGTGGAAGAAAAATAAATCGTGTTTTTGTTGCTCAGAAACGATTATTAAGATTAATGGATAGAATTCTACCTGTAGACAGCTGTAGACTTATATTTAAAGAGAACAGACTTTTGACATTACCTTCATTGTATATAGGTACTGAAATGTACTAATTTTGCTAAAAAAATGAACATCTGTTTAGAAGATGCTCATCTTATCGCCAATACAACACTAAACATGAGAATTTGTTATTAAGCGTACCTAAGCAAAATACTGCACATTTTGAACACAGCATGTTATAAAGCCTTTGCGTTATTTAATATGCTACTAAATAATATAAAACACACACACATTGTACAATAAATTTAAAAATGAAGTAAAACGTTTCTTATTAGATAATGTCTTTTACAGAATCTCAGAATATTTAAAATTAGAAAATAGCGCTAAATGATTATATCATAGTTTCTAATTACGGAGTCCTGTTTATTATGTTAGTAGGTAACATTTCACTTTTCTTGCACTTTTGCTATACTTTTTGTTGTTTAAAAAAATTGACTTGCCATATGTACTATCTGTATCTGTTAATGTTAAATAAATAAATAACTAGTTTTCAGAAAATTTGATTTAGCTACTACAATTGAATTGTCTATCTGTCCTCTATTTTATACAAGTTCTTTACTGGATCAAGTGTATTTTTACCTACCACTAGTGAATTTTTCCTCAGTGTAGAAAGAAATAAACAAGCCCGCTTCCGTTTCGTACGCCCATTTAGAAACTGTCTGCTCTGAAAATGGATATCAAGGAATTTGTTAGGAGTGTATCAGAAAAAGAGGGTGAGACGAGGGGATGGCTAATATATGCCGATAAACGTCATTTGAGAGGAAGATTAGGATACCTAGCATTTTAAAGTCTGAAGCCTATTTGCCTACGTTAAGAACCGGAGGTAACTTTGCATAATGCGTATATATTCTGTCGAACAATCCGCTTGAATTTTCCTGTTTTTTATAAATCTGGTTACTTCATCGAATAACGCTGGAATCCGAAAGGCTCGTAAAGGGAATAAAAGAAATGTAAATATTTCTGGCGCAACGCTCATTTTTCACAAGTGGGAGCAAACGATGCAGTAGTCTTTTGTGTAATCCGAAAACTTGTGTTACGTTATGTGTACAGGCATTTTTATACATACCTTACTTTAACTCCAGTACATAAAAACGGAAAAAATGTAATCTGTAGATTTATATTAAGTACAATAATAATATACTTAAAATTTTAAACTTCATTCAATTGTATATCTCTTCATTCAGTAATAAACTGTATTTGATATAAATATTTACATATTCTTGACATCTAAGCATTCTTATACTTAATTCAACACTATACATACTTCTTAAAATAACACAATAATTGTTGGTTAGTTGCGTACATCAATCAAAATCATAAAATAAAACAACTCGGCAATTATCGCATTGGACAACGTTTCGGGTTTTTATTTATAAAACCATTTTCAGGTCTGTCACTCATTTATTGCAACTTGCAATAAATATGAGATAATTTCTTATTTATACATCTAATATTTTATAACATTATTTAATTCTATTTTTGGTAGCTTCGTATTGTTTAGTGGTCAAAGATGACAAACAAAATTAACATATTATAATAATTATATATTACATTAAAATAACACTAAATTTATGATTTACTTTAAAGAATAATATTGTGATAAAACATGAATAAAATATTATTAAGTATAGAATAGCTTCCTTAATTTATAGATTCATAAATTTGTACGAGTTAAAAATTATTACTGTTTTATAAGAAATATCATACTCTAAAATTTAAAATGCGGCTATGGTGCAAAATAATAATATTTATTAATAGGTACACTATTTGTGATGATCTTTACCAAAACTAGAGAGACACATATCTAGTATTATTTACTACAAATTGTATTAAAGTTGTGTGCTCAGGTGAATCGTCAGGTTCAGCATATGGCCAAGAGATGTAGTTCTATGTTGCATCATGTCTACTCAGGTTCCCTTCAGTCGGATAAGTCATCGGTTGCCTCGCCTCCTAAGCTATACATCTCAAAGGCGGTATATGTCTAGTGCCTCTCTATTGGATAACTTTGACAGTTTGCTTTTTTTCCTTATAAATAATTAAATACTACTGAGGGAGTAGTATTATTTATGTAAAGTAATTAGAAAGGAATACAATATAGCAAGAATCTTCAAATATTCACTATGTATTTCAATTTTATTTTTCCTTAATGCAATATTAGTATTTACTTTATTCGAAATTATTTAATATTATTTCAAATATTGGCAGTCACTTAAAACTTCAAATAAAGAATACAATACTTTATTTTGAACATAACAATAGTTGACTCAAGTGATTTATATTATCTAAATAAAACAAAACAATTTCTCATATTAACAATAGTAGTGTTGTTGATATCAGGTAAGTTTTAATCTTAAATGAAGAATATATAATCTTATTATAAGTTAATCTTTCAATAAAGTACTATACTTGAGGAATACTGACACTAAGCTAGCATTGAAATAAGTGTATTAATCTTTTTTCTAGCTCTTAACATATAATATAGTATTTATCTGTATTTCAGAAAACAAGTATTTCGCAATGAATATACCTTTTTGCAACGCAAAAAAACTTAGCGCATTATATCAATCAACTTTACATTGGCGCATTCGCCATATTTTTAAATTGTTATGAAAACTAATATGTGTAATTTAAATACACAAAAAATATATGCGAAATCCGCATGAAGGATCTGCTGCAATAAGTGCGTTAGTGAGAAGATGTCGAAATTGTATTGAGGTGGGTGGACTACATTTCGAGCAATTTTTGTGATTTTACCCTTAATTTTCTTTCATTTTGTTATTGTTGTTGAAAGCCACTAATTAAATTTCTCATTTTCGTTTTTGTTTACTTAATTGTTTTTTCAGAAATCATCAGGTAATTTAATTTTTTACTGGCAAACGGTGTGTCAAACGAAAAAAAGTAAGGAGCCTTTTTCTGTTGTAAATTGAATAAGGATTTTAGAAATAGTTCTAAATAGACATTGGCGTACCATTTCTTTCATTAAAATTTCCCGAAGATCTGTCAGTACGCACGCCACTGGTGGAAGAAAAATAATATTTTTTTCATAAAAACATGTATCTAGATTACCTATTCAAAGGTTCCAAATTTAATTTAAATATCTAACGTAGTTTTAAAAATATTAATAAATTTGGAACTTTTGATAAAAATTTTGTCACCCTGTATCTTTAAAACACGAAGCATTTTTCGAATATAGTATATATAAACTGGTATAATTCCTGCCTTTAAAGTTTCCGCTTTTGAAAGTGGACCACCCTGTAGGTATATTTGTTTTTTTTTCAAAATGTTTATCGCAATGACAATGCTGACAAAACTCTTTGTTGGCAGAAAAAAATAATCCATGAGTATTCAAAAACAAATGTTCTTTTAATTACATGTTTGTGTATAGTTTGACTATTCAATCATAAATAACATTGTAATGTCTATCGATAGTAACATGCGTGTTGGAAAACAGAATTCAATTACTACAGAGTACCTATACAAATATTTTTTCTATCGAAAAATATAACCAGGTTGTTCACTCCCGTAAAATGAATTTTTGATATGTTGAGTAATATACAGCAGTACAATTAAATTTATTGAACCCCAATTCTTACAATATATGTTACATATGTATATGCTGTTAATTTATTTTACTATGCACCTGATTCCGAGTGAAATCGTGGTGTGCTATAATAGTGTTACATAATATATTCCTGTTGTGTACAAGGGTTCCGTGTGTGAACATGAACACAATAAAACTAATTTAATAAAACAAAAAATTTAAGCAAGTCAAACAATAAGATAAACCGAAATAGTATTTTTAACAGTTTACAAAAACAAACTGAAATTTTCTTTAACAAAAGTTA
This sequence comes from Monochamus saltuarius, assembly GCA_025584915.1. Lineage (NCBI taxonomy): Eukaryota > Metazoa > Arthropoda > Insecta > Coleoptera > Cerambycidae > Monochamus > Monochamus saltuarius. Next base: position 114,940,750 of record CM046721.1, on the reverse strand, counting down.
TTACTTTTTTCGAGAACAAATTTTAGTTGTTTATACTGCTTATTGGAATTGAAATAATATTATATACAGGATGTTTTCAAACGAAGTAGCACAAATGGTACCAATGAACTACAGCCAAAAAGAACACGTTTCCAAAAAATATGGTATAGCGGCTGTAATTTGAAAACCTAAAAGGTAGTAGTTATATTTTACACAAATTTTCTGCTATGCATGTTGTCACATAATACAGGGTATTTATAAAAGATGATACATAACTTAAGGCGGTAAAAGTAGAGCCAAAACAAGATACTGTAAGCTATAGGTAGTAATCATACCAAAAGGGTATTTAACTATCTTAAATTTGATAAAAATCGGTTATAAATAAGAGTAATTTTTTATTCCTTTGCATTATCAAGATTTAAACAAAGTAATTTTAAGGTTTTATTCACGTAATCCTACTGCGAATGTAAAAAGGGCATCTGCTCGTTTTAGAATTAACAATACTTATGTATGGCAGTTCCTTATGGAAAATGGATTATAGGTCCCTTTAGTGATTGATTGAGAGGTGTTGAATATCTAAGCTTTCTGGAAAATATTCTTCCAGACCTGCTAAACAATATTCCTCTTGAAATACGAGCAAACATATATTTTTTACAAAACGGATGGTTGGCAAATGCAGGATTTTTAAAATTGATCAATCCCGGAAAAAAAAAATAGATTGGTCGTGAAAATGATGCGACCATACCATGGCCACCTCGCTTGCCAGATTTAAGTACGGCTGGTTTTTATTTATGGGGCGAATTAGTAACTTTGTAAGTAGGTCAGACTACAGACTATTTCCATTACAGAAAATGACAATGTTACTGTTTGGAACCATACGTTATTTAACAAATAATTATTTTTGACTAAGCAGAATTAAAAAAATATTATTTGCTTGATAATTCAAAGGATAGAATAAAATTTCTGTTAGGGGTAGTTATAAAACTACCCTTATTTATAACCGATTTTGATGAAACTTATTATCTTAATCACAAAGAAAGTTTATTTGGCCCTGTATTTCTATCGAAATAATTGGGAGAAGCAAATTTGCTGAATCGGTGATTTTCTCCAATTACTTGGTATTTACTGCGTTCTCTAGGAAATTTAACGCTTATTAAAATATGTATGCACTTAATTAAGGACGTGATGCGCATAAAAATCATCATTTAATTTGCAAGCGTGGATTTATTTTTCGTATACTGCGCAAGACAGAACTCTAACTGAATTTCGTTGCCGTTGAGCACACCATCTGCCTTTCCAAACGTGAAATTTAGCTCGAATTACGTGGAACAGCAGCGTACCAACACAATAAGGAATTTAACAAAGTGCGCATCAAACTAGGATCTAAAATAACTGCACCGTAAATTGTGTTATGATGATGCAATGCAGTGCCGGGTCTGTAAATCTTTCCAATTAAATTTCTAACGGCTATACAAGACAATCGTATATAAAGGATAATGGCTGTTGCTCGTTCTACGAGTACAGCGGATAAAATTGTTCCGTGTATGTCCCGCAGAACAAATTGCTCTTACACGGCTGTCACGGTTGGTTCATTGTATGAAGATATAAAATTCTAGCATCCGGTTACAACAAACACCTAGTCAATGCTGGCTCAGTTTATTGCAGACTGGTAAGTACGAGGTGTGGCAATTAAGTTCCGAAAATTTGGTTATAACTCGGAAACTAGAAACACTGCATCGTTCGTCAAAGTTTTTCTAGAGAGGGGGGACCTTCCTTTTGGTTTCAGTCCAAGGTGGAAGGCGACAGCACGTTTGGTTTGTGTTTTATGTGTATTTCTAGGAAGTAACTTTTTTAGTGGCCTCGTGAAAATGAGGCTCAAATTACAAGCAACGTGTTGTGACTCTATTTTTAGCGAAATCTGGCGAAAAACTCTCGAAAATCCTTCGAAAATTGCAGGTGGTGTATGGAGACGAGAGCATGTCGAAAACACGCGTGTTTGAATGGGAAAAACAGTTCAAGGAGGGGCGTGAATCGGTAGAAGACGATCCATGTGAAGGAGCTTCCGCCACCTTCGTACTGGCGCGAATGTTGACCGTTTGCGTGCACTGATCACGTCTGACCGGCGCCTAAGCATTCGTGCGTTGTCTGACGAGTTGAACGTGAACAAAGAAATCGCTCGCAAAATGTTAAACAAAAATTTGAATATGCGAATCATTTGCGCAAAGATGGTGCAAAAATTTCTCACCCGTGAACAGAACAAGAAAGAGACTGGATGAGTCGGGTAGTCACTAGAGTTGAGACCTGGATATTTGAGTATGATCCGCCGAGACCCGTAAACAAAGTCAGCAGTGGGTGGAAAAGGGTGGAGAGCGACCAACGAAAGCGAGGATGTCCAAGTCACGTCTGAATGCAATGTTGATCGTCTTTTCGATATCCACGGCATAATTCATCGTGAATATGTTCCTGCCGGCTAGATAGTGACTGGACAGTTCTTTGTTGGCGTCCTGGAATGGCTGCGGGCCCGCGTTTTCCATGTGCGATCCAAACTCGCCCAGAACGGCTGTATCTTACACCACGACAACGCGCCAGCCTATTCCTCGTTCATTGTGCAAGAGTTTTTGGCGCACTCGCTCTATAGCCCCGATATTGCCCCCTGCGATATTTTTTATTCCCCAGGATGAAGTCGCACCTCAAGAGATATTTATTTATTAAGTTAAAGTACGCTTACCTCCTATGCAGAATACCCTAACAAAGAAGACGTTGCAAAAAGATTATGACCTTAATTAATACAACTATAAGAGGACGCCTATCTTCACAAATTTCCCCATAAAAAGCGACGTCCTTCTTGCTACTCGTGGCGATTCAATCCGTATCGTATAAATAGCAACAAATTCCACAAAATCATTTACTTGCTCACGTCCACGTTAGCTGGCCATTTTTATCGAAACGAAAAAGAAGGAAGAAATCAAAAAAACGTTCGTTTTATCTATCGCAACTGCGACCTGTGATCACGACATTTAAACATGAATATTTTTAATTTACGCTCATATATGTTCCGCCATGTTCGATAATACTATTTACTGTTTGAAAATAATTATTATTAATGAAAATATGTGAAATATACCTAATAAAAAAAATCGTAACAAGGCATATTGACTTAAATCGTAATATTTTGAAGTGAAAAATCTAGTATGTCTCCATGGCCATTTCGGACCACCCTGTATTTTAGTAGGGGAGACTGGGTACGGTTGCAACAATTTTTCTTTAATTATAATAATAATAATAATAATAATATCTCTACCCCTCATTCTAATCACAGGGATTAGCCCAGAAGTCGGAGACTTGTGCGGGAGAGGGGGCGGCATATTATTATTAAGCAGGCCGCATTTGCGCCCAGGAACGACTTACGTTGGTAGGCCCTATAACCACTATTCAATGCAGGAATGAGGGATAGGGAAACCTGGAAAACCTCATTAATTAGGGGGTTAGTCAAATATCAACCGGCATCAATCTCTCACATTGACCCAAGCTAACATTATTCCACCCTACCATACCCACAGAGAGGGTGCCAATCCTCTCCACGAATATAGCTTATATACGGTCTACCGGCAGCTGGGCTCGAACCAACTCCGTCTAGTCACCTCGATTCAAGTACTAACGTCTTAAACCGCGCGACCACTGACCGATCCATTGCTCACAGATTAGCTATTACAGTTGTATACAATGATCAAAGCTTTTGAGATGAAAGCATAGTCATTTGTCTTTAAATTAACATCAAAATCAGTAGCTTAGATAAAACAATTTGATAGCAGAATGACATTTTATTGAGTGTGTGCGGTTGTTACAACCGACCCCATGCCAGGGGCGGTTGCAACACCAATGGTGGTCGGTTGTAACACTCGAAATTAAAACAAAAATCAATTTTATTAATTTAAAATGCCAAAATGTTAGTAAAACAAATCAACAATGTTAATCACATATTTAAATATATTTTTATATATGTATATTCAAACATAACAATATTTTTTTTTTGAGTTCTCTTAAAGTCAGTCAGATTCGTCAAACAAAAATAATCTTTAAGTAATCACTAATCAACAAAATCTGAGGTTATACAAAATATGTTTTCTTTTAAAATTAATCAGACTCATTGCAATTATGACATATAATATCTACTCCCGTCAGTACAGGCTATGTGAGAACATTGCCAACCTCCTTGACATTGAATCCAAGTGTCTCCGGACCGACTTGTTGAATACGTCTCTAGGCAAAGAAGGTAATAATATTTATCTTCTTCTGATAATTCTAGTGATGTATTAATATTCTTGTTGTTTGCTTTACATTTCCCTTTGCTTTTTTTGTCTTTTCAGTAGATGGTGCAAGTAGTTTTTTCTTCGTTTGCTTATTTTTCAAACTTTTCTGTCGCTCTTCATACTCTTTTCTAATAGCTTCCTTTTCAGGAGTATCTGGGAGGCGTTTTAGGGTAGAGCCGTAATACCTCAGGTGAGAACACAGCCTGGTTGCTTGTAGACGGAAGAGGACACAAAAGTATTATAAAATTGACGTTACAACCGTCCCCACCCCCCTATTTCGGTAATAAGACTGTCACTAGTGCTAGGTAACACAACTTATACAAAAACAAAAGAGTTTATTATAATCTATAAAATATAACGATTACATAAGCAAACTTTAATAAATAAAAATAAAATACGATAATTATATCAATATTTAAGATATTTTATAAAGAAGTTCACCAAAAATACTTTTGATTGAAATATTCAATAGGCTTCTTAGGTAATCGTTATTACTGCGCCAAAGTTGACGCTACACTGGGAATCGTTTTAGTACTTGTCGGCTGCATGCCCCTCCCCTTGTACTCCTCACCTACTGTGCGTAGTTTCGATAATATTTGAGTTGTTACAATCGTACTTTGTTACAACCGTACCCAGTCTCCCCTACTGTGCTAACAACCTTCAGTGGATTTTTTGCATGCATCTAGATACAATTCTTAGTCCTTGAACTCCAACCTTAAGTACGATAAAGTTATTATAAGGTAAGTATAAAGTATAACAGTCGCATATCATCGATCAAAGATGCAGCGGCCTGACCACTCGACAAACTTCAACCGCTAGACCATCTCCGGTACGTAATGGTGTCGGTGTAAGCGACCCGAAAAGATAGTTCCAAAATAGCTGGCCGGGGCCACGTTATCAATTCCGCGATAAATTGGTGGGTGTGTAATTAACTGTCACGTAGATCGTTGATGGCATTAAGTTAACTGGAAGAGGAAAAGACAATTTGGCGGCGTGTGCAGGGTGAACAGACTGATCTTGTTTCTGCGGAAATGTAAGTTAAAGTCATTTCGGCGATGAGATCAGCCTGTCGAACCTTGCTCCAGGATCCGGCCAGGAACGGACTTGGCGAATTTCACCACAGTTCCGAAATAATTTCCGTAGCAGCGTTATTTGATCAGATCTGGAAATAGTACTTTGAAAATGTAATAAGAGTGGCATACATCATAATATTTATTGCTCAACTTTCAGCATATACTTAATTAACAAAAGGTTTTGTTCTGATGTATGTCATAATGCATTTAAAATCAGTATTGTTCAGTGACCTGCGGTCAGAGTTATACAGGAAAGCGCTCACAAAAATAACGTTGCTTTATTTAATATTTATTTAGCATTATTGGATTATTGGACTTACTGAATTTCACCATAGTTTCGAAATAATTTCCGTAGCAGTGTTTATTTGATTAAATCTTAGAATGGTACTTAAAAAATCTGATACACTGGAATATATCATAAACTTGATTGCTCAACTTTTAACACACTCTCTCTCTCTCTCTTAATTAAGAAAAAGTACTGTTCCTATGTATGTCCTGTTGCATTTAGAATGAGTTTTGTTCAATGACCTACAGTGAGATAGTTATATGGTAAAGCACACACAAAGATAATATTACCCTCTTTAATTTTTATTGAGCGTTATTGGAATATTGAACTTACTGAATTTCACCACAGTTTCGAAATAATTTCCGTAGAAGTGGTTATTTCATCATCATGATCAGGACTTATATCAGAACAAAACCATTTGTTATTTATGTTAAAAGTTCAGTAATACATTTTATGATGTATTCCACTGTATCAGATTTTTGCAGTACTATTTCTCAAGATTTAGTTCTGATGTATGTCCTAATGGATTTAAAATGAGTATTGTTCAGTGACCTGCGGTGAGATAGTTATATGGAAAAGAGCCCACTAAAATAATATTGTTTTGTTTAATTTTTATTGAGCGTTATTGGATTATTGGACTTACTGAATTTCACCACTGTTTTAAAATGATTTCCGTAGAAGTCAGATCTTGGAATGGTACTTCACATATCTGATACATTGGAATACATCATAAAATGTATTGCTCAACTTTTAACATACTTAATTAACAAATGGCTTTGTTCTGATGTATGTCGTCCTAATGCATTTCAAATGAGTATTGTTCAGTGATCTGCGGTAAGATAGTTATATGTGAAAGCGTTCATAAAAATAACGTTACTTTGTGTAATTTTTATTGAGCGTTACTGGATTATTGGAGTTACTCAATTTCACCACTTTTAAAATAATTTCGGTAGAAGTGGTTACTCGATCAGATCTTAGAATGGTACTTCAAAAATCTGATACATTGGAATACCATAAAATTTATTGCTCAACTTGTAACATGATTAGCAAATGATTTTGTTCTTATATATGCCCTAATGCATTTAAAATGAGTATCGTTCAGTCACCTGCGGTGAGATAGTTATTGTATGGAAAAACGCCCACAAAAATAATATTGCTTTGTTTAATTTTTGTTCGGCGTTATTGGATTATTAGACTTGGGGAATTTTACCACTATTTCGAAATAAATTCCGTAGCAGTGGTTATTTGATCAAATCTTGGAATAGTACTTAAAAAACTGATACACTACATCATAAAATTTATTGGTCAACTTTTAACATACTTAATTGACAAATCGTTTAGTTCTGATGTATAACCTAATGCATTTTAAAATGACCCCATAGTGCCATTCACTAATAGGCCTATCTATATCTTTGATGGAATTTATAACAAAACTGTTTGATATGGCTTTAAATACTAGGTCACAATTTTTCTTTTCGTAAATGATACATACCAGAAAATTAATTGGGATTTGGAAATCGTAAGTACTGAAAATGCCATACGAGTAATCACAAAGAAAATCTGGATAATTGGACTAAAACCTTAGGTGTGTCTGTTTTTGGATTTAGTCAAGGTTTTCGATATCATATGACTATTCAAGACTGTTGCTACATAGTGTTGAAGAGTTTGGTATAATAGGAATAGCTTTAACATATTTGGTAGTTATCTGAAAGACGCAATGTATGGGAATAGATGGATTTAGGAATAAATTATTAGAACCACTTTCTGTTTCTTATAAATGCAATATTAGTCCAAATACTTCGTACTTTCGTTTATATATTATCCACAGGAGATGATATATTTCGAAAATGATACATTTTATAGGCCTGTTATCTGTTTAAGTTTGATTATAATAATGTACATATTATTTAATATTCATATATATTAGTAACAATTCTACATTCATAAAAACAATGGAACATATACATTTAAATGTAAATTATTTGTGTTATAATGTTGTTTTAATGCAGCTAAATAAAATCATTTTTGTTCTCATTGGTTTGCTGATGGATATTTGAATATTTGAAGGCAGGGTTTTAAATATACATATGAAAATAACACGTCGATTAAAATATGTTTAACATGTTTAATGAATATTCTGTTGTATATGCCCATCTCTCTTCGCAGAGAATATTATTTTATTTACGCGTAACGAAAATAATGCCTTTTTAAAATATTTCATATTTGCATATTTTTCATTTAAAATATTTTATATTAACGCTATTCGCACAATAAATATTTTCTATTTTATTTGTTTAATTGATAATTATTAAAATACTGTCAATTTAATGTTTCCAATAATGTTATATTGAATGAATTCAGCGCAATGCATTATTTATCCTTCCGCTTCACCTATCCACTATCCACGAACCGCCACTGTCGTACACTCCTGAAAAGAGTTAAATAAAGTTTTGGGACTGAAATCGTTGTGAGGACCATCTTCGTCGTCAACGTCTTTTTTAGTAGGTAGTGTAAGTGTAAATAAATTAAAAGGTAGCACTAGTACAACATAGACCGTATAATCAAATTTTATCTGAATTAATAATAATTAAAATAATAACAATTACACTGTAAATAAACAGAAAATCACAGAAGCAGCAGCGAACTTTGCTGCTTGTTTGTGATACAGGGGTGTATGTATTACAAAATATAAAATATGTAAAAGGCCAAAATAAGGTAAAATTGTGTCATTAGGCAGTGTCATTAAAATTAGGAGAGTGGCATTATCTGGCATATAATATATACTCGTAGTAAGGCAGGTATTGGAGCAGGGGCAAGTTTTTTTTTTGAGCAGACATTTATGAAGGTCAGTACAAACTATATACAGTGAAATACACATACACATATATAATTTAACACTAAAATATACCATACAATGTAATCTACACGACTACCCATAGACCTCTTAATACCAATTTTGCATGTCATTAAACATTTTCCGACCATTGCTTAATATCCAGTTTTATTTTTGATTTATATTTGTTAATATTTTTCCCAATTTTAACAGCGTCAGGTGGTATGTTAAACAGTTTTGCTGCTATGTAGTCGCAGTTTTGTTGACAAACTGATTTTTCATATTTTAATACTGTACATTATATTTCTCTACTGCTAGGCTCATATTTATGCTCAATAGAATTAAGCTTTATTCTACAATTTTTTATGTTAACAAGAACGGGCAAGCCAAACAATTGTCTGATATCAAAAAGCTTACTTTTCTTATATACAGTGGCGTAGCCAGAAATTTGACAAGGGGGGGTTCAGTGAACAGAGTATTTCACACTACATTTTTTTTAATAAAAAAAATATATATTTAATAAATTGAAACAATAAAAAGTAAATAAAAAAGTAATCTCATCATAAACATGTAAATACTAAACAGGTGCGAACAATATTTGTTACAAAAATGACAAAAATAAAATTAGAACTTAGTTGCAGGTGAACCCTAATACAGTGCCTTCATAAATGATTACAAGCCACGTGACCAGGACTGTGATTCTCGAAGAACAACTCGTATGCAAATAGATTTCTTGTCTCTCTCAATTGCCGTAGTGAGGAAAAGGATATTTGCATATGAATTGCTCTGCGATTGATTGGAGAATCTCGACCCTGATCACGTGGCTTGTAATCATTCATGAAGGCACTGTACTATACAGTATGCGCCAAAAGTATGGAATAAATTCAATAAAAACGAAACAATTATTTTTTGGGAAAAATACTCGAACAGGTCGATTTTTAATTTAAAAAATACATATTTTAGCGTAAAACGCGATTTTCAAATGTCATTTGTTTTCGAGTAATGACGTCATCGATTTTTTTTGAAATGGCAACACCATATTTTTTCCTTGATTCTGAAAGATCGTTTAATTCTCTATCAGACAGTACTAAAATTTTCTCTCTTACATAGGAAAGTTATCGGGTAAATAACGATTGAATGTTAGAAAACGTAAATCAATTAAAATAAAGCAAAAACGTTATCAAGTTTAATTTTTCGAATTCCATAGTTCTTTTATGGATCACGTAGGTGAAAATCTTTGAAAAGTGTCATTGTAACACCTACTTTCTAATAAGTATTTTAATCTATATAGAAATTATTATTCAATTTAAAGTTTTATTACACATTTAACTGTTACTCAAAAATTGACATTTTAATCCTTATCGGATGCGGGAATATGACTAGAACTCAGCAGGAAGTTTGCGATTTATTTAATGAAAAATGTCCAGATCGCCCTATCAGCCAATCAACAGTCAGTAAGGTAGAGTCTAAATTTAGAGTAACTGGCAATGTTGTAAATATTCCAAAACCTGGACGTTGAAGCATTAATGAAAATCAGAAACAGAACATTTTGATAAGTATGGTGGATAATCCTCATAATTCTTCACGATTGGTTGCATTAAACAATGACACTAGTCAGAGCACAGTGCTACGTATCTTGAGGAAGGAAAAATATCATCCATACAAAATTCAACTTGTTAAGGAACTCAATGAAGATGATCCGATCGCCGCTTACACTTTTGCGAAATTCTATTGGATTTATGTTAAGGAAATAGAAATTTACACCGGCAAATACTTTTTCAGATGAGGCCACATTTTATCTGAATGGTATAGTAAACCGTCAAACTTGCAGATATTGGAGTCGGGAAATCCTCATTGGATGGCAGAGGCACATACACAACACCCTCAGAAATTAAATGTGTGGGCTGGAATAGTTGACGACAGAATAGTAGGGCCTTTCTTCTTTGAAGGAACCCTTACAGGACGAAGATATTTAGAGTTTCTAGAAAATGACCTTGTTTCAGCTCTTGCAGTATTTTTTCCTAACGATAATGACCCTGATATTCCTGACGATACCATATGGTTTCAGCAAGATGGTGCACCTCCGCACTATGCGCGCCCTGTACGAGATTTTTTGGACAACTGTTTTCCTGGGAGGTGGATCGGCAGACGCGGACCGATAGAATGGCCTGCAAGATCGCCAGATCTTACACCTCTTGTCTATTTTTATGGGGATACTTGAAGTCAAAAGTGTACATTAATAAACCACGTAATTTAGATGAACTTCAAAATCGCATTCGGGACGAAATACGTAGAGTTACCCCAGAAATCATTCATAATGTGCAAGAAGAATTTCTTCACAGACTTGCGCATTGTCAAGAAGTTGGTGGATGGCAATTCTAACATTTAATTTAGGTAAGTATAAAATGTAATCAATTGTATTTTATTTTACATACCTCAAAATTGTTACTTTTTTATGGATAAAATTTACATTTTCTAACATTCAATCGTCATTTACTCGAAAACTTTCCTATGTAAAAGGGCAAAATTTTAGTACTGTCTGATAGAGAATTAAACGATCTTTCAGAATCAAGGAAAAAATATGGTGTTGCCATTTAAAAAAAAAATCGATGACGTCATTACTCGAAAACAAATGACGTTTGAAAATCGCATTTTACGCTAAAATATGTATTTTTTAAATTAAAAATCGACCTGTTTGAGGATTTTTCCCAAAAAATAATTGTTTCGTTTTTATTGAATTTATTCCATACTTTTGGCGCATACTGTATAAGGTTACCGTAGGAGATCTAGTTCACTGACCGTGTTGCTAAATCTTGGCGAATAGAGTGATTGCAGGGTTGTAGTGAGACATTACCTATATGTAGGGTGACCCTAATTTTTGAACAAAAATAAAGTACATTTAGAATATTTAAGGGAAATCACCCTTCATAATTTGAGCGATCTTTTTTTTTGTCCAAATATTGCCGGTTTTTAATTAAACAAAATAAAGGTATATATTTTGTTATATGCGGATACAACATCAAAGAAACAACAAGTAATTTTATAAAATATACAGTGTGGTGAACAAATTCAATAAAACGCAAAATACGAAAATCATCCTAAAATCCCTAAAAAGCGTCAAAATATGTTGGCCTAGTTTTATTGAATTTATATCTGTTAAAGTCACCACACTGTATAATTTATGGAAATACTTTTTGTTTCTCAGCTGTTGTATCTGTTTACAATAAAAAGTATACTGTTATTTTTTATACTTGATAATAAACACTAACATGTACGAATTCAAAAGTTAAGTTTCATTCGATGTGCTAGCACAGATAAGTTTATCTGTGGTGCTAGCTTGTCTCCCTGAATCATTTGGTAACAGTCGTACTTTATAGAAACTAAGGATTGCCTTCAAATTTGTTTTTAACCCTTCAGAGATTGTAACATTTCCCTGCAAGTCTATGGTAGATTTGGAGTATGGATTTCATCTGCGATTTTTAGGAAGTGCTAGACGGTCGAGTTTGATGAGAACACAGCCTAATGTATTCATATTTGAAAACAACTAAAATAATCGTTCAAGCGATCAAAACAGTTTCATGAAGCACCTATTTGATTTCATTATTTAAACAAAAAAAATTACTTAATTCTGTTTCTTTTTAAAAAAAGTACATTTAGGCGTATTTCATAAATCTATCAACAGCTTCACTAACACTTAAGAGTTTTGCGTTCGAATTCCTTCATATACGTCTTTCTTTATTATCAATTGTCCGTTACATATGTTATGTCGATTTACTAACAGACCTTTTACGAGAACTGGCACTTTGATCCATTTTGACCTGCTATTTGTTAACTTCAAGGTTGCAACCATTTATTTTTATAATTTAATATAACTATACAGGATTCTTCAGATCCCAATTCACCTAGTCCGAAAATGCTGGGAATTAGAGCTCTTTGAATATGGCGCCTTGTAAATAGTTTTGTTTAAATACCTCCAGAACGCTTTACTTAGAAAAACAAAAACTGGTACGCTTGTTTAGCCTTCAGAGATGAATCGATTCCATCAATTGCGAATTTTAGTACCGGTCATAGGCGTAGGTCAACGGTTACTTTAACGCATAACTTCTTTGTATTTATTTTTATTATTAAGCATTTGTGACACTAGATTATTAACGAAAAATTTTCAAATCCATTTTTCTAGAAAACGGTGTATCCTAATGACTTAAAGTAAGAGTACCTTTTAGTACTAGAATACCTGAAAATTTAATAATCTAGTGTCACAAATGCTTAAAAGTTAAAGACAAAAAGTTATGCGTTAAAATAACCGTTGACCTACCCAAAACGGACGCCTATGACCGGTACTAGAAATTCGCAATTGATGGAATCGATTCATCTCTGAAGGCTAAACAAGCATACCAGTTTTTGTTTTTCTAAGTAGAAGCGTTCTGGAGGTATTTAAACAAAACTATTTACAAGACGCCATCTTCAAAGAGCTCTAGTTCCTTAGAATGCATTTTTGGACTAGGTGAATTGGGTTAAATTGTCTTAAAATTATCTGAAGAATCTCCGGTCTTCGTTTGTCAGAGAGTTTTTGGACACCCTGTATAAACAACACTCCGCGAATAGTAGGAAATCCCCCAACGTACGCATATTCTAATGGCGTTCTAACCTCGGCAAAGCCATGTGTTAACTCTCACGGTTTACACACACCAAAATATTGTTTTCCACAATGCAATAAACAGAGATAGAGAATACATCGGACTTCAGTTTGACTGAGTCTACAGTAATAATGAGGCAAATAATGTGTAATCTTTTAACAAAATATTATACGCTTAATAGTAATAGTGTTTTTATATTATTTATTAGTCACTGTCCACAATTTCGATCGCTGACTATGTTCAGTTTAACATCTGGATGAAATTTGAATGTTATTGTTGAAGTTGAAGTTGAAGGCAAAAACATCCAATTTTTTGCACATACCTTACTGTTAAAGAACTTTCGATTAGTGAATTAAAAAATATCAAAAATGACCCCCTCATTCTGATAGCAATAAAAATTTTAGCGCGCTTATTTTGCACAGTCGTTAGCTGGTGTTATTTATTATACCGCAGTAATTTTCCTTCCTTTCTCTTATAAAGAGCCGCAATAAATTTATTTGGATGTATTTAATGCCTAATTTAAAGTAAACAAGCACTAAAGTGTATTATTTCTATAAATTAGAGAGTCGTCTTTATCGCGTTTCTCCTGTACCGACGATGTAAACTAATGCCGACCTATTCCTGATTATCCAGAGAGATCGCCTGGAGCCATTCCGCTTTCTGTTTTGGCAGAAATAACAATTTGTTTTCGGAAATTATTATGCAAATCTAATGCACTTGAGAGAGGTTACAATATTTTCTACATGAAATTATGCTGCATGCTATAGATTATAGTCAAGTTACATTCCACAGAAAATATACAGAGTGTTCCGCATAAGCACCGACAGAGAAAAGATGCATACCGGGTGACTTCGGAAAGTGGGAAACCGCTGTAACTTTTTTATGACTGCTGATAAAAATATGAAATTGGGTATGTTTATGCTAGATGTTGCCATGAATTCTTTGAGGTCATTTCGGATTTCATGTCATTTCCGGTTTGACCGGAAATTACCGTAAATTTATATTTTTAAATGGGACACCCTGTAATATTTGACATTTTTGGAATCAGCGGATCATTTTACTTATAGCACGACCAATTTTCTGACACATTTTATGCATGTAATTTTCTTTAATTTTTAAAAATAAAACTAAAGGGCCGCGATTGGCAGAAATTGTTTTCTTTTTTGGCGGATTTAAAAATTGTTGTACCACAAAATTCAGAAAAAAATCCTTAATTAAAAAATCAATAGAGTCCATCCTCTTTACGTTTGAAAACAATGATTTTTTAAGGAAATGTAATAAATCGAAATTTTTAGTGGTAATAACTAAATAAATGTACAAAAATATTCAAATTTAGAATTTTCCCCATAATTACAAACAAAATTACTTAGGTACATCCAGAAAATGTGTCGGAAAATTGGTCCTACCATACGTAAAATGATCTGCTGATTCCAAAAATGTCAAAAAATATAGGCTGTCCCATTTAAAAATATAAATTTCCGGTCATTTCCGGTCGAACCGGAAAACCCAAATGACCTCAAAGAATTCATGGCACCATTTAGTATGTATAAACCCACCCAATTTCAAATTTTTATCAGCAGTCAGAAAAAAGTTACAGCGTGTTGCCACTTTCCGTTGTCACTCCGTATAGTTGCGGCAAGAATTCAGACGACTTACGTCATACGAACAAAGGAATAATTCTTTATATTTTAATCAAAATATTTAAGAAACTGCAACTGAGAATAATAAAACTATATATTACACTAAATTACAAGAATCGATTGTTTTTAACGCGACAAACTATCAAGAATTATGTAAGTGTTTTTTTAGTGAGACAAGGCCCAAGAAATAAAGCAAACACTACATTTAATTCATTGCCAACGTTTCAGTGTAATTTAACACCATCCTCAGGCCCCAAATTTTTTGTGTTCTTTGTCTAAAAATGCAGTCATAAATATTGTGAAGATAATATCTAAATACTTATATATGTACTTATGGATCAAGGAACTAATTTGTGTGGTGTTCTCCCACAGTAAAAATTGTTGTAACTAAATGTCTTCTTATTTCGCAGGATGAAAAACGAAAAAAAATACACTCAGGGAGAGACTGCAGACTGCAGAAACTTCAAATAACTTTCTCCAATTAATCAATTTGGCGAAATAACTGATTCAATCAAATAACGATCAATAATACCCACCTAAAACATTTATCTTATACTCGCGTTGAAAATATCTAGGAGTTATTGCATAAAGGGTTTTACATCGGAATATTCATGAAAGTTGTGAACATTTGTAATTTCTATACAAGTGAAAAAGCCTTATGAGCGAACAGAATTTTCTTGTGAAAATTAATATCCTGATGATAACGATGATATCCTAATCAAGATAAACTCGCACACAGTCACTCGTCTATCTAAATCTTGAGACAATAGCTCTTTTTGAATGTGATATGAATGTAGTAGATTACGTTTAAGAATTCAGTGTACAGAATTTCTTGATAACCTCGAGACAAACGTTTAGTACTTATTTGCGGTTCATCTTCAACTGTTTGCAAAATATGTTCTTCATCTTATACCCTTATTACACTAGGACGTTCTAGGATATTATTGAAAAACTTTCCTGTCTCTCGAGCCCGTCTTTCAACATTAGAAAATGTTTCTCTATGGAGAATCACTCGATTTGGAAATCTCCTACGATATTCTTCCACACTTCTACAGTTTCCTTCGCAGAGACCTAGCACAAGTATTTGGGAATATCGATGTACAGGCTCAACTTGAGTCCTCTTTAAAAAATAAAAGATGACAAAAAATAGGTATGTTTTATTCAACCTCATTCCCAGCTAGCAAAGTAGTTCTATATGAGTTTTATATTCTGTTAATATTTTATAGTTGTATTTAGAATACCAAATTGTTGCATTAATGTGGCACATGAGACTATTTTGCCTTCAGAAACTGAATTGTTTTTTAAATTTGTTGCAAGAATGTTCTTAGAGCATAATTTATAGAGCACTTATAAGATAACTGCTAATGTAGCCCTATAAGTGTGTACAATAACACAATTTTACAGCAACGGTGCTTATAGAATCAAATTACTGTAAAACCGATGCAATATACTGCTTTATAGAATTATACAATCTGACACTCTTATAAAATTATTCCGTAATGTCGCTTATAGTTTAATTATAGAACTATTGTATAAGGCGTTGTTAAGTTACAATGCTGCGGAAAACAAATTACAAATATGGAAGCTGCTATCGAACTTAAGAGAAAAAGCTCTTTAAAGCAGTTGTAGAGAATAATAATACGGTTGTTATAAAATCATTATAGAGTAAATAAGTAACAAAAACCTTTTTGTTCCATAAAGAAACGCTATAGAACTATCATTTTTTATATATGTAGGTTTCCCATAGCCCCATCTGACGAGACCTGCCTGTTATAGTACGAAATATTTTGATCAAAGTATAATGGGGAAATTTGTATAACATAGTCGTGACTTGTAAAAATTATTATCTGCTTGCAGAAAGAAAATTTTATTACGATAGATAAGATTTATTTGATTGCTAAGAGAAATAGATTTTCTTATAGAAATTTAGTAACATATTTAATTTAGACCATTCCAAACCTTAAACATTTTCACTTTTAGATGTTGAAGTTAAAGAATTTTAATAGATTTATTAAATAAGATTGAAATAAGTGAAATTACCACAATAAAATATGACAACACTGTGAACATTAAGTAGATGCTTACGAAGCATATTTGCTCTATAATCATTGCAATCGACACAAAAATGTCATATTAGTGAGAATCCATTGGGAGTACAAGATGAAGCCTTTCTTTCTGTCGCCATATTGTGAAGAAGGAAAAAAAATCTTAATTAAAAATATGTACAATATAAATAGGTGAAATGATATCAATAATATGGATATACTTACTTTCTAACTATTTTATGTACAGTTGGTTGTTAAATTCATCAATTTAAAAAAAATGTTATTAAATTTCCAGCATCATAGGGAATATAAGGTTAACTGAGGGCGCGTCACAAAATTACCATTATGTACCACATATTTCACGATAAAACTTTTTCCGCATTAAAATGTACTGCTCCCTGATGGACAAACAAACTAAGCAATTCGTAATAATGTAAGTAAATACTCCTATGCAGGCTGATCTTATTGGTTCTTATTGGCCCGTCCATATTATTTCTAACATGTGCGATACAGAAACATTTTGTTTTTAAAAGATACAATTAAACGATTTTAAAGTTCTTTAAATATAACACCATGCAACACAAAAATTGTATAGCGAAGTGCTATAGAATTTTTATGAGATTGCTTTGTAACTGTGTTATAAAAATTCTTTAAGACTTCTATAATTATTTCCTGCAAGCTTTACAGAACCGCTTAAAGAACTAAAAGGTTCTATAGAACGGTGCCCATTTTTATGGTATAAGTGTTGTAAGAAGGTTTTGAAAATGTTCTTAGAACAAACATTGCTCTATAAAATTTGCTCTGGAAACGTTCTTACAATTTTTACAGAACAAGAGATTGTTAGCTGGGTTTACCGACTTTATAAAATTTTTGAACTTGCATTCCGAAGGCATGATAAATTCGAAGATTCTCAAATTCTTGATAATTTTTGCGGATTAGTGAATTTTACGTCAGAACTTGACATAACGCTTAATGAATGCCTGAAAATGAAACAATGTTTAGAAGCGCATAAAAAAGGCAAAATGACGTTTTACAGTACTAGAAGTTTGTATTAGATATGAAATATATCACATCTGTACTAAACGTTAATAAACATGTGTTGTTATGTATGTGGTCTTGCTGATATGGCAACGTCGCTTTGCTTCAACACTCGAACACGTCATCAGAAAATTTGTAGCGTACCATGAGCGTGTTACCGCCGATTGTTACGGGTTGACTTATTTATTTTTTGAAAGTTGTTTTTTTTTTGATTTTCTGTCTTTATTAGATCTTCCGAATACGTGGTTAAAATGAATGACATTATAACTAAATCACCCTGTATATTTGTTTTTCTCCAAATTTGTTATTCACTGCATTCTTATTATTTATGTTTAAGTATCTAAACATGAAAATTCATTTAGAATTTACTTTTACAGTGAAACATTATTTTTAATAAAACGGTTTTTAAAAACACGGGATACCTATCTATTAAGAAAACGTGTCTATCATTTGGTTTGTTGATGCGCTTTTAAGTTGCCGTCTAAAAACTACAATTGCAGTATTTTCTAACTTTATCGGGATCTAGAAAACTACTAGAGAAAATCGCCTTAATGCCGTAAAGATTACCTCAGGAAAATACACTTCGTGATCTCACGATGTTAGCGAACGAATACAAGGCTTCATCAGGGCTAAATATGCAATCCAGTAAATTGCTTCGGAGGGTGAAAGCAAGAAAACGCGGTTTTTATGTTTTTCTTATTTTTATTTATAAGGTAGAATTCTTCCCGTACGAATACTTGATGGATACGTAATATGGTGGTAGATTTAAGAATGCCGGCTTTTATTCCTTTTATATACACGGCAATTTAACTGTTGCTTTGTCATTTTTATATTAGGGAAAAGTAGAAAATCCGAGAGAATTTTTTTTTGGGCATATTTGTGACTAACACATGAATGTGAGTTTTATTTTAGAAAATTAATAAAGCCAGAGTCATATTTCTTCTCAGGGTTAGCATTTCTATATTCGGTTCTTAGTTAATTATTAAATGGGCAACTATTAATTGTACAGGGTGTTTCTTAAGTAGAGGTCAAATCCGTGGGCATATTCTGTTGCCAAAAATAAGGGTTTTTTTGTTATATAAATGTGGGGTCTTAGGACAGCCATTGTCCAACTACAGCGTGCCAAAAATTAAAGGAATAAAATACTCTAAACTGCTTGAGATAATTAATCAAATCCGATGTGCATTTTTAGGTATGAAGCAAAAACATTATAAGCTTAAGAAATTTACGAGTGGCAGAGAGTGGGTATCATCGATCTCTATTTCCTAAAAAAATATACCACCCTGTATAATATTAATATTACAAATAAAATAGGTCGTGATATGCGCATTGTATTATCTTATTTTTTTGTTTCTTTACACTATTTTTGTATTGTATTATTTGATAAAGTGCATCTTTATGACACTCATTACATTACTTAAAATGATAACACAGTAATTATAGATATACTAGTGATATTGGAGGTGGAACCGAACACAGTGAAGCACTTGAAGATGTTTACTTAAGGCGGGGATTTTGTAGAAATGAAATTGCACAGCCTGAGTGAGAGAAACGGCGAATAAATGGGGCCTATGATACAGTATACAAACTGTATAGGCCCAAACCACAAGGTTCTCTGAAGTTTATCGTTCATTTTGACGTACATAAAAATGGAAGCCGTGATATATGTTATGATTTTACTCGAGGACACAAAATGTAAAATTAGCAATAAATATTAATCTAAAAGTGAAACGCAAGTTGTCCTATATGTCCTGGCTAGTGAGTGAAGTAATTTGGTGGCTATGGCTGTGATAATTTTGGCGTAATTGCGACATATTAGTGTAGTGTGGCTAAAATTGAGGTATTTTAACATTTATTTTAATTATTCTTGTGATTTTATGAGCAATGAAAATTTTTTCACGCACTAGCGGCAACCTTTGTGAATACGTTGATATATAATAATAACCAATTATTTCAATTTTCTTGGAGTTCTGTGTCCTCGCTTGAAGCCCTGTTAGACGGTAAAAATATGTATATAAAATCCCAGCCTTAATTGTTTATTGCTCTGAACTGGTGACAGTAAATTCAAGCGCATTTATATAATAATAAATTTTAGCTGAATATGCATTCTAAAATATATAATATAATTGTTATATAAATTAATAGATTAACTTTGATAAAAACATAGAGATAAGTCATTGGGACACTAACATAATTTGCTTTACTATGGTCTATTATAAAAATGATGGAAATGGTCCCGTCGTGCATAAACCACATTCTTTCTCTTAGGGCATAGGGAATATCGTGAAGTAGTTCCAGTAAAACGTTTTCAAGAAAATGTCTGTAGGAGGCACTGGTTAAAGTTCTTCTTCATCTCTATAAAATTAACTTCGTCCGTAAACAATATGCCAGCGGTAAAGACAAAATTTAATTTATTTTTTTGCATAATTCAGTGGCAAAATTGCAGGAGAGCAGGATAGCCTTGCAGCAATAAGGCTGCTGATGCTTCGGACCAAACTAATTTATGTTTCACATTGAGATTTGTAGCGATCTTTCTAGTACTAGTATTTGAGTTTTCTTAAATTTCGTGTAGAATAACTTCTTCCAACTCAAGCGTTCTGACATTCAGAGGTCTCCAGAAATTGAACCTTTCTGAAATGAGCTTGACTCCGAAAGATATTGAAAAACATTTCTGAATATTCTTGGATTTGGAGTTTGATGATTTGAAAATCTTTCCATATAAATTCGCCTATGAAAATCGATTTCTCGTATATTCTTAACCTTCTGTACGAAATTTCAGGCCATTATAAACTTAATTTAATCCACCTTGTATATTTTATAGTTTCCGAGCCTATAGTAAGTTATGAAAAACCACCACCCTGGTATCATATATTATGAATTCCTTAGTATGGTCGAGAGAGTAATTTTAAGTTTGCGTTATAATCAGAAAATTATTAAATTTAATGTCAATAAGGAGTAAATGAAGTAAGGAGTGTAGACAAGATACTCCCGAATACAACATAATAACAGCATACAGGCCAATAATGTTCCCTTAAGTTTGTCCTAAAACTGATACCCCTCAGCCACAAAATTAGTGAATCTTCCCATGCTTATGGATTTAGTTGAACTAAATTAAGTGGGGGTACCTTTGTAAATAAGTGGAAGATACACATAAAGTCATTATCAAAAATAATCGTTTTTTATTTGTAGAAGTCCCAAGTTTAATAATTACAGGAAATACAAATGTTTATTATGTTAATTGCATTAAAAAATAAACCAGACTAAATTAACTTAGAGGAGACGAGCAATAAAACATTATATAAATTTAATGAGAATACCTTACATTATTCTTAAGCTTTAAAATGATTTTAAAACCACTTTTTTATTATACAATGCTTCAGATGCGGTTAGATCAAACTTTAATAAATATATTTTAAAATCGCGTATAAAAATAAAGTGTTGTAAAACAATTACAAATACAATAATTCCATGTCATTCAATCTACAACTAATTTGATTTTCAATTTACCTTGCCACAGACAAATATTTGCTCGAAGTGACAAATTATTCAAAATGTGTTGTTAACAGGCTAGATTATTGTTGTCAATAAATTATTGTATGGTTTAATGGATAAATATTTACTCTGTTTAAAACAAAATAGAATATCTAATTATGTCATTCGCATTGATGAAATATCAAGTGTATTATTGTACCTTCATTTTATGTATTTATTTATTTAAGAAATAGGGAACCCAACAGGATTAAAAATTCCAATAACAGGGTAACACCAACAATTAAATAACAAGGTATGAAGTACAATATACAACATGTGCAAAAAAAGTATATACAAAAGATATCAAATAATACAATATTTTTACCTATTAGATATTAGAAATTTGCGCACGGAGCTTTTATATCTATCCAAAGAAACATTAAAAATATCAACGAGTTGATTGTTATTAAAATATCTTGGTATTCTATGAAAAGGTGAATTTAATTATAATTATGTGAAAACTGAATATAGAACAACGAAAACTGACGGTTAACATACGCGGGAACTAAAAAATGTATAAGTGACAATAACAGTATCAAAAAACATCCATGAATAATTTTATATAACAAAACACAGTCAGAAAAATGTCTACGCTCTTCTAAACTTAATAATTAGTAATTTATGTGCGTTAAGAGAGTTCTTAAATATGTAACAATACGCTTATAAAAAAGTTGTTCTGAGAAGTATGCCTATTTCTAGTAAAATAACTGTGACTGCACTTCTTAGAATTAATAATTTAGTAGTTAAATTTACAAAAACTATCTAATCTATTAATATCTTCCTGAAAGTCCAAAACATCACTATCGTTTGAGATTGAGAGTGAAATAACTCTGCTGAAAGCATTTAGATATATTATTTATACATATTGAAATAAGTAATGGGCCTGTATGACTTCCCTGAGGAACACCCAACGTAACTTTAGTTATATCAGAGCTGAAATTCATAATCACAACTTACTGAGCACAGTTGGATAAATACGATTCAATCCATTTCAGAAGGTTGCCATATACACCAACAGCTCAAAGCTTATTAAAAAGACTTTCATGGTGAACCTTATCAAACGCTTTCCAAAAGTCGGTGTATACAGCATCCACCTGAACATTTATATGTCCATACTATCAGAGAAAAACTGTATAAAAGGGACAAGGTTAGACACAGTACATCTACCACTAAAAAGTCCGTGCTGGTTTTCATTTAATTTCATTTGAATAAATAATTTATCTGTAATAATTGATTCCAAGATTTTGCTAAAAGCGCTTAAAATATAAACTGATCTGTAATTAGTTACTTCATATTTACTACCTGATTTGAAAATAGGCGCAACCTTAGCAATCTTCCACTTATCTGGAAAACAAGATTCAGTAATAGATTTATTAAATATTAGAAACAGGGATTCCTTAATATGATAACAACACGAAAATATTTTTAAGTTTTTTACAATATTTCAGCAACAGCTGCTGGTTTATGTTGATAGCTATCTACCCTGTATACTTTGTAGGTTACCTGTAAAATTCTCGGCCTGATATTTCCGTATGAAACTCCACATAATTTACAAAAAGTAACACTTTTGGAGTGGATTGCCGGCATATTTTTTATCGTTAAGTAAAATGAATGCCAAGACTTGGGTATTTTTAAAGCGAAGGATTTGAGTAAAAATTACACATCTTAAAACTAATGGGGTGTTATTTCTTCTAAGTGGGGAAGAACCTTACGCCTTAAAATATTATATACGTTATCACTCCGATCTTTTCTTTCGCCCGTTTTTGCTCCTTTGATTCTGGGAACAGAGAAGTGGTAGATAAACTGAATCCACGGGGATCCGTTTAAACTAAGGAACCAGATAAAATCTTATGGAAATAAGATAAATATTCCAGAATAAAATTTTATGTAGGTATACCAGTGGAGAGCTAGGCCATGGCTAAAATAAATTATTACATTAAGTGACAGCTTAATACAAGTAATTGGAAAATATAAAACAATAAAATAATGGAAAAACGGTCATTTCTATTACATTTATTTCATACTGTTCAATAATGATGCATTTTTTGGATCATTTTTAGAACAAAAAATGGAACTTTAAAGTACTAGGACGATAATGTAAAAGTCTAAAGAAATTTATGTGATAATACGTATTAACAGGGTGATATATTTAACTGGAGAAATGAGTTTTTCTGGGAAACGGCTGAGAACAACAAATTATTTTAAAAACTATTTCATTTCTGATTACTTTTACTTGAAGGTAGGGTCAAAATACAGAAATTACCTTTACGACGCTAGGCGTCGCAGCGCTTGTCGTGACATATTTTTTTAATATGTCAGGATATAGAGCCTTTAATTTTTTTATATTTTTCCTATATAACATTTTTTTATGTTCCCATTATTTAAAAAGTTGTTGTCGATTCCCAAATCGTACTTTGTTAATAAGACACCATCATAAAACTATATAAACTTATTTTTTCTACACCCGTATTATAACAATGCACTTATATGCCCATAATCCGTTTCATAATGATACCCATTACGATACAGATTTTTCATTACGATGCAACTTAACAGTGAAGAATAATTGCCAAATTTGTATCTGT
Source organism: Monochamus saltuarius (assembly GCA_025584915.1). Taxonomy (NCBI): domain Eukaryota; kingdom Metazoa; phylum Arthropoda; class Insecta; order Coleoptera; family Cerambycidae; genus Monochamus; species Monochamus saltuarius. Next base: position 114,916,793 of record CM046721.1, on the reverse strand, counting down.
TGTGACAGTTTTTGCCACTCATTTCTAATGTAGTAAATTCTATTCGTTGAACTTTATTATTTTTTGAATAAATGCAAGCAAGGTAAGCTAAAACAGTATTTGTTTTCATATGCCATAATCTCAATGAGAAGTGTCAGAATTTTGACATCATACCAATCATTATAGTTTATAGAATTAATTTTTGAAGTGTTGTAATCGTTCATTAGTAGTAGTTACTGAAAAATAGGTGTAATAAAATGTTTTCTTATGACGAAAAAGTGGATATAATATAATAATAATATCTCTACCCCTCATTCTAATCACAGGGATTAGCCCAGAAGTCGGAGACTTGTGCGGGAGAGGGGGCGGTATATTATTATTAAGCAGGCCGCATTTGCGCCCAGGAACGACTTACGTTGGTAGACCATAACCACCATTCAGTGCAAGAATGAGGGAAACCTGGAAATCCTCATTAATTAGGGGGGGTAGTCAAATGTCAACCGGTATCAATCTCTCATATTGACCCAAGCCAACATTCTTCCACCCTACAATACCCGCAGAGAGAATGCCAATCCTCTCCACGAATATAGCTTATATACGGTCTACCGGCAGCGGGGCGCGAACCCACACCGATTTAGTCACCTCGATTCAAGTACTGACGCCTTAAACCGCGCGACCACTGACCGACGCTGACCGATATGCTATTAATGTTCTGATAAACCGGTCTTTTGATAATTAAATTCTAAATAGTCTGGTCTGATACTTATTTTGTGTTCTGCTATCCATGAGATATCTACTGGTCTGCCCAATATAAACTTTGCTACAATCGCCACAAGTCAAGCGTTTTCACAAGAGAACAAGTCAATGTTTTTCTCGTGCAGGCAGCCGATGACACGTATTATTTGATATGAAGGTAGTGGCGGTCTTAGGCATTGCAGAGGCACTCTGATGATTTATGTAAACTTGCTTTGGAGAATATCAAGCATACACATTTTATTAACATTATTGTTGTTACCATTCCAGATCGTGAAAATTGTATTATGACATGTATGTTTATAACTACTTCTTATCCAGGTTGCGTTTCTCATCTAGAAATTGTGAAGAAATATATCACAATTTCAACTTTATCGACATATCAGCAATACTCTAGCATGTCAGTTATAAATTATCTCTTTATTGCCAACACAAACAAAACATAACAAAAGATATTGTGTAGTCCGGGTGGTTATTATTTAATTTAAACCCATCATATGTGGGTTCTTTGAAATATTATAGAGGGTATCTAAATGTTTACTTACCTATCTTTAGCTACCACGGTCTGGTGATCACTTAACTGGTACACTTATTGAACTTAATTAAAAAGAAAAAGAAGGGAACACAATTTCAAAGAAAGCTCTTTAATAACAATGATAAAGACAAAATGTGAACAAAAAAAAAGAAGAAAACAACTGTTACAAATAAATATTAACAAGGCATTTTATAAACCTTTAATTTATACGTACCACATCAAGATACCAAGACTCTAAATACCATCGCATCGAGAACCCCAGGGGATTGCTGATTTTCGAGGTACCTTCAAACATCATTCGATATCGCCTTGAAGCAGAGTGGTGCTTTCTCCTAATTTACTTAATTTTCACTAGTTCTTAGCCATTCACTATATTTTAAGTTGAAATTCTAAGGAAACATGATACTGTCTTTGTTTTTTGGAACTCCTACGCCTTACATATTCGAAATATTTCACGCCGTCTGTTGGAACGGAAGTAATAAATTATTCTTTCGAAATACTCTATTGATGACACTATTACATTTTGCAAGTTGTCCTACTGTACTGTACTACTATACATCCTACTGCAAATTCATTAAACATAGATATTCGTTAAAATTAAATAATGTACAGATACCCAATTTTTATAAATGAATAATTTTTTATGCCTATGTGTATACGTTTTATAATAATCAACCACTAAAAGCCTCGAACGCTCTCACCAGGTAGAGTTTTACGAAGACGCTGCTGTAAATTTTAAATTTTTTGTTTTTTAATATATTCTTCCGTAACGAACCCTATAAAAGCAGCAGCTGCTACTCCGATCGCGCTCGAGCCAAGCCATGCACGTGCTGCCATCTTAATTAAGTTAATAATAAACCGTCTTGAATCGCCGAACTGATCTAACCTGCAATACCACGTTGTATGTGTAATTCCTATGTAGGTCGTCATAGGGCGTCAGTACAGTTCAGCTGCTATGTAAATGCAGGCGTCGCGGCTGGAAATATCAATAAGCCATATCAAATTCTGTCTGACTGTACGGCAGTGATGTGGGATACTGGAATGTCTCTGTGGATAAATTCGGATGTCTGTGAAAACACGATATAGGTTCCGCAAGTTAATAGATTACATATGTCATTTGCAGCAAATATTTCGTTTTTGTCGATTGATATTAAATGCGCAGTTTTAGTGACAGCTATCAGGCACCAGTGTCACGTTTGCTGCCTAGGCATTAACTATTTGCAGTTATTTTGCTACCACTCATAGTTACTTATGATGAAGAGACATTTTAGTAGTTCTATTCAGTTGGATGTTGTGTTGTTGCGTTTTTATCGCATTTTTGGGTCATAGATAGTGTAAATACACAACATTGCCATAATTATTAGTTGTGATGTGGTGTGGACTTACGCTGCAAAATGTTCAAATTAGTGGTGGATTTACTGAGTGAATTTCTAAATATGGTTTTTATATTCCTTCGTCTGCACGTATTTGGAGAAATCATGTAATTTTCCCATTGTCCCAAAAGTGTATTGGTGCACCAAGTGAATTTTGATCGTTTCAAATCTCGCTACATGGAGAGTGATCAAGAAAATGAATTTCTCCCGGTGGAAAGGGAAGAGTACAAATTTCACTAATCAAATAATTACTGCTACAGCTACTAATGAGATTAGCCATGAAATTACTTATTCTAAAACTATTAAATTTAATATTTAAAACTTCTTAATTATTTTCTATTTTTGCACCAGTGCTAAAAGTAAGCCACATCATTTACTTTTAGTAAAAGTATATTACTTTTAACATCAGTGCCTTAAAATTACATTTTAGACACTGACAGCATGCGTTAAAAATACTTTTACTGATGGTTGTTATAGTTTAACAACTTGTTTTTCGGGTGTAAATGTCCACATAAACGCCAGAGAGCCTTATTAACGCCCGAGAGCAATAAAGTTTATCGCCCTGATTTAAGAAGAGAAATTTTAGAATTTTTATATTTATTTATTACATATAACAGTGAATGAACAATTAATATTTCATTTAATATAAAATTATAATTACTTAAGTTTACAAGGGGAATTCAGCGTTTTGAATAAAATTTGTAACACTTCTTAAAACCTGATTATATTTTTCTTGACTTCTTGGAAGCTGTATTTCATTGCTTCATCCAGATAACATTTGTAGCTGATTTGGCTTGGCATCATTGAATTTATTTATTCGTTTATTTTGCCACTATGGAATCTGCAAAAAATTTCTGAGAATTTTTTATTTCTGAATTGAACTGATCTTTAGATGTAACCTTCTGCGACCATTGTGGATTTCTACCCATAGTGGCCCTTAGTGTTTATAACATTATCGTGAATAGGCCAATATTCTGCGATCTTCCATTTATTTTCATTTCACTAAATGTGTTCGTTTTCACATTTTCACAACATTCTCCATTTTTATAAAATATAAAAAGTCTTATGATGATTGATCGGTCAGTGGTCGCGCGGTTTAAGGCGTCAGTACTTGAATCGAGGTGACTGGATCGCTGTGGGTTTGACCCCTGCAGCCGGTAGACCGTATATAAGCTATATTCGTGGAGAGATTGGCACCCTCTCTGCGGGTATGGTAGGGTGGAAGAATGTTGACTTGGTTCAATGTGAGAGATTGATACCGGTTGGCATTCAACTACCCCCCTAATTAATGAGGTTTCCCTCATTCCTGCACTGATTAGGGCCTACCAACGTAAGTCGTTCCTGGGCGCAAATGTGGCCTGCTTAATAATAATATGCCGCTCTCCCGCACAAGTCTTTGACTTCTGGGCTAATCTTCGTGATTAGAATGAGGGGTAGAGATATTATTATTATTATTATTATTATTATGTTCAGTATTAGTTGCTCTCGCAGTAAAAAAAGTACGTATACAAAAACTTGATAGATTTCCTTCGCCATCAACTGTCAGATACATTCTGTCAATTTTAGTTTTCGGCTCCTTCATAAAAGGTGTTTTACAAGCTCTATGACTTTGACAGATGATAGCTGGGATAATTTTTTCTTACATAAATATAGATCCGACTGGTTTTTCTTTAGCAGTTACAAGCATTTACTTGTCTCTCTTTATGTGGTGATGCTGCATTGTGCCGATACTACATATTTTGAGCAGTATTAAGTCATCAATGAAATCGAAAGGGTTGTTTTCCAAGAAAGTTGTATACAGATCTGCATTTAAACGATCATTTAAAACTTGTAGAAGCAGTAAATTATTGTTAAAAATGCTACTCCAAATATTTGCTGAAATTGTTTTGATCTAATTGCATGCGAATTTTGTAACGCCCAGATATGATCGTTATGATTATTATTCATGCCGTGCCAAGTAAAACACACTTCATCAGATCACATGACAAGTGAAATGAATTGTTTATCGCTATATGGCTTTAGGCGAAAGTACTGATTTTAAGTTTCTAACACAGTTATATTAGATTTAAGCGGATAGGAAATAGCCCCATTTTTTAAAACAGCTTCCCTCTTTTAAACGACCTAAACACACACACTATGCGCACCGCGTACACCATGCAAATTCAGCCTTTTTAAAAGAGAGTACAGATTCGTGTATATTTCAGCAAGCTGGGATAATTCATTTATAAGGTAAATTTCCTAACAATAGTTAATAGGAAAACTTTGATAATCCATTTGCATAGTATTAGAGGTCATAATGGAGAGGTATTATCAGTTCATGATTTACACACCAAGTTAGTAAACCTTATAGGACCTAGAATATGTGTAAAGATAATTAAGTTTCATTAATATCAATATCTATAATAATCAATGGTGTCTAGAATAATTAAAAATCTATAATATACAGGGTTAAGTATGACTAAGTCCAAAGATTATTCCAGAATTTTAGCTCGATATTTAAAAAATGGTGCAAAACCCTTTTTTCCTACGGAAAGTCGGCGCCGATGATAAGCATCGACTGAGATGGCTTAGATCCATAGATAAAGCTTACATCTGTTAACAATATCAACTACCATGCGGTCGTCTTTCTGCGGCGTTCCCAAATGCAGACGCGACAAAAATTAACATTCTTATTGGCAATAATATCTGATAAATAGGTAATAGTTAATCCAGTGAGCGCCAGTATTTTGCATTCGTTTTTCATTAATTAGTTACAAACTGGTAAAACTACATTTTCATTCATTAGGTACAACCACTCACTACCGATAAAACACACTTCCCGTAGATACAGTTAGATAAAATGCCTATTTATTATAAGAAAATCAGACGAAAGGGATGGGTGGTTCTAAGGTAATAGAAAACTGTTAATGCACCCGCGGCAGTCTTGTCTCATAACCTAAAAAAACAAACCGGCGAACTATATCGTGGGAAAATATTTGTACCCGACACATATTCCGTTATTTAATAACTATAAAAAGATTCAAATTAAAATAAGGCACTAAAAACTGGAGAAGAACAAATCTACAACGTTAACAGAGGAATTGAATTATGACATGACAGCGACCGTTGCATCATATTATGTATTTGTGGAAAAAATATAACCGAATTGACAGTTGCGACGAATGCCTAGCAATAATATCAACAAACGCGATTAGTCAGTAGCGATAGTAGTACAGAAAACATTCCGAGTGCGCTTCCTGCGCGCGGTGGTAAAATTAAAATATATAATAATAATAATAATAATAATAATAAAACGTCTTTATTGCAAGTTCTACAAAGAGAAATTTACAATGGGTAGAAGTCTAGCCTAATGGCCAAAAAAAAAAAAAACTTTACAAAATATTCTGATGATTCTGTTAAATGGTGTTAATTTAAAAACGCAAAACACTACAGTGAAAATGCGCTGCTAGCATATTTCTTTAGAAAAATGTGAGAATGGTAAGCCGCCCTCTTTGTGGCCGTATTATTCCAAGTTAAAGGCAACGGTACTTTTACATCATAACATCGACATTAGCAAACCGAAGAAGTCAAGAATATTGACTAGATAGGAAATTGAGACTTTTCTGAGAGATGCCTCCGATGAAATATCTTCAAATGTAAAATAAAATGTACCTACATTTAAATTAGGTGGTTTTAAAGATTTTTGGCATATGTAAAGCTTGTCATAGAGAAGTTATGTTACATAACAATAGACGATATATTTAGATAACACTTTACTAGGAACAATAAAAGCATCCAAGACCATAACTGATGATGAAAAAAGGCCACCAAGATATTTGGATATGTACAGAAGACCATCGTGAACCGGATACTGGATACCGGATATAACTAATATTAAGCGCCATGGTGATTGGAGATCAACCACTGCTGTGGAAGGCTATATTGACTATTCAATGGATATAGCAAAAAAAAATATTGGCACTAATATGCTTTCGAGTATGCTTTCAACCAGTAGCTGTTGGATCTTCCGCAGAATTTTCCAAAAATACTAGTGTTACTGAAGTTAAAAAAGTAGTTCTGCAGAACAAGTAGTAGAAGAAGGGTACACATTCTATCTTAATATTGTTATAAGTAATTCCGTTAATTGTACTGTAAACATAAAAATGTAATTCACAACTATATTAGCATAATTAATCCTTTAATACAAATATAGTATATACAATTAGTCAAAACAGAATGAATATTTATTTAGTGCATTACAGTCATTAATGCCCGAGGGCGTTAATAAAACCCTAGGGCGTTAAAGTGACACTTCTTATCGTTCAAAAAATTTTACTATAAAATGCAACGATCGATCGTGTATAAATTTATTTATTTTTACGAATTCAAAAATAATATGGTCAAATGTCTAATTTTATGGTACCTATGAAAATATTTTTTAAATTTTTGCAACAAATATTAATTAGATGACAAAAAACATAAATGAAAACGCTTTATGAATATCTATACCTATAATTCTAAAAAGAGACATCTTTACAGTAGATTATTTAATGAATCATGCGAGCGTACATCGGCTTTGCTGGAGGCTCAATATGTATGAAATTACCAGATATGATCAGTTGCGCATGCAACAAATAAGATGATGTCAGCTACTAAATCAGGATAATGAACAATTATTGACCAATTAGCTGGCCTGAACTAGGCAGGATACTCCATAGACAATGGAATGGCATGTAAATGTGGTCTATTGGATGGCAATGTTTACACCATATCCGGTGTCAGTTGAGGTGGGGCTTAATACTCGAAGTTATAGTTTATGCTATGATGATGATGCCGCTGTTTCAACATAGGTACTATGCTTTCATTCATTAGTTCATCAAAATGTTAAGAATTTATGACAATTTTGCTTAGCTCTGTAAACCCTCAACCCTTGAATGTTCTGCCAAAGTAATTAGTATCTATTCTAAAACCATAAATTGTCAATACAATATATTTAAATATTTCATTATGTCAATAATGTCATTAATTTTAAGAGAAGATAGGAAAAAATGAGTATAATATGAATACGCAATTTTAAGTTTCAACACAAAAAGTTATATTGAAAACTCCAACGGATCATATAACCATTAACATTTCATTACACGTAGTGAAATAAAATCCAATACTTTACTATGTTAAATTATTAAGAGAGACTGAAACTTTTTGTATTTAAATACAGACAGTAATAAAAAAGTCCTAATGTTGTCAACCTGAAGAAGCAATCCTAAAAATGCAGAAATAGGTCAGATTTCATCTATTGTGGTTGAATTTTCGAGTTCCCAAAATTTCAAAAGTGAACTTAGATATTATAGAATTTGTTCATTAAACCAGGTTAGTAAATTTAGCTAGATTACTTTTTTTAGATAATTATTGAATAGAGCTGTGTCTGTGGAATTGTTCAGTATACCTAGATGTTTGGTATCAGAGACATATGACTTAATTGATGTGAATTGTAGGAGATTTGATTTATATTAGCTTAAAGTACCTTTCTAAATTAGTAAAAATTTGAAGTAAACAAGCCTATGAAATAGCCCTTCTCCAGAATTTTAAAGTTGAGAGTAGTTATATGCCGCAGTAACCTTCTAGTATAATTAGTGGAACAATTTCAGGAAACGTCTAGATATTTTCCAGGAAACTTCTGCTTTCATAACTGAAGTAATTAAAGTTGTAATCCTCTTAGGTAGACGAGCATTGCATGACAAAATGAGATTTACTCATTTGTAAAACAAACATAAAAATGGGAGCGTGCAAAAAATTCAGTTTAATAAAAATAGGTACGTCAATAAATGTCAATCAGCTTCTTGATGTATGGTCCTTTGGCGTGCGGCTGGCTCAAGTATAATCATAGAATATTCCTCGTATTAAAGGACTACGTTAATGAAGATTTCATAAAAATTCCACCCAATATTAATAAATTCTTTCAAGGCAAAATTACATTTCCTGCCAGTCTAAAAGAATTTGTTAAATAATTCATTTATTTTTCCCACATGCTTCTGCCTGGATAAGATGATGTAATAACAATATTTTTACGCTTTTCTATATATAGTGTAAAATTTGGGATGCAATTTTAATGATATATATACCTAGTCAGATAGCCCTCATATTCCGGACACCCCGTATATGGTCAGGGAGATATATCCTTAAGGTATTTAAATACTTCTGGATAAGTATGGGTTCTAATAAAATCAAACTTAGCAAATGTTGAATCTGTAAAAATGTTTTTTACTTTTATTTTACGTCAAAAACAACTAGATTCTTTGTTTAAATTATTGTATTTTTTTATTTTATAGATTATTCTCTATATAAATAGTAATGTTACATTATTGACGTGTTCGTAATTTTATTCTGCATCCGTTATTGTGAAAATCCAATGTAGCGCCCATAAGAAAACCAAACATTTATTGCTAGATGGTGTTTTCTGAAATCATAATTTTACAATATTTCATCAGATATAATTTCAAGAAGGCCAATTATATTGCCTTATATAATGATCTTTTGTACACTGACTGGACTTTTCGGGAAAACATAACTGTGATTGACACTGTCATGGAAACCTTTTATAATAAATTCTATAAGATGCTTGACATACCCGTTTTCAAAAATTTTAAACACAAATATCAAGTTTAGTATCCAGGTGATATTACAAAACTTATTAAGCAAAAAGCAAAAGTACATACAAAATTTAAAAATACAAGTCATATTTACCACGAAGAATTTAGCAGACTTAGAATATTGGTTTAGAAGAAAAAGAAAGCTTATGCTCAGTACCTACAAAATATTCAAATTAAATTGAAACAGGAACCTACATTTTTTTGACATTCGTAAATAATAAATAGAAATAGAAATAGATTTATTTATCCTTTCAGACATAATATAATGTATAGGATAAGTCAAGGCGGAAATGCAGAACACATTTCCAAAATAAAGTATACAAAAAAGTGTATACAAGACACAAATAATGTAGACACATTAAATAACATACATAAAAAGCAATAAACTCACGAAGAACACTCATTATGTAACATAAAAGATGATTGAAAAATAATCATAGATCTTTATCATCAAAATATTCACTGAGAGAGTAATAAAATTTAAGTAGTAATAAATTTCTAACTTTTCTCTGAAAAGTATTAGTATTTAATTTCTTCATAGATGAAGGAAGGTGATTAAATAATTTCAATCCTAGATAGGACGGACAATATTCAAATTTAGAGGTTCTATGTCTAGGTAATACAAACAAATTTGAATACCTCGTATATTTATGATACAATGAACTTACGGCATATTTATGGATATTTTCCTTAATATACAACAAATTGCGAAAAATGACAATACATGGGAAAGTTATGATTTTGTGATTAGCAAATATTGGTCTACAGGAATCTCTAGAGTGAATGTTAAATATGGCTCTTATGATTTCTTTCTGAGATATAAGTACTATCAGAGGCATTACCCCAAAGTACGACATTGTATATTAATTGAGAGTAAACCAGGCTATAGTAAACACCGAGCAATGAGCTCAAAGGCATTACTTGCTTTATTTTAAATATAGCATAATATAGTTGATTAAGTTTTTTAACCAGTAAAAACAAAGCATCTAGAAGTCTTGGAATAATGAAACGCTTGATAATTGTCTAATTATTGTGAATGCTTTCAGCAATATTTTTGAAAGTGTATATTATTTACCTGAATATAATGATATTAATTTGAATCTTAATTTTGACGTAAATACCTTGCTGGATATAAGTTGTGAACAAATAACGGAAAAAGAAATTTTGGAAGCAGGAAAAAAATTAAAGAATAGGTTTACCTCGGGTTCAGATAAAATTCCATCATTTCTTTTAAAGGATTGCCTGAGGGTTCTGGTTCTGCCTTTCAAGATACTATTTAATTTGGAATTCTAAAATATGTCCTGCCCATAAGTCTCAGGATAGAGCTGTCATTAACAATTACAGGCCAATATCTATTTTAAATAATTTTGCAAAGATCTTGGAGACAATTTTATAAAACCGCATTTATATATCTATCACAAATTTTATTTCGGTATTCCAACATGGTTTTATGAATGCCAGTCAGTTCATATAACAAATATTAGACAATAGAGGGCAGGCTGATGCATTATATACGGACTTTTCTAAGTCCTTTGATAAAATAAGTCACAAATTGTTATTCCATAAACTTTATTTGCTAGGGTTTAATAATATATACCTGAAACTTATACAGTCTTATTCGAGTCATAGTAAACAGTATGTTTGTTATAATGGTTTTTGTTCCAATAACTGTGTTGCAACAAGTGGTGTCCCTCAAGGTTCCAACTTGTGGCCAATGTTGTTTTTAATTGTTATTAATGATTTATATGATACACTGAATTGTAACAGATTGATGTTTCCTGATGACTTAAAAATATATGCTTCTATTACGGATATAAATGATTGTATAATGTTACAGGGACAGGTTAATCTATTGAACGGGTGGTGTATAAAAATCATCAGAGGTTGTGAATATTTGGATTAATTAAACAAATTTAACTTCGTATCTTTAGAGAGCCGTACAAGACAGTCAGCTATTTTATTCTTGTACAAAGTATTACATGTTAAAGTTGACTGTCCTATATTGCTCTCTAAAATTGATATGGCTGTTCCTCGACCTACATCTAAACATAATAGTACTTTTGTACGTAAAAGAGCGCACACTAATTGTGACTGAATGTATATGACATCTTTTCCTGCAATATCTCTCAATTAAAAAGTAAATGTATTAAGTAGAAAAAATACGGCAAAAACAAAATCAGGGCTTTTTATCGTATAAACACATACTGGAATGGTTTCCCTAGTATTTATTACCTTAATTTGATCACGTTTAGGAAAAATTTACAAATCAGTAACGGTGAGTTTTTGCTTGCGTTGCATTCTGGAAAGTTTTAAAATATGCAAGAAGTTGCTAACGAAAGCTGTGCCAATCATCTTATTTATTGCACTGAAATAATGTCGCATTAGCGCAAGCAGGATTTTAACTTTTCCAATTTGGCGTCTTGGCTTATCTTTCTTAAGATTCAATTGTCATTTTTCAACTTAAGGTGAATTTATAAAATAAAAAATATGCTAACTGAATTTACTAACGAAAAAACGAAATGCCTGCCATAGAGAAATAATTAAATATTTTCTAAATTTAAATTCAGTTTTCGACAATCACTAGTTGCAGTAGGGTTTTTTGCTTGACAGTGACAAAGAAAAATTTACGTTTATTGGGGAATACTTTATTGCTTGCCAATCGATAAAAGCAATTAAGTAAACAGCGTAGTTTAGTATGACGGAAATTGAAAATACTGACAGTGATATCCTGAATACACCTCCGGAGATTATAAATGCTGCAGAAACTGTATATTTCGGTTTGTTGCCAGAAAAATTAAAGAAGTTATACGAAAAGAAATATAATCTATTTGTTACATGGTGTAAGTCGAAGGAAATTGATAAATATTCACCTATTTTTGTGAGAAAACCAAGACACTAAAATCGTCATCATTATGGTCGATTCACTCGCTAAAATTCACATTATCTACCAAGAACGATACTGACTTAAGCAAATTGAAAAAGTTGACAGCATTTTTAAAGAAGCAAGGACTTGGATATACGCCTAAGAAGTCAAAAACGTCACTAGCGGAACTATAATGATCTTTGTGCGACGCTGATTATGAATCATAATTATTAAAAAAGATAAATTCTGTACATATTGATTATTGTAAAAAAAATCATCTTATTATAGGGAGTTCTAATTATTGGAATTTTGGGTGTCTGCAGACCCGACCAATTAGTAAAAATGAATTTTAAAGGTGTTGACCAAAGAATCCATTTTGATAGTTGCTATTCTTGTTTTAAAGACAACAAGGAGTCGAACTTTTACTGTCACATATAGCATTCACTTTTTGTCACTCTGTAGCCTTGAGACCTAGAAACGGTAACACATTCGCACGATTATTCTTATAAACTTAATAAAGGCAAGTATTTTAATCAAGTGAAATCAAGTGAAGTAAAATATCAAACGATATTATTAAGTATCTTTTTCTACGTTCATGCAAAAAACAAAACTTTATTGAACTATATTTAGTGGAAAAAGTGGTTCTTTACTGCACTAGTGCAATAAAATGTTTATTGGATTCATCTGTCATTCTACTACAGCGTTTTGTCATCATGACAAACATAAAAGTTAAAATCGAGGTCATATTTTCCTACACTTATCACTGTCATCTAAATAAAATATCTTTTGGTTTTTGCATGAACGTAGAAAAAATATTATATGCAACTCGTACAAAAAGTGCTTATTGCACTCAACAATTTCACGTCGCGTGCAATAAACACGTACTTTTTGTACTTGTTGCATAAATAAGTATAACCTGTCAAAGTGTCATTTATATGGTTTCACCCACAGTATTTAGTATACTGTGGTTTCACCGAACATCGGCTACATTATTGGTCCATGATAGGTGATATTATACAACACTGGGATGGAAGATTTCTACAGTTGCAGAAAGATACATGGATAATAACACTAATGAAAAAATTGAAACAAGTAACAAAATTTTAGCTACGCCATCAAATAATGGACAATTAATTCAATGTAGCAATCGCAATGATGAATATTTTATCATATCTCATTTTTTTGGCTGAATGGCTGTTAATATATGTCCAAAAGTTAACTTGAATTTTGAAAAGCATTTAACAATTGTCAGGTTTTTTTTTCATTGATAAATTTACCTATTTTTAAATTTTAAATGTTTAATGAACTCTTTGATATTACAGGGACTATTAGAATGGATTTATAGTTATCTATCTGACATATCTGTCTGATAGTCATTTTTTATTTGAAATTGTGTTGTAATACCTATTTTAGCACTGTTGTAACAAAATTAATAGTGTTTTACAGGTATGTGAATCAGTTATATTGAAATCCATGTTGCACTGTTAGATAGATGAATGAAACAGTATTCTTATTGAAAGACAAACTAAATTTAAGTGTCCTTTTGGGAGGCGCGCAATGCATTGAAATGACTCTGCCACGGTAACGTTGTGCCATCAGTACTAGAATTGCAATTGTAAATGAAATTTTTCACATCACCGGGGAACTGTATAAACACACATTGATATCGACCTCGAATATCTTAACCGCATTTCCCGATGCTCGTATATATAATGTGGAACAAATTGCATTGCCTTCATATTAAAATTGCCATGGATATTTGTCGTGTAATACGTCATATTTCAGATATTGGTGGGCTTTCTTCTTATTGAATTTTTACTGAGGTACGCTCGCTTCGAAATAATAGCATTTGAAATATTTATGTAGTGATAACGGAAAATATGTAATATTCATTCCAATATAGTCCTTAAGGCGGTTTATATGGATCTATTTTTTAAATAATAAAATAATAAATTTAATTGACCAGCATAATAATTCAACAGGACAAAATATACAATGTCAGGCTTGGTATTTGTCTTGATTTATGCTGCCGACATAACTAGCTATAGAAAGATTACATTACTTTGCAATTTTGCAAGTGTTCAAGACGTCTTTGTACAATCGCATCTATCCCCATATTAAGCCTATTATTACCATTATAACCACCACGGTTCTATGGCAAAATGTTCCACCCACACTAATCTTATATGTTTTACGCAGTTTATATCTAATATTATTGATCAGCAGGTGCAGGTGGATGTAGTTTACACGGACTTTTCGAAGGCATTCAATCGTATTGACCACAAGATTCTGTTAGCGAATTTGCAACGATATGGTTTTTCTGTGTCCTTGGTTCAATTACTAACTTCTTACCTAACCAATCGTTTGCAGTATGTTACATTTAACGGTTTTAAATAAATTTATTTCACTACCACGTCAGGGTTTCCACAAGGTTCCAATCTTAGTCCGTTTCTTTTGTCTATATTTATTAATGATTTAAACTTTATCATTACGCGACAAAAATTATTTTTCTCCGAGATGATTTAAAAATATATATACCTATCCAGAGGTCAAACCACCTCGATTCAAGTACTGACGCCTTAAACCGCGCGACTACTGACCGGGTAATGTCAACTATTATTGAATAACCGAAGCGTTTTATTTCAAAATATATTTTATTTTACATTAAAACATTATCAACAAATTTTTGTAATATTAAGCATTACAAATTATTTTACTAAATCAATTATGACCTTTGATTGGTTATAAGCGGCAACAGAAGTTGTTAATTCATGCTGAACATCCTGCGTAAAAATGGTAACATTTTCAGTACTGGAGTTTGGCATTTCGCCAGATATTTTTGTGACAATTTTAACCTGAAAATCTGTAGACTTTTTGACGCACCCTTACGTGGAAGATCTCCATCCCCCAAATCTTTTCAACTAAAATTTACCGATACTGTGGCTGTAATTCTTCGGTAGTGTCCCGTGTATGTTTGTTTCACAATGCGGAAGCAACACTGCAATGTTTTTCGAAATATTGGCTTATCCAATTGTGGCCAAATGACTGCCGAGTGATTTTACCGAATCTTAATTGCAAACAGCCGTTTTCATTTAGAACTTCTAAATGAAGTGCAACATATGTTTTAATTAAAGCTACCGATTCTTTATTACCCACTATAAATACTCTTGACTGCTAGATAGGTTTTTAATGGAATTTCGATTTGACCCTTATTTTCCATAACTTTTACATTAGTTTGTTAATTTCATTTTATACAGTTCGTTACTTCTATATGCACCTGATGCATCAATTATGAGTGCAACCTTTATAGGTAGCATATCATCAGGTGTATTCTTCAAATAGCCGTTCTCACATTTGTGGCTTGAATTTTTTATACGTATCCTAGATTCTGTTAGTAAATAAAGTGGAACCACCCCAGAAGCAGATCCCATATCTTAATTTAGACTCCACTTGAGAATAATAGAAATTTATCAGTAGTGGTCTTTCAAGTAAATGCGTTAAGTTTCTTATTAAATATGTTATAGAATTTATTTTTTTTACTAGCTGAATACAATGTGGTTTCCAAGTCAAGCACTCATCAATAACAATTCCAATAAATCTTTATGTTTAGTTTGTAGTATCCTATTACTACCACCTATTTTTACATCCAAGTTAGTGTAATTTTTTTGTCTATTGTGGAAACGAACCAAATGAGTTTTGGCAATATTTAAATTCTTATTATGTGTATAATACCAGTTATTTAATTTATTTAGTGTAGTATTATATTTATTCTGTAACTGTACATCTGATTTGTCAGATATAACTAACGATTGATCATCAGTGTACATAATCAGTATAGCCTGTGTTACTAAATAGTCCAAATCATTAATATATAACAAAAATAATATTGGTCCCCATACATATCCTTGCGGTACGGCCATCTCAACTACTTTAAATCCAGAACTGACACTAGATACGCAACCCTGATGTGAATATATTAAACTTACATATTGATTTCTACCTCTTAAAAATGAAGAAATCCAATTCAAAGGTACACCTTATATACCGTAGGCGTATAGTTTACTTAGTAATTTGTCCTGATCTACACAATCTAACGCCTTACTTATATCACAAAAAATTCCTATAGGACTTTCTCCAGCCTTAATATATTCTGTTATGATGGTATTCATATTCTGTCTCCAGTCTCCGGAGAGCGGTTTCCGTCTCGAAATTATGCGAATTTCATTATGAGATTCACATAATTTCGGAATGGAGACCGCTCTCTGGCTTAAGAAGGCTAAGTATTAAGGTCAGTCTTACAATCTCAATTTTTGCACATTATTCGGGATCACCCGGTATATCATATGACAGTAATTTTTATATGAATCTGTCGCACAATTGCCTATTCAGTGTAAAAGGCAATACCTCATCTGTTTACGCTTTATTATACATATGTATATGAAAGTACACGTTTATTTTTATTATCATGTAATATTCGTTGTTATAAATAACTAAAATTACTTATTGTATATTGCAGTATGACAGAATGTAAGTGTGGTTCTATAATTGCGATGTCTGCAGAATATTTGTATCGTTTAGTAAATTTTATAGCGACGAACATCTCAATAATTTATTAGAGCTATTAATTACCATCTGTGTTAATGTATATGTACTATTTGCGTTTTAAATAAATTTGAATTTATTGACGCGAACATTAATATATCCAAATACAATCAAATATAGTTATGACCTCAATTTATGCTAAAGTAATATTTTTCGTAAATGTGAATATATCGTAATATACAGGAAAGCAAAACTTTGGTTTTTTATTTTTGATAATGTATTGCCATATTTTAATTTATTTATACAGCAACTTTCTGACAAAAATTAAATTTGTAGGAGATCTGTATCGATGAGAAAAAATCTTTTATACAGAACATTACAAAAGATACAATAACACAGCCCCACAAAAAAAAATATTTCTCAGATCTGGACGTCAGAATTCAAACAACTTACGTCATATGAACAAATGAATAATTCATTATATTTTCACCAAAATATTTAAGAAACTGCAACTTAGAATAATAAAATTATATACTACACTAAATGTTTGCATTATACAGGGGGAGTCAGTCATAATGTCATTAATTTTAAGAGGAAATAGGTAATAATGAGTATAATGCGAATACGTGATTAAAAAAAATCTAAATGCATATTTACGCCGAAGAAAATATTTTCAAATCATTATTTAAACCCCCTTTTCAGACTGTCACTGACCGGTCACAGCCTTGGTCGGTTACAGCTCACAGTTCAACTCGATGTCAACCTGATGCAATGTTGTCAAGTTGTAATATTTTTCTATATAGTACCTACCCACCTATGTTTTAGGTTGTACTGACTATTTTAGAATATTATTTTTTCTTGCTCAGTTCAACTTCAGCCAATAATAATTTAAAATGTTAATATCCAATAAAATCTAATAATAATAATCAAATAATTCTATTAAAAATTGCAAGTAACGCGGTCCACTCAGGTTTTCCCGTAGAAAATACGGCCCAATCAAACGATACCCGTACACTCGCGTGTCGATTTTTCTCTGAGCAAATGTAGCTGTTATGACTGCAACAAAACTCCAACGTGTCTAATAATAAACCGAGTAATAAACTATTTACGTACATTACATAAAAAACCTATACCCAATGGGTAAATTATTAAGAGAAGCTGAAAAGTGTTTCGTGTTTAAATACTAAGTAATAAAAAACCATCGTGTTGTCGACAGAAAACTGTCCAAGACCGAAATGGCACGCCGCTAATCTAAGTTATCGAGAGTTAATCTTGACCTTGATATACCGTATTATTAGGTCAATAACCTAGTTATCTAGTTTCTGTACTGTTATTTAACGACAAGGTGTAAAACTATTTTTTTAAATCTAGATACATGAATGAATTTTCCTTAAATATTGATTTATTTGTTAATAAAAACAAATGTAGATAATAAATAAATGTTTTCGAATATTAGGTTATTACAGTTTAATAATTTTGATATTACGTTTTCACTACGTTTTACAAATAAATATGAATTTTTAGTATTACTCGTAAGTACAATTAACCGCACACATAACCAGATGTACAATTTGTAGTCGTACTTACATCTAGCCTAGAAATTTATTGTTTTTTAAGTAGTATGGTACTAACCTGTTTACAGCCCACATTTCAAGTAAAACTGCACTTATCCGTCCATAGCACTTTATTAATAAAATTAGGGTCAGTCGCATTTCGTAAACATTCTCCGTATAACACTACCATTTCCACATATTCGGAATTTGTAAAATTATGCGTTGTGAATTTACGCCAAATACGTGAGGTTAGACCGAAATAAACAAACTACTGCTTACTGCTTGTATTCTATCCATCCCCCCCTCCAAATGTGTGGCATGATCTACAAATTTGGGGGGGAAGAAATGCAGAGTGCTAAATGGAGGTAAATTTGAATAACACGCTGATGTGTTAGACGATATTATGTATGTAAATGTGGCATCCATGGTTAATACGGCAAGTCTGTGGCATTAGATTCTCATCGGGTGCGCCATCAGAAAGTTCGTCGGGCACCAGGAGCGTCGTGTTACTGATTTTTATAAGGTGATTTGTTTATTTTTTTAAAGGTCGAGTAAAAAAATATTTTTTTCAATTTTCTGCCTTTATTAGGCCTCCCGAATACGTGGTTAAAATTAATGACATTATGACTGACTCACCCTGTATAATGCCCTAAATTGCAAAAAAAAATTGGTTTTTTAACGCGATCTAATATCGACAATTATGTTCACAATACAAACAATTGCGTAACGTCGGCCGTGACGTAAGTCGTCTGAATTCTTGCCGCAACTATATATGTTTTTGGGGTTACCCCCGACGAGTAAGAGAATATCTTAATAGAAATTTTCCGCACCGTTGGATTGGACGCGCAGCGAAGTTTCTTAGTCTGTACGTAGCCCTGATTTAAATCCGCTGGATTTTTACTTTTGGGGCTATAGAAAATCTTTAGTCCCCAAGGACATTATTAATAGTCTAGACAACTGTGGGCAACACTGTTTGCATATTCGTAATTGCCACGTCGAAAAACATAAGACTACAAATTTTCAAAACAATCGATCCATATGTTCTTAAGATATAGCAAAAAATCGAAAATAATTTTTTCAACTTTTACACCCTGTAGAATGAAAAGGGGCAATAATTGAATAAGTCGTGTTGGGTTCAATCGCTTTATTTACCCTGCATAGAGGTTAACATAGCAAAAATATGCAGGTTATGCAAATGAATATGCTCTAAATGGCAAAATTTCAAGATATATGCAAAATAATCATATAGCATATACATTTGTATAAAATCTGGTTTCTAGTTATTATAATTATAGTAGCTTCATATCGATTTACATCACGAGGCATTACTCTGTGCAGGTGCTCCGTTTTATAAATGTTACCCATTCTAATTGGCCAACTCGTGGAATATACAGTTGGTTTGTTAAATAGAAAGCAAGTTTTATATTCGTTGCATGTAGGTAAAATTCCAGTGAGTAGTCCCGAACAAAGGCGAAATAGTTTCTATTTGATCAAAGGTATTTTTAAACTATTACATACCGCAGTTTCATTTGATTATATGAAATTGATTTTCCTGAGGCTAGCACTCAAACTACTGTCTGTCGCTGGTTATATAATTATATATAATGGAACATTTTGTGCGATATGTTTGAATTGAAAATCGAAAATAGGAAGACAAATACACTTGAAAATGTATTAGCATCCACATATATACAGAGTGTTCTGCATATGAACCGACAAAGAGCAAGTGCATGTAGTGGGTCCCAAAATATGGCAATTTAACCAAGCATGCATATACAGGGTTCACTATGACTAAGCACAAACAGTTTAACAACGTGCTCAGGGAGGTCTAAAAGACAATACAAAATTTATTTCGGAATTCTAGCTCAATGTTTAAAAAATGGGGCAAAACCCTCTTTTCCTACGGAAAGTCGGCGCCTATGATAATCAATCATCGTCCGAGATGGCTAGATATGTCAACTACCGTGCGGTCGTTTTTTGCAGCGTTGTCAAGTGTAGAAACGATGAAAATAAACATTTTTATTAATTATAATAATGCCTAAGTACCTGATAGATAACAGTTAATCCGGTTAACTGCAGTGTTTTGTATTTGTTCTTCGTTCTTCCATTGCACACTGCCAAAACTACATTTTCTCTACTTGCAGATTCTTCATAATTATCCAGTAACAGATCTGACATGAAATACTTTATTTAATTATTATAAAACGTTTAAAATTAGTCACTTAACTGTGGTAAAATAACATAACCTAGAATACTGCATTGCTAGTTGCATACTCTCCAAACCTTAAAGTTTTTTTACATATAATTTTAAATTATACGTACTTTTAGGTGTTCCTACCTTACATATGGTTTAAATATAGCTTTTATTACCTTTAATTATGCTAAAAACTCTCTGGGCAGGAGATGAGATTTCTGTAATAAAAAGAATAAATTTCAAGTGAAATGTCGAGTGATGCGATACCTTGAATTTTCTCAGATTGGAGGAGTGCGTAACATAAAACAAATCACTTCCGAATCCCCACTCGAACATAACGAGAAAGCAGGGGACGTACCCACAGCCATAATCCCGCAGAACCGACTGCGATAAGAACATAATAATTATATCTACCTTCCCACGTAGTGACAAGATAGAATTTGCAAAGCTTTTAGGAAATGTCGTGCCGTCCGGGTAAATCCTGGACCTTTATTTTCCTTGTAGTAAGGGTCTACGGTTAACGTTCTGTGATTTTTTGAAGTTATACTTCTTTGCGCCCGTTAGACACATTGGGATGGGATGTTGGTCGAGAAACCGCGTCACGGAAGAACAAATTTGGAAGAACAAATTTTTAAGAACGAATATAATAATAATATACATATTTTTTTTTAGAATTTTTTTTTAAGAATTTTTTTTTTTACGTATGAGTGTTTTTTTGAAGAATATTTTTTTAAGATTTTTTTTTTTTAAGAATTTTTTTTTTTTGTACGTACGAGTGGGTGTATGAGAATGGCCAAAGAAGTATAACTTCCACCGTCTGGTCCGACGCAGACAATTTTTTTTTTATTCTAGTAGTGCCTGGAAAACAGATATACAGGGTTAGTCAGAAAGAATGGGTCAACACTAAGCTGGAGATACTAGACCCCAAATATTATGTTTGAGCTCATCATGCCTTATACGAATGTCGCTATATTAAGAAATACAGTGTGTTCAAAGTTTAAATTTTATTCTGAATGTTCTCAATAACTGAGCAGCTTTTGAAAGCAAGACTCTGAAAATGGCAGTGTTAGGTTCTTTGTTGCACTGTATTATTTAAAGAAATCAAAACATTTTTTTTTTGGTGAACTATGCTTAAGAAAATCTAAAATAACGTTCGATTTTACATAAAAAATGAACTCTTGTTTAGGTTGCCTAACTTTATCGGTTTGTGAGTTATTTGCATTTAAAACTTTTAATTTATTTTGTGGTGATTTTCTTTCAGCGCTGATATTGCTATTTGTTTATAAGTTGGCTGTTATCAAATTTTCATGTCATAGCGTATTTTGCGTGAGTGTGATTTATTATTCGTGCAAAATTATTAGCTAGTGATCAAAAAATGCGTGTGAGATGCGTGATATGATTTGTGTTTTTGCTCAGGCTAATTTTAAATGAAAATAACTCATAAACCAACCTAAACAAGAGTACATTTTTAGTGTAGAATTGAACGTTCTTTTAGATTTTTAACTTTTTTTAGCATAGCTCAACAGATAGAAAAATTTGTTTTGATTTACTTAAATAATACAGTGAAACTAGCGCCCTCTAGCAGCAACGTCAAATTAAGCTTCAAATTAGTAATTCTCACACCAAAGGACCCAACACTACCAATTTCCAGAGTTATGCTATCAAAACTTTCTCAATTATTGAAAAATTTCAGAATAAAATTTAAACCTTGAACACTCTGTTTTTCTTAAACCAGCGACATTCGTATAAGGCATGATGAATTCAAATATAATATTTTATTCACAGTCGGTTAGTAATACAGACATTTCTAGCCGGAAAAGTAGTTTTTCGGCTAGAAGCATGTGTCACTTTTCCGGAGTATGGCAATGTCATGTTAAGCTGGTTTTAAAAAATGCTCGCAATTTGGATTGATGCCGATATTTTGCTTGATATTAAGTACAACTCGCAACATCGAATATCGAGACCATAATGCTGTATCTTTACTTTCTTTACTCATTTCAACAAAATATGCAAGCAGTATCGTTTCTAAAGTATGTTGCACACCCTTAATTGCGCACCATTTAATGTAAGACAAAATATTTTTCTCGTACCTTTCTTTGCTTTTCTCCGGAATTATTCAGTCAAGCGCAGTGTCCGCAGCTTCTCGGACTTCCGGAGGAGTACAGGTTAATTCAAAATCAGACATTATGTACTTGTTTAATAAAAAAATAGCTATTTATGCCATCAGTTATGAAATGCCTAATTTTGTGTAACGCGTGAGATTTTTGCGGAACGAACGAAGTGAGTTTTGCCAAAACTCACAAGTTACACAAAATTTCATTTCGTAACGTATTGCATACAAGATTTTTTCTAATTTTGAAGAAAGTAATAAAAAAATAAAATTTAATACAATTGACAAAAATTTTGAAAACATAAATTTAGTTTGTTGCTGTTACTTCATGTTAGTTGTCAGTTTGACATTTTGTAAAAAGTCTAGACGGAAGGTTTTAGCGAGATTGATATATTTTTAGTTTTATTTTTAAAAATGAGTGATTCAAGTTCTGAAGAGCTACCAACCGATATTGAAGAGGCAGCAGGTAATGCTCTATTATCAGTAACTCCCAAAAAGTCAAAAGCAGTTTATGATTTGGCATACGAAAAATTTGTTACGTGGTGTGATGAGAAGAAAATTAAACATGTTAATGAGAAAGTTTTACTTGCATATTTTGAGGGTAAGAAAGATCTAAAAGTTTCCACATTATGGACACTTTACTCAATGTTAAGGTCTGAACTAAATCTGAAAAGGAATATTGATATTAAAAAATATACAAATTTGGTAGCATATATTAAAAGGCAAGCGGACGGGTACAGTGCTAAAAAGTCAAAAGTTTTTATTAAAGAAGATTTTGCCAAATTTTTAGTGGAAGCTGATGACAAAGAATACTTAATGGCTAAGGTTGCAATGATAATTGGAATGGCAGGAGCATGCAGAAAAGCAGAATTAACATTTCTTCCAGTTGAAAATGTTATAGATGAAGGAAGCCATTTTCGTGTTGATATCCCACCTTCAAAAACAAAAGTTATACGGCAGTTTGCAATTAGCACTGGAGACATTGAAAATACGAATCTGTTGGAAATATTAAGAAAATATATTAAGTTGCGTCCCCAGGTTATTAAACACAACATATTTTTGTAAAATATGCGAATGGAAAATGTACCAGAAATCCTGTAGGAATTAACACATTTAGCAGTCTGCCAAAAGCGATTGCACAATTTTTGGTCTTTCAAATCCTGTTCTATATACTGGCCACTGCTTCAGAAGAAGCTCTGCCACTTTCTAGCAGACAGTGCGCTGATATTTTAAAATTAAAGAGGCACGGAGGTTGGAAATCTAGCTCTGTTGCGGAGGAGATGTTGAAAATTCCATGAATAATAAAAACTTATAGCGCAAGAAATATTTGGTGAAACATCTTATGCAATGTGCGCCGCTTCCCAAATAACAGCAACGGAAAGAATATTTTTTGACTTAATTGCCAAAACCAATAAACTAGTAATATTGCCAAGCAACAGTTTCATGGAGTTCTTTGTCGAAAAAAATAAAATTATGATAACAAATTTTCTTAAAATTATGTTTTTAAAAGCTTGTAACTAAGCGATTGTGAATAAAATAGTATACATACCACGCGGGAAGGATCATTCCAGCCACGGCTTTTAGCCTGAAAGCCCGCATTTCACTGAGGCTGGTCCAGCCAGGCTAGTGCAGCCCGGCTGGTACAGCCAAATTTGAAATGTAGTATAGCAAATGGTCATACACTCACACAGGCTGGTACACGATGAGCTTGCTTTCGAGCTCAGGCGGCACAAGCCATGTTTGTAATAATTTACATTTTCAAACGGGACCAGCTAAGCGGGATCCTATATAGACCAATTAGATTTCTGCTTTTATACCACGTGAGTATCTACGTCGCTGTACAATCTCAGTCACCAGTAGACCAAGACCAGCCTGGCTGGACCAGCCTCAATGAAATGCGGCCTTTGCACTTGTTCCAGCCACTAGCCTAGGCCGGACCAGCGCGCTGGACCAGCCTCAATGAAATGCGGGCTTAACAAAGCCTGGGCTATAATAATCTACTTCTCCGCTAGGTATGTAATATACTATTGGTGTCTAGTATCTCTAGCTTAGTGTTGATCCATTCTTTCTAACTCACCCTGTATAGTGTGTTTACAGATTACTGCATTTAAAGGCAAAATATTTTTAAAACAATTTTTTTTATTAATGATATTATTTTTTATTAGTATTCTTAAGTTAAAAAATAGGGACAAATTCATATTATATATTATTTTTAAGTTATTTTTAGTTCAAGAAAATTGTTAGGCATGTCAGCATCTACTTTTAATTTATTGTTTAGATTTTACTGTCAATTTATTTACTAAATGAGTTTTGATATGATCTTGATATTTTGTTTATTTAATAATTGTCAAATTAGAGATTAATTTAATTGACAATTACACACACATTCGAAAAAGTGTCAGATCATAGTTATTATGTGACAGATGCAGATACAACTATTAAATATGCAATATAATTTTCAATTATTCCGTTCTTTCTTTTACTGTTCTTGCTGGCTCGAATTGTAAAACAATCCGTTTCACTGCAGATTGGTCACGATTAACATCCAACTACCTCTGACATATTTCTACTACGTCTCTATAAGAATATTGGCTGCATAATAAACCATTGCAAAGTAAAATAATATATTCCGCTCATTGTTGATTAAACAATTTTGTTTGTAATAGCTGTCCGATAAATAATGAACATAAAATGCAAATTTCCTGTTTCTCCAACACGATTCGAAATAGGGAAAAGCAATTTTACCGTTTCAGTTTTTATAGTTAAGCATTTAAGACTAGTTATAAGAAATTCTAGATGAATGTATAACATTTATAAAATGTTATTTATATTACTGGTATTTTGAATAAACGTTTAAAGTCACTATATCTTTACAAAATATATATAATGGAATCGTAGCTCTACTTCAATCTGTTATGCAGAAACAGAAGTTTCAGACATAGACACAGATGTAAGTCGCTGTTACAAGATGCGACTACTGAAGTGAGCTTATGTATTGATAGCTATTCGAAGTTCCTCAGCAGAGAAGATAAACAAACGCATTATTATTATTTCCACTAGTTAACTCCTACAAGCACGTATTGCTTCAATAGTTCCTTGTTCAGTCTCATGATAGTTTAAAAGTTTGCCTTTAATATTACCACGAGGAAAACCGCCAAGAGGAAAACTTTTTAATAATCACTTTAAGAAATAGGTCTATCTACAAAAAAAAATAATTTGTATAAACCAAAAACCCGTAAATAACTGTAAATCACGGCAAAATCGTTGAAAATACACTGAAAAGATAAATAATAAAAAATAAATCGAAACAGGCCATATCCATATCACGGAATAACAAACAAACTCACACACTCAAACTAGCACGGCTACGATCATAACCATTCTTGAATTAATTGATGAATGAACCTACATATAAGCATTTAGAGTCGAATTCC
Source organism: Monochamus saltuarius (assembly GCA_025584915.1). Lineage (NCBI taxonomy): Eukaryota > Metazoa > Arthropoda > Insecta > Coleoptera > Cerambycidae > Monochamus > Monochamus saltuarius. Next base: position 114,890,828 of record CM046721.1, on the reverse strand, counting down.
ACTGATGCAATGATAATATCTGGCATTCCATAGTTATTAAAATTATTTTTATACTGTTTAAGAAAGGTATTTTAAGCTAATATGAATCAAATCTCCTACAATTCCTACCAATGAAGTCATATGCATGCTCTCTGATACCAAACATCTAGGTATGCCAATGAACACCCACAGACAAAACTCTATTCAATAATTATCTAAAAAATGTATTCTATTTACTAACCTGATATACTATATAATTATATGGAGTGGGAACTCGAAATTCAACCACAATAGATGAGATCTGATCTATTTCTGCATTTTTTTGGATTGCTTCATCAGGTGGCCTCCTTTAACTTGAGTCAAATATCTAACTATAAAAATTATTATACCAATAAATTAAAATTATTTGAAATTAAATGTCAAAATGAAATTAAATAATGTCGACAACTGATGAAGCAATCCAAAAAATGCAGAAATAGATCAGATCTCATCTATTATGGTTGAATTTTGAGTTCCCACTCCATATAATTATAGAGTATATCAGGTTAGTAAATAGAATACATTTTTAGATAATTATTGAATAGAGTTTTGTCTGTGGGTGTTCATTAGCATACCTAGATGTTTGGTATCAGAGAGCATGCATATGACTTCATTGGTAGGAATTGTAGGAGATTTGATACATATTAGCTTAAAATACCTTTCTTAAACAGTAAAAAAATGTTACAAAAGCTAATAATAAGGAATATATGGGTAGAAATTGTGGGTGTAATTCAACGCAGGTTGGGGCTTTTGTCCACTGAGTAGTTAGTTTCACACAATATTGTTAATACCTGAAAATATATGAAAAAATTATTAAAATTACTCAAAGACACACGAACTATACCGCCTCGAAGCTATATTGCCACCATAACCACACAAAACTTAATGGCGTCGAACTGAACTGATTTGCGATTCACTTATCGCAGCAACATAATAATTATTTATGGTACCGATCTGTACCATCTCGAAAGGAAATCCAGTGGTTATAGACCCGGAAAAATCCAGAATAATTTTGAAGGAACCGGTTGAAAGGTCTATCAAAAAGGCAGATGAAAAGTACTTATTCCCAAAAGTTGTCTTGATTGTTGATATATTTGGAGCCTGTAGGAGAGAATTAACTTATTTACGTACAGAGAACATTGACGATGCTAAATTGTTCATTAAAGTGACTATTCCCAATACCAAAACTAATGCTCCTAGATTATTTACAATACCAGAGGGAGATATAGAAGGAGTCAGTTCAATTATGCAAATCTACGTGCATCCACCATTGAGCATAACCGTTTTTTTTGTCACGTACAGGAATTAAAAATGTACTACACAAGCAGTGGGTATAAATAACATAAGTTCAATTCCTAAAAATATTGCCGAATTTCTTAGGTTACCCAATGTTACTGAGTATACTAGGCACTGCTTTAGATGGTCTGCAATCTTCCTTGCAGATACAGGAGCCAACATATCGATGCTCAAGAGACAGGTTGGCGCTCGACTTTTGTGGCAGAGGGGTACATAGAAAATTCCATACAAAATAAACATGCGAAAGGAACGAAATTTCACGGAGAGAAAGGAAATACCACTTTCATTCCAGAAACTCAGTGCACCGGCAGCACCGGGATACAGGTGTTATCTTCTTCCAATATTGACGCTATAAGCGAAGAAAAAAATATGTATACCTACTTAATGTCCAATTATCCGATTTGACTGTGTTATTTAAAATAAATAAATAAATAATTTAAAATTCATTTTTTTAATTTTACTTTTACGCATATATGCGTAAAAAAAATTGTTTTAAACACATGTGCCTAGAAGACTGTCATTTCTATACTGAAATGACAATCGAAATTTCATTATTAAACAACGATTTTACGAAAAAATATTTACAGTAATTATTTTTTTTTGGCACCATTATTTACTTGGAGGCCTTTTTGCAGTATAGAAAACTAAAATTTAACCAAAACAAATTTACTTACAGTCTACTATAATTTTTCGTTGTTGATTTAAGTTAGATTTAGTTTTCCGAAGCATGAGTTTGGAATAGTAGATACGATAAAAGTATTGCTATAAATCGTTTTACAGCTCACAACTGGGGAGCATGTTTCAGTAACATCTATTAAATTAAAATATGATCTTAGGAAGTATAAGCCACCCTTGCATTCTTTACAGATTTAATGGAGTGGAAAAGCTGGGTTGCGACGTAAAAGAGACAATTCAGAATTTGCGGGTATCTTTATGTTGTACCTAAATATAATTAAAGGCGGATAAATGTTGATTACAAGTCCTATTTTTCTTCCGAGCCTGAGACAGCTATACAAGGGGGAATAAATACTGAAGAAATTTTAAGATCTTAGTAGGCATTTGTTTTGTTGGGTAACATTATTAGGGTTACACGAAATGTTCTGTTTGCAAAATGAATATAGATGCATTTATTAAAGAAAGTTCTAAGTCAGAACGTAGTAACTACCTTTGCTTCTTGTTTGTTTTGTATTTATTGATATCAAGCTAAATTACAATAGATAGATCATGGTTACAAATAAAAATATATCTAATATGATACAATTAAGAAACCTTAATATTTGTATAATAGATATTTATACACCAAGTGAGTTAAATGAATATTTCACGAGAAGAAAGTATAATTTCTTCTAGTGAATAAATTCATTCAACTCACGAGGCGTATACAATATTTTATCCAACTGTGAGATTATTAATATTGTCACAGAATTTGCCCCGCCCGCACCCAATTCGACGACTGTTTTCGTGAAACTCTAGATTGCCCCGATCGCCCCTACGCGATTCTGGTAAACAAACAAATAATGCCGTGTGTCGAGGCGAGACTGGAAAAATTGAGAGTCGACGAGAAGCGTTCGGGAGTCGTTCAGGAAATGGATCTAGAGATGCTAGAAAATACTTGGATTGTTCGTTTGATCTATAAAAGAAGAATAAACGGCCGGGTCAGTCAGTATTGAATTACAGTCTTGAATTGGAGTGTTTAGTTGGAAAATACCTGGAGCGACTTAGATAGTGATTCATTAAATAGTGTAGTTGAGTTGTAATTAGTATTCAGTAGTGTACAGAGTAGTTAATAAAGGTAAGTGATTAATTAACGGATTTGTTTTTCTGGTAAAAGAAAAGTCCGATTGGGAAATCCGTGACAATATTTATACTCGCGATCTAATTTAGAACAAACGAGCTAACTGATTGATCTGTGAGATTGTTGCTTGGATAGACTATCACAATAACACCGAAGTTCTTCGAAAACTGTGCCCAATAATACTCATGTGCATTTTCAATTCTAAGAAATTCTGCTATCTTTATCTAATTTCACTTTTTGTAGATTTCACCAGTTGAAGGCCTTTTAAAACGTTAATCTTAGATGCGGTCCCTAATATCAATTATTTATTGCTAAAGATAGTCCTCATTCCAGATACTAAGACTTATAAATAAAAATATTGACTGTTGTGTGTATGGACTTGAGGCCAAGAAATATACCACACCAACGATTTTTTTAACCTATAAAAATCAAAAATGCACAGGTTTGAATATATTCTCTAACATGTCGCAAAAGATAGCAGAGTTTCTTAGAATTAAAAATATGCATGAATATATTAGGCACAGTTTCACAAGATCTTCGGTGACTTTACTTGCTGAAGCAGGTGTTGATTTGTCAGTGTTAAAAAGACATGGTGGATGGCGCTCTGATTCTGCTCTTTCAAAGCATGAAATTAAAATAAGTATTAGGCAAAGGGGCTGCATTTGATACCATCCTGAGGTGGTAATAGCTAACAGAATTAATCAAATAGCAGAAGATAAGTTTCTTCTGCTGAAAATGAGATCGTTAGAAACATTATTTCTAACGTTTCAGTCGGTATTAATTATATATTTTGTTGGTGTATTTTGATAATAAAAATTTCCTAACCAAATTGCAGTGATGTAAAAAAGTAGAGCAAAAAAATTAATTCACAAGTGAATAAAACATTTTTTGTTACATAGCTAATAAAGTCAAGTCAGTATAATCTGTTGCAATTGGATACAAGCATTAACTGTCAGAAAACAGGTTACATTCATTGTAATATTTGGTAAATCTATTAAATCTTTCAGATATTTTAGATATCACACTTGGTAAGGCTATAGCTCTGTAAAAATCCACTAAGAAAGAATAATTATTTTGATTGTGGGTACAATTAATATACGTAATCACATGTCACATTCAGAAAATCAATACATGGATTTACTCTATCAAAATGATAATTTGCTACTTTTTTTATATCACCTCGACATCCCGAAATACCTAGTAGATTTATTTTATTGTATGTTCTTACGTCTTGGTGTCCTTATCATTTATTTCTATGTGGGTATTGACTGTATATTCTAGTTATCTTTGGTTGGAAGCTACATTTGAGCTTTCGTGCAACTGAAAGTACGAAATAATTGATTTTACGGTTCAGTAATTTTGATTAATTGTTTGCTGGAAATTCCTGTTTTCTCAATTTGAAGTACTGCTAGATGTGTCAGAACGAATGGTGCATTTACAGCTTGAACATCTAATCCAATTTTATCTGAATGGTGTGATTTTGAAGACTTGAAGTAAATTTCTCCTAGAAACATACAAGTATTGCGAGTGATTTAAACAAATCTTGTTTTAGTTGTATACAGCGTGTGGTGTATTTAGTGCAGAATATTAAAGACCTATTTTTCTGACAGCAAATGAAGTAATATAAATATCGGTTATCGTAGGTCAGTTATGAGATTTGAATATTAAAAATATTTAATAAAAAATTACAAAAAAGTGAACGCTTGTCATGGCCGTATTATGAGTGCATACCTACCTCGAACCCCGCACTGCGATGTATGCACCTGTAGAGTGGAATGCAGTGGAGACTGATATAAATATTTGCATTGAATAATTCTGTGAAATAAATAATCAAATCACTAAAATGTGTAGAATTTTCTAATTTACTTTGAAAGTTATCTGTTTTCTATACTATATTTCTTACTTGATATACAGGGTTAACTATGACTTAGTACAAATATTTTAAGAGGGGATAGGAAAAATCAGAATTAACGGTGTCACCCTTCAAAAAATTCTAAACTTATTTATAAAGCGAAAAATTTTTTTCAAAACCTTATTAACCCCTAATTTCTCGGCGACTATGCCGCCTGTCAGCTTCGAGGTTAGGTATGTTCTGCCAAAGTGAAAGTTGTCAAAGGTAGTGACAGAGTACCGCGTTGTCACGTGTAACGATTTACGGCGCTTTTAAAGAAAGTTTAATTTACAAAATACTAGATTATTTAATGAGAAACACGATATGGTAGCACTGAGAGTAAAACCTACCTTACTGATACTTCCAGGACTACTTTTTTTCTGTAGGTATATCTATTGTAGTTTAAAAATGCTTTATTTTTATGTCACTAAGTAAAAAAGAAGTTTCAAGGAATTTTGAAAAGTATGAAATTGGTTCTTTTTATTTTCAAGTTAGGTACATACGTATTTAAAACATCAGCACGTGTAAAACAACATTCGTGGACGTTGTACAATTCGTACAAATGTACGAGGATTTGGCATATTCCGTCTATTTGGAAAACGTCTTTGATATTCTGCTGCTGCACGATATTCACTTTCGTCGCACTTCCAATAAATTAGTACCATATCCGTAATTTCCGCGATTACACGAATTTGAATGTGCGAAAAGCAAATACTGAAAACTAATAATAGTAACGATATTAACAATTGTTAGGGTAATATTTTCTTTGTTAATTAAATAAATACCCAACAACGTTTTACTACTTTCTATATTTCGCACTTCCTATCTATCTTTACAACAACAACTCAACTCTGACACACCTCTTCTTCTTCTTCTTACATTCTTTCTGATCTACATTTTACAAAACATATTTATGCCTACTTACTAAGAAATTTTTATTAACAAAATAATTGTCCATACAATAATCGACCATGTTTGCATATAATAATATTGTAGTATTGTTATTTTAAATTTCCCGAGGCGTTCACAGTGCTCTGTAATATTACTTTTTTGTCCACTACCCCACTACGGCTGTTTGACATTTGTAGAGTATTAGAAATAATGCAACCAACAACACAGTATAGGTTTATATCGATTGACAAGTGCTATGTGCGTGTAACCCCATGTCACGGAGGAAGTGTCAAAACAATACTAGAATGAAGAAACCCACGATCGTACATAAAAGATAATATTGATTATATTGATTGCCATAAGAATATTTATCTGAAGAATATTAAGTTCTCGGTGTAGGCGGACTGAAGACTAAACGGTGGCGTTGACAATGTAATTTTAGTCTTCCGTTTTTAGTGACAGTTTCAGTTTTAAACGTTTTATTCATTAAATAATGGATGGTTGCGATATATTGGGACAGTGTAGTTTTCCACAATTTTATTTAAACGTACGTGAAGATATTTCCTATAGTTGAGAGCAATGCAGTTGAGTGACCGTTATCGGACAAAATTTTATAAATTAAAAACTGCCACGGATGTATTCGAAGTTTTCTGTTAGTATTTCTTTCAATCAATTTTCTTAAAATAAATGGGCAATTTTATTAACTGCATCTACGCGTGTGTATTTTGTGGCGAGTAATTCTGACGGACCTGTAATGAGTGAAAATGAAGTTTTGGCAGTTTGGAACGAAGGAACGAAAAACGAATGCAAAATACTGTAGCTAACCGGATTAACTGTTATCTATCAGGTACTTAGGTATTATTATTAATAAAAATGTTTACTTTCGTTGTTTCTACATTCGGCAACGTTGGAACGTTGTGAGAAACGACCGCATGGTACCTAGTTGCACAGAACATATGCCTAGTTGACATATGTAGCCATCTTGGGCGATGACTGATGACATAGGCGCCGACTTTCCGTAGGAAAAGAGGGTTTTGCCCCATTTTTTTAACATGGACCTAGAATTCCGAAATAAATTTTTTATTGTCTTTTAGGCCTCCCTGAGCACGTGGTTAAAATTTTTGTACTTAGTCATAGTTAACCCTGTATAAATACTCGGATATGTAGTGTGTCATATTAAAATGTTATCAAATTTATTTAGTGTAGAGTAGACGTTCGATTTTTTCATTAAATGACATTATTTTGAACAATAGGTCTTTTGTAAACTATAATATCTACTCAATTTATGAGCATTTATATCAAAACTGCTTTTTTATAAGCATTCCAAATGTTTTTGCTTTTCAATTGATGTTCTTGTTGTGTGAAAATATGTTCATATTGCCAAGTCAGGAGCTGTGAAAAAGTTCGGTGCATTACGTTATTGTATTTATGGATTTGTATTGTTTTGTGTTTGTTTTGCTATTTTAAATTGAGTAACAGAAGAGTGTATTATACTATTTGAACGTAAGCGGTTCCTTTAACAAGTTTTAACTTAACATTCACTTTATTAATTCCAAACTTACAAAGTTATTATTAAATTATTTTTAGAAAAGTATTTATAAATTAATAAAATAACTCGAAGCTTCTAGAATGCCCATTTATTTTCTTCTCTTTACGTTTTAAACCCTAGTTTCTTGACTAGACTAAATGTCCTTTTAAGAAAGCAGGTGCAAGCCACATCAAAATCAGATCATTATTACTGGAGTTATTTTGAATAAATTTACATAAAAAATCCAGTTCAAAATTAACTAGTGTATGAAAACCCTTTATTTCTTTATTTGAGCGTTTTACAAATTTCCGCAAAATTATACCATCTGGCAACACCGACACGACTTTTAAATATGCAATCAGTAGTTCATAGCTGTCAAACGGTACGATTTTAGCTTGGGCTATACTAAGATTTATTTGTATATTAAAAAATTGAAGTTCAGTTTTCTTTGCCCAATGTGATTGTAGAACTTTTTGGTATAAAACTTGTTTACTTCGAATATTCCCAGGAATCTGTATTTTATTGTTTTGGGTTAAATATGCCACACTGTAACATCAGTAAACGTTGAAAAAAACCACGCATATCGTTAAAGCGCTTAATATTTAATATATTTACAAAATATGTAGAGAAACAGATGTGATTTCCTACTTCTTTCCGGCAGAGTACAACGAAAACCCAAAGGTATTAAAGGAACTACAATGTACCTCGCAACCATATACTTATAAGTGTAACTGAATCCACTTTCCAACACAGTTTTACAACTGCTGTGCACAACTTCAGCGACAAAGCTTATGTATTTAATAAACGTAAAGGCTTGCTACAAGGAGAACAACAGGTCCTTTAGAAAATGAATATCTTATACATATAGTTTCCATTTTATGTTGTCTATTATTTCTTTAAACAGTAACAGAAAAAGCTCTTTGGCATAGTCGTATAACTACAATACTCTGCTTACCAATAGATTTCTGCTACTGAAAACGGTTTAGATTTTGGTGAAATTGTTACGGTTTTTTTATGTTGTTGTAAAGATATTTAAACTAATTTAAATCAATTTTCCTACAATTCCCAACAATGGGGTCAAATACATGGTCTTTGAAACTAAATGTTTAGATATACTAATGAAACAACAACATAAACAAGATAATAATAATAGTGATTTATTTAGCATCAGTGCTACATAGAAGTACAAGTTACAAACTTGACAGTCAGTAAACTTAAAAACTAAACCTAACTAAATAAAACTCAAATCAGGTAAATCAATTTTTTTATTTTATTAAATAAATAAATAAAATACCTAAAAAATAACAAACACACTAACATTTAGTTAAGAACAAATTTTCTCAGTAGCTTTTTGAACTGGTTTAAATTATCACAGTTTTTTATTGTCGTTGGTAGTTTATTCAAGCCTCTGTATAAAACAGAATTTAGCATTTGGACGGTGTTACATCTCTCCAGTAAAATAAAATCCGTACAGTTCCTAGTATTGTAATTATGTACATCTCTAAAAAAATTTAATTTATCACAGATATATTCAGGTAACAGATAAATGTCCCTTACTAAGAAAAAAATATATACATAAAGTTAAACGTTTCTTTTTTTCAAAATCAGTTTCACAAATATACAGGGTGTCTCAAACTCGATATTATGGGTCTACTGTGAGGATACAGAATATTTAAATAAAATTTTGGACACGTGGTGTTAAATGGGATGAGATAAGCTCCATTTTTAATCAAGTATTGTCACGGAATTTGCCCCACTCACTCCCAAACCGACGACTGTGGCACCGCGAATTGCCTAAGATTGCCCCGATCGCCCCTACGATATTCTGGTAAACAAACAACATGCCGTGAATCGAGGCGTTACTAGAAAATTGTGGAAACGTCGAGAAGCGTTCCAGTCGAGAAAATGGGTCTAGAAATGCCAGAAAATACCTGGAATATTCGTTGGGTCTATAAAAGAAGAATAAACGGCCGAGTTAGTTAGTCTTGTATAAGTCTTGTATTACAGTCTGAAGTGAAGTGTTTATTTAGAGAGATCAAGGCGATTTAGATAGCGATTAATTAAATCAGTGTTTAAGTTGACCTGTAATTAGTAGTCAGTAGTGTACTGAGCAGTTAATAAAGAAGTGATTAATTAACGGATTGTTTTTCTGGAAATAAGAAAAAGACGGATTGGGAAATCCGTGACAGTATTATCTTTGGGATTTGACAGAAACGACTAATGACGTCATCAATTGTATCTTTTCCAGAAACACACCCAAATAATTGAATATCGGTTGTTTAAAGCGCATAAATGTCATTAAGAATAAATAGAGGGATTGAACTCGATAATTCTACAGTTGAAACTAAAGATGATGATAACAATAACTAAATTCAAAAAATGAACAAACGCCATATATATTACAATCTATTTTCCTTATGACCTCTTATTTCAAGACACATATCCGATTTTCGCCTGACTTTTTTGTGGGCTGCGTTTATTAACATTTGGCCGATTAACTCATTACAAGCGTTTGTTCTTTATTGAAATGATTAATATCTTGTGAAGGTTTTTGTAAACCTTATTTTTCGAAGGGTGTTAGATCTAGTGACTTTCCCGGCTATTGAATGGGTACATTAATCCATATCCATTTTTTATTGGGATCTAAATATTGCTGCACAATCCTGCCTTGTGGGGTGGAGCCCCATAGTGCTGGAACCATAGATTTCTTCTTAGTTGCAAAGGCACATTCTCCAGAAGTGTAGGAAGCTCTTCTTCATAAAAATAAGGCCCAATTAAATGCCTACCGATGATGCCGCACCATACATTTACACCAAATGGCGAATTTACAGTGTGGGAATTTTCAATGGGCCATCAGTAGTATTCGTTGCGCCTGGTTGGCAAACCATTACTGACAAACCGACTTTCGTTCGTCCAAAGAACATGCCGAAAAAAAGGTTCTGATCAACAGTTTCTACATTTACTACAATTTGAGCTATAAAATTAAATCTGTATTCAATGTGACGCTTAGGCAAATACTTCAAATTGTGATTTTTGTAGTCATGATACCCATTGGTCTTTAATATTCGTTGAACAGTTGATTTATCCAAATTCAATTCCCGGATAGCCTGCCGTATAGAATGTCGTGGATTTTGTTCGAAATACTATAACAGTTTAGCTGTGTGAACATTGCTTCTTACCCTTCGGTCAATTATTTGATTCTTCCGAACAGAAAATATATCTTCATTTCGTCGCAAGCTCGCCTCCAATCTTGTAAAGGATCTATGATCAGGAATGAGGCGCTCTGGATACCTTTCTCGATATAACTCTACAGCTCTTTTTGAATTGTTTTGCTACCCGCAACTTTTTCTGAATGAGAAAACAATTTGTGAGCACAAAAATTATACGTTTGACGTTCGTATTGAGTAATGACAAGTATTTTCTGACATTTATGCACTTTAAACAACGAACATTAAATTATTTTCCAACCACTACTTGACTCTTTCACTGCTAATGTGATTTTTAGATGGTATTTCCTGTGATACTCCTTAGGACGATATTTTTTATAACTTTTAAACGGGAAGTAATGCAGAGAAATTTCTCAGTCAGTTTATTAGAAAAAAGAGAGCTTTTTAACAGGAATAAAATTTGGGTATGTTTCTGGCTAAAATATAATTAATGACGTCATTAGTCGTTTCTGTTAAATCCCAAAGGTAATAGGTTGGTAGGTCTATCTTTATTTCATTAAAGGCGGTACATTAATACACCTGGAAATACTGCACGAAGTATATGATTTAACTTACTAAAGAAGTTTAGTAAGACCGTCATCTTTTGGTGGTGCAGGAAAGTCAACTAAACATTTTTAATCTGTACATTAGTTCTCGACATAAGCTTCAGTGACTGTCGTTGATTTCCAACCAGCATGACGCTTTATTGTCGTGATATCCACACCAGCATCTGCCAGAAAGGTTCGTGGAATCTTTGTCTTAGTGTTTGGAATTTTTACAATCAAGGAAGAGCCTACATCCTCAATATCATCTACAGTTAAATTGACTAGTTCATTAGATCGACAAGCTCCGGCAATCCCCAGAATTAATCCAACCTATAAAAAATCAAAATACTTAATAATTGAAATACCTAACAACAAAAGTAATCTTACCTTAATCATTAAGAATTCTTTGTCATCTGCACTGCACACAAAATATAATTAATGACGTCATTAGTCGTTTCTGTCAAATCCCAAAGGTAATACTTTCGATTGAAAATGGAGCTTACCTTATCAGACCTTGAGACCTTGTACATAAATTATTGGATTTGGGTATGTCCTTTTATTTATAATAAACAAGCAGTACTTAAGCAAAGGAAAATTTAGCAAAATAAATTACATTTTACAGTGTAACGGACAAGAGGAAAGAAACACGAAAATATTTAGATAAATTAAAAGTCTGGCAATTTGGCTGTTTGCCAGTAAAATTGAAGTTACAAATTAGGTAAACTTTTACAAATTATAAGTCATATTAAAATGTAAAGACCAAGAAGAAACGCATTTTGGGGAGAACGAAATAACGTCGGGGCAAAGAGAATATTTTATATCAATTATTCGATAATTACTATTTCTCATTTTCGCAACTGAATATTGTGTTATTAATATTAATTAGTCTAGGCTGAAATTTTACTGTTTACCTGCAAAAGTTTACAGACCGTTTTATTTTGCAATATGGGTATGAATTATTATTTTATAATTATTAAATACTAGATTGCTTTAAATAATGAACTAAATTAATGTATGCGTTACTGTTATTATTTAATTAAATATGTACTACATCAGCTTATTCAACAAATTTTATTGATAGGTTGGTAGGTCTATCTTTATTTCATTAAAGGCGGTACATTAATACACCTGGAAATAGTGCACGAAGTATATGATTTAACTTACTAAAGAAGTTTAGTAAGACCGTCATGATTTGGTGGTGCAGGAAAATCAACTAAACATTTTTAATCTGTACATTATTTCTTATACAGGGTGTTTGTAAAATGTTATACACATTATTCCATACATATTAGGCCTGCTTCTGTTTTCATTGCTCACCACATGCATCTAGGAATGTGTGAGATATACAGAGCGGCTCAAAATAGAAAAAGTTGTGTCGTTTGATGACCATTAAGATAAACCAAACAGATAAACGATATCTGCTGCCGTTTGTGAAATATTGTGAAATAACTGCAAATAGGGATTGTAAAAAATATCATCTAGCATCATTATTTCTCCTGAAACATTAATTTGTTTTTTACGTATAGGCGCCATATTGATTCTTGACAGTAACAGATGTAGAATAAAACTACAAACACGTCAATATATAACACTACTATTTTATATGAAAAATAACCCATAAAATTAAAAAATATAAGTTAAATAAAAATTATACAGGGTGTCCCATAATGATGTGCGCTCCTTTGGAAGGTGTGTTCCTTGAGTCATTTTAGGGGGTGTTCTTTTTATCAAATTTTTCAATTTGAGCCCTCCCTGACGAGATAAGGGCTTCTAAAAAATTTAAAACATTTCGGTTTTCATTTTTTTCCTCAAAAACGGTTAAACTTATAAATCTGAAAATCGGTGACTACATTTAGTTAATTAAGTGACGTGAGTACATCTGCACTTGATAGAAAACGGTCGATTTCACCCTTTGTCAATATTTTCGATTTTTTCGCTTGATATCCGTCACCAGTTCTTTTCAAAAATGCGATCAGCTTGGGGAATTTGCTTATATTTAAGTTGTCGTAAATTATCAAGCATGCCTTAACCATAGAATATTGCGCCCATAATGTGGAAGACTTGTAATTATTTTCATTTTCACTGAAGTATGCCAACAAAACATTCTCGCTGTATACTTGAACATTTTTCTCGGCGCACCACTTATTGAACCGATTGTAGGCTATATAATATAAAGATCTTGACTGAAATTGAAATAACGCATTTCTGTCCTTTATAGTATAATGTACTATTTTTATCATATGAATCGATGACCGTTTTCCCTCTTTCCATTTTGTTTCATTCATGATTGCCACTGTATCGTCACATGGATGAAATTGTCAGAATTTTATAAGTCGACTGATTCTGTAGCGGATCGCAATCAATTACATTAAATGAGTTATTGGTGACCTTTCGAAATCAAGTCTGAATTTTGTATATCGAGCAAATTTAAGACGTCTCTCTTTTCGCCCTCTTCGTTTTCTCCTTGGCCCCGTTCATTATTACGCCTGCATCTTTATCGATCGCTTTAATCTCATCACAGTTCATTCCACATCCGATTGTCCCTTGCGCTCGTAAAATTTTTTATCTACTCGACATTTTTTATGTGGATGTAAACGTACCATTTTAACATAATTTCTGGGTTTTCATTCGATTTCTGTGCCAGGGTTTTATGGAACATTCTTTGTAAATAAAATAATAAAATTTTCAAACATACGAATACTAATAGCATAGCTTAATATCTATGTATTTAACAAGTCCTTAAAATAGAGCTTCAGCGGTCAAGTTTAATGTATCAAGTGAGTCTATTTAACGACGAGTTTAAATATTTATTCACGACCACTATATTAAGAAGTCTTAATACGTGTGTTTTCCGTGGATTAAAGACCTTTTAACATGCACACTAGTGGATTAGAATTCATAATACCAAGATTCAATCTTATAGCATTTAGAATAATTATTATTATTAACAATAACATTTATCTCAGCAACTATCTTGTCATTTTGACCGAGATTATTTAAATTCACTCGATAAGGAGTTTCTGAAGGACTGGAGGGGCCCACAACTTCGCCAGGTAGGAACTGGATTAGAATAAATTTGTCAAATATGACGTTTTTGACCGGTTTTAGCCATGGTCGTGGATAAAACGTTGAATTACATTCGGGAATTACCAGCCACCTTTAATCATCTCGAAAACTTGCATGTAACTGCACCTTGAGTTTCCATTTTTCTCATGGATTAATAATTGAAGACCTTAACTTCAAAAGTGCCAAAAATACAAAATATAACATTTTTGCATAAAAAGGATCCGTGTACTAATCCAAGCGATATCCAAATGGGTCTAAGTGCCATCGCGAAGTATTTTGTTCATTTTAGTGGGGTAGATATGACAAATATATATGTGCCATGACTATTAGAAGTAAAAAGGGTCTAAGTTCCACCGATGATAAGATGGTCATCTTGCTCGATATTTTATGATATGTTCGATGAAATAGAGCAAAAGTTTTTAGTCAGTGGACATTCCTATATGCCATGCGACACAGACTTTGCATTAATGACAAACAAGAGTCGTAAAGTGTTTTGCCCCCCAGTGTGTTAAAGAAATGACAGAAAAAACCAAGATATAACCATTCCGCACAGTGAACATGGAATCTACAAACTTTAGAAACATACAGGCGGCGGCTGATGTTTATCTTAACACTTCAAAACTGCATCTATTTTAAAAATAACTAAAGATAATCCCAATATTATAGAATAAAAAAAACCTTCAGCGAGGTTGAAGAGTGGCAGGGAGTTAACATTTTGAAATAAGGAAAATCCATTGAGCAACTAGCCAGTTTCAAACTTTCCAATAATATATCAAAACCACGCATTACCAAAGATAAGCTTAAAAATCTGCAAGATATGATTACGTGTATACCAAGTTAACATCAACCATTCTATAAATAATTAATAGAGAACCAGCAGTTAGAATCCCAAACTGCTACTAATAATGGCACTTGCCTAGACTTTATGTTTTATGGCTATGGACTTAGACTGTAATTGTACCAACTCTTGAAATTTAAATATTAATACAGTGTAATACAAATGTCTCAATAAATAACTTATTTTGTTTAGATTTAATTGTTTTTGATTCATACTTTTTGACCGTGGAGAAAATATAGTATGTTACTCGATCTCGATCTTACCAATTTTTTTCATTCTAACCTTGTTACAGAATATACTATTCACTAGAGATTGTTTGCATCTGTTTGTTCTGCATGTGGGTAATTCCTTGAAATACTTGACGCTCCAGCTCCAGAAATAATGACATTCGCAGTCGTGTAAATGAAGTTTAGGAACGTTAGAGATAAGTTAAAGGTTGCACAATTGCATTATGTGTTCGTCTAAGTGAAACGTATTCACTAACATCTACGGGTATAACACGGAGCCAGACTTAAAGCAATAAAGTTAATTGAATATAGTTTCGTCTTTCTGCTAATGAATGTATCGTGTTAGTGGGTCGGTAGCTGCGACCCCGACTAAGCTTGAACACTTGGCTCTTAACCAAAACCGAGATAAGTTATGCCCTACGCAATAACGCTGGGAGTGACATACTAATTTAACCCTAACCACTTAAAATCCATATGCGAGCTACCATAAATAAGAACGCGCATGGGAATGGTACTAATTTATTGTGATCTATTGCGGTATATTTATTATATCGCAACAAGTCTTGAAACATACACGTGACGTGACTGTGTAGGTGTGTTCTATCCCTTTGTAACTATGCATACCCAAAATTACCAAGGTATTTAAAGAGAACTTAAATGTAACATTGTAAGTGTTAATTACCCACATAACACACGATATTGGACTACATCGAACTTCATATAAATCTTGAAATAATCAGTGAATGGTGTATTACAAACAATCTTCAATTAAACATAAAAATGCAATGTTATGTCTTTCACTAAAAAATTATCGCTTATCACTACTCTTTAAATGGCGTTCCTATTTCGCGAGTGGACATGGTCAGAGACCTTGGCATGCTATTTGACTTGACAGCCAATTATCGTTTTCTCCTCACGTAAATGCAGTAGTTCCTGCAACTTCGAAATCTCTTGGTTTTATTATTGGATGTACACGGGATTTTACAAATAGTGCTGCTATGATGTTCTCGTTGATAACTTAGACAAAATATAGCAAACATTTTTAAAGTATTCGACTTTTAAAAGTGTCGGTTTTTATCCAGAACGAGGCTTTCTACATGACGAATTGCTAAGAAGGTGTAATTTATCTTCCCGGGCTAAGGCCCCGACCGGTATTGAATTACACTTGCAGTATCTGTGTGAACAGCCAAGAACCCTTGTCGGCCACTCCACCAGACATAGACCGGTTTGGGGCTTGTTAGCCCTCATCAGTATGCCATAGGTGAGATGACCGACAATTGAACTGGCTGTTTCTTGATATGTATGTTCACATATAAACTGAGGGCAGATGAGATGTAAGTAGTCTGTTACTTTCTGCTCGGCCTAAGCGGCTCGAGATGCAGAAAGCGACCTACACTGCAGCAAGTACTTCAATCCAGACCTCTCACCCTAGGAGACGAGCCATTAAATCTATAAATGATACTGCAGGAAACAACTACTCCGCGAACTAATGCCCCGACCGGTATTGATTTGATCCAGATCCTTGTAATTCAGTATAGTCGGATATAGTACTGACTACTTTATAAAAACGTATATCATCTGCATACATAATTACTTTGGAGTGTGGAAGACACCTCCCAATATCACTTAAAAAGAGAGAACATAATAATGGACCAAGGTGAGCTCCCTGTAGGACCCCATATGATATTTTCAAAACAGAGGATTTTGTCGGTTGCCGTAGATACCGACAATCCCAAGTTTGTCAACAAGACTCTGATGATGAATCTTGTCAAACGCCTTAGGGAAATCGGTGTACACGGCACACACTGACGAACCACTGGATATGGCATTATATCTCTTGTACATATGGAACTAAATTAGTTAAAACTGACCTTATTTTAAAAAATCCAAGTTGAAAATCAAAATTGACATTTTTTACCTTGAAAAACAATTCATCCGAAATAATAGATTCGAACACTTTTCCAAAATGAAAAAGTAGGGAGATAGGTCTATAATTTGACACGTCACTTTTAATACGCGCCTAATGTACAGGAACTATTTGTGCAATTTTCCATTTGCTCGGTAATTTACCAACAACTAAAAATTTATTAAAAATTATATTTATAAGTTCAACAAGCGCTTCACTGCAAGATTTTAAAAATATTGTTGTGATACCATCAGGTCCAGGTCCTACCTGATATTGAAACTGTTTAAAGTATTATGAATTTGCTGCCTTGATATTATGAATGGATATTAACAGAGGCTTGATTCACAGCAGCATCATAAGAAATAAGAGAGGGACTATCTGCCGCTTCATAAACACTACCAAAATATTTTGAAAAAGATTACATATAAATTACACAGCATCATTGAAATGCATGGTGAGAGGATTTCATACTTTTCTGGTTGGCAATGAAGGACCAAAAACATTTCACATCTTTTTCTTTCAGTTTTCAAAACAAAATTGTCGTAATTACGCTTAATATAGTTGGGTGGGATCGGTCAGTGGTCGCGCGGTTTAAGGCGTCAGTACTTGAATCGAGGTGACTGGATCGCTGTGGGTTCGACGCCTGCAGCCGGTAGATCGTATATAAGCTATATTCGTGGAGAGATTAGCACCCTCTCTGCGGGTATGGTAGAATGGAAGAATGTTGACTTAGGTCAATGTGAGAGATTGATACCGGTTGGCATTTAACTACCCCCCTAATTAATGAGGTTTTTCAGGTTTCCCTCATTCCTGCACCTGCACCCTTGGTTAGGGTCTACCAACGTAAGTCGTTCCTGGGCGCAAATGCGGCCTGCTTAATAATAATATGCCGCCCCCTCTCCCACACAAGTCTTCGACTTCTGGGCAAATCCTCGTGATTAGAATGAGGGGTAGAGATATTATATTATTATAATATAAAACTTTAATTTCTTTATAAGCAGAGAAAACTGTGACTAGTACTCATCTCTCTTGAATCTCTTCCACATACTATGAAACTTATCCTTTTCACGCATTATCCCAACCGTTTGACTCAAAAACCAGAGAGGATACAATTTTTTAAGAATTTCTCTATTGGGTACAGATGCAGCAAACATATTATTTAGAATTGAATAAAAAATACCATCACATGTATACAGTATAATTAGCTTTAGCAACTAACAGTTGGTAGTAATTTCTGTACTGATACTTTAAAATATATTTCCAAGGCCCTGCGATGAAAATTTTCAGGAACTAACGGACAACACGATTGTCGAACCTTTAAACTTAAATTAGTAGACAATACTAAATCTAACAGTTTTCCATTATTGTTATAAATATTATTAAATTAATTAAGGCCAAGTACCTGCAGACAAATTGTTAATAAAATATTCACTTAAAAGATCAGCTGCTATAGAAGGTAGGTAACTTTCACCAGATGAGTAATTACATGTCCAATTACTTTTAGAAAGATTGAAGTCCCCCAAAATAATAAAAGAATGCTGAGTATTAATGCTATTTTTAGTATACGTCGGAGTAAAGCTGATTTTTTAAAGTATAGAGGTACAATGCTGATGAGAAAATCGAAATTTTTATGTAAAATTTACTTAATTAATAAGAAAATTGCTATTTAATTCAGCTCAAATATTTACAAAGGGAATATGCTCTTAATTAATGTTTTTGAACGGTTATTAAATGAACCGTATTGACAAAATAACTGGAAAATTCTATTGACATGTACGGCAGATCAAAGAAGAAAAGCCAAGTTAATTAGATCATTAGCTGAATAAACAGCGTTTATTTTGTATACTTTAGACCGGTACATGCCTAAAATTATAATTTAGATTCCAATTTACCTTCTGCCAATTTATTTCAGTTTCGTCTCAGGAGTTTTTGGGTTGCTTGAAAGTTTGAAATGCAGCAATTTCATGATTTGAATCATAATTTTATAGCCATTTGGTCAAACCTCAAATTACACTATTTACCTAATTTTTATGAAGCATTTACGATTATAGTCAATCCAGAAAATTTTAAATCTATCTGATAGGTAGTTTTTGAAATATGCAAGGTCCAATTGGAATTAAGCGCTCGCGAGGCGTGACGTCATTGCCTCCTACAGCTTCTGGGTACTCGTCCACTTCGAGCTCGAGCAATGGCCTTACTGTGTTAAATTAAAAATAGATTAGCAAAAGCTAACTAATTTCATAACATGCTATTTAAAATCATATTTATTCAATGACAGATGTTTATTTATGATGGACAATTTTAATACAAATCGATAATTTGTAAGTGCTAAAACGAGAAGTGTGAAAATGCAATGGTAAGTTCTAAAACGAAATTACAAAATCGTTCAGAAAATGTATCTTATCAACCTTATGATTTCAATCAAATATTTACATTTATAATTTCATCATAAAATGTCAAATACATGTGACTTGTTTTATTGTGTATATACAGGACCTGCAGGTAAAAATGTTGCTCACATTCGAATATAGCTTTGTTGTGTGTGAAGACATCGAATCTACAGGCTGTTCTGAACCGACAAGAGCAGGTGCGTGTAGGGAGCATGGAGAAAAAATATATTTAATTATATCCTTAGCCCGAACCTTAGATCAAGTTTCGTTAAACATCCTCAGATATATTATGAATTCATCTAAACGTATTATTATTTTAAAACTTTTATATTGAGAACTAGTAGTTTCAGATTTTTGGTTAAGGTCCTAAAATATTCAACAAACAACAACAGTAATAATCCTGAAGTTATGGCATGAATTAAACACCCTGTAGTTTGCGGTTAAATGAATTTACAAACAAAATAAAACTTAAAATATATTTTATATTTTTTTATATTATTTCATCTTATTTTAGTTAATGCATTTCTTCTTGAAAGCGTTAAAGCATTTTAAAATTTAACAAAAATAAAAAAGTATTTTTTCTACAAAACTAAATAATTTCCTTTTAAGTGTCATTTTTGATTTTAAAAATGTCATTTTTTGACACGCGTGTTAAAAGTAAGTTACTTTTAACACTAGTGTTAAAAGTAACTGGTTGCTTGGTTACGAAAATTTTGATTCATAAACATTGCGATCTGTGTGGTATTTTTTGATTTCTTATTTTTATTGAGTTTAAAGTCCTTCCGATTGTTTTGTAGAAAAAATAGTGTATGATATAGGTCTTAAAAGTGATTTTATTTTGTTCGTGAAGTTAAAAGACTCACTACGCTCGTTTTTTAATCATCTTCATTCACAAAATAAAATCTTACTTTTAACACGTAGGTATATCATAAATAGCTATTAAATTCAATTCTCGCGGGATATTATCATTCTTTTTAAATTCGATCAATAGACAAAAAGTTTAGTTTAATTTTAGGGGTGACTTACCCTCAATCAACACCTTGTAGTGTTTTAATTTAGTTGGACTAATAGTCAAAGAAGACCAATAATAAACCTAAATCATGTACCAAATTTGGTTAAAGTAATTCAGAAATAATATTTTTTCTCGAAATATTTGGCTCCACTTTCAGAGCTGTAACGCCACCTCTGTACAACTTTATATATAGGTATGTTTGGTTTATTTCGTTATTTTGGAACCCTCTACTTGCACCTGCTCTATGTCAAGTCTTATAACAGCCTAATAATTATTTTTTACAAAAAAATAATTTCCTTTCTCAAAACAAAAAAGTAATCGAAATAATTTTTCAATAAAGATAAAAACAGTACAATACACAAATTTAATATTAGTATAAATTTGTTCAGTAATTATTTTGTCTTTCTCACTTAACTGTGCTATATTAATATTACTAGCATGTAATAATTGTCATTATAATTTTCTACTTAACCAGCAGCAATTTTGATTGCAGCTACAGAGTACAATTATTAATTTAGAATCGGAAACGACATAATATCAATTAAATTGTTTTACTGTACATAATCGGCAAATTATTTGGCTGCCGTTATATAATTGAATAGGCATCACCATCGTGTATAACATGCAAAACCAGCATCTACCTGCTGCTACAGGTAAAGAGCTGCACACTATATAATTTAAATTTATGAACGCAATTATACGCTGGAATCTAATGTCGGACTGTCACTAGAGAGAAAGAGTCAACTGTGTTATGACTGCAAAGTTTAAAGAATTGGAAGTTAGGTCTTGTCTCTTATTGAATATAAAAAATGAAAACAATGTATTATCGTTATTGTTTTCCAATTTGCATTGCTGGTTTTGCACCGACTACGGATGTGATAATAACGATTTGGCCTTAAGTAATGGGCATTTGACAGAGTACCGCGTATAGAAGTATGGAACAATTTAAAAACCAGAGGAGTGAATACACAAAACAATTAAAGTAATGCAAAAGATATATAACAATGATATGAATCATACTCGTATGATATGCAAGAATATGAAATCAGGGTTTAGTACAAATGAAAGGTTGTGATAGGGAGGGGGATTGAGTCCGATATTGTCCATTTTCATGGACGATATTATAAAGAAAGCGACATCAATATCAAAGAAAATGTGCATAGGATACAAAAATTTAAAAGTAGTCAAAATTTCAAAAGGAGCGTTTGCTGACGATGTAGTTTTAATAGCAGAAAATGAGGGAAATATAAAGAGAAATATTCAAGTATGGAGACAAGTATTAGAAGAGAAGAAAATGAAAATTAACATAATAAGACAAAGGTAACGACTACAGAAGACAAGGAGATCAAAATAGAATTGGAAAGAGTAAGGCTGGAACAAGTTAATTGCTTTGAATATTTAAGGGTGAAAATAGATAGCAAAGGGAAGCAACATGCTGAAAAAAATGAATGGATTGAAAAACCAGTTAAATTATATTATTCAATTAATAACAAGTAAATAGAAAATAAATATCAGGAAAGACAAAAATGAGCATTTTTAAAGTGATCTATAGCCCAATTTTAACATACGGATGCGAATCTTAAATGCTTACAAAAGAGCAAGAAAGCAAACTGCAGAGAAGAGTGAAGGGTGTTACAAGAAGGGATAGAATCAGGAACGAACATAGAATCAATTCTGGAGTTTATAGAACAGGAACAGGAAGAGACCGGTGAAACAAATATGGGAAGCCAAAACTACAAGAAGAGGAAACAAACATGGGATAGGATGTTAGGAAATATTATCCAAAGAAAAAGGAAAACTTGGAATGAAGCAAAAGTGATAGCAGGAGACAGAAAACAGTGGAGAAATTTTGTGTACGGAAAATAAACTCTATATCCCGACACTGGTTTATGATTATATACAAGGTGTAACAGTAGTAAGTATTCAAATTTGTGAGCTTGTAAAACAAGTCGAGAAATTACGAAAATCTTAGTACAACTTTTGTCAGTGGCGGCTCCTAAGGGAGTTATGCTCACTTAAAGGGGTAATCTCAGAAACAGTTTTTAATGCGTAACATCAAAACGGTTCAACATTAAGATACGAAATTTTGGTGAGATTTTAACCTTGACGTGCTTAATAAGTATCATAAAATACATTTACCTAAACATTTTCTATAGGCGCGTGAGAAAATGCAAGGCTCTGGTACAAATTTAATCATACCTTTTTTGTAGTTATTTTTTTCTAGTTTCTGACTCCAAAGTATTAAAATGTGAAGTATTTAACATAAAAAATGTACTCTTGTTAAACTTCAGTAGGATGTACCGTATTCAGTAAAATCGATTTCAATCAATCCTAACGTGATCCACATTTAACATCCAATACACAGCCAAAAAAATTAATTGCAGTGTGCCATGGAGAAAACAACTAGTCTGACAGTTAACAGAGATGTCAAGTTTTTTAGTTTGAAAATTGTGTTATTTGAGTCTACGCAGTGCTATTTTATAGTGAACAAAAAGAAGTTTTGATACAGGCCGATATCGGGAAGTACAAACCATTTGCTATCTGTCAAAGCAACAATGGAAACATCCGGAAATTGACAGCAGCCAACTAGTTTTTCCTAATAATGGGTCTAGTAAAACTGCTTCTTCCTGACGTACAATTCTTTGATGATGGTAATATTTCCACAAAATGTTACCATTCCCACGCTTTTCGTTTCCGAGAAAAACAATATAAACACTCTTTTTTCTGCCATTTTTGCAACGCGATATCGCCCTAATGGTTGACTTGTGACCCAACGTTTATATAACAATCTACCTTTTATTTTCAACAAGGAATCACTCTCTGAAATTTTTCGTCTTTGTTTTGAAACACCCTGTATAATTTGATCATTTGTGGTATAATATATCCAAACGGATAATTGGTAATAGTCAGCATTTATTTTTTCATTAGCGCACAGTGCTATAAATTTTCCTTTAAGAGCATGTAGCAATGCGATTTTCTCGAAAATGGTCAATTTGTAGGCCTAATGACAAATATATCTTTTTCCACAAATATCAGTTTAAGATTTAAAAAAAAAGTGTTACCGTGACGCCCATATTTACGTCATAAACTTTGCTTATGTGGCGCCCTCTAGAAAATACATCAAAATAGATAAGTACAGATTATTATTTCTCTTATCCAAAAACATCTACTTCCAAATTCTTACTCTCATGCATTCAAAACCCTAATTATTACGAAAATTTTTTTTTTGTATCCCCCTATATCTTTTTTATTGTCAACATTTTATTAATGCATGTTGGCAGCAACCATAATATTTTGAAGCAAAAAATTTAGTATGTCTCTATGGACCATTACTTACTGACAATGGTTATTATGATATGGGGAGCCGGTTCATTTTAGGTATGATGAAGGACGAGATTTTTACATGCACAGTTTTATATAAATACTTCCAATGGAAAACCATTGCTGATATAAGAATGGTTTCAACACACGAAGTTTTGTCTCGACTAAAGTCACCTTGTATAGCATCTGATTTGTCATATTATATCCTCGGCAGACTATCTGAGATACTGCAGCGCAACATTTTTCTGTTAAATCTTACGCTTCTATATATTTACTGGTGACCTATTTACATCCGTTGAATGGATGAGGATGGCAATTTTGTTTGACTCGAACATTTTGTATTCCAGTCGCAGCGGTTATGTCTTATAAACCGAACGGAATGTTATTTCTGGTCGGTGCAATTTAAATTCGTAAATGACCCAAATCCACTGGATCCGGCGGTTGCACTGGCGCTCAGTGCTTCGGGTATTTTTACTATTATCTCGAATTTGTGACCCTTAGATAATGCTGGGAGGATACTAATTTATAGCCAAGGACTCATAGTAAATGTAGTAGAAGCGAAACGGCAAAGAGGCCGCCTTAATTCTAGTTAATCAGTGTTTTATTGATTCGATCTTATCTGAGGAACGTTAAGCGGCATAGATTATGTAGCATCCATCAAATTTTTTGCCTCTGCGAAAAAGTTCGGAATTTTAAACACGATCTTAAAAAGTTTTTTTACGGCGGTGTGTTTACTGAGTCAGAAGAAAGTGTGCGCAATAATTTGAGGGCTACTGAATCGTAAAAAATTGTTTTTATTCACTTCGTTGGTACTGTTTATTCAAAGGAATTTAATCCTTTTTTTGTTTAAGCAAAAATATTAGGTTTTGTATTGTAATTATTTCCTATACGGTGAGTCAAGTTTCAATAGCCAAATTTCAGTAATAGATTTTTTACAAAATTTGAAGAAAAAAATGTAAATACAATATACCTTTTATCTCGCTCTTCAACACAGATAAACGGGGTGATCAAGTGCAAGGAAACATTACAACCAGTTACCGCATATAATGTTTGTGATATTAGTTGCAAGCAACATGGTTTTATGCGAGTACAATCCACTACAACAAATTTAGTATGCCTTACTCAATATCTATCTGAAGCTTTGGACAATCAAGAACAAATTGATATTTGTACCGATTTTTCAAAGATATTTGATCGAGTACAACAGGAAATCTTGCTGCGAGAGCTTAATAAATGTGGCCTTTCATTGTCTATGTTACATCTTTTACATTCTTACCTTTCTCATAGACATCAATATGTATATTTCAGAGGTTTCATGTCACACAATTTTTCGGTTCTGTCCGGTGTTCCTCAGGAATCAATCCTGGGTCCACTGTTATTTAATATTTTCATTAATAGCGTTGCTGGCTGTTTGAACGTTCTTCATATTTTATATGCTGATGATATAAAAATCTATTTAAGGATAAACACTTTTCAGGATTGCGTTGATCTGCAGGAAAATCTTTGGTGTGACTCTAATGGATTGCCACTGAATATTGGTAAATGCAAAACGTTCACTTTTTCTCGTAAAAGGATTAATTTTGATTATCCGTGCAGTATAAATAACATGCATCTTCATGAACCTAACTTTATTAAAGATTTAGGCGTCTACTTTGATCAAGAGTTGAACTTGGGCCTACAATAAGTAAAACAATTTCAGAAGCTAATAAAAATTTAGGTTTTGTGATACGCGATTCTCGCGACTTTTCTAACTTTGATACCATTAAAATACTATATAACTATTTCGTCAGATCGAAACTAGAATATTGTTCACTTATTTGGGCCCAAATTACACAAGCCACATCGATCTGCTGGAGAGAACGCACAGAAGATTTTTAAAGTGTTTATATTATAGGGAAAGTAACACATATCCTCCTATAGGTTATTTGCAGCACTTATTACTTGAAAAGTAGGGTTACAAGTCTTTAACCGTTCGGAGTAATATGCATAGTGTTATTTATCTTTTTAATTTGGTAAACGCTAATTTCGATCCTTCAGAATTATTGTGCAATGTGCCTGGAGCTATTAATGAGACGTTTTATTTAACAACTGCAAAAACTAATGCATTGAACTACCCTTTATATGTGATGTGTCGAAATTTTTCAAATTTGCAGAACAGCATTGATATTTTTCATACCACTGTAACTAATGTTAAGAAATCGTTTTTAGTGTAACTTTGTTCAAATATGTTTTTTGTTGTTATTGTTTTCTGTGTCTTCTTTTCGTTGTTATTAGTTTTTAATTAACTATTATTGGTTTTCCCTGCTCTCTAATTGGTTTTTTCCCGTTGTGTAGATGTAATTTAAATAAATAAATAAATATTACTCAATGATTCCACTATGATATTAGGCAGTGGTTGTTTTAAAGCCAGTCTGTCTGGATATTTTATGTATTTGTTTAATTTTACATTTAATGTACAGTTGTCATATAAGTATTTCTACGGGAAAACGATAACAAATTTTTACCAGAGTCCTTTTATGTAGTAAAAAGATTGGGAATTGCAGAAATCGCATATTTTGTATCCTGATCAGTGGCGTATCAAATATTTTTCTCAAAGGGTACTGTAAACGCTCATATCTACACCACTGTTATAGTCATATAGTCATTTCGGTTTTTACTTCATGAGATGATGATCTTGAACTTGATCACCTTGTATTTACATTTTTTTTCATTGAAATTTTGTAAAGAATCTTTGCACTTTATTATACAAATAATTCATAAATAGGGATACCCAAATATCCAAGTGGAATTGTTAAAAATATGCGAATAAATATGCACAGAATTTAGTCAAAATACAAAGAATTTTGAAAATATGTAAATAAAAAAATTATTAAAAAATTATTGTTTTAGTTGAAAAGAAACAATAAAAACAACTATAACAACAAACAAATAAAATACAACTTCACTTAGTAGACATAATACACAATCGACATGATAACTTCAAAAGCACAATCAGAAATAAAATATAGAAATATATTACTTGGACTACCTCTCATATTATAATAATAATAATAATTTTGTTTTTATTATCTGAGTAGCTTGGCTTCTGAGTTGGCAACACCAGAATCAGGTTTCCAAACGTCAGGTACATGTGCGTTCCACCTAAAACACTGATCCCATATAACCCGACCAAAAAAATGTATGAACAACAATTTATGTTCAATAACTAGAAAACGGTTAAAGCCATGAATGTCATATGTCATATTTTTTAAAACAGAAAAAAAAAGAATAACTCAAAAATTCAACAATAATAATATAATAATATCTCTACCTCTCATTCTAATCACAAGGATTTGCCCAGAAGTCGAAGACTTGTGCGGGAGAGGGGGCGGCATATTATTATTAAGCAGACCTCATTTGCGCCCAACCTCATTAATTAGGGGGGTAGTCAAATGTCAACCGGTATCAATCTCTCACATTGACCCAAGCCAACATTCTTCCACCCTACCATACCCGCAGGTGCCAATCTCTCCACGAATATAGCTTATATACGGCCTACTGGCTGAGGGGGTCGAACCCACAGCGATCTAGTCACCTCGATTCAAGTACTGACGCCTTAAACCCCGCGACCACTGACCGATCCGGAACAGGGAACAGGAACAGGAACAATGCACAGGATGTTTCATTAAAATTAAAACCGTTAATCAAAGAATTTATGAATTAAGAGAGTAAGAAAAAATGAATTACGAGCTATAAAATGCTATACTACGAAATTATAGATGGCATTTCCCCTCAACTAAATACTCCTTTTGGAAATTTACACAATTTAAATTGCCTTGCTTTAGTAGATTCCTCAAAAATTCCGAATATACAAAAAATATGCAAAATTGTTTGAATGTTTATTAAAAATGTATCCAAACGTCTTTGACATAGATTAATTGAAAAAACGAACTTTAAATTTTGTACAGAGACGAACAATTTCGTAATTTAGAAGTTCAAAAAACGGTAGAAATATACAAGGAATTTGAAATAGTATTTTCATAATCATAAAAATTGTTTTTCTTAGTTTTAATAATGCCTGCAACAAGTGTTTCAATCCTATGAAGACATACATAAATTTAAAAGATAGACGAGTAGATATAAAATGAGTGGTTTAAAAATATTTTGTTAAAAGTCTTATTTTATATGTAGGAATAAAATTGGTTAGGTTTTCTCATATGTTTTAGTGGTCTTAAATGAACTAGCAACATTTTCTATTGTAAATAAAATTCTAAGTTCTGATGTCATTTAATTTTTTAATTTATGGTTATAATAGTGCTATTGGCGAAGACATCCACAATAAAAAACGATCAACGCGTCAAGAAATAGGTATTACCTCAGGGGTAACGCGAAAATTTATTTCTATTTATTATTTGAAAATGGGTTGGGCCTCACTTCAAGCAGCTCCCACTAGCCGCCACTGCATTCCAGGGTTCAGTTACAGTCCTAGAATTTCTATTCAGAACTTTATGTTATATCTCTAATAATAACTAAAATAAAGGGTCATAAATAATGAATAACAGTGTGCAAAGGTAAATATATAGGACATGGATTTAACATTCATATACTATTTTAATTATTAACCTCTTCAACATTATGCTTTAAATTTAATTAAACTTTTAAGCGCAAATTCAAAACAAGTATTTGCATAAAATATTGATTTTTCGAATACATATTTGATTATACTTTATCAATATTAAATGCAGGCTAGTTTCGTTTTATTCTGGCCTAATATATTATAATGAACATTTAAATATTTTATAAATTTACCTTCTACTTAGGTAAATATTCCAGGTTATAAAATAGTTTTAGTTATGTATGTACATGCCGTGCTCAATATAATATGATCTTGCCATTACACAATCAATTGAAGCTTATACAGGGTAATTATTGCAAAAACTGTTCGAAATTGTGTTCCGGTGTATGCGTTGTTGGACAGCTAGGAATCCATGGTCAAGAAGGGCGGGCAGGTCATTGCGAAGAAATTCGAGATATTGTAAACCGTCCATACGATTGGGCAATATGACCGGCCCAATTAGACGTTCATCAACAATTCCTGCCAAAAGATTCAGTGACAAACGGTGTTGGATATGATATGGATGTAACTGAGCTTCGTGCAGTAAGCACCACATCGTTGAATGGGATACGGCCCACGGTTAACTTGTTCTTCAGCTGCTAAAATACGTTGGGTCGTCAACGATTTGCACGTAAATTACCAGTATCACGTCAACGTGGCACCACTACTGTAAAGGTATCATGATTTGGCTAGTGTCGATCAGAAAATCAATTCGCGTACAACCGCGAAGTGCAAATGCATTTTGTCTAACTTTACTATAAATAAAAATCATGCTCATTAACTCAGCATTGCTGTACACAATTTGAACATTTTAAAGATTGCTTATATTACATTATTATCTGCCATTTTCACTTCTGCAGGAGAAATGAATTATATCAAGTCAAAGGAAGAGCCCTTTTGAATTAATACTTTTTATATTAATTCACTCTGTGAATAAAATTAACATCGTTAGGAAAACACAGATTTTATAACAAGCCCAATTAAGAAGTATTAAGGTTAAAATGTGAACCTCAAAGAACTTTCACGTCGTTCATATTAAAATACAAAGCAGCGGGGTACATAATTATTCGTAGATGTATTTTGCAAGGGAAATGCCAAAATTGCGTTTCGGAGGTTCTAAAATGTACTCATTAACTGATATTGTTGCCGTAAATTCAGGTGAATTTAGTTAGAGCTGGTTATACGAACAATTATCCCAATTACCATTAAAATATATAACTTTTACTAAGTTAATTATAATAACTCAATGTTATAGTATATTAGGTATCAAGAACAGTAAGGAGAGTATACCGATTGACGACAATGTTTGAGGTACGACCATTATATGAATACAAAGGTATTAACTAACAAAATATCTCGAAAATATTAAAATTATTTTTGTCTCGTGTCTCGTATATTTACCAAACTAAGTAGGTTTTATCGTTACCATGGATACGTTTGTAAATTTACTTTTAAACGTCCTAGACCTGGATATTTGAGTGGAGGGTGGAGAGCAGCCAACGAACGCGAGGATGTTTAAGTCACGACTGAAGGCAATGTTGATCGTTTTTTTCGATATCCACGCCATAATTCATCGTGAATATGATCCTGCCGGCCAGACAGTGACTAGACAGTTCTATGTCGGAGTCCTTGAACTACTGCGGGCCCGTGTTTTCCGTGTGCGATCCGAATTTGCTGAGAACGGCTGGATTTTGCACCACGACAAAGCGCCAGCCCATTCCTCGTTCATTGTGCAAGAGTTTTTAGCAAAAAAGACATTCCAACGTTACCGCACTCGCCTTATAGTCCCGATATTACTCTTAGCGATTTGTTTTATTCCCCAAAATGAAGTCACACCTCAAGGAAACTCATCATGGCGGCGTACAGGAGGTCAAAGTGGGTGTTACCGTGGTGCTGAACGGGTTAACTGCGGATGATTACCAATGGTGCTTCCAAGCGTGGGAGCAACGTTGGAATCGTTGTGTAGAGTTAGAGGGAGACCATTGTGAAGGTCGATAATAAAATTTTGGAGAAATTTAATTTGTTTGTTTTTTCACTGACAAATTCCCGGAACTTAACTGCCACACCTCATATTTGTCAAACGAGTGAGTATAATATGAGCATGAGCGAATCAGAAAAAGAAAATAATACAGATATTGGGGTGTAGGATGTTCTTCAATGGTTCCTGAAAAATCTAAAGAACGTTAAGTAAAGACATATAACAGTTTCAAAAAGTAGTTTAAAGAGAATTATGGAAAGAGCATACATGAAGAATTCTTGTTGGCATATTTTGTGCAAAGAAACCAAAATTTAATATATGCTGGCAGTTTATAGGCTCAGTATTGTATTATATGTTAAAAGCAACAACTTTTCTATACGATTCTATTGATATTTCTAAATATTCTATGCTGATTGCATTTCTTAAGAGAAAAAATAGTGAACATAGGCCAAAAAAAGTCAATGTTTTTACGAAAGAAGATATGACCTAATTTTTAATGGAAGCACCAGACGAAACATTTCTGATTCATAAGATACGTTAATATCAATCTATTGTAGTAAAAACTTAATTGTAGGAGGGAAGAGCTGTATAATATGCGCATTCAAGATATTGAAAATATTGTAATCAGGTGGTGGATAAAGGTATGATAAGAAAACTTCCAATGAAAATTGGAGAGTATTTAAAATTGCAAGATGTGGCCTTTTATATCGGTCATTCTTTTCGCCGCACTTTGGCTACACTTTTAGATAATAAAGGTGTAGATATTTTAGGGTTAAAAAAGCATGGTGGTTAGAAATCTTCGACTGTAACTGAAAGCATGTCGATGATTGTATTCAAAATAAATTAGATTTTTCTGGAAAAAATTTTCATAATTGTAAGCCATCGGTCAACATTGCTTCGGGTTCTGCTGTCCCGCATTCTGCATTTTCTGTCAATACGCTTAATACAAACGATACTGACAACAAGTCTGCTTTTCCTTTTAGTAATAATAATTGTAATATTTTCATTTTAATATAAATAAATAGATCGTTGTTATTAGGTATTTTTTCACAACAAAAAATATAATTTATTTAACGTTCAGTCCTGTCAAAACCAGAACAGTAAGTAATTACCGACGCGTTTTTGCTTGGCAACCAGTAAATATAACATACTGTTCTGAAACAAAGTATGGCAAACAATCGGAAATATAATGCTCGTACAAAAATATTTTAAAGTTATCAGGCAATAATAAATTAAATATTGCTCTTCAATTTTACTTATTGTCTTTTTTCTATCATTTCTTAAAACAAGCAACATTCTCATTATCTCTTTGATTAAGTTTTAGACCACCATGGTTTTTAAAGTTTTAAAGCTGTCGATATTACGGCCAAGGAATATAAACACAAAGATATATTGAGTCCCCGTCATCAGGGTATCTAAAGTATACGAAGAATCTGAGTTTTATAACCCAATAAAAAAAGTTGTGGGATATGAAGAACGAAGGCCCAATAAGTTACCCAACTCAATTAACATTTTTTAGACCTACTTTAAGGCATGCTCGTGGCTAAGGATAACCTTATTCGTCTCAGCTCTGGGGGAGACGAACAAATTTGTCATAAATTACAGGCATACTACCAATAAATTTGTCTTTATCGAATCTTACTGAAAATATTTCATTAAATTTGCTGAAGTAAATTTATTCATTGGATATACGTATATTGACATAAAAGTTTTTTACTTGTATGATTTTGACTTGAATATTGCATCAAATTAACTAGTTTCAGTACATTTATTACATATCCAAACATACATATTTCGAGAAGGTTTTGGATTTATTGGGAATAAGGTTCGTTTCTTTTATACCACAAAAATTAAAATCTTAATTACTAGGAATAACGTTACGTTTAGTTCCTGATCAGGAACTTCATCAAACTTTATATAAAAACATAACGTGATGCGCAGTTCTTCCGATTGCAAGTTCGTGTAAAATCTTGACCTTAATAAACTGTGTGAGAAACCCACTGAAGCAACGGTCTCTATATGTTTTATAGACGATAGTTTAGGATCGAAAATAACTCCTAAGATCCTTTACGTAGTTAGGCCTGCAAAGAAAAGAGTCACCCAATTTATATGCAAAAGTGAAAGGATTTGTCTTCCTAATAATTGGCATAACATTCCATTTTGTAGTTGACAGTCTCTGACGATATTTATGTCATAGAGCAACTTAAGGTCAACCACATATATCAAATAGTGCACATATAACTCGGATACAATATCATTTAAGAATATAAGGAGCAAGAGAGGCCGAAGCGTTGAACCCTGAGGGACCAGACACTTATTGGAAATTTCCAGAACAGTGACCACGACAACTGGTGGCTATTTTGCAGGTTAAATTGAAACTTACTGATGAATTGAGTCTTACACATAAGGCCCACCACGATGGAGCTGCCTTTTATGAAGCCATGCTGTAGAGGCGAAATAATTTGAGACACAGATCTATCAATTTATTTCTTGTGTATAGCACTGAATATAATAGAAAAAAGTTACATAGAATATCAGTTCAGGTCGTTCAGGCAAACAATCATTCTGTGAAAGTTTCGAAGTTGTCTAACTTTTCAAAATATATTCAAAGTTCTTTCCGCTTATATCGAATGATATACATTAAATTTGATATTTTAAATAGAAAACTTTCACAAGTCTTTTGAATAAATATAGTTGATCCTATGTTGGAAACACAAAGTAAGACGACAATAAATATTGATTCGATGATTACTGTTTTATTTTGATCTGATTGGTATTCATATATATATTTTATTTATAAATAAACAATGAATAACTTTTCGTTAAATAGCGAAATAGTCAAGGTACCTTAATAACATTTGGTTTCATAAAAGTTTTGTTTATTTTTTTTCAAATAGTTCCATTACGTTTTATGATATTTCTACAGTAAAATTAGACAGTCTTCTAGAGGGTGCAAAAAAATATTTGCGGGCAACTTGATGTTTGCAAAGTGGTGGGAGGGCTGTCTCCTGAGTCTCCAACCAAAAAATCACACACCCTTGTAGGTTTTTACCATAACACCCCTATTTCTTGTTTTTCCAGTTTGTACATAATAATATTCTCGACAGTTTTACTTTATAAAACTTTTTCGTAACTTTCATATTTGACGCTTCGCAAATCATAATGTGAAAAAAAATTACCATATTTATTATTTGATTATAGAACAAATTTATGCTTCAAACAAATTTATAACTGTCAAATCTTTACTTTGACTTTTGTCACTTGCGTTCTGCTTCTGAAGATGATCGGTTTTCATATATTTTTCTGGTTCTTGAAGTTGCTGCTTTGTAATTCTTCTTTCACTGGTTATTTTTCTCTTTGTAGTTATTTGAACCGGGTTTCCAACTTGTTTTTACCGGTATTTAACTTCCGCAACAACCGATCTTTATGTTTTAAGATTTTCGACAGTTCTTCTTTTCTTTAACCCACTGAGCTTCTTTCCGTTTTATTTGACCCTGAATTAATTTTATCTGGTTGAAGAGTTTGACATTAGTTGCCCGTCTGCATTAAGCAGGAAAATAATATTAATGTTTTTAAAAGAAAACTTAAAAATTTTGTTTAATAGTGTTTATATAATGTGACAGATTTTCTGAACAGCCGATTTTAAATGTATAGTATTAATGTATGTGTGTGTATATACGTATGCTTATATGTTTATATAAATGTGCCTTGCGTATATTATATGTACTTTGACTTTACTTTTATTTAGTTTATGTTTGCTTTATAACTAAACTGTGACGTGTCCAATATCATGTAAGATGATCAAAAGGATAAATAAATATATTATTATTATTATTATTATTATTATTATTATTATTATTATTATTATTATTATTATTATTATTATTATTATTATTATTATTATTATTATTATTATTATTATTATTATTATTATTATTATTATTATTATTATTATTATTATTATTATTATTATTATTATTATTATTAACTTCCAAAGTTTTATTTTGGTTGTCCAGATCAATTACTGAATTCTTCTCCTTTTCCAGTTTCTGTCTCAAATTTAATAATTGATTCTTCTATGTCTCCATATTGAAACTTACCTCTGGCTGAACTCTTTTGCTACTTAATCTCCAATTGCCAGGCTCTTTCTTATTTAGATTTAACATATTCCTAGGGAATTAATTCCTCAGATGTCTCTTTGGTCCACAGTTCCAACACAAGATGGTCTCTTGTACATGGTAAAATCCACACGGTCTTGCTCTTTATAAAAGTTATCCAATAAAT
This sequence comes from Monochamus saltuarius, assembly GCA_025584915.1. Taxonomy (NCBI): domain Eukaryota; kingdom Metazoa; phylum Arthropoda; class Insecta; order Coleoptera; family Cerambycidae; genus Monochamus; species Monochamus saltuarius. The sequence goes on along the minus strand of CM046721.1, from coordinate 114,856,042 downwards.
ATTGCATACTCTTCTATATCCTTTTAGGCTCCTTGTTGTTCTCCTGCCTGAAGTCTAATTCGCCTTATCCTATCTTAATCACCTCTGCTTCAAGAGCGGCTTCGATTTCCAACGCCAGGGCTACAGCTTCGGATATATTCTTGTATCTGGCTAATATTAATGCTTGACTAATTTCTAAATCTCGCGGGCCATCGATAAAACTGCTTACTGCTAGCTGTTATTGGAATTCTGTCATACGTGCTACATCTGCTTCAAGCTGCTGCATATTTTCTTCGATCTTTTAGTTGTTCTTGGTACAGTTTGAGCTTCACCATACCTCATTTCTAGTGGTATCTTCCTGATAGTCCTTTTGTTTCTCATCAGCTAGTGTTCTTAATATCTTCATAGCTTCACCCCGTAAAGCAACTATTAACGATGTGAGCTTTTCTTATTCTGACCAGTTGTTTGTCAAGGCGACTTCAGTCTGTAATATATTAACACTTTCTTCTACGACCCAGACTTTTCTTCATCTCTTTCAAGTCTTTCTATATTTGACCAATATTGCCTAGAAAACGTCAAAATAAAGGTATCACAAAAAGGATAAATTCTTAGGCTTGCAACAGACTATGCGTGTATGTGCGATTCGTGAATTCCTCACATATCATAGTGTCTTGTTCGTTAAAAATCCATTCATAAAAACTATGTACGAATTTCATGCAAATCACGCATCGTGCATTACGAATCACGAATTCACGCACAGTTTGTAGCAAGTAGAACGCAACAGGAACAGAATTAACAAACTAGCCTTAGATGAGCTTCCGTAACAATAATAATAAAAATCCAGACATAGAGAGTTACGAAACATGAGTATCGATTTATTTCCAGTAAAGTAGCCGTACAATGAAACATATCTTCAGCAGCGCATCAATTTGAGCCGCTCCATAATGTCGTCGCATCTGACGTAATTATTTCGATTTGTAATTTTCACGTAAGCATCCCATTCTCGGATTTTCTTCTTCATTTTATCGCGCACTGAAAAACGGCTTGGTGCGCGAATGATAAATCACCGTGCACTAATAACGTATCCGAATCAGAAAACGATGGTTCTGCGTCGAGCGTCACCTACCGTCACCTTCAAAACGCTGGATTGTTAATGGTCAAACGAATTTTTTCCCGGAATGATATTTCCTACATTTTGCTGTTATATTACAAATAAAAAATATAATAAAATATCCCAAGGCAGGTCAATTTTTTATCTAAATGAGCGTATCTCATAACTTCCGGAGATCCGTGTTTGAGTTATGATGTCAGAGAATATTTTTTAAAGTATGTCATATTTTTCTGCGTATTTGGAGAAGTATGATGAGTTAACATTATAACCCTCACTCCCTCTAGATGTACTACACCATTTCCAGCATTTCAGCATTTTGTTTCCATTTTATTTTTACCTACAATAAAAACTGTACTTCAAGTTACAAGAAATTCGATTCCATATTAATACATATATAATATATATTAGTACAATATACAGGTTCAATTTCTTTAGCAAAACGTCAATATATTGATATGACTTTTTTATTACGAATATTCTTAAGAATCTGTGTTTTAATTTTTCTACATTAAAGACGCCGAAGAAGATCCGGTACCCACCTATAAGAGTTAACCAATATTAGTTGTAAATGTACTTTCATAAAAAGTATACCTAGTCAAGTTGCCTGATTAATGGGTTTTAACCACCACTCAAATCACCAACCCTGAGCCGTACACAATTTCGTGGATAAAATATGATAAACTGAAAAGAGCCTGTCCTGAAAAAACTCGAACTCGTAAAACCACAACCTCAATTCTAGCCTTGCCGTAAATGGGTTATATACTCTATCCCTGTGACGTGAGTCCGCGTACAGTGTGTTTACCCTTCCAGAGATATACGACACACATCATTTGAATGTACGCTCCTTACCATGCTCTCGTTCATATAAAATCTTCTGGCATTTTTCAGCACCTCATTTTTATTCACGCTGTCATAAACACAGTCTAAACGTACAAACTCGCCTAAGATCCTCTCTTCCACTTTTCATGCATCTCCCGAACATCCACGCGAAAGTAAATATCTATTTTATGTAGGCCTGCCTGGCATGAAAGTGTGTTACATAACCCCGTATTATCTATGTCGCCACCTCACGCACGACCTATCAAACATATAAATTATCCTTATATTCTTCCAAGGCTCGGCAATGAACTCTCCTAATTCAAAATGTGTAGATTGGCCATAAATTTTATTTAATAATAATAATAATTTATTTTCCTTAGAGACATAACATGTATAGGAATAGTCACATAAAACTTACAAGCTAAGAAAAAGTAGGTAAGAATTCCAATATGGAATAAAATATTTTTCCAATAAAAACTGCTTTAAAGCCTTCCTAAATAAATATTCACTTTCCAACAATTTCAATTGGTTAGGTAAGTTATTAAATCCTAGGACCTAAACAGTACGGAGAGTTAGACGTTATTCTTATTCTAGCAAATGGAATATGTAAATTCATATTTTGTCCTATATTGTACCCGTGAAGTGCATCATTTAAAACAAATTTGTTTTTATTTTGAAAAACATATAAACAGATCTCAAATAAAAATACATAAATACATGGTAAAGGTAGTAGGGTTAAATTTTTAAAAATATCCTTACAAGAGTAATGACTAGAAACTCCTACCATATGTCTTAACAATCTCTTTTGTGCAATAACTTGAGTAGAAACAGTAGAATTTCCCCAGAAACACATACCATACCTGAGACGAGATGAGACTTGTGCGTGGTAAAGGCAGAGGAGTTACGCAATATTTAATATCGACCTTAAATTGCGGAACAAATAAGTAAGAGAGGAAATTTTATTAGTTAGTAACGTACAGTGTATTTTCCAATTCAAATTTTTGTCTATATTGAGTCCTAAGAATTTTATTACCTCGACATCAGTACTCAAATCATTATTTCCCACATATTACAATACTTCTGCGAATTATGATATCTTACAACATTCGTTTTATTAGTATTAAAGTTCAAGTTATTCTCAGAGTTCCAGTTTGTCAAATCTTTTAATAAAACGTTGCAATCTTTTTCCAAATCTTTATCGTTGGTATTCGATGTAATTAAAGATGTGTCGTCAGCATACATGGTAAAATATGTGCTCGGCGAAACAGCATCCAAATCATTCAGATATATAAAAAGAGTACCTGTCCCAAAACTGAACCTTGTTAAAACGTTATAAATAAATGTAAATTTCTAGTATTCATATCAATCTCTGGAATTGCCATTATTAACGTATTTTTTCTACGTTCATGCAAAAAACAAAACTTTATTGAACTATATTTAATGGAAAAAGTGGTTCTTTATTGCACTAGTGCAATAAAATGTTTATTGCATTCATCTGTCATTCTACTACAGCGTTTTTTCATCATGACAAACATAAACGTTCAAATCGACGTCACATTTTCCTAGACTTAGTGTCATCTAAATAAAATTTTTTGGTTTTTTTCATGAACGTAGAAAAAATATTGTATGCAACTCGTATAAAAAGTGCTTATTGCACTCGACGTGTTGTCCCACTCGGCCTGACGGCCGTTTCACGTCGCGTGCAATAAACACTTACTTTTTGTACTTGTTGCATAAATAACTATTAAACGATATTTTTTATACGTTTAACTTTTTAACTGAAAATTAACGTTGAAAATGTAAACGCAAAACGTTTTAAAAACGTTATATAAACGTACGTGTGCGGCTTGTGCCCATTAGGCAGTTTCATTATAATATGACGGATTCCATCCATCCATTTACAGCATCTTACGTCTTTATTTCTCATTTAATGTACCTAAAAAGTGGTGACTATGCCAAAATATTAGACTGCCTGTGCTGTTAACTAATTATGAGCTTATAAGGTTCTAATAGATAACTTATTTTATAATTTGCTTCAAACCAATTCTTATTGAAATGAATAAAGTTCCAAGATAAAGGACGATAGCTGCCGTCTGCTTAAATCTCATACAATTTATTTGTTTACATTCCTGAGAACACTCTTGTGGGAAATTGGAGTATGTTGTCCTTTATACTGATAACATCAGTATATATACTGCTATATATTCACAAACTTTACTATCGTTGAATAATTAATTATATGCTTGGAAAATTTTGAATTACGCATCTGAAATTTATTTAGTATATTATGCCTGTGGTGTTGTATTTTAATATATATTTTTTAATTTGTTTCAGGTATGTGCATATTTGAAGCTTCAGCGGTAAGCACAGTTATTCAATATATTATTTATCGGAATTTTATGTATTTGCCTTCAGATATAAAATTTTTATTTCCTCTATAAATGGATTTATATTACATATAGGTATATATTACATTTCATTTCATTTAGTGGGTCATAAAAAAATAAATGGATTTATTATAGTGTATTTAATTTTTATTATCGTATAAAGCAAATGGGTTGTCGCTATGTTACTGTATTGTATTTTTGGATAGTATTTTGTTTTCTTCGAGAAATTCCATAGAGAATTGCGAAAAATATAATTTGTTTTATTTCATTCTGACATATTAAAAATACTGTATTAGCTCTATAATAACTGTAACAAATTATTATAACCGTCTTAAATTTCCTGTGAAAATTTAGTACGAAAAATGGAATTTAGGCTGAGAACACTTTTTGTAATATTCGTTTTTGACATACAGAATACAATTAAATGTACAGCAAATTGTTTATTTTCATTTGTTTAGAAAAAAAAAGTATATTAAATGCTGACAATGGCTGCCCTGTGAATCAATACATTCTCTTCGGAATATCCCAGGTATTTGGCATATTGTTTCACAGGCATTTGTTTGTTTGTTTACTTTCTAATAGGCAGTTTTACACTGTATAAGAATTGGCAACACATAAACTTAGTTTTTTTTACTGTATTAGAAAGGCATTTTAAGCTAATATAAATCAAATCTTCTACATTTGATTTATATTAGATTAAAATACCTTTCTAATACAGTAAATAATGTTACAAAAGCTAATAATAAGGAATATATGGGTAGATATTGTGGGTGTAATTCAACGCTGGTTGGGGCTTTTGTCCACAGAGTAGTTAGTTTCACACAATTAATACTTAAAAATACATAAACTTAGATTCTAAATTAAAGTAAATAAATAAGCAATACACTAAAATACATACAAAAATTGCAATTTTAGATCTTGAAATATTTATTTAACGAATACGGATACATATCAATTAATTTGATACATGGTGATTTTCCGGGTTGTTGTGCCGTGTCTCGGTAACTGGTAGCTGCCAGAAACAGAGTTAAAATGCACATCTCTATCATTAGTCGGGATTCTTTTATCTACCCTGGTTGTTCTCGGGCTAGGCTCTGTGGGGTGTCTGGGCCCGTCCATATATTGATTTCGGTTTCTATTGTCGTTATTACGACTGATACGGTCGGAACCGTTCCTCGGGTAATGGTGGTCCTGCGAGGCTATAATATTTTGTACTTTTTTTCTTATTTTTCAACATAGAACATGTGTAGATTTTATTAACACTCTGTATATTAATATGTTATAGATGACAGTTTAAAGTCCGGCCATATTGCATACTTCTTGCTCCCAAGCATAATTTTTTTGTTATGACAGCTAAAGAATATAGTTGATATAAATATTCTAATTATGTCCTATTTTGTATTTTTTCATTCTGGCATATGCTATGCAGTTTTGCTGTGGGGCAATTGCAGGGAATCTTTAAAAATATTTCGCTTGCAATTAGTCATAGCTAATGTGAATAGCAAAGAACATTGTCAATCGTTCTTCATTTCCTTCGGTATTTTACCCTTACCTTGTTTATATATTTTTTTCCATGTTGTTGAAATTCATAAGAAAATAACCAGCTTTACATTGCAGTCGGACATTCACAGTCATGTCATAATACAAGAAATGCTAATATGCTTAGGACTGACTGCTTCCTTCTATCCAAATCAGTACATAATTCTTTAAATGTGACACTTTATAACAAAATTCCATACTCTATCAGACTGTTAAACATGACACGTTTTAAATTAGCAATTAGGAAGCATTTACTTGAATTTTGTTTTTATACAGTGAAAGGTTTTCTGGCAACGCCATATCTACTGCAATACATTAATGTTTGATTATTTATATTGTATGTAAGTTCTTGTCTTTTTAATGATTTTTATAGGTATGTATACATAACAGTTTTTACCCTCTTATTTTATATTTTGTGTATTCTGACTGGCAAAAATAGCAGTTATTTATACAGTGCTTTCAAAAAGTAACGAATAAATTCATTATTTTTGAAATTGAGAAGTTTTCGAAAAAATCCTCTGGCACGTCGATTTTGTTTTTAAAACAGGCACTTTTGACATACAACCCATATTTGTGACGTCATCGTTGTTCGATCGACAATTTTTTTTAAAATAGCAACCCCCAATGTTGGCCATGCCATTTGAAAGAGAGTGTCATTCTACATACACATCATGAAAAATTATGGTGTCACATAACAAAAATTTAAAGAAAATAATGTTTGAAGATTTTAAAATTTAATTTTCACAATATTGAAAATGATAATGATTATGTAAAGAATCGACTAAATTAAATGTTCAAATTATGCACCGTTGGCTGCCTGACAGTAGCCAAGACGAATAATAAATTCTTTTTCGACATTATCAATAACTTCAGGAGGTATACGATGTATCTCGTGACGAATTTTGGCTTTTAAATCTTCTAACTTAACCGGTCTAGTAACATGTACTTTGCTTTTTAAGTATCCCCACAAGAAATAATCTCAAAGTCAAAACAGGCGATCTGACTGGCCACTCAATCGGACCCCTTCTCCCTATCCAACGAGTCGGGAACAGCTCATCTAAATAAGCACGGACTGGTGTTGTAGAATGGGGAGGTGCACCATCTTGTTGAAAGAAAATGTCATTTCTGGGAAAATCATGTCCCTCTATATGTGGATACAAAGTTATTAGTTCAGGAATGAGGTTGTCTCGAAGAAAATCCAAATATTTTGCACCAGTTAGGTTGACGTCAAAGCAATAGGGACCCAGAATTCTTCCGTCGACTATGCCGCACCACACATTTACTTTCTGGGGACTTTGAGTGTGATACTACATCATCCATCGTGAATTCTCGGTAGCCCAATAACGGTAGTTTTGCCTATTGACATGGCGGTTCAAAACAAACGTAGCCTCGTCATAAAAAAATGCGTTTTTTACGAAATTATTATCATTATTGCATAGCTCTTGCATTTGCTCGCAGAATTGATTTCGTCTATCAAAATCGTCTTCAAATAGCTCGTGAACAAGGCATATCTTATAAGGATGATACTTTGCTTTTTTCATAATTTTGTGAACTGTGGACGCTGCCATATTGAAATCAGAAGACAGTTGGTTAAGTGTTGAGTGATGATTTTCTTGTATTACCAACAAAACATTAAGCTCATCATCTACTGACTTTGACGGTCGACCAGATTTAGGAAGATCACGAACAAGTTACGGTATTTAGACTTAATATTGCTTTCCATGCTTTGGCTAATGGGATGTCGATCAGGATGTTTCATTGAACAATTCAACTACTTCTTTTTGGGTGCGCATCCTGTGTACAAATCCGATCATGCACAGAATTTCAATTCGTTTCCGTTCAGTTAATTTAACCATTTTTTTTATAAAACGACAAAGTTACTACTCAATAAACACTTCAAACGCACTGCGTTTGCCAAACAAAAGATAAGAACTAAAGAAATAACTCAGAAAACAAAAAAAAAACTATTTAATAAAGTACGATTGCATGTATTTATCTGACAGCAATAAAAAATATTCTCGGTCGCTGAGGCTACTGTCAGGCAACCATGATTTTGACGATGCGTATGTAGAATCATACGCTCTTTGAAATGGCAAGGTCAAAATCGGAGGTTGCTATTTAAAAAAAATGTAGATGACGTCATATCTCGAACAACGGTGACCTCACAAATGTGGGTCGTATGTCAAAAAGTGCCTTTTTTAAAAACAAAATCGACGTTCCAGGGATTTTTTTCGAAAACTTGTCAATTTCATAAATAATGAATTTATTCCTTGCTTTTTGAAAGCACTGTATTTCAATTATAGTTTTCAAATAAAGAATATATGGGGTTCCATTTATAACAGTTGAAAATTATCAATTACAAAATAAGTAATTTCTTCATTGGCTGTAATAAATCCTGAAGAGAAACCTGCCTCTTTATGATAGCATCAAGGTAGCATATCCATTACTTCTGATATATAATGCTAGCACCTGTTGTATCCATCACTGACACTAGCTAAATAAATATGAGTATGCATTTTCAGTGGGTGACATTAATCCAACTACGAATACTAAGCGCTGTGACATATATCTCAAATGATCCGGCGTGAGCTAAATTTGCAAATATAAAATAAGCCGCTTTAGTACTTATTCTTCAAGATGGCAGATTCACATAATATTCGGCTATAAATTCGTAATTTTAATAAACATCTTTATCGTCATGGAAAAATAGCATCAAAATATTTTTGTGCTGTAAACATCATTAAACCAGACGAATTTCTTAGTTCTCTTTAAAGTGATGTATCACATAATAGCATTTTTTATTTAGGATTTTATGGGTCAAGGTCATCCATCACCTCTTAGGTGTAGAAATGTGAGGAATGAATACAACCATAAAATATCCCGACCAGCAAAGCAGTTTTTAGGTTATACGACGATTATGTTTTATTGGCGTATTATTACTGCTTTCGGAATACATATTTATTTTATTATAGCAGCATGTACCATTATTTTTGTCAGCAACTGAAATATTTTATGAATTTATCACAATAAAGTTTTGGCAGCTAAATAATAATAATACAGTTCATACGGCAAATATTTTACAGTTTAGCTAATAAAATAAAGTGTTTTATAATGATTTTTCAGTTATGTTGGAGACCATTTTACTTGTAAGAGCAAATAGCTGTATTACACAATAATTGAATATAGTTATTGTGTAATGATATTATCAGTTGTAAAACAAAAATAATAATATAACAATTAAAACAGATGACAAATTTGTTGCAACAGGTTCGCTTTTAAACAAGAAACGTGAAGTAATTGGGCCAGTTCGAAATGAAGCAGTTGAAGTGGCAGTTTTGGGTCATGTACGGATGGATAATAAGCAATCGATTACAACTGTGCCTCAAGCTTCTGGCGTATCCCGTTCCAGTGTTCATCGAATTTTGAAAAAAACACAAGTTTCATCCATTTAAGATGACGCTGGTTCAAGAGTTACATGAAGATGACTTTGATCGCCGTAACCAATTTTGCGAATACTTTAGTGAACAACTTTTACTGAATCCAAATCTTCTCTACAATACATGTTTCTCCGACGAATGCACATTTATGTTGAATGGCGAAGTGAATAGACACAATTGTCGTTATTGGAGTGATACTAATCCGCATTTAATCAGGGAATTTCATACTCAGACAGCTCAAGAATTAAATGTTTGGGCAGGCATTTTGGGCGACCATCTTGTTGGACCATTTTTCATCCAAGGTAATCTCGATGGAAACACCTATCTAGAATTATTGGAAAGTACAATTGATCCTAGGATAACAGAGATTTTAGAAAGTGACGACAATTTACTAGAAAATGAAATAACCTTCCAATAAGATGTTGCGACCCCGCACTATGCTGCTGCTGTGCGACAATTTTGGATGACCATTTCCCGGGGAATTGGATTGGCAGAAGAGGTCAAGTCGAATGGCCAACAAGATCTCCGGATCTGTCCCCTTTGGACTTTTTTCTGTGGGGTCATTTAAAATCACGAATGTACGCCACTCAGCCGGAAACATTGCAAGTGCTACGTCAGAGAATTGTAGAAGAATGCCGATTAATAACTGCGGATGTCTTTAATAATGTTCGAACAGAATTTGAAAACAGACTGTATTATTGTTTGGAAGTTAACGGGGGTCATTTTGAGCAATTCATCAAATAAATCTGATTTATTATTTGCTTCAGCTTTTTTATTTCATTTCTGACTTTCTTAAACTGATAGACACATCAATAACAATTAGGTAATGCGGTCATGTGTAGTAGATGAAAAACTTATTAGTGGTGGGCATTTGTGTAGAAATTACTACGCGTAAGTCATCTTTTCGTTTGTAACCAATAATTCTGTCAAATCTCAACCGATTTCTAAAAACGGTACGTCACTGTATTCGCAATGAAAAGGGCTTTAAAATAATGTGCCACAAGTGGGGTAGTTGCATTTGAAATTTTTAAGTTGGGGTTGCTAGGCATTAGGGGGATGAACATATCGAGTTGGCTTGACTGTCAAAACAATATTGTTTAAATGACGTGTTTCTTTTTGTTTCGTGTCTTTTAACTTTGTTTATTTTTGTGTATACTTTTTGTATTTTTGTTTGTCCCTTGACTAGTCTTATACAATATATGTATTGTCTAAAATATAATAAAGGTTATTATTATTGTAGTATCCCGGCAGGTTTTCAACAGTAATGCCACATTTATGTTAAAATCCACACATTAGAATTCTGAATTTGAAAATCCTGTGAATACAGCTATAATTAATCATAAGAAGCGTTAACTTCCACCCGTTGCTTTCACTTGTGCCTGTAAAATAATGTGCTGTTTAATTTTAGGTTGCCGTTAAAAAGCTAATTTGCTAACACTGCATTTCAGAACATATAGAGACCATTTTTTTCTTTAAACTGGCGTGAAATTTAACGAAAACATTCTTTTACGTAATTTTGTATTCCAAAAAATGTTCAAATAAATTTTGTATTTTTAACATAATTAAATTCAGTTTCTCTCATGCAGAAAATTGCTTCCACTTATTTAGCAAGCTGGATTATGTTCCATTTTTACGATGCAAAAATTCATATACATTTTGCTTTCTTGTATAATGTTCCACAAATACCTAACCATAAATCCATAAATCATAAAAGGCACATCATAAATTCAGATTTTCTCTATTCTGTATTCCATGCATCATCCAATTTACACTCTTCCTTTTATTTTTATTCTTAGAAGTGAATTGAGAATATATTACCAATATTTCTTGTCAATAACACACATTTACCACAACAGCAGGGTATCGAAAATAATAGTAATAATATTACTTAATTAAATTATTATTACTATTTATATGTTTTTCCTTCAAAATGCTCTATAATAATACTTAAAATTCTAATTTAAGTAAAAAGTAAATGCAAAATTGTTCCAGTTGAATCTCAATATTAAGGGGATCAATCTGTGTATAATTTTAAAACAAATTTCGTTTTTGTTTTGTTTTTTATATACAGGGTGAACCTTAAATAAGTACAAATATTTTAACTGCTGGTGTAGCAGTTCGTTATATAGTCTAGTCTAGTGAAAGCCATTTTTTAAAATTTCTAATATTTACGGAGTTATTAATTTTTTTTAAAATACCCACATTTTGAGGACCGCTGCTTAACCAAGCTAATGAACCATATGATTTGTTGCGAGGTTGCCATATCTTCTCTAATATAAATATTACGTTTCCCTTAACGTAATAGTAAAGTAATACGGTTAATTCTATTTTAAAAATACTTGTTTGAAGTACAGTAAAGTTGGGTATGTAGTATGATACGCAGCAATATTAACATACATTTTAACTGCTTAACTGACCTTACTTTAAACGATTAAAAATGAATTTCCGCAAGTTAAATACTTCCGTAAAGTATTTAGGAAGATATTACGTGATATTATACTATGTCCAATGTTCAAAAATTATACATAAACGTACATACAAGCTTACGTGTTTATAAAAAAATAACTATTTAATCAATAATCCACATTTCACAAGTTAAATACCATTGTACACTGTTAGAAAGAGACACAAGACACAATTTCCTTAAGTTATTTTATGAATAATAACGAAAAACTATGATTTTTACACAACATATTAAATTTAAGAGTTTGTTCAAGCAAAGACATTTGTGTAACACTGGCAACACTCTGAACTACACGTTCAATCTGAAGCGCTATGACTCATAAATGTATGAAAGGCAGCGGTGCTCAACAAGTTTTCTACAGAAAAATTACAAAATTTATTTAAAATTTCACTTTTTTATTTCTGATTTTTTTGTAAAACAACTATTAATTATATGTTCTACATAGTGAACTATACTGCTGGTTAAAATATTTGTACTTATTTAAGCTTCACTCTGTATAGGGTGAAAAACTGCTTCAAAACTACATTAGATATTTTTTTAAAACTCGGTGGATGTAAACTAGGTGTAGAGGGATTACTTTTAGGGAAAAAAAAATTTTCACTTTTAACCAATGGCACCACAGTTCATATGATCCTGAATCTTTTGAATACAAAAATGTAGCGCAACTGTTTTTTTTTTCAAAAACAATAATTGGTTTGGTGAGATGTAAGTGGTCTGCTACTTAGTCTAAGCGGCTCGACTTGCAGGAAGCGACCTACATTACAGTAGGTACTTCAATACAGACCTCTCGCCCAGGGCGACGCGCTATTAACTCTATAAATGATACTGCAGGAAACAACTACTCCGCGGACTAATGTCCCGACCGGTATTGAATTACACCTGCAAGATCTGTATGAACAGCCAAGAACCCTTGTCGGCCACTCAACCAGGCATAGATCGGTTTCGGGCTTGTTAGCTCTCATCAGTATGCCATAAGTGAGATAACCGACAATTGAACTGGCTGTTCATATGTATATTCACATATAAACTGAGTGCAGGTGAGATGTAAGTAGTCTGCTACTTCCATCTCGACCTAAGCGGCTCGACTTGCAGGAGGCGACCTACATTGCTTCAGACCTTTCGCCCTGAGCGACGCGAGACGCGAAAGTGAAATTAAAGATTTAGGAGTGTTTTTTGATACTAAGGTTTGTTTTGTGTCACATATAGAATTAACTGTTCCATGGTTAATGAGAATTTTGAAGTGTCATATTAATATGATTGACGCAGTACAAAGAAAATTTTTAAAATTTCTATCATTTCGACTTGATGGTACGTACCCGGCTAGAGACTATGATTACAACCAACTGTTAAGCAGATTTGATATTAATTCACTTTATTTTAGAAGAAAATTTTACAGTCAAATTTTTGTATATGTTGTTGCACAATAATGTTGATTCCCCAACTATCCTGGGTCAACTTAACTTTCTTGTTCCAAAACGCAACAGTCGATTATTGCATACTTTTCGTGCTCACGCGAACATTTTGTTAGAGTTCCCAATTAACTTTATGTGCGATAATTATAACCTTATATTTAATATTTGTGATATATTTCACTGTAATATTCAATCATTATTTGTCGCTTTTAAAGATAAACCGTAATCTGTTATTTTGGTATTAATAAAATGCTTTGGGCCGTATCTAGTAGATAGATAGATTATCCCTACATCACCTATGTCACGCTGATGAGAGCTAATAAGTTAGAAACCGGCATATGTCAATCGGCGTATCTGACGACTAACCGTGATTGTATGGTATAGATTTCTCAGATGCAATTATTTTGTTTCTGATAACAAAAACGTTGAACATAACACATTACTATAGAAATTAATATTTGATATCAACCTTAATATAGCCATTAATAAATACGAATATGTCTACTTAGCTTTCAGTTTTCATTTGCAGATTTGCTCACACCGAAACATTTTAGATATGTCACGACGAAAAAGCTTTGCATTTATTGTTGAAATAATATCCGACTGCATCCTAATATTTATTTCAAAGCTCGTGTCAGTGATGGAAACAACAGGTGCTATTTTATACGCCAAGACGAGCGGATATCTTTATTTGATGTTCTCGTAAAGTCTTAGGGTGCATATTAAATCCTTCATGGCATGGAAGGAATTGGTTAATGTTTTAATTAATTACAGTTAGACTTCTTGGACTGGCACTGGTACGAATAATGAATAACGCTAATTGTAATATTAATATATTCATTATAATAGTTTGGAGTGATTAACGCACATATTACTAAAACGATGCATACATTTTACATCTTAGCTTCTGGTTGTTTTCCTAACTTGGAAAAGGGCAGTAGTAGTTCCAGTTTTTCAAAGCGGTTCTAAGGATGAAGTGAGCAACTATCGTCCCATTTCTTTAGTCTGATTATTTGGTAAAATTTTTGAATCAATAATTACTGTTTTTTTTAATTAAACATTTAGTAAGTGATAATCAACATGCATTTTTTTGGGGCAGATCTGTTATTACTAATCTAATACCCTCTTTACAAACAGCTCTTGAAGCTATGGACAAAGTACATCACAAGCTTGAGAATTTCGGTATTCATGCTGAACTGGTTATATCATTAATGAAAACCAATGTGTTAGATTGAACAATTACTTTTCTGAGTACCATTATAACCTCTGGAATACTACAAGGCTCCCACCTGGGGCTTCTTCTTTTTTGTGTTTTTACAAACGACATTGCTTCCTGTTTCAAATATTTAACTTATAATTTATTTACTGATGACCTTACATTGTCAAAGAGTGTTCAATCTGTGGATGACTACGTTAAACTCGAAGAAGATCTTTCCAAATTAAATGAAAATTCTAATCATAAACTTTTCCTTAATATGAATGAATGTCATAGAATAATATTTTCCAGAAGAGAGCTTAATGCCATTGGCAGTTAATTGGAGAGTTGCTCGTGACGTTAAGGACCTAGGTATAATTTTAGATCTTTTGAGACACATGTTGACTCAATAACACAAAAAGCTATGTGAACTTTAGGTTTTATATTACGCAATACAAAGCATTTCACTAACCTTTCTACAGCTATTATTTTGTATAATGCATTAATGAGAACTAAATTGGTCTGTTTTGGAGTCCTTTGTATTAAAAATATATAGGCTTGAAAATATTCAAAAAATATTTGTTGACGTTTTCAATAGACTTAATAGAAATTTATATTTTGAGTCATATGATATCAGACAGATGGCTTTAAAGAAACTTGTCTCTAGGAGAATAATAATTTTTTTGTTTTATTTTTGTACAAATTAATTACCAATATTGTCCTCTATTCTCCTTATATTCTGTCAAACTAATGACTTCATTCACATTTCCAAATATGTTCATCTTTTCTATATTTCATCGTGTCGAACTAATTATGCAAATAATTCTCCAATACATACGCTGCAGAAGAATGAGTATCTTAATCATTTAGATCTATTTAATTCATCATAATATAGTTTAAAACATTGTTACGGAAGTTCATCTACCTTTTAGTTTGTTAATTATGTTACTGTTTGCGTTTGAATTTATAATTTTTGTCAATAGTTTTGACGTTTCTGACTTTCACAGCAACTCATTTAAGTTTTTCGACAGCTCCTCCTTTTTCAGGCTTTATCAGGCTCCGCCCATCAGCACCTTTCACGGCAAGTTTAAGTTTGTGCCCCTGTAAGTTAGGCAATTGTATGCAGAAATTTAGCAAAACATGTCTTCTTGGCGGACAGATTTCATGAATATAAATGCAAAAAATTGAAATCTGAGGCAATTGTCTGTTATATGAAGACTTGATTTACTAGCCTACAGCTTTCTTTTTTTATAATAGTGCCTAACAACGTCTCACCGCAGACCGAAATATTGTTCAGATCTAATTTTTTTTGTTGAATATATGGCTCTGCTGTCTAGTAAAATAGACTTTTATTAATTGATTAAAACTTGCTCCTTTTTAATACGAATTTCCATTGAGAAGAAATATGAAAGCGCGTGGACGTCTAAAAACGGCTTTGTAGAATTTCGAACATTACAGCCTTAAAATTATATCTTCTCTTGTTAATACGGTAGGTATCTTTATTAACATTCTGTTGCTTGTTTGGCTATTTCAACGCACTTCTCTACGTTTACTTTTTATTTTATTTTCAATCTGTAACTCCTAAACAAACTTTAACAATCCAGAAAATTGCTTTTATCAAACCGCCGCACAATTTCCATGGCAAAAAAGACCGTACATTCTTTTATAAACGAAAAACTTTAATGGCTCTGAGAACGGCAAACACCATTAATAGAATGTCCTTTTCCGATATTTCTTTATAGGCAATCACTTTCGTAAGCCGTAACACACATCACGAATGCGATAGAGTGACTCGGTAGGGTTTTCTTCGATAAAACGATAATGATGCGTGAATTTGGCTTCACCAAGCATTACAGCACATGCAAAAAGAAGTGAACTATTTATTTAAACTTGTTTTTTTCTATGGGATTAGCATAAAAAACGTAATTTTTGGTTTCCGATTATTCCGAGGGATGAGTTACAATATGCGACAACTTTGCTGATGATCTAATCGACGTTTAATCCAAGTGGCCTTGATACGCCCCGCTGGCTTGTTAATGGGGGTTGCTGTCAGTTAATGTACGATTACCCGTTAAGCGTGCATTGCATCACTTATCACACAGGACTCTATTGGTTTAGATAATTTACTCGAAATAAAATTAAACTTACGATAGTTTAGTTTACTGAAAATATGTATACAGGGTGGTCTGCTTCTTAAAATTTCCCAGGTCTATACAGGGTGATTTCGAACTTATACACCCACTCAAGACAACATTTTGGAATAAATACTTTTCATCATCTGCCTCTTTGATAAACCCTTCAACGTGTTGGAAAATATTCTGCATTTTCTGGGTGTATAACCACTTGATTTCCTTCGGAGGAAAACAATAAAATTGGTATATTTACTAGTATCCATATTCTTATTCATTTAAATTGTAGTTTGCAGCATGGAATAATTACTCCATAATACAGAGGGTGCACATTTTAAAGGCAACTGGTATTATTGAGTTTTTGCCTACTTTGCGGAGTATGAAAGGAACCAGATATAGGTTATAAATGTGTTCAAAGTATTTGGTCTGAAAAAGAGCACAAGTGTATTTCCTTAACAACAAGTGTAATAGGAAAGGAGTTATACTTGAGACCTTGGCAGAACAGGTATTCTAAAGCCGTTGAAATTAGGGGTATAAAATAAGTGACTTGTATTTTTTATCCACATGTATATGTCTTGTACAGCTCGAATAAATTAGTATAAAAAAAATCGCCTTTTATTCAACGACCATAATTCAGTTTAGTTTATTGGTGCTATATATACAAAAGTATTTACACAAATCAAAAAATGTGAAAGAAGAGAGAGAAAAAAAACAGAGTGGGACTTAATTTCCTATGGTGATCAATAATACAGAAGTTTAAAAATCACATAGAGTAAAACAAAATGTGTAAAAAAAGTTAAAAATGTAAAATACACATACATACTTACATGTAGTCACATACATACATATAATAATGTTAAGTGAATAAAAGCACAATTATGAATAATTGAGATACAAATACATATAAGTAAAAAATAAAAACATGTTGGAAACATGTAACATACATTTATGATATTTTTGTATTTAGAAATTCATCTGTGCTATAAAAAGCATTGGTTAACAAAAACTGTTTTACTTTGCGTTTGAAAGAATTAAAATTTAAATTTTTTGTTTCATCTGGTAAAGCATTATAAAATTTAATACCCCAATATGCTGTTCCATTTTGCGTTCTGCTAAGCCTCAGGTACGAATTATGAAGCATGTCTCTGTATCTAGTACGGTAACAATGGGTTTCACTACGAGCTGGGTACAGTTCGATGTGGCTCTTTACATATAATAAACATTGTATATAATAACACAAGAAAATGTTAAAATTTTCAACATAACAAATTGCTGTCTGCAGTCATCTCTGATGTTGCAACATATGTGTTTTAGGCACTTACATCGAAAATAGCTATTATTGAGTTACTTTGAGTAAACCACCCCTGCTCTATACATTATGCTCTTAACAATATTACATTTCCATCCCCTTGTGTATTTTACGTTTTATATGTGGATTTATATCTCTCCATTTTCAGAACAATAAAATCATTTTCAAAACTGGTTTCCGATTTGTCCAACCGCATAGAACACGAAGGTTAAGCGCTTCATACGAAATTTTAGTACGCAATATTATCCGTAATCCTGTTTTGGGTACGGCGGATTATCAGTTACTTAAGCGATAAATAAAAAAGCCGGGAAGATTAATTTTTGCAGGATTTTGCAGCGTCGGTATCAACAGCATCGGAGCTGTTATATATTTGGCGATGATCTCGTAAATTCAATCGCGACACGATTTTGTCCCATTCTCGCGCCGCTGCCAGGAACGCTGTCGGGCGCGTTATCTGTTCGGTGATTTAGCCGGGTTATGGTACTTTAAGGCAATAAATTAAAGAGTATTAAGAGAGTAACTGGTGTTTATGCCTCATTTAGGGAGCAGTATTCCGTGATTTCACATGCTAATAGGGATGCGGCACCGAAATCTGAATCAGAAGTTGTTTTTAAATATGAGTGCACGGAAAAAACATTGTCGCGAAAATTCACACGGTTGTAGCTCATACAGGGTGAACCTTAAATAAGTACAAATATTTTAACCAGCAGTATAGTTCACTGTGTAGAACACATAGTTAATAGTTTAAAAAAATGAGAAATAAAAAAGTGAAATTTTAAATAAATTTTGTAATTTTTCTGTAGAAAACTTGTTGAGGACCGCTGACTTTCATACATTTACGAGTCATAGCGCTTCAGATTGAACGTGTAGTTCACAGTGTTGCCAGTGTTACACAAATGTCTTTGCTTAAAGAAACTTAATATGTTGTGTGAAAATCATAGTTTTATTATTTATAAAATAACTTAAGGAAATTGTGTCTTGTGTCTCTTTCTAACAGTGTACAATGTCATTTAACTTGTGAAATGTGGATTACTAATTAAATAGTTAATTTTTAACAAACAGGTAAGCTTGTGTGCACGTTTATGTATTATTTTTGAACATTAGACATAGTAATATCACGTAATATCTTCCTAAATACTTTACGGTAATATTTAACTTGCGGAAATTCCTTTCAGTCAGTTAAGCAGTATGTTAATATTGCAGCGTATCATACTACATACCCAACTTTACTGTACTTATGCTTCAAACAAATATTTTTAAAATAGAATTAACCATATTACTTTACTATTACGTTAAGGGAAACGTAATATTTATATTAAAGAAGATATGGCAACCTCGCAACAAATCATATGGTTCTTTAGGTTAGCTAAGATAGCGGTCCTCAAAGTGTGGGTATTTTTTAAAAAAATATCTCCGTAAATATTAGAAATTTTTAAAAATGGCTTTCACTAGACTGATCTATATGACGAACTTCACCAGCAGTTAAAATATTTGTACTTATTTAAGGTTCACCCTGTATAGGTCAAAATTTAAACTGTGTCAGATGTAGGGTTCCCAACTTGAGCATCGGCCATTCCGGGACAATTGTTTTTACGTTTCTAAATAATTGAAACAAAACATCAAACATCAGCACACATTTTTTTTATTTTTAAACATAAAATCGACCATAAAATAGACTAGTTACTTTTGGTTTTTGGTAAGAGGAAAAAATCATAACAAATTCATAAACATAATACCTGTAACGATTAGAAACCATTGGAAATTGTTGGACGAATATTTGTAGCAGTTTTAGGCTGTTTTCAACTGCTGTAGAGACAAACCTATATGATACACAAACATGTGAATATACTTATAACAAACCAAAATCGTTCATAACCAATTCCGGTGTCCGGTGTAGGGTGCCCGGAAAGTAATGGACCCAGCTTAAACACAGCTTCCTGTGATCAAATAGTACTGATTTAGACAAAGTTAGCGAGCCTCGTTTAGGAGATACAGGGCTTCAACAAAATTTGTTTTTTGTTATGGGCATAATTAATAAACGAAACGGCCAATCATGTTCAAATTTGGTACAATTATGTTTTAGATAAGTAAGCATAGTGAAGTATTATGTAGTGCCGCATATCGTAGAGGTCGCTCTTGGCAGTTTCTTGGCAATTAATTTTTATCGTATATTTTTTGTTGGTCCTAATCTGATGCACTTGACTGAAAATTATGATAGAGGAATTAATTTTGCGTAGAAAAGCTATACTTGTTCCATGTTGATAAAATGCAGCGTTTTCGGTAAAAACGCATTTGAAAAGTTCCGCACATTAAAATAGAAATAAATTTTCTAATTCGATCAAGTTACCACTTGTCAAACTGACGTTGGTGCGCTTAAATTAGATAAAATTTGATCAAAAGTCTGGCAGATCAATATTAATTATTGTTAGTACTAACTTAGTAATTATAGTTGTGTGGTTCTGTAAAGTAAAGTGTAAATGTAATGTGTAAATAATTTCAAATTATTAGGATTATTTTGTCAAATTTTGGAAAACATACCTCGACATACACAGTTTTCCAGCACAGAACGGCAGATATGATTACTGTTTACTGTCAAAATCAATTTAATTGAGGAGCTGCAGAAAGAAGGTACAGTTACATGGATAGCTTTTCTACGCAAAATTAATTTCTTCATCATGATTTTCCGTCAAGCGTATCAGAATAGGACTAACAAAAAAGATACGATAAAAAGAGTTAAAAAAAAACTGCCAAGAGCGCAATATTTTTTGAAGCCCTGTAACTTCTAAATAAAGCACTTTTGGACTAAGCTAAATTTGTCTAAATTGGTTCTACAATGCCTTCATAAATGATTACAAGCCACGTGTATCCGTTTCCTCACTATGGCAATTGAGAGAGACAAGAAATCTATTTGCATACGAGTTGTTCTTCGAGAATCACAGTCCTGGTCAGGTGGCTTGTAATCATTTATGAAAGCACTGTATTTGATCACAGGAAGCTATGTTCAAGCTGGGTCCCATTACTTTCCGGACACCCATACAAAGGCAATAATAGAATACCTATTTTTCACCTCGCTGTTCGGGAGTAAACTCCGGTATTCGGACTGTTCGGCTGAGCTCTCACACGCTTTATTTTTGTTTTTGCACACAACCTTTTGCAGACACTGCTTTAATACAATCTTAAAATATTGCTATTTTGCACTATACCCGCCTTTTCAATTTTACAGTACATTTATTACAAAATATAGTAAAAAGTTGTACAGGGTCCGGCAGTCAAACCTGACGGTTTTTGAGTGGGGATAGGTAGTGGTGGGAACGTCTGGTCGGGTGTGGATGGTCGCCATGCTGTTCACCTTGAGCGGAAGTTCAGTAGCAATGGAGCGTAGGACCGCTGAATACCGTGCGTATGTTGTTGAGACTTTTTTTAGAAATAATGATTCTGTGATTCTAACACAAAGGAGTTTTCGTATACGGTTTAATGTTCCTCCTCGCGGTGCGATCCCTTCTCGAAACACAATTCTTCTATGGGTTCGAAACTTTCAGAACACTGCTTTTGGAACAACAAGAAGGAGAGGAGGATCACGTCGAACGATTAGAACACCTGCTAATATTGAAGCTGTTCGACATGCTGTTGAACGGAGCCCTCGTCGCTCTGCCATTCTTCACGCCCAAGCTCTTCGGATCTCAGACCGGTCTGTAAGACGTATTCTTCATGACGACCTAAGCTTCCATCCTTACAAGATTGCTATTGTTCAAGAGTTACAAGCATGTGACTTCGAAAGAAGGTTGAATTTTGCTCAAACCATGTTAAGAATGATCGATGAAGACCCTGGAATCATTGTTTTGAGTTCAGACGAGGCTCATTTCCATCTCAACGGAAATGTCAACAAACAAAATTTTCGATATTGGGCTCCAAGAAACCCACAGGAACTTCACCAGCAGCCTCTTCACTGTGAAAGAGTAACTGTCTGGGTTGCATTGTGTAGGTCAACAGTGTTAGGGCCTTATTTTTTTGAGGAGAATGGCCAAACAGTGACAGTGAACTCAGCGCGTTATGTTGCCATGATCCGTGACTTTCTCATCCCAGAGTTACGTCGTCATCGTATCCCTCTCAGGAGGGTCTGGTTTCAGCAGGACGGAGCAACTGCCCATACCTCTCGGGCGTCCATGGCTCAACTCAGAGGATTTTTCCCCGGTAAGCTGATCTCGCTCAGGGGTGACATCGAATGGCCGGCACGTTCTCCCGACTTGTCCTCTTGTGACTTTTATCTATAGGGGTACCTCAAGTAAAGAGTTTATGTTGACAGACCAAATAATTTGAACCAACTGAAGGAGAACATTCGGCGAGAAATTCGTGAGATCCCGCGCCAAACATTGGAGTCATGACTAACTTCTCCAGGAGATTCGTACAGTGTAGATAAAATGGTGGTCATCATTTAAGTGACATAATTTTTGCTACATAAGTAATTTTTGTGCTTTTTTATTATGAATGTTAAATTTCCAATTCTCCTCTTTACAATAAAAAAATAATAATTAAAATATCTCAACAACTTTTTTATTTATCCCATTTCAAAAACCGTCAGGTTTGACTGCCGGACCCTGTATAACTGTAACACTTTTGCATTTCCACATCAACGAATTTATATTGATTTACTACATTTGTTTTATTCTATAACAAAATTGTAAGCACAAATTTGTTTTAATTGTTTCAATAGTATTTATTTTTACATAAAATACATATTTTATCGGGTATGATTTTATCGGTCACCAGTTTTATGTGGTTTTCATTACCAAATGATTAGATGTATTCTCAGAATGATAGATCTGTCACCAATTTGTTAACACTAAATTATTCCAAAATCAGTATCTATAACTTTATGTACAATCACTCCAAAACGTAATTAACCTAACCTAACCTAATCTAACCTAACCCAATCTAACCCAACCTAACCTGACCTAACCTAACCTAACCATTATTCGTTTATTTTGGATAAAAAATGGTATAAATTTGGATACATACATTTAGTGACATTTATGTTAATCTGATATAAAAAATAATTTCCTGGGATTGAATTTCATAATCAGAGGATTTCATTTGGTGACAAATATTTATTTTGGTAATAAATAAAATTATCCTCTATTTTATCATCATCTCCACTATATAAATTGTCCAGGATTTATATTTACTTTACTGTTGGGGGGTTGTGCACTAAAATAGATATGTTTTCAGTTCACTTATATCTTTTATAAACCAGGAAAACGTGGACATACATAAGACTAAATGTAAATGTGCCTCCTGTATGAAACCGTCGGAGTCCTGTGAATCCTGCAAACCACCGGTATCATTCCCAGGACCGGAGATAATATTTCAAGCTACTCTAATGCTAATGGATACTCTTATTCACAACTGTATGCGCAAAAACTCGTCCGTACAATTTCGCATAGGTTCGTGATTCCTAAGGCTTTTTAAAGACATATTCACAGAAAATTGCCTCAATGTCAGTAGCTATTTATTTTCACGTATCTTGTTGCTATTTAGATCGCTTACTCTATACACATATTGTTACCAGAACGTTATCATTTCAGCATGGTAACGATCATCTTGTTCAATCACGTCATTTAAAACAGAATTAAAAGGAGTTTTCCAACAGATCTAAATTTCTCTTGCTAAATTTCCAGATAAAGAAATCGATCAATACTGCTACTTTTCAAAGAGGCTATTAAACCTTGCAATATTTTATATATTACTTATAAAATTAAACTCCCTGAAAGGTTAGTAAAGACAACAAATAAACAGACAGAAGAAATGGATAATGACCTGACAAAGCAAAATGAACGAATTAATGATGAAAACGAAAATACTGAAATAAAGAACACTACCAAGAAAACAATAAAAAGGAAGGACAAAAAGAAAAATATAACAAAAATAGGAACTATGATGAAAGTTGGTAAAATGCAGGAAATAGCAAATGAAATAAGAAAATATAAAGTACATAGCTCTACAGGAAATAAGATGAAAAACCCAAGGGAAAATTGATAAAGAAAAATGTACGCTATATTACTCAGGAGAAAATAAACAGTGTAGAAATAGAACAACATTTATGTTTGATGAAAAAATGAGACGATAAGTAATACAGTTTAAAGCAATTTGTGGAAGATTATCATACATTAAAATACAAAATAGACAAGCCAATATATCAATAATAACCTGTTATGCACCTGCAGAGGATACAGGTGAGGAAGAAAAGCAAGATTTTTATGAGACATTAGAAATAAGTATGTGAAGATATACCTAGAAATGACATAATACTGATTCTAGAGGACTTTAACGCAAAAACTGGAAAGGAGTATTGTAATATTGATGTGGCAGATGAAGAAACCATTCATGGACCTAACTAATGATAATGGAATGGACTCTGCAGTCTGGCTTCCTTAACAAATACTTAGCACAAAATTAGTTCGCTGGTATAAAATTACATTAAATATCAATAATCTGTCACAATTGGAGATTAGTGATTTATATTAAAGTAGTCCGCCATCATAATTAAATCTACCATCGCACAGTGGGACAGAATCCTAAAAAACTGGACAAAACCCCCAAAATCGATGGTTTATTTCCGGTTTCTTTTGTTGCGAGATGTGAAGTGGGGGTATCGAGGATCCCCAAACAACTTGTTTCAAGGCGCAGGTATATTTTTTGTCCCTGCAGGATCAGTTAGAATATGACCCTTACACGAGTCTCATGGAACTACCGAATTTGACGCGCGCCATACGCTACAAGAAAACCACAATGTATTCGTGAAAAATAGTGCAATTGGAAAAGTGTAAAATGGTTTCTCTTCGTGAAGCTATGTAGAATGGAATAAAATTTACATAATTGCGAAATTGTTATTATGAAAAAAGTTATTTGTCTTGAATTGAAACGCAAACGAAAAGTAAACATTCAGTAAGACATAACTTTATCGCTCGTCCTCGCTCGTTTTTTGGAATATTTTTTATTGAATTGCTTATATCCTAACGAAAAAAAAGCGTGGTTGACAAATTTGCGCATTTTTGCGCGACCGGAGATATGATTTTTTCTTCTGAAGCCGTGCAAATTTCAACATGGTATTTTGAGGACGACACTGACGTGTCCACTATACATACCGATAATGAATCTAATGATAGTGAATATGACTAGATTAATCCAATGTAGATGTAGTGTACAAATGAAAAAAAAAAATTTGTATCTAATTTTCATGTTTAATTCTTATAAGGCTTGTTTTTGCAGCAGTTGAAAACGGTTTGGAAACTGTCAGAAATATTCGACCAGTTAAGTTAAGAACGCGTTACCATTGAATTTGACGCAATAAATAGTTGGACGGACATTTCTGATAGTTTCCAAACAGTTTTCAACTGCTGCTAAAACAAACCTATACAATGCCGATGCAATTACGATACAAATATTTTGTTTATTTAAAAACAAACATCTTATTCGTAATTAGCGCAATATAAAACCCCCAGATACACAATTTCACCGAAAAATAAGAATTTTATAATATACTCGGTCGCCATATTGGATCCGCCATTTTTTTTGCCAAAACTGATTTCGGATTCGTTATCAGCGACCCCGAAAACCCCCGAGTAGAAAATTTCAAAGCCGTTAGACAACTTTTTGAGGTTTTGGCCAGCTTTTTGGGATTCTGTCCCACTGTGCATCTGCAGATTAGACGAATATGTTGTGAATTTTTAAAGTAGTTAGTTTTTGGTAATGTGTTAGTTTAATATAGTGCTTGCCGGAGTTAGAAGTGAACGAGTACCAAGAAGCAATGACGTCACACCTCATGAGCCTTTAATTCCAATTTAACCTCGCATTAGTACCATTTTAGAACAAGTTGGACAGTTTAGAGAGAACGATACTCACACATTTACAAATAGAAAAGGTTTTCTCTCTTTTTAATACAATCCTACATTATAATATCGCTGAAATCAGTAACAAAGTTATGCATTAAGGATAAGAATAAATGGATTGATTATATTCTGCAAACTCTATCAATTGAGAGAATGCGCTCCGAGCCCTATTAAATATTTTTTAAAGAAGTGTCTGGTCAGCGACTGATTTTGAAGTAGCTGCAGGCGACGTGAGGAAGTGGTGAAATTGCACTGACATTCGAATCTCCTCCTACGAGATTTGGCAAGTTCTTGCATCCGACTTTTATTTATTTCCTGAACACGGACCCCAAACTCCTTTATCCTTTTTCTAATCCATTAAACAGGAATTTAAGGAGAGGAAGGGCGCACCAAGGTTTTCTGGTTTTCATTTACATTTATTTGTCACGAAAAGAAGTCATTGGCTGAGAAATGACTACTTCTAGGGCATTGTTCCGTTAAAATGTTAAAACGCTTTATAATTTCGCCGGGTTTAAAAAGTTGAAATGGGTGTCGGCGGGAACTTTTGGCAGTGAAAGAATACAATTTTTCTCGCGGTGGCAAAACAAAAGTTTGTTTCTTTCCTCTTACGACGTGATAAGAATGGCACCTTCCAGGCTTAAAATGCTCTAAAGCTTAATTATAAAAGCGACCAATTTCCCGCCAGACGTAACTTCCATTATGTTGCTCCACATCATAAATTGAAAGGACCAACCGAAAAAGGAAAGTTATTTTTATTCTTCTTCATAAATATACTTCAGCATGGGTATATTTGAGATGTTCCACTCTGTTAAGCCCATGTGTAGTATTTCCGTTAGTATTTTTCACATCAACAACCCTTTGCTACAAATATATACAGCATACAGCATAGCAAGGAAATCAAAAGTGATTAGAATATGCTATAATATACAGTATGTATAGTATAGAATATGTATGAAATGAACTCATTATTAGAAAAATGAATGACTTTTGAAAACATCCTAAAACACGTCAATTATGAGAGGTCATACTGTGATATACATTTAAGAGCCGTGTTGACATAATCGACGATTTTATTAAATACAAACTAACAGATGTCATGAGACAACCCATTTGAAAAGTCTTATATTTGTCTATTCAACGGTGGAAATATTTGATAATGTATTTCTACAGGATCAACTAAAATCATGTATTTTTGATACCAGTCGACGTTTGACCATATCCCTAATTAACTTTATTGTCCCTCATTTCTGCACTGAATAGTGTTACGAACTACCAAAGTAAGTCGTGCCTGAACAAACCCACGTGTTAGCGAATTGCTCGTTATAGAGAGAAAAAAATGGACTGTTATTGCATAATTTTTCGATAGCGTCTAATGGTGGTTAAAAAAGAATAATACAGGCAAAAATTAGGTACTTTATAACAATGAGATAGTCGGCTGGCGACTTACCCTACGTTGGCTTCTCGTACTTCGGGAGAGGCGCCTCTCTTCTTGCTTTTTGATGTTGACAAATCCAAATGCTCAGACTCGTTCAGTATAGCCAAAAAACACACACACACTACAGCGGTTATATTGCGAAAATCAGCGATTTGCAAATTTACTATATAAGTTTAGGCGGCGGGATATTTTACAATATGTATATGTCTAGCTCGTCTTCACGTGTACTGGTATATATCGCCAAGCGCTAGCTATCTCATTTTTTGTATATATAAAAAAAAGTAAGAACAAAAAATTGGGTGCGTTTTCAGTGTTTTAAATAATATCTATAAAGTTTAAGTTTTATATGCAACAGAAATTGAAAAAACTATTAAATTAAATTTTTAAGCTAACAATTAAACTGCTATAATAATTTACGATTACTAAATTACGAAAACTAATAAGAACGGAACACCACGTGATTAGAATGAGGAGTAGAGATAATACACTTCCTAATACACGGTTTTTGCGATAAATAATTAATATGATCTTGCCAGGATGGTTGTAAAATTGCTAGAAATCTTAAAAACAAAACAACCGAGCAGATGATGACTTATGATATATTGGCTGTTTTGTTTTTAAGTTTGCTAGTAATTTTACAGCCATCCTGGAAAAATTGGATCAGTTTAATAATCATTAACGGAAAAATTAGAAGAGATCAGAATAAGTCTTATATGAATAAATAGAAGGTAAAATTCTACAACAGATGATGATGATTAAATATACAAGATGTTCCATTTAGTATAAACCATTTTTTGGCGGTTCGTAGACAATTCGACTATAAATTTTCATCACCCTGTGTAAAATTGAAGGTTTTAAAATATATGTAATAAATGATAGCCATTCTCCTATTTATCTTTTAAATATCAATAATGCAACTTGCACGATGTAAAAAATAGATAATTTTTAATTAGCTCATCGAAAAACAACTTTTTTGATATAATTGAAATATCTCGATGATCATTAGAGATAGTTATAAGGAAACTTTATTAAAATCCCCCTAAAATTACGCGTTGAATCCAAATATGAAAAAATATACAGAGTGTTCCATATACAGTGTATAACTGACGACAAACGAATGTGGTAGTAAATATTTTGGAAAGCTTACAAAAATTTCTGAGATGAAATTTTTTTGTTCTAACTAAGAAATAAACATTTAACATATAAGTATTGATTGACGTCAAAACTGTTTATTTTATTTCATTTAAAAGCAAACTATATTTCAAGTTCCATAGATTTTTAATAACATTTAGCATGCTCCTAGATATTAAAATCCATTTTTGTCGAAAAGTTTCGAGAAATATGGATTTTTCAGTTTTGCTATGAAATTATCAAAAAAATATACACAGAAATTTGAGTATTTTAGAAGTATTACCACCTTTGTTTTACCTGCTTCTGAACAAACTGTATTAATTTATTTTGAAATTTTCAAAAAGTTATGGAATTATGCCAAATTTCATTATTCATTTAATTAATTAATTAATTTATATCTCTCTCGCTTACTAATTCTAATTAAAAACCGTCTTCAAGGACTAATATTCACACCTTCTTTGTCGAAAATGAAACATTTTACGATGCACGTTTATATAGACCTTTTGTATAATTTTGAGGTCTAGCAAACGCAGTTACATTTATGCTGCTACTTTTTCAATCACCTTGTATATGTCCGGATACAAGTATCAGATGAAAACGTACTTTAACGACTAGTCCCATTCAAATGTGTCACAAATAATTGAATTACATTGAGTGTCAGTTTAAAATACATCAATTTATACAGTCGTCCATAGGTATCCATTTGACTTGATCTCAAATATATTTATTAACATATTATTTAAAAAGTGTTCTTCAATAATTTTGTTAATTCATTCTTAATATGACTAACTTTAAACTTAGTTGAAGTTTTTATTTTCGACAGTTTTCAGGTGAATGATATCGGTGCAAAATAAAAAAATGAACTTAGGTATTGTGCAGATTCACAAACGTCAGCTAAAAGGAACAGCTTTATTTTCTGCACAGTACAACTCCAACAGAAATCATCTAAGGAGCTAAAAAATCCTCTTTTGTGGGATAATATTTTGACGTAACCTACACAAACAAAAGAAAAATTTTTCAATCGCTCCAAATTGGACGGTTTGCTATCCTGTATTTACATTACACTCAGAAATTCCCTTAAAAATTCAATTTCGTTACAGGGGCAGCTATATACTTAGGATGAATAACCTTATCGAAGAAGCCACGACACGCTTTGTTACTTTTATTTACGTTGTCGACGATGTTGGAATTCTGAAGTCATGTCCTTTAAAATGGAATGTACCGATATTATATTCTATACTATGGCATTATCGGACGGAATTTTTGAATGCCACTATTGAATATAATGAAAGTGCATCCGACGGACTTGGCTTTGACACTACAGACTCTAACTTGCACACCAGCAAGTACAAGTTAAAAATACGAGATGTGGAAATTAAATTTCGCCAAAATGTAATTATCGGCCTTCACAATAGTCTCCCTCTAACTCTGCACAACGATTCCAACGTTGCTCCCACAATTGGAAGCACTCTTGGTAATCCTTCGCAGTTAACTCGTTCAGCACCACGGTTACAGCTTCTTTGACGTCCTGTACGGCACCTAAAGCACACGTGGGATAATATAAGTCATTATGACATTCAAAGCAGTGTCAAATCATAGTCATTATGTAATAGTTGTAGTTAAAAACTATTATGTGAAATGACAACTGTCAAAGTACAAGTTCACGTAATTTTCGGATAATAACAATTCCTCAATTACTCAAAAACTAGAAAAGATAGATTCTTCAAGAGCGCAGAACAAAATTTAAAATAGTTACAAGTGTTCCAAATGCTTGTGCTGCTTGCGAGAAGCATTTTACCTTCTTGTTTACTATAAGTTGTCCCATTTTTATTTGTATACACTCACAAGTATCAAATAAGCACTAGAGCAAACAGAAATGTACTAGCCACAATACTACTATGATTGATATTAATTCTAGAATATTGGTAGCAGTTGACACATTGCAATGTTGTGGAACGTTACCGTACGATACAGTTTTAACGAGTTTCTCGGAAACTTTAATTGTTTACTTCATTAATACTGAAACCAAAAATAAAACGAACAAATTACCTTAACCTTAATTGTACCTCAGTTTATAATTTTGTAACGCAGTTCTGCTGTTTTTTGCAGTTGTATTTATATTTTTGAAATAAACATATTTGTAGAAAAACTATTCGGTTAGATGTTTTTTCTAAAGAGTTTTTGGTCAGATATAAAGGGTGATTCAGAACATCTAAAAAAAAAATTATTAGTGTACAGGAGACTTACAACTATAATTTTGTTAAAAAGAATCAAAAAGGGCAGTTCGAAAATTATTTAACAATACACTTCTGCACGGAACTTTAAAAAACCTGATAAGGCGGTAATCTGCATCCAAAAACAAAAAATGGAAAGAAATGCTCAAGGAAAGAAATACATAACATTTTATCACGCCGATTTTATACAGCAAATTTAACTGCTTTTGCTGCTATTGTTATTAATTATTAATAGATTTAATTTGTGGTTTCAATTGATAAAATAGTTTGACATAACTGATGTTACAACAACATTTTGGGTCCATCTTACCCAATTTCTACAAGCTAACACAAATGTTTCTGCTTCTTATCCGTTTTGAACTCAATATCGGCAACAACTATGATACGTTTCCGTAAATTATCAATAGTATGTGTCCACTTCGGTGCGATACACTTCATTTTTTAAATAGTCGGGAGATCGTGACGGCTACGGTACCGGTCCTCCTCGTCCAATCCCTTGGTATTAATGCTTGGGCACGCGCTATTTATATAATTGAGCCTCATGTATCATACGCCACACTAATGCAGTAGTCCTGGATCTCCTGGATCTCTTCCACGATTGGGTTTAAAATTTTCCTAGCGATGTATACACTTGCACTCACTGCAGCACACCGCGGTAAAAGTAGTGCATTTGATACATGTTTACCAGGAAATCGTTCTGCTATAGCATTTTCACAGCGTCATAAATTAACATGATATTCATCAACTCCGAATTGCTACTATACATGTAACCTTTCTAAGTTCTAAGTGAGTGGGCCAAAAACTAGCCCTATACTACGATCCTGCGATCTATTGTGGCTCACGTCCTTATTACACTTCACCCAACAGGTTTAGCATCTTTATGAAGCTAATAATATTATTGGGTGAGATTCTGTCCAGATTTTCTGGCAAGAGATGCATTTTGCCAAATATAGAAAATCTGGTCCGTTCTCGAGCTGGACAGTAACATAATATGTGTTCTGCCGATTAGCACTCTCCAAACATAACCGGCACTCGGCCCCCTTAGCCAGGCCCAACTTATGCATGTGACTCCTTAACTGGGGCAGTGCCGAGTATATAGACCAATTAGAGTCTTTAGGTCGAGCCTATTTAACTCAAGCAAATTTTTAGCTCGCTTTGTCGATGTGCCCCATATAAACGCTTTCGAGTGAGTTAATCTTGGCAAATCTCGCCACTACTCCCATACTTTTTCCTCTGCCCAGGTCCAGAGAAAGGGCAGTAGCCGAAGCTAAGCCAAGAGCTGGTTCCGGACATTGCCTTGCTAACAAGTCCGCTGCCTGACCATTGATAGAGTGCCGTGACCTTCAGCACTCCAGTGTGCTCCATTATGTTAGCCTTCGTCATACAAATAGCAGCTTGATTCAATCTGTGTACTGCCCAGGTGGGCTTCTCTCTCCAAAGATATATGGAGTGGTGGTAGATCCAGGAGGACTTCCAGAGGAGCTGGCGGTATGGTACTGATTGCACCAGTTATCAACAGACTAGTTTGTCTCTGCAAACATGAGAGCTTTACTTTGGCTATCCTCGGAAGACCTTTGGACCCTCATGGGTCTGATATCCATCACATACATCCAATATTGTGGTTTAGGACTTTCTACAAATGTGTCGGCACGTCCATAAGGACATTCTGGTCTTGTTGATGACTTTTCTCATATGAGAGTGCCCATTGAACATTTCATCTAGAACAACACACACGCGCACACACATGTAAGCCTTTGTTGACACTTGAAAAGCTTACGTAAAAACTGGCGTCACAGAAACTTTAGTGTGTACAAAAAGTAATCGGATTTCAGTATTCGGAACCCTGTATAACCTCATGAAATTAAGGTGTCATTCCACACACCTTGCATAATCAATATTTATCTAACGTCCATTTTTCCTGAAAGCTTATACGCATGCAACTGGTTTCCCTAAACAACTGAGGTTTTCTTTTTCGGTACCAACTAGGTCAAGTCAGGAATTCGTAACATCTTCAGCAAAGTAACTATAATAAATGGTTACATTGAAAGGGTGTTGCCTTCAGGCTAATTGAAATAGCTCTTGTCTGCCCTGAAATGTCTCTCAACCTTCTGATGTTGCTTTCCGTACAATTTAATAGTGTTCGAGAGGCTATAAAATTATTCTGTTTCACAAAATCGCGCTAGAAGTAAACGTGATTTATGTTGAACTCTATTATTCTATATATTTTTTAACAAAATTACAAAGTATAAGAAATAAATTACAGTAAAGCGTAAAAGTGACATTATTGTCACACAAGACGCGCAATAAAAAGAAGGTCTTCACGACTTTTATTAATGGCGTTTTTTCTGTTAACTAACGAAAACTTAATTCTGTTGACAAATAATATGATATAAAAGTTTTACAACTGTAGTTCAGCAAAAATAAATGATACTTCGGATGTGGTGTGAACTTTTGACAGAATTAGAAGGGAAGTTAAAAGTGTAGGAAAAGCTTTCACCTTTTATGCTTACTAAATAATACTGACGTTGAGATTGTCAGTTGGATAGTGTACATATACAGGGTGTAACAAAAAACAGGTCTTCCCATTAACTGCATTTTTGACGACAACATTTGGTGATTTAACCCTACCAAAATGCCTCATTTAAAAGATACAGGGCGTTAAAGTTAAACTTTTAAAATTGTGTTTTTGCAATAAGTTTGTCAATTTGCCACGTACCAGTTTGAAATTTTATAGAGATACTGCTTGTGGTTAAACAAATATTCAAGTATATTAATGCAAGCGACGCCTAAAATCAAAACTTAAAAATTGAATGATTTAATCGATCATTTCAAATATTTACTAACCAATTATTAGTCATACTTTTTTCTAAATAGTTACGAAGGCTTTGCCAGTAGCAAAAATAACTTATGTGTAGGAAGATTTGTTAGTGGAATTTGTTCATCCATCCTCTAAATGTAAATTATTCATCCTTCTCTGTAAAAGTGTATTGTTTAATCGTCATGTAAAAATGCATTGCATTGTAGATATTTCATTCGTATTAGAAAATGTGTTGAATATTTATTTTCGTTGAAAATACTACATAATTATTCTTGAAACATCAAATTGGCACAAACTGCAACTGCACAATTCAAAATATAGTCTTATACTTACTGTTTTACGAATACCCCACAAAAAGTCCTTATTCATGAGTCGTATATGTATAGCTACTACACGTTAACAACACAACTAAATTGTTGATGTGCCTATGCGTATGTGCAACAGAAATCAATTAAAACTTCTGTAAAATTTCATAATAAATTTAGTAAAAGTAAATAGTTCCATTGTAGTACATTGTATTACCACACTATTTCTAAAATGTCCTAATTTTATCACGTAAAACACATACACTAAGAAAAATGTAAATAGTATTTAAGAAATAGTTTTTCTATTGCAAAGGTAACTTTCAACCGAATGTGTATGTTACAGGAAATATCGGATTTCAGGCTATTTCAGTTTGGCCTAGGACATACTAAAAGTTTCTATCATTGTTAAAAACTTTGCATTTTTTTAGGACATACTAGTATCGCCTGTCAGCTTTTAGGGCAAACTTAAATAGCCTGATGCTTATTATTAGGAAATATCCGATTACAAATTTGCATACACAAGTTTCGATAGTCAGTGATATTAGTGTTTTAGCTTCTTAATCGGAATCGTGCCGCTATACCTCGAGTTATTTTTAAATATGGGACAATTGAAGTGGAACCAATGTTTCATTAAAAAAAATGTTAGAAAGAGAGGGTGGTACAAATGCGTTTTTATGTAGAAAACGCGAATTACTGTGCAATTCAATGTCACAAAAGCAGTTCTTGCAGAAACAAATAAGGCATTTACTCTTTTTCTTGTTTATTTACTGTTTAATAAAAAATATATTTTTTTATATTAAATCATATTTACCTTTAACAAATGTGTTCCATTTTAGGTTTATAGGTTTGATCTCTTTGAAATACAGGGTGAACCTTAAATAAGTACAAATATTTTAACCAGCAGTATAGTTCACTGTGTAGAACACATAGTTAATATCTTTTTTACAAAAAAAATGATAAATAAAAAAGTGAAATTTTAAATAAATTTTGTAATGTTTCTGTAGAAAACTTGTTGAGGACTGCTGACTTTCATACATTTACGAGTCATAGCGCTTCAGATTGAATGTGTAGTTCACAGTGTTGCCAGTGTTAGACCAATATCTTTGCTTGCAGAAATTTAATATGTTGTGTGAAAATCATAGTTTTTCGTTATTATTTATAAAATAACTTAAGGAAATTGTGTCTTGTGACTCTTTCTAACAGTGTACAATGACATTTAACTTGTGAAATGTGGATTACTGATTAAATAGTTAATTTTTTAACAAACAGGTAAGCTTGTGTGCACGTTTATGTATAATTTTTGAACATTGGACATAGTAATATCGCGTAATATCTTCCTAAATACTTTACGGTAGTATTTAACTTGCGGAAATTAATTTTTAATCGTTTATAGTAAGGTCAGTTAAGCAGTTAAAATGTATGTTAATATTGCTGCGTATCATACTACATACCCAACTTTACTGTACTTATGCTTCAAATAAGTATTTTTAAAATAGAATTAACCGTATTACTTTACTATTACGTTAAGGGAAACGTAATATTTATATTAGAGAAGATATGGCAACCTCGCAACAAATCATATGGTTCATTAGGTTAGCTAAGATAGCGGTCCTCAAAATGTGGGTATTTTAAAAAAAAATTAATATCTCCGTAAATATTAGAAATTTTTAAAAATGGCTTTCACTAGACTGATCTATATGACGAACTACACCAGCAGTTAAAATATTTGTACTTATTTAAGGTTCACCCTGTATAGTGCTTTTAAAGATAATATTTGCTTTGCTTCATCCTTTTACCCTGAATTAATTTTCCTAATGTAATGCATTTTTTTGTTCGATAATTTAAATCGCTATCAATAATGAGGCTATTTTAGTTTGTCCTAAAAACTATCAGGCGATACTAGTATGTCCTAGCAAAAATGTTAAGTTTCTAGCAATGATAGAAACTTTTAGTACGTCCTAGACCAAACTGAAATAGCCTGAAATTGGATATTTCCTGTAACCTGTACACCAAACTGATTGTCAAACATGTATATTCAACGACCACATCAAAGTAGTCGCGAAATAATACTATCACAAAGTGAATAGGGTTGTAAAGCTTAGAATAAACTTACGGTAGATCCTTTTATGAGACACTGATATGTAAATAACTGTTAACGGTTCCAACTCTTGATATAATTTACTCAGTGCGTAAATGGGGGAACTTGGAAGATCTTAAATCATTAAGTAAATCATGATTTTGAACTCGCGTAGCTCCCCTTTCTTAACTATAACATGTCTGTACGTAATTTTCTAATTTATATGAATTTAGCGTCTGGCCAGTTAAAAATCATTTGACCGTAACATTTCTCCGACACTGTAATCTGTGGAATTCGATTGCTCTTGTATTAACTTCGAAACGTTTTATTTCAACGGCAACGACTGAAAACATGTTGTTGCGCAAGCGACACGTCGAAACGAGTCTCTAATGGTTTTGAAATTAACCTTTTACTTGGATAAACAGACTACGTCAGTTTAATTGGATTTTACTTTACTTCCTAATTGGGTAGGCAATCGTTAAGCTAGCATTAATACATGTAATTAATTATTAAAATATGTGCGAAGAGGAGCCAGAACGAACGCAGTGTGTGAGCGCAAAATATTGGATGAGACTGGTTTCTAACATACGGGATTATATGGCAAATTTCATAAAACCCGCGTATATACATTTTCAAATGTAAATCTGTCTATGGGTACTCGTCACGACGCACTCTATACATATAGGGTGTCCCATATAAAACTTTTTACTTCAATATTTCGTTTAATTTGAAGAAATTCCAAAAATACGTCCATTTTTAATTTGAGGGGGACATCGACTTACATCATTATTTATTTCGTAGTTGCCACCCCTTCCAAAATCGAGGTATCAACTTTGAAATTTTAAATGGCACTATAGAGCGTGTGATACATAGTTTGAAAGCTTTTTTGATACTGATTGAATCCGAAAAAAATAAAAAAAATCATTATTTGTTTTCAACAAAACAACATTGAAATATAAATTTTTGGAATTTTGTGGCGTGTCATACATCCTTTGAAAGCTCTTTTTATACTGACTCTGAATCCGTAAAAAATAAAAAATATTTATTCGTTTTCAACAAAAAAACATTGAAATATAAATCTATAAATGATACTGCAGGAAACAACTACTCCGCGGACTAATGCCCCGACCGGCATTGAATTATACCTGCTGTATCTGTGTGAAACAGCCAAGAAACCTTGTCGGCCACTCCACCAGATATAGACCGGTTTCGGGCTTGTTGTTGTTCGCATCGCCCGGGGCAAGAGTTCTGCGGTTAAGTACCTACGATATTGTAGATCGCTTTCTGCAACCGAGCAGGAAGTAGCAGGCCAGTTACATCTGACCTGCACTCGATTTATATGTGAAACTACATATGAAGGAACAGCCAGTTCAATTGTCGGTCATCTCACCCATGGCATACTGATGAGGGCACACAGATCCCACAGATACTGCAGGTATAATTCAATGCCGGTCGGGGCATTAGTCCGCGGAGTAGTTGTTTCCTGCACTCATCATCATTTATAGATTTAATGGCGCATCGCCCGGGGCGAGAGGTCTGCGGTTAAGTACCTACGATATTGTAGGTCGCTTTCTGCAAGTCGAGCCGCTTAGGCCGAGCAGGAAGTAGCAGACCAGTTACATCTCACATTGAAATATAAATTTCTTGAATTTTGTATTTTTGGGCGTGTTATACATCGTTTGAAAGCTCTTTTCATACTAACTCTGAATCCGTAAGAAAATAAAAAAATCATTATTTGCTTTCAACAAAAAAAAACCATTGAAATATAAATTTTCGGAATTTCGTTTTTTTACATTTAAAGTTGTTTCATCTTGATTTATAGCATGTATTAACCACTGAAAAGATTTTCATACATCAAAACATAATTATTAAACTATAAAAAGGTTTCTACGTCAGTTGATAAAAACAATAATATACGAAACGGAAGGAAGGTTGAGGTTTTTATCATAATTTTTTATCAATCCCATTGCATTACATTCTATTTTACCTTTTTGTTTGATATCATTTTATCGGAAATGTGTTATTGCTGAAACCATTTTCAGTTGTATCAAACTTCATCTTCGGCTTACAATCAACGTGTAACTTTTACATTTTTATCGATTTTTCATTATGGTTTATTCGTTAGCTGAAAAAGTTCAAATAATGTTTTCTTGTGGAAAGCAAAATGAATGTTCCTTCTTGAATTTTCAATGCGTTGCATCCTGATCACCAAACAAGTCATAGGTACGTGAACCAGATTGTGAAGAAATTTCAAGAAACTGGGTCCGTAGCAAATATTAAGAGAAACAATCTTGCTAACGAATTAATGGAAGTAGGAATGATAGGCGAACTGACAATGAATCCACACCAATCTGGTGTGATCGTTAGAGCATACTACAGGGATTTCTAAGTTGACCATTTATCGGAATTTGCAAAACCATAAATGGCATCCCTACAAAATACATCGTGTGCATTGTTTGAACAAAGATGATCCGGATCGAAGAATAGGATTTTGTGATATCATGTCTAACAGAATGACAGAAAATCTAAATATACTTTACAATTTCTGCTTCAGTGATGAGTGTATATTTTTTCTCAATGGTACGAATAGGCATAATATGGCCTGGTGGACACCCTCACTGTGTTGGTCCATTTATTTAAATGGAACTTTGACTGGAGCCAGCTATTTACGTTTGTTGGATCATATTGATCCCATGATCACAGAAATTCTGGAGAATGATGATCAGCTGGATGAAAATGTAGTGATGTTTCAACAAGACGGAGCTCCACCCCATTTAGGCTTATTTGGATCAGAATTTTTCAGGACGATGGATAGGTAGGCGTGGGGATATAGAATTGCCAGCTCGGTGTTCCGACTTTTTCTTTTGGGACAACTAAAATCAATGATATTTGCAAGTCAGCCGGAAATGCTTGAAGATTTAAAACAACATATTGTAAACGAATGTTTAACTCCAGTAGTTGGGCGGAATTATAAAATTTCAAGTCTGTTGTAAAGAGAATTGTAAGAGCTGTCAAAATAAATATTGCTCAACCTCCAATGCCATTTAAATATTTTGGGGTGATGCCCCCTCAAAGAATGCCCCCGTTTAATCTAAAATCGACGGGTTTGAACGTATTTCTACAATCTTGACGCAGTTCCTGAAAATGGCTCTGTTTCATTTTCATCTGGCCACCCTGTATATTGAAGCAGTCTCTGATACGTCTCACAACAAAACCGCCTTGTACTGATTGTTCCTTGTAATCAATAGGTACAGCATTTCAGCAATTTCGTTAAAAAGTGGCACCCCATCGATCTCCAATTTCGAAGAAATTCGCTAAAATTCGTCAAGTAATTTGATCCTGCCATTAACATTTAAAGGGGGAAGCTTAATTGTTTTGTAAATAAGGTGAGGTAATATTTCATGTGTAATTAATACCAGTACCTATAAGACATAAATCAGACTCCTCTAAATAACAGCCGTAGTTTGGGAAGTTCCAAGGGAGGTAGGTAACTTGGGAGATATTATGGTAATACGTATTTTAAATAGCTTTATTAATATGAGTTCTTTTTGATCTGTGCGTTTGATAATGGTTGTATTTTTGTTTGATTGTAAATAGATGGCTCATTCGAAAAATATATTAACAGTTAACATATTATGAGCTTACAGAGCATTTTTAATCGTGAATTCTGTTCATTTAGAAGTTGTTTAAAAGCTTGCATTTTAGTCTTAGAAAAGAAATTATACGCATGGCACAGCGTGTGTCAGTCTCAGATACTCAGATAGAGTAAAAACAACTCAAGTTGTTTTATATTTGCACCAGCAAAATGCTAATTTTAAAAACAGTTACTTTTAACCAGTATGATCATCATCCAAAAATATGATGTGACCCTTTAATGGCCGGAAATTATGGCCAAAAGACGTTATTTTTTATTTTAATTCAGCACCTCGTAATTCACATAGAGTTAAAGATAGAAAAAACATTATTAGGATTTTAGCATATTGTGACTGGATCTACTTGCGTCCCTGTAAATGTTTGTACGCTTCCTCGGGGAAATATGAGAATAGATGCGTTATTAAAAACGAAGTCAATATTATAAAAAAAAAAATGTAAAATCCTTATAAACTTACCGACAAAAAAACCGGCCACTAGAAACCAGCCCCAATTTTAAAGTTGTCTTCCTCGCGAACCGCTCATTTGATTTTGATGATCTTTTTTTTAAATTGTACATTGATTTCTCAGGAACGGATGCTATGTCGAAATTTAATTTAAGCATATACGAGGCGCAACAAAAAGACACAGTTTTTTTCCCGAAATTTGTACACTGTTTTAAAACAAACGCCTCGGAAAAAGGCTTCGCAGGCAGAAATTTTTACGTGTAAATAATCAAAGCGGCATCGGCGGAAACGGATTGATTGTTTGAAATATGACAATTTAGAGTTTGTCAACGGTTGTCTGCGAATTGCACTTCAGAAAGAATTTGATGCAATTTTACAAGGATTTGATACAAACCTGCAGCCGGATTCTGATTACTGGAATTCGTCTCGTATCGAGTGATTTGACAGTGCAGTAGCATTTATTTATATTTGAAATAAAGATCACTAAACTGTCAAAATACTCGATACGAGACGAATTCCAGTAATCAGAATCCGGCTGCTGATTGATTCGATGCCACGTCGATTGAATTAAGCCATTTTGAAGCGAGGAGGCTACACTAGATATTAGTTCCTTAAAATTTGTTTATATTTTTTTAAAATTTTAATTGTTTTCACATTAATCTACGTTTTGATGTTTATTTGATTTGTTTTCTGAGTTTTTTCCGAGGCGTTTGTTTTAAAACAGTGTATCTCCAATAAAAACAGAGATAATGTCGTCATTAAAAAAACAAAATGTTCACAAAAGATGAGGCTACAGTGTGACTCTAGTTAGCAACAGCGACTGTAGCTGCTGCACCCCACAGGGTGTTACAAACTTTGGGAAAAAATCTTCGCCTCTTTGTTGCGCCCCGTATATGCTCAAATTAAATTCTGAATAAAAATTTCCGACACAGCATCCGATCCTGAGAAATTAATGTACATTTTAAAAAAAAGATCATCAAAATCAAATGAGCGGTTCACAAGGAAGCCAACTTTAAAATTGGGGTTAGTTTTTAGTGGCCGCTTTTTTTGCCGGTGAGACACCTGAAATGCCTATAGCAAACAGCAGCAGCGGTGCCACTAGTTATGTACTGGTTTCGAACTGGTTAGTTCTTATCAATATAACACAAATGAAGTCAATAACTCGCAACCTTAGCTATTCACAATCTGTCATACTAGTACGCAAGACGTAGCACGTGTGTACACATCTAGCAGTCATTGGCTACTCAAAGTTGGGCCTCACAAGCAGAAAGCAATCCACTATACTGAGAGTACCTACCTACTATTAAAAGCCGCAATTATTGCCATATTTTTAAAAGCGGAATTTTAGGAAATAACTACTCTGTGGTCTAATACCCTGACTATATACAGATTTGGAAAGTGAGGATCTTGATGGTGAATTGTGTTTTGCCGCTTGCGTGTATTTGTGTCATGCTACACTCATACTTCCACCACAGCGTTTTCGCATCAGGCAGTGTTGCCAGGTGGGAAAAATTCAGTGCATGAGAATAATTTCAAAGAAGCATGAGATTTGGAGAAAAAAACATGAGATGGCTTAATTTATCAAAAAACACCTCTTGACACAGCTTAATTTTTAATTACTTTTGTAATGCCATTTTTATTTCATTTAAAAGCATTATGTTCTGCTATTTTATCATAATATTACATTGTAAATAGGTACTTACAGGTACTTACTTAAAAGTTATTAACCACGTAACCTTTCTAATTTATTTTATTGTTAGGCCGGGCGAACGTTGAGGCGCAGTTGACGTGACGCAGGGTGACTCTCGGGTCGTAAAATCTGTTGTTTCCAGAAAATGTAGGTACCCTTACGGAATAGAGTTAAGAATCACTGCAATACATCCTGAATATAGCACACACACCGCATATCCGTAGACTGTCATACCCGTTTATGTATTAATTGCTAATTATTAAGAGAGCAGTCTACAATAAAGGACATTTCAAGTACCCAAATATTGTAGATACCTACCTCTATCTATTCAATTTTGCCCTCGATTTTGCCTTTATTTCTTGTTAGGTCTTTGATTTGGTAGATTTCAAAGAGTAATTTTAATAATGTTATTATTTCTTTTTGTGTCTATTAAAAAGCATGAGACTTTGTGATCAAAATATGAGATTTCCTCGGAATGCATGAGATCTCATGCAAAAGCATGAGACCTGGCAACACTGGCATCAGTTGACCGGACAGTTAGATTTGCAATGGCGTTGTCGATACGGAACCGATTACTGTAGTAGTGGGGAATGCTAGACCAATGCACGCCGCCGCGCCTCTTATACTTCGTACCTTCCCTGGGATGAAGCGGCAATTTCTACTTTATCTGTAAAGATCCGCAATTTCCGAATCTGTATAGCAAACAACCACGGCTAGTCGTAACTGATTTCATCAGTTTCAAGTTTGTTAGCTCTCATCAGTATGCCACAGGTGAGGCCAACGACGAGCAATCCTGGCTGTTGATGTTCTGTTATTATCGACGTAAGATACGCGAGGCGTAGCATGTAGTGTCTAGATTTGGTACTCACTGATTACGCAATGCTGGGCCTCAATAAAGCTAGAAGCAGAAAGCTACCTACTACACTGTAGATACTATTGAAGGCCCTATTCGGACATTAAACTCTGAACTCAGAATTTAAACTCTGAAATCAGAGTTTAAAGGCTGAATTCAGAGTTAAAAGTCTGAATCCAAACTTTGAATCCAGAGTTTAAAGTCTGAATCTGAAAAAAAAATCTAGACGTGGCCCTTCTACGGCTTCGTAATATTCTAATATAGAGAAATGAAAAATAGTACCAACTGAAATATATGTTATAAACACCAACATTCACTAGAAATATTAACTTTTTTATAAGTATTGAAAATGCTAAGGGTAGTACTTGACCAATCTTAATAACATATATTAATTAATAATTAATTAATAAATAATAACATTAATTTTATTACTCCATACTCCTACTTCTTCTTGTTTTGTCAAATAATAGTTTCAATCTTAAATTACCTCATCTACATTTTCAAATATTTGCATTCCTCTACAGCTCTGTTTCTACCAATTCAGTCACTTTAACTATTCAACCCCTTGGGGAATCATTTCAGATTTCTCTAAAAAGAATATATACCTCACTCAAGATACTCAATTTCATAGTAAAATTTAAATTCTGCTCGTATTTCATCTCAGTTTGTTGCCTAAGTTACTTTATTACGTACAACTGAACTATAACAGAATTCTGTTTGTAGTTCACTAGTGTTGTGCCACTTAAGTGCGCGCACTCGCTGCATAATGTCTCGAATGTTTGTTGGCGGCTTTTTGTGAAGTGAACAATGCTTTATGTTTTGCAGTGACGTTGCCTCTGCAGCCTGCAGGATCAGGATTATTGTTATTCCTGGGTTATTCGAGCGAAACTTAGCTTAATCAGAAATAATATCTCTCAAAATAATTATAGTTAGACAGGGTTAACTATGAGTAAGTACAAACATTTTAACTACGTACTCAGAGAGGTCAAAAAGACAATAAAAAAATATTTCGGAATTCTAGCTCGATGTTTAACAAAATGGGGCAAAACTTTCTTTTTCCTCGGAAAATCGGCGTCTATGACATTCAATCATCGTTCAAGATGACTAGATATGTCAACAACCATACGTTCGTATTTTGCAGCGTTGTCAAGTGTAGAAACGACGAAAACAAATGTTTTTATTAATAATAATAATGCCTAAGTACCTGATAGATTACAGTTAATCTGGTTAACTGCAGTATTTTGTATTCGTTCTTCGGTCTTTCGTTGCACACTGCCAAACTACATTTTCACTCTTTGCACATTCGTCATAATTATCCACTAACATATCCGACATAAAATACTTTATTTAATTACCCTATAAAACTTTTAAAATTAGTCACTAACTGTTCTAAAATAACATAACCTTGAATGGTGGCTAGTTGCATAATATCCAAACCTCAAAGAACATGGCGAAGCTTAGTTATATCCTTACGATCTAAGAAACATTTTTACAGAACACTGTAAACATCTTGGGATGTTATAGTTTAAAAATAGTACTAATTATTTTATGCAAACATCATCAATTACTGTTAATATTGTTGCTATTATTATTATTAACATACCTAATTTAATTCCCCAACAACACAAGTTTAAAAATTTATCGACGTGAAGTGCACCTTGCACTAGTGCCCTACAGATGGCGTCTGCATCAGATGTCAAAAACTATTACATACGGTTACGGTACTCTGATTAGTTTGAAATAATTTTTCAGTACTTGCTTTTCGCAAATTTAATTTTCCGCGTATTTTTTGTGTATTTACAAACATGTCGTATTCAAATGCCTAGATGACGGATAAGGTGCTGATTTATGAAAGTGTGACAAGTGTGTATTATCGTGTGGCAGCGTAATACCAAAGACGTTTTCCGAAATATTTGTATTAAATCATAAGTTAGCCCTGTATAAGATGAAAGTGTAAAAAATAATTCTTTTTTGTACGAAAATATTGGTTTTTAAAAGTCGCATGAGTACAATAAAGACTTTATACAAGTGCCTTACGAACGCCGTATTTCTGAAATAGTGTTTTTTACAAACACAAGTAATTTTAAACAGTTAAGAACTGAATAGAGTTTAGCAAATATTCAAAGGTACCGAAAATGAATATATAATGGGTGAATGCGGTCTAACCAGCAAATTTTTAGGTACAGAGGATCTTTCAAAATACCTATTTTTTTAAATTCAACTGTAGATGTAAATATTGTTATAACATAAACTTGAATGGCTCTCCATATAACGTTGGTCATTTTTGTTTATAAATATGTAAAAATAGTTGTTAAGAAAGATGCCCCTTTTGCAGGCAGACAATGACAGCATTTCTCCCAAGTTTGTGTTTGACAGACCCTACACGGTACTTATCAGAATCGAGGAGACCGCCAGTGAAGATGTTATCAACATCTACACGGACGGGTCAAAAAAGAAGGAAGGTGCAGGATGTGGGATTTATTCCAGATCCTTGCATATTCGTTATCAGTGGGCAATGGATAGGCATGCTACCGTAGTACAAACGGAATTAGCAGGTATAACCATAGCCGCCAAAGAAATTGCCCGTAGAGATACAACAGGCAAAATCATCAGAATCTACACAGATAGT
Organism: Monochamus saltuarius; assembly: GCA_025584915.1. NCBI lineage: Eukaryota > Metazoa > Arthropoda > Insecta > Coleoptera > Cerambycidae > Monochamus > Monochamus saltuarius. The sequence continues at coordinate 114,811,106 of CM046721.1, read as the reverse complement.
AGACAATCACTACTGATCTTACGTAATCATAAGCTAACAACTAGATCAGCATGGGAATGCCATCAGGCACTAGTAGTGGCCTCAGCTAACAACAGCATATCTGCTTGCTGGGTCAAAAGACACGAACGGTGCAATGGCAATAAAGTAGCTGCACTCTAGCATCGGGTCTGAATATTTTCGGACCCGGTCCTTCCAGTATGCTTCCGTTGTCAGCATTTATTGAAATTATCAAAAGATACACCCACAAAGAGTTTAAGAAACGTTGGGATGAAGCAAATGGCTGCAATTTGGCAAAGGAGTCCCTAGGTACCCCTGCAGGGATACAGCCAAAAGTACCTGGCTATGTCTAGGACAAGCCTCCGTCTAGTGACAGGTATTCAAACTGGACACTGCTGGTTAAGAAAGCACATCTATAACATGAGGAAGTGTGATACACCTCTTTGTAGGGGTTGCGAACAGGAAGACGAGACAGTGCTCCATGCACTCTGTGAGTGCGCTGCCATCTCGTCAGTAAGAGAGTCCGTGTTGGGAGAGCGATGGCCTTCTATGGCCTACATTAGAGAGATCCCCCTGAGCAGCGTCACCACCTTTTTCTCCTTATTAGGTTGGCTGACGGCTTAAGTGGACTGATCTCCTAATGGGAGGAGGTACAATGGGCCCAATGGGGCCTAAGTGCTGTAGCTGTTTCGCTACCCTCCCCCTTAATTCCAGATTCCAGTTGTTAAAATGTGGGGAAATAACGTAAATGTTATTATGACCAATATGGGATACATACTTAGGCTAAATATCAAACATTCTCCTTGAACATTAATTGAATGCTATAGGAATACTTCTCAGTCGACATTATCGTAATAAAGGTCTTGAGATCCTGTGAAAATACATAGATTCGCTTATATACAGGGTGATTTTACATAAAGTAGCAAAAATGAGACCACAGATTCCTTAGGTGAAAGTAAATCGAATTAACCTAACATACCTATATCCCAAGACGCATAATAACAAGGATACAGGGAGTCAACATTAAAATTTTATTTTCGATATTTGTAGATAACTTATTAAAAAATCCAAATAATTAAACAAACTTTTAAATCGAGGGTTTTTGCCGACGAGAAATTCAAATTTGTTTCTAATTTTGACGTCACTAGTTTCTTTTAAATGGCAGAAGTTTTTTGCAGCTTAGTGTTTCCATCTGACTGTCGAAGCAGTTGATTCTCCTACCTGGTTTATTTGAAAAAGGTATACCTTGCTGAAGTCGGTAGGAGTAACCATTTTTGAAATAATCCTATTTGAAGCTCAGTGCACCGAGTAAAAACTGTTTTGGTTTTAGTTAAAGTGCCTTTTCTGCTGAAAATATAGCAAAACGTTACTTCAAAAAGTTGTTTAGAATGGTAAATTACGGAGACGTACAACATTTTAAGAAGATCGGCGAGGTTTGATGAAAGCATTTTTCAACAAAGTAGGTAAAAGGATTTTATCAAAGTAGGCCAATCGTTTTGAAATTCTGCACGTTCCCATAATTTACCGTTCTGAACAACTTTTTAAAATAATAATTTGCTGTATTTTCAGTACAAAATGTCCTTTACCTGAAACGGTAACAGTTTCCAATCGATGTACTGAATATTTTAAATAGGATTATTTCGAATACTTTAACCTACCCATCTTTTTCAGGCATAACAGGTAGGAGAATGGACTGTTTCAATAATCAGATGGATACACTAAGCACCAAAAAAGTTCTGCCATTTAAAAGAAACATGATGTGCCACAAGTGCCGCCCTCTAGTAGTGACGTCAAAATTAGAAATAAATTTGAATTTCTCACCCACAGAAACCCCTGAATTACAAATTTTATTTAAATATTTGGAGTTTTTAAGAAGTTATCTACAAATATCCAAAATAAAATTTTAATTTTGACACCCTGTATCTTTTTTATTATGCGTCTTGGGTAATAGGTATGTTAGGTTAAATCGATTTGCTTCCACCTAAGGAATCTGTGGTCTCATATCTGCTACTTTACTTAAAATCACCCTGTATGCCATAGTTTTAATCCAGTGACAATACTATAAGGATAACAAAATCTGATTCCTTCAATAGCTTAATGTCATAGCATAGAACACAGCCTAATTGAAATGGTACCCGATAGTTTATTTAGCAATTATAAAAACCCTAAAGCTGCGTATCCATTACGCGCGGCAAACTCTCGAACATTGGCTCGCGCGGCAGCCGCTCTTAATGGATACTGAGTTGCAGCGCGAGCCAAATCAAATATGCCGCGCTCGAACACGTCGCGGTGCGAGCCAATCTCTGTCGGTTTTTTGACACGCGGGAAAGGTGTTTCAGTCAGTTGCTCGTTTGAAATTGGGACGGCTGTGTCGTTGTTCGAATTCGCTCGCGCAGCAAAACGACCAACCACCATGGATAATGAAAAATGTCGCCTTCTAATCCAGTTATATGGTGCTAAAGATTTCCTATGGAATAGCAAATCTCCACATTGTTTTGTCAATGGTTTCATATCTCATATATTCCAGAAGTCTCACTCCACCATACTGGATTCTATTAAAATACATTTTCTTCATCAACGCACTTTTCGTTTAGGTTTTTTGTGAATAATGTGATACATCACAATGAAAGCGCTTGCTGCTCGTGCACGTGAAACGTCCATGGTTGCTTCGCGAAAACTAATAAACGCTCTACGTTTGGGTTGGATCGGCTGCCGCGCTATCGCAAAAGTTCGTGACTGAAATGGCTCGCGCGGCAAAAGTGCGGTCTTGCCGCGGATGAGCATGCCGCGCGAGGCTGCCGCGTATAATCGATACGCACCTTAACATATTTTGAATACACCTTACACACTCTTAAGAATTTTATTGCATCCTGATATTTTCTTGCTACAACCATTTTTGAGGAAAGTTCAGTCCCCACATAAACAGAGCTGCAACTTATTAATTGAGGCTTGGGTAGAAAAATTCTGTAAGAAACACCCCTCTACAAAGCTGAATAAAAATTCCACCACTTTCGAGACGCCCCATATGGGTAGTCAGACTAAAGGAAAGAACATTGTTGAAAGTACTACTAATTCTTGTTCTGAAATATTATTTGTTGTTTTCTTACTATTTTTACAATATAAAATTGATTGTCTATTTCGGTCAACTAATTTGAAATGATGGTACAGACACTTGCTAATGGACAAGCAGGAAAAGAGTGTTGGATATAATAAAAACACCAATTCTTAGACATATTCATTATATCCAAAGAATTACACGCTTTTCCTTCACTATCATAAGATTTATTAACTCTTTTTGAAGTATATACCCTGTTTGTCTCTGTATGACTTTTTGGGAGCTAAATTCTCATCTGAATTCAGTATACTTAGTTGTATTCCCATTAATCCTCTTTTATTAAGGATTAACTATGTGTACCCTAAAACCCTATGTATTACCGAAATCTAATGACAGATCTTAAACTTACCCCTAAGTAATTTGACTTGCAAATTGTATTTATATAGACCCTTACAAGTAATGGATATTGCTGTCACTAAGGCATTTTGTGCAATGAATAAGAAATAGGCCATGAGAAAAGCTTCATATAATATATTAGTTTGCATGCAATAAAAAAATTGGATCTGATATCATCAAAATACTAGTTTTTTTCAATCTTAATTTGAAGAAATCGTTCTCTACATAGGTACTGGTTTCAAATGTCAACTACAATAGTGGCAAGTGTATTTTTCATTTCCAGAACGTTTTTGTAACAGTTTCACGAACAAAAATCCGCACGTTTAAACCATTTTAAGTGAACTGGAATGTTTGGAGACACACAATTTCCCATTTAGCAGACCATTTGCTGAGTTTATTCCGCGTATTACACCTTCGGCATATGTTTTGTGGCATTACGACTTCTACCTCCTACAACCTTAAACGCAGACTTAATAGTGTGAGAAATGTAAATTTCAACTCAAAGAAATGTAATAAAATGCCAGATAATTTACAGACCACCTTTTCAATATGGATAATTGACATCAATATGCATTGTGGTTCAGTCATAGTGTCATTAATTTTAAGAGAAGGTAGGAAAAATGAGTATAATACAAATAAGAGATTAAAAAAATAAATACATATTTACGCAGAAAAATATGTTGAAATAATCATTTAAACCCCGTTTTCAGACTGTCACTGACCCAGCTTCCAGTTCAACTCAATGTAGGCTTGACTCGACGTTGCCAAATTTAAATATTTTCCTAGTATTTATTATATTGTTAAATTATGCAATGAATGCTATAAATAATATTTTAAAAGTATAAAGTTATAAAATTCCAATGAATCAGATAATAAACCATTTATAATTAGTTAGATTTATTAATAGTAAAATAAAAACACAATACTCAGTAGGTAAATGATTAAGAGAGGCTGAAACATTTTTATTTATTTAAATAGTGATAGTAATACAAAAAACCCTCGTGCTATCAATAAAAAACAATCCAAGACATATTCTGTTATAAACAATCCGGCAATCCTTCAATAATCTTGTTTTCAATGACTTCTCAATGACAAGCGCTGCAGATCTGGAGAACCGCCAAATAATAACGGAATCAAATAATTAAATTCGCATTTTGTAGCGGTCACCGACCTACATCTGTGATCCCTACAGTTACAATGTTGACCCTTTGCGTGCACTGATCACGTCTGACCGGCGCCTAAGCATACGTACGTTGTATGACGAGTTAAACGTCAACAAAGAAATCGTTCGCAAGATGTTGCCATCTACAGTTTATTCAGTAGAGATATGAAACACAGCTAGAGACACTTCATAAGGATGAACTCCTACCTACGAGCGTGCTCAAGTACACTGTGGTGATGGCTTGTACTTAAATCCATAGAAATGAAAAAAGTGTATAATAATTCACATTTACAAAAGGAAACACACAATGTTATTTAATAATATCATCAATGACAATACAAGCTTAGAAGTCTGAGGAAGATCTTAATAAATCCCGTTTCGAATCGGTTTGGCTTTTGAAAGAAGGCATCATTGCTGGAGTATATCGTTCTTATAAAATCTGTTGAATAAAAGAACACACAAATAAAGGGGCTCCACTGCCATATAGAATTGTAAATTACATCAGTTTTTTCATTCTCTTTTATCTCTCTTTTAGGCCCAATATTTGGCGAATATAAAATAATCATATTGTTTCAAGGTACTCTGAGATTTTTTTACAATTATAAAAAACTAAGAGGGATAAGCGATGATCCTTTTATGTGCGTAGAAAGAAAATGTAGCGTTATTGTCAATTATAATTTTATATACTAAGAAAAATTACTTATGTACTAAAAGCATAAAATTTTATTCGCCCACAGCATCGTAACGTTTTATGGCATAGCAATTTATTAAACAAGGTATATCAGATGATGATGTATATTTTATATACAAACGCAAACAAATTAAAGTGAACATGAAAAAAATTATAATAATAGCTATGTATTGTCCTGTCTGATATGTACAATCGTTTGCAATAATAATGGCACTCATTAAAATTTTGCAATTTATTTTGAACTGCTGACGTATTCGTTATAAAATCTACTTTTGACGTTAGTTCTTAGTCGTTTCACTCAATAATAGAAATTTAATGAAAATTTTGCTCAGAACTTCCAGAAGTTATCAAACTGTTTTGAGAGAGAGTCATTATTATTGCAAAAGCACGAACTTACTTATATACCGAGCTCGCCGAAAACGGCTGGATCTTGCACCACGACAGCTCGCCAGCCTATTCCTCGTTCATTGTGCAAGAGTTTTTGGCAAAAAAGGCATTCCAACGTTGCCGCACTCACCCTATAGCCCCGATATTGCCCCTTGCAGTTTTTTTAATCCCCAAGATGAAGACGCACCCCAAAGGAACTCAACATGGAGGCGTACAGGAGGTCAAAGAAGCTGTAACCGTGGTGCTGAACGGGTTAACTGCGAAGGATTACCAAGGGTGCTTGCAATTGTGGGAGCAACGTTGGAATCTTTATGTAAAGTTAGAGGGAGACTATTGTGAAGGTCGATAATAAAATTTTGCCGAAATTTAATTGCCTCATATAAGAATAATCATCGAAATTATTTAGAAGTAAGGTAAAAACTCATTAACAATGTAAAAACAGTAAAATAATTGAAAGAATAGGACACATAACAGGTTATTTAAAACGCTGCTTAATATCACGCAGGGTACGTGATAAAATATCTACGTTATTTTCTGTTTCACTATAATTGCCGATTTAACTAATATATTAGTACGAACAAGAGATTTGGCAAATAAACTATTCGACAACTATTAGATCTCGGCACTCTAAAATTCAAACAACCTAGTCAGATTTAAAAATGGCACGAATTATTATTAAAAGAAATTTGCGTCTGGAGATAAGGCTATCTAACTGAAAACGATTATATAATATATTCTGTGGCGTTTCTCTAGCAGGATAGAAACCATGTAATATAAATACTGCAGATTTAAAGAATCTCCACTGAACCTTTTCAAGTGCACAAATTTGACACTCATAAATGGGATTCCATATGACAGCACCGTATTCAAGTTTAAATTCTGGAATTACGTATAATAAAGCCTAAGTTTTTGTATGCCTCCGCTTTGCAATGCTCTATATACGGCACAAACTTAAGCTGAGTCAAATAAAATACCCAGATACTTAATGAATTCACAGCTGCCAAGAATATCACTATCAAGTCTATAGTTATACCACAGCATAGGTAGACCAGCAGTTTCACTCCGTTGTCGGCACTTTGAACTGCCTTTAGCTTTCTGCGGTGACCTCGAAATGTAAGCTCAGAGGACCTAATATTGAAGTATTTTGCAGTAAAATAATCAAGTTGTGTGGATTATTCAAGTTCTAATTAATTTAAGTGATGATATTTAGAAAATAGTAACGTTTAGGACTTATAATGTATACTTTTTGCTCATCAAACTTCTTATGCTCTATGTAATCCAACTTAAAAAATTGAACGTCGTCAGGCACTAACATCTTCGAGAATCGTCTGGTAATTTTTTACATAGTTCTACGACTAAATTAAATTTCCTAATCTTACACGATTTATCAAGTAAAATCAATTTTTCAAAACGTCTCCTTACAATTTAATAAACTTAATTAGAGTCAACTTTTTATGAAAGAATTATAGACACTCATTTAAAATGTTTAATGAAAAAGCACTCAGGCTCTAATGCCCTTCATTAGAAACGTCCAATCAGTCAAGTCAGACGTCGGAGAGATATCAAAGTATAAATCTCTGAGCTTTCTTGAAATAAAAAGTCGATCGGTGAGTGATAGCGTCAGATAAATAATTGGAGGACTGATGTTCCCTGTGATATATACTTCGCAATATTCTCAGACATCTTACGCTTATATTGGAAACTTGTTCTTGTGTGTATTTTTTTGTCAAGAGTACAGAAATAAGGTGGTCATATTGCCACCGTACTGATAATATAGAATCCTTCATTTAACTGAAACGGTTAAAAATTATTATTAAAGCCTATTAAAGAAAATAAACATAAGTACAAATATTTTAACCAGCAGTATAGTTCTGTGTGTAGAACACATAATTAATAGTTTTTTTACAAATAAATCAGAAGTAAAAAAGTGAAATTTTAAATAAATTTCGTAATTTTTCTGTAGAAAACTTGTTGAGAACCGCTGGTTGCCATATTGCCACTTACTTTTACTTACTTTTATGACTCATAGTGCTGCAGACTGAACGTGTGGTTCACAGTGTTGCCAGTGTTACACAAATATCTTTGCTTCAAGGAAGTTTTGAAACCTTGTCCTCATGGCTGCAAAATTTGCGATTATTCGCTCGAATTATTTGATGATGGAAAAAAATCTCAACTTTTAGCGAATTTCGTCAACTGTAACATTTTATATTATTTTTATTATCAAACTGTCATTGACTGTCATGACAGATTATCGGAAGCCCAAGTCAAACTTGCTAACCCCACATAATGATGAAAATAGCAATAATATTGTTTTGCGAAATTTGCTAAAAGTTCACACTTTTCATCTTCATGAAATCTGTCTCGAGCTGCGCCTTCTGGAAAGCCATAATTAATCGACCAGTAATTCGTCCAGCATTTTTCCTTTTCGCATTTGTACCGGCAACCCACAACACATTTCACATTAAAGGTTAAAAGAATATTTTACTTCGCATTGTATGCATTTTATAGACATTTTTTCTTCATATTAAACGCATACGGCAAGCTGGTTATTTTGTTATTTAATTTTGTGTGTACCTTTATTTTTAAAATTTGTTTCACTGATTAAAGTGCGAAGTCATTTCATGGTTCTGGATTCGAAATGGTTATTACTGATTCATTTGGGGTTATGTGGTGAAAATTAAATTTAAGATGTTGTGTGAAAATCATAGTTTTCCGTTATTTCTTCATAAAATAACTTAAGGAAATTGTCTCTTGTGTCTCTTTCTAACAGTGTACAATGACATTTAACTTGTGAAATGTAGATTACTGATTAAATAGTTATGTACAATTTTTGAACATTGGACATAGTAATATCAGGTAATATCTTCCTAAATACTTTATGGTAGTATTGAACATGCAGAAATTTATTGTTAATCGTTTATAGTCACATAAGGTCACTTAAGAAGTTAAAATGTTATGTTAATATTGCTGCCTTTCATAATACATACCCAATTTGACTGTACTTATGCTTAAAACAAGTATTTTTAAAATAGAATTAACCGTATTACCACAGCTTAGAGAACAAACTTTGTTCTCTAAGCTGTGATATTACTTTAAAGGAAACGTAATATTCATATTAGAGAAGATATATGGCAACCTCGCAACAAATCATATGGTTTATTAGGTTGGTTATGACATATATGTAGCGGTCCTCAAAATGTGGGTTTTTATTTAATTTTATTTTATTGGAACCGAAGGGTATTTTATTTAACGGTACTCGCACTGTGTATCCTGTTAGTGGATAATTCTGACGAACCTGTACCGAATGAAGATGTAGTTTTGGCAGTCTGCAACGAAGGAACGAATGCAATATATTGCAGCTAACTAAATTAACTGTTATCTATTGCGTAGGTAGTATTATTAATAAAATATGATGTTTATTTTCGTCATTTCTACATTTGACAACCTGTAAACAACAACAGCATGGTATTTGACAGTTAATAGTTATAGGCGCTGATTTTTCGGAGAGAAGAAGCCAATTTTTAAGCATAGAGCTAGAATTCCGGAATAATTTTGAGTACGTGGTTAAAATGTTTGTACTTAGTCATAGCAGTGATTATAAATACACTAGATAATCACCGTCCATGTAGTTACTGGACGCGGTAAAAATGGATGCAGAAATTGATTAGTGTGGATGCAGGCCACCAATGCTCTCCTAGCGCTAGTGTATCTCATTCGGTTTTTTTGTTGTTACATCTGCCAGCGATTACGGGCCTATTCGGATTTCCCGGACGACCCTTTTCTACCTGCACCAGATATTGTGTATTTATAATCTCTGGGTAGTGCCCTGCCATCTCAGGCGAAGGTCCCGCTTGACCGCACTACAAGTCTGGTTTAAAGAATTATATAAATTTCTGAATTCGGCATGCCACAGACCTCTACATGGAACTTATGAAACTATTTTTACCGCGTCCAGTAACTACATTTACGGTGATTATCTAGTGTATTTATAATCTCTGGTCATAGTTAACCCTGTACATTAAGGATTCATGATAAATTCAAAACTGGCATTTAAATTTATTAATAAATTGCTTTAAAAACAGAAATCTGTGGATAATAGATTAGTACGCTGATCTAGAATTGATCCCAATGCCAATAACTTTAAATCAATGACAAAATAGGAAAGAAACTTGTGGTTTATATCTTCAAAGTACCCATTTTATTGAGTCATTATTTATGTTTCCACACCTTGTGGGTTATATCTTCAAAGTATCCATTTTATTGAATCACTATTTATGTTTCCACAAGAGTCAGGGATTGGTTTCAAGCTGTTAGAATTATTCGACCAGTTAAGTTGTGAATGTGTTTTCAGTGCATGTAACTCAAGAACTACCTAGTTGGACATTTCTGACAGTTTCAAGCTAATCCCTGACCCTTGTGGGAACAAACCTATTATTTCATAGATCACGCGTCAATGCAAAATTGGCAGGATGAGATAAAATGCAACAATACCTCTGAGTCTATATTTGAAATGTCAAAGCGCATCAAAAATGGGATCTGCGAACTCAATACAATCGCTACATCCCCAGCTGAACCAAACCTCTTCAAAATTTCATATGCACACATAATTTTACAGCAGAAATAAAAGGGGGATCATTTTTTATTTGTTCACATGATATAAATATTAAGTAGAATTACAGCTATAATATTCATATCATACATGGTAAATCACATTTGCATCTGTCCAGTGACGATTAATATGGATTAGGAGCACCTCTTGAATATGACAAATTTATTATTTTAGTTAGTTCTCCCCTTTCCTAATCCCATTCCAATCCCCTTCCTTAATCCATCATAAAGATGTAGGGTATAGAAATTGATTATTGGGGGCAGAGTTTGACGCGATAACTGCACCAAATTTATAACCCAGATTCTACTTGACGTATTAATACTTTATAAGTATCAAAGACATCCCTTTTTCTAATATATTACAGCAGATTCTAGCTATACCAAACCGCCGAAAATCTAGAGAGTGAATCATTGCAAACTTGTAGACAAGCGCCGCGGACGAAGCGTGCGAGGAGAGACATTTCATAGGCGTAGTTACTAAATTTGAAGGCGATCAGATATAAAAAATAGAGAAATATAATTGCACTATATAACATCCATTATTTTTAGTAGAAACAGTGATATAGCAGCTTTTGCCAATTTCGAGGCGTTAGATAATAAAGGTTATTTCTAAATTTAAAGTTTTTATCTTACATTATCATTTACCCAAGGTCGAAAATAATAGAGAGTTATTAACTCACAGCAGAGGTGAGTACGGGAGGTGAGGGTTGATTACCTAGACGTGCCACCTGCGAAGGGTTCAAAGCACACAAAATTATCAAAAATAAGTTGGACGTCGAGTGAACTTAGTACATGAACAGTTGACTTTACATGTTCCCCGTAAAATTAGAAATTAGAATGTCGTACTTTTGGACACGGCAATGGCCCACCACCACCTACTTGCTCCGACCTGATGCGCACTACGCCGAGATCACACTTACGGATTTTTGCACGAATTTCGCAACTATTGTTTTAATTATTTATGATGGGAACATCTCAACTTTTGACAAATTTTACAAAACAGTGAAACAATACAAATATTATTGCTACTTTCATATTATGTGGTCTACCATGAAAGTTTCATGATGAAAATGATACAAAATGTTATGTTTGACAACATTCGTTTCAAATAGAAATTTTCCCACCATTAAATAGATTGCCCAAATATTTGTGAATTTTGCATTCATAAGGACAACAATCTTTAGAATACATTGCACTATGTATACATGTCATCATATGATTTTTCTCACTGTTAAATTAGGGCGATTACAATTTTGAAAATACGCTGCAGAGCACACAAAATTGCTAATAAATTAATTACATTCATAATTAAATTAGCGGAAAGGTATACCGGAAATTTTGCCAGCACTGGAGATGGAGCAGGTGGATTAGTTAATTTGTGGCAACCAATAATAGAAAGCTAAAGTTTCGATGTGATGCAAGCGTATTATTTTCGTATTCATTTTCACATTTTGTTAAAACATATTCAAAATTACAAAAGGCTGTGATAGCCTATGCCACAAAGGAATAACTGTTATCACTGATATTTCCTTTTACTTAGTACACTTTTGTGGTACCTCTAGTGATTGTGCTGCATGTCACTAAGATTGCTATTCTTATTTTAAAAAATGAAGAATACGTTAAATTCTATTGGATTTAATTCAAAACGAGCTGTTATTGTGAGTTTCAGTTCCGCTCTCATTATTTTCAAAAATCAGTTTCTTTATTCTGCGTTCACCTAGAAAATGACATTTTCAATCAATATTTACGTAAATCAAAGCAGGATGTAGAAAGGCACAATTCACTGACGAGAAACCAGAATGGTTCAAAGAAGGTATGTTTTTATATGTAGAACTATAAAAAACAATTCCCTCTAAAATAACATGTACGACCTTTCATCTTTGATAAAATGTGTCGATTTTGCTCTAGAAAAACATATTCCTTTTAACAGTTTTTTCCCTCATTCACGGCAAGGGAAAGTTGTGTTAAAAAGCCAATGGCCCGTTTATCCTCATGTGTTTTTTCTCCACTTTATTTATTTTCCCTTGTACATATTTGAACAGAAGGTATTAACTTGAAAAAAACTGTTTTAACATTGGTTCTTTCCATTTCGTTCCTTCTATACCTTTATCATTCTTTTTACAACGGATAATTTATAGTCAATAATATACATAGTGGTTTAGTATATAAATTCGTAGGGTTTTTATTCAATACAAAATGTACTTTTTTAAATTGATTATATAAAATTTTGAAGATAAAGGCCGTACGAATATAATGATCGTAGTTCTTAACCGTGTGCTCATTAGACTAGATAAATCGTCTTAGCAATTTTCTGTCGTAATCGGAGTTACATTATGCAATTGCTCTGGAAAATCGTTCGTCTACTAGCAGTACTCTGATAAAAATGGGTGGAAAATTCGATGTTTTGTTATGCTTTTTTACATATTTTACATTATACAGGGTGATTCATTAATAATGGGACAGAGCTTCGGGGCATATTGCTGATCTCGAAATAGAGCGATTAAGCCAAATATGCCTTATCCGAATGTTGCTCCTTTTCGATCTACAGGGTGTCAAATTTGAAAAAATAAATCACATTTTCTTTATTATTTTTCGATCGCATTGACCGTATTGTATAAAATTTTGTATAGGTGGTTTCTTGGTACTAGAAATTCGAATATGTCGACGATGTTTGTGTATCTGCTAGAGGGCGCCATCAACGATGGTTTGAACCCCTTTAAATCGCTACGACTTTTTTGTGCTACATTGTAAGTATCTCATTTTGGACTGGACAAATTTTCTTCCCTATCTTTTCTAGTTAAAAAAGGTACACCTTGTTCATGTCGCTAGAAGCAATAGTTTCTGAGAAAAACGCATCTAAATCTCATGATGCATGCAATTTATCTAAAAGTAAAGTCAAATTTTTGCGTAAGTATTGGGCCATACTGTAACAGCATAATACTGCGACCAAAATAAGTCGATTTATTTTAGCTTATCCTAAAAAAATCCAAAAATCCACCAAAATCAATAATAACAAAGATATAGGGTGTCAAAATTGAAGAAATAAATCACATTTTCTTTCTTATCTTTCGATCGCTTAAAGCAAATTTCACGAAATTTCGCTTATTTTGATCACAGTATTATGCTGTTACAGTATGGCTCATTATTTACGCAACAATTTAACTTTACTTTTATATGAATTGCATGCATCATGACATTTAGATGCGTTTTTCTCAGAAACCATTGCTTCTAGCGACATCAACAAGGTGTACCTTTTTTAGGGGAAAGATAGGGAAGAACATTTTTCCAGTCCAAAATGAGATACAGTGTAGCACAAAAAAGTCGTAGCGATTTAAAAGGGTTTAAAAGAAAATGTGATTTATTTTTCACCTTTGACTTGTAAATCGAAAAGGAGCAACGTTCGGATAAAGCATATTTGGCTTAATAGCTCTATTTTGAGGTCAGTAACAGCCTTTAAGCTCTATCCCATTATTAATGAATCTCCCTGTATATTAAAGAATTGTGTATGTTTTTACCTAATAAACTTTTCAGAAATATTGTGGAAATACAATGTACCACAATAGAAACTAAATAGTTTTGCTCAGCTTATTATAAAATTTTGCAGAAGTTTCCATTGCGATTTCTGTTGCACATGCGCATCAATCTAATATCTAACCTAATATGTTTTAGTTGTGTTGTTAGCTTGAAGTAGACAAACATATACGGTTCGTTAATAAGGACTTTTTGTGGAACATTCGTAAGGCAGTAAGTATAAAACGATATTTTGTTTTATGTGAACTTGCAGCTTGTATCAATTTAAATATTATACAATTCATAAATATCATAGAAACTGAAACGGTACGTTATTTAGATGTTTGCATCCAAACTACGCCACTACATGCGACTCTAAACCATTCATTTCAAACAATATACTACTTTACTATAACTAAAATTCGAGCTAAACATATTTATTTTGACACAGATGTACAGTATAGTAGTACAAATATTTTAAGAGGGGATAGAAAAAATTAAGCGTTCACGGAATCGCTGTTAAAAAAATTCCAAACTTATTTATAAAGCGTCGTTATTAGGTTTGTTCCTACACAGCATGAAACTAGCAGCAAACTGTCACGAGTTTGCGCAGTACGAATTTAACCGTTCCAACACAATCAATCCGGGAACTAGTTATAAGATTTTTTGTTCCAATACAAAAGTGGATGGTTTGGAAACTGTTTATTAGGAAACCACTAGTCAGATGCGCAGATAGAATCTAACCGCTAACAGAAGTCAACTTTTGGTAGGCTAGGTAATAAACGTAACTAAAGTTTTATGTAATAATACTATTTGAGAAAGTTATTATAGTTGCACAATTAATTTGCAGATTTTTAAGTACGTAATTCTGTAGTTTTTCAAAATGAGTGACTCTAGTAAAGAGGAGCAAGTTAGAAATCACAGCAGTACCTCGGATTCTAGTGATGATGAGATTTATCACTTCCTTATACATGAGAGACCGAAAAATGAAAATTACTTCGAACAAACTATACCACTAACGGTTACTGCTTGAACTAAACGTGTCGCTCCAACAAAGGAATGTGAAACTGATTTCAAACTAGTACATGAATTGCACTTGCGCATTAAAACAGTGCTGTAAACTATCAGTCATTGCTATGTAGGAACAAACCTAACATATTAGATTCTTGTTTAACGCCGCCTATGGGATTCATCCGCCGCACGTTTACAGTCAGAGTAGGCAACCAACAAGCAATGGTAAAATTCGATGTCATGTGATAATTCAATTCATTAAAAGTTTTCTATTATCTATTAGTACCTATCCATTCCATTCGTTCGATTTTCTTATAATAAATAGGCATTTTATCTAACTGTACCTACGGGAAGTATGTTTTATCGGTAGTGAGTGGTAGTAATGAGTGAAAATATAGTCTCGCCAGTTTGCAACGAAACAATGAAAAACGAATGCAAAATACTAGAGCTAACTGGATTAACTGTTACCTATCTATCAGGTATTGTTACTAATAAGAATGTTAGTTTCTGTCGTTTCAGCATTTAGAAACGCTGCAAAAAGACGACCGCATGATAGTTGACATTGTTGACAGACATTGCTTTATCTATGGATCTCAGTCGATGCTTATTACAGGCGCCCAAAAAAGGGTTTTGCCCCATTTTTTACTGGACGTAACTGGATTAACTGTTACCTATCTATCAGGTATTATTACTAATAAGAATGTTTGGTCGTTTGGTTACATTTAGAAACGTTGCAAAAAGACGACCGCATGATAGTTGACATTGTTGACAGACATTGCTTTATCTATGGATCTCAGTCGATGCTTATTACAGGCGCCCAAAAAAGGGTTTTGCCCCATTTTTTAAATATCGATCTAAAATTCTGGCATATATTTTTTATTTTCCTTTGCAATAAAATTTTTAGTTGATGGATGGGCAATGCACTTTTACAGAGAAAGATGGATAATCGACATTTTGAGGATGAATGGATGGACAAATTCCACAAAAAAAATCTTCCTACACAAGGTTATTTCTGCTCCTAACAAGGCCTTCTTAACTATTTAGAAATAAAAGTTTGACTCGCATTATTGAATTCTAATAACAAAATCTACTGTATTTCTAATAATTTGTAATAAATTTTTATTTAACCTGAGACTGGGAAGGATGGGAGAAACATAATACTGTTATGAAATTACAAACTGAAGTAAACAGGTTAGGTCTATAATTTACTCTGAAAATTAATAGTGTTGATACATTTATTTGCTGTGCAAACTATCTCACTGTTTACAATAGTACAAAACAAATCCGAAACTTGATGAAATGTTAGCTACATAAAACTTTATTATTGCGGCAGTGGTTTAAAGCAAAGATATGAGATAATGGTAAACTGTAGTAAACTTTTAAATAGTTTTGTTTCGACAAAACAGGAGATGAGCTTATTCTGTCCGGGCAGCTTTCGGATAACGATAACGAATTACGATAGGGTACAGCCGTATTTCTTTCCTTGTCGTGGTCACTTATATATATTTTTTATTATGTAGTATAAAAATGATATATTTCTGAGAACAAATGCGTATAATATTAAGACATAAATGGAATGACTTATATCTGAAGTCTGTTTTGTTTTACAAAGAGTTACATAATAATATGTATATTTTATCATCTTTCCAGAGACTAACATCTATTTATACAATTTTCCTTTAAGGCCGTCGTATTCCTCGCCATAAAATGATCAAATCTGACGTGTACAGAAATCTCGAAAAAAGTCAGAGTGGGCACTTTAACCAAGTTTATTGATAAAAGAATGTACGCTACTGGCTTTAATTTAATTTAGATATTTTTTGTGATAAAGCAACTAAAAATACTTTTTTGTCTATTATATTTTTGTCGTAAACATTCCAGAAATATTTGCAAACAATTCGACTAGAAATACAATAATTCACTTAGATGTGTTTAAAAATCAAGAATGTGGATGTTATTTGAATGCGTTTCGTGATTAACAAAT
The DNA here is from genome assembly GCA_025584915.1 of Monochamus saltuarius. Lineage (NCBI taxonomy): Eukaryota > Metazoa > Arthropoda > Insecta > Coleoptera > Cerambycidae > Monochamus > Monochamus saltuarius. The sequence continues at coordinate 114,794,305 of CM046721.1, read as the reverse complement.
TTGTATCTGTCGAATTTGTTGAAGTTCCTTATCACGAATCGCTATACAAATGCCGAGATGACCGATATGCACTTCATTTGTGGACTTGCTGATGGCAATGCATTAGAAGCTAGGCGGTTGTACATTGACAGATTTCCTAACCGTATTGCTCCTGATAGAAAAACTTACCAATGTATTCATCGACGCCTTTGTGAAACAGGCACGTTAAGATGAAATGGAGGTTCAAGAAGATCAAGGACAACAAAAACAGTAGAGCTGGAAGAGAATGTGCTGAACATGATTGAAGAAGATCCAGATACTTATAATAGAAAAATTGCTGATGCTTTGGGTGTAAGTAATGGGACTGTTTGGCAAATTCTTAAAGACAATTTGTTGTATTCATTCCACATACAACGTGTTCAAGCACTTCTTCCTGCTGATTTTCCTCCAGGTATTGCATTCTGTCAAAGGTGTTTGCACAAAATGATTCAAATCTCTCAACTACGGATCATGATTCTGTGTACCGATGAGGCAAGGTTTTCAAGAAATGCAATAAGGAATTTTTATAATAACCCGTTATGGTGTGACGAAAATCCATATGAAATATTTGAAGATCGTTTTTGACATCAGTTCTCGTTGAACGTTTAGATTGGGATTATGGGTGACGGAAGAAGACTTTCCGGAGAGGTGTATGGCAACTTTTTGGAATATACGCGCCCTGGATTTCTGAAGGATGTACTATTGGCAGTAAGAGATGCGATGTGGTTTATCCACGATGGCGTACCAGCCCATTTTAGTAGAGGTTGCTCGTGACTTCTTAACACAAACATACGAAAATCGCTGGATTGGCCAAGGTGGATCTCACTTATGGCCTGCACGATCCTCGGACGGTGTGGGACCATTTGAAGTCCTTGGTGTACGCTATTCCATTGGAAAATGTAGAGGACTTAAGAACCCGAATCATTGCTGGGTACAACTCAATTAGAACCGGTCCTGTTGTTTTTGAGAGAGTTTGCCAGTCAATTTTAGCACATATCACGAATAACTATTATGACCGAACAACACTTTTCGAATACTCATCGTACATACATTGATAAAAAAAATCTGATCAATTTCCTTCTACCACGACAACTACCATTTTCCAGCATCATTGCGTCTAGAGCTAAATTAACTACAGATTTGTCTTCTCATCCCAGAAATCCCTCGGATTGAAGTTTTCAAAACAATTAAGTACGCGTACTTTATGCGGTCCATCTTACACTTTATGCAGAAATTAATTCTCCATCAATTTGTAAATGTGTTGATAGAGTTTACGCCTGGTGCGTACTAACTTCCTTCCTTTAAACATAAGCAAATGTCATAGTATGACCTTCACCAGGAAATCAAATTTCTTGTTATTCGATTACGTTATTGACAATATGCAGTTAACAAGAGCTACTAAAGTAAAAGATTTGGGAGTTTTATTTAATGTCAAATTAACATTTTCAAATCATATTAACAATGTACTCGTCGAATGTTCAAAATGCTTGGGTATCATAATCAGAAGTTCATACCCATTTACTGGCCCACGTATTTTTCTTTTATATAATATACTCTACATCTATTTATTTATTTAGTTATTTAAAGAAACATATAGCTGTTAACCTAATTACATATTTCTATATTTTACATAAAGTTGTAAATTTTAATAAACTATAGGCACATAATAGGATTTAGAATGTATAATACAATATAAATACTTGACTTACAGGTATATGGGGGATTTTAGAACAATTGTAAAACTTCGTTTTTGAACTTAGACAGACTGACATCAAAAATGGCAAAAGCAAGCTAACCCTGATACTGATTATATGTGGACATTATAACTCCTGTTAAAGACTGATTCTGAGCTACGTAGAAAGTATGTCTAGTAGGACGAACTCGGAGATCTGGCACATAAAAATTAAGCTGAGCTAATAAGTAACTTGTGTTTAACTTACAACTTAAAACTTTATGCATGAATGTTAGCATGCTTATTATTCTCCGTGACTGCAACTGCAACAAACCGAATTCCTCTCGGAGAGATTCATAATGTACAAAACTTGAATTGACATTTTATTTCTTAAAATACAAATATTCTTTAGAAATATTATTAATATGTATATCAAATTTGAAATTATTCTGGAAAGTGACACCTAAATCCTTTATCTGAATACACCTGTTAATAATTTGATCATTGATAAGGTAATTAAATTATTTTGGTTTATCAGCAAGCGTATAAGAAACGATGTAACATTTACTAAAATGTATGTCTAACTTATTCTTTTGTATACAATCGTAAACAACATCCAAATCCGCTTGCAGAATTTGACAGTAACTCATATATTTTATCTGCCTGTATATTTTAACATCATCAGCATAGAGAAGGAAATCAGAAGAAACAAGGTCTGGTAAATAATTAATAAAAATTAAGAAAAACAATGGACCAAGATGGAATCCCTGCGGCACACCTGACATCGCCAGCAAACTAGAAGAGACAATTCCCACGATATGTGACACACTGTCATCTATTGCTCAAATAGGTTATAAAAAATGTAACAAATGATCACTAATTCCGTAAACATGTAACTTTGATAAGACTGTGTCGTGGTCTACCCTGTCAAATGCCTTCGCAAGGTCAGCGTACACTACATCCATCTGTCCTCCACCATGTACAATTTTGCTATTATACTACTATTAACAGTATTGAATGGATTCGGGGGAAGTTGAAGGAATTGACCACTCTGAACTGCTTAATCGCCGGAATGGACAGAGCCTTGCAAATAATGCTTTATAAATTAAGTAACAATTTGATTGACTGCTCAGCATTGTTAGAATTGTGAAATTTTAATACTCCAAACATTGCAACACCTAACAATGCATTGTTTCAACTCCCAATATCTAGAACTAACTAATGAAGAACAAATTTGATTGGTTTACCTCTTCAGTTTCTAACATCAAATCAGTATGTAAAAATTATAATTTTCTTACTATGTTAAGTACTTTTTTTTTTTTGAAATAATACTTTTGTCATTATTATATTGGACTAGGGTATATTTGGCCACATTGCATTATTTTGTCGTCAAGAATCTATTCTTGTTCTGTGTACCATTCATTTCGGAATACACTGTATAATGCAAAATACGAGGGCGGTTCAAATATGATCGAGACAAATGCTTTGACACGTATATTTACTATCGAAAAAATTTACAAAAATTTACAGTTTTTCTAGGTACTTCCCATCACTAGTTACGCATTTTGTCCACCTTTCCGGAAGCTTTTTGATTCCGGTATCGAAGAATTCCTTGGGCAACTCGGACAGCCATGTGCGCACGAACTTCTCTACCTCGTCGTCGGTGTTGAACCTTTGACTTCCGAGGGCTTCTTTCAGTGGTCCAAACATGTGGTAGTCGCAGGGTGATAAATCCACACTGTGTTCCAGTACCTCCCACCCCAATTCCGATATTGTAGTGTGCCCATGTCTCGTGTGTAGTGAAGATTCACGTTAAAAAACCGCCTTCCGCCTCGTATCGCGTCAGCAAGCGGAGACAAACTTCCAACCGCGTTAATTTTTGCTCGAAGTTCAACAGTTTAGGAACCCATCGCGCCGTTATTTTGCGATGTTCGTGGATAATAGAGAAATGAGTTGTTCTACGCGGCGAATGTTGTCTGGTGGGATGCTGGTTCGCGGTCGACGATCATGCGGCTCATTCTCGACGGTTTCGCGGCCATCCTTGAGTACTTTGGTCCATTTACCAGGCACTCAGTACCGAACTGATTTCGCAAACGCAGAAAAATTTCCGTGTTTTTAACGCCTTCCCACACTAATAAACGAATGACAATACGTTGCGCAACGGCGGTCGGCACTTGACGTTCACTCATGGTCATAGCACGCACGTGAAACGTGCGCTCCTGACGAAAATTATGCAACACTGTTTGTAAGGGACCCAGCTATCACACTCTCAAGCCACAACCTTCAAAACATATATGCGCGCCATCTACAGCATTTGTCTCGATCATATTTGAACCGCCCTCGTAGTTTAAAATGAATTTAAAATCTTCGTCTACTGCGTTGAGACCCTTTCCAGAATTAATAAATTAGAAACTTGAAACTGCAAAATTACTTTTGCCACTGCGATTTATCTAATCGGGTACCTAGTGCTAATGTCAGCTACTTATCACGGAGAAGTCATGAACATAAAAGTCACTTTACGACCTGTAGACTCGAAATCACTGAATTGATCGCATTAGCAGACGTCGATAGCAACTGACGCATACAATTTGGGGGGTATTACTCAGACATGAGAACTCGATCCCTGAAGAGTTAGATATTTACATATATCTGTTCGTTCCAGTACATTCGGACGATCTGTCGAAGGCCCAAATGGTTTATTTAAAAATACTCGTGCGTTGATTGTCTGCTTTTTTCTGTTTTTATTTTTGCTTTCCCATAAATTCATAGACATGGCTGTTATTATTTACTGCCCTAATAACTCTTTTGCGCAAAAATTATCTTTTAAACTTTATTCAAGGTACCTACTGGGAAACTGGATTGATTTTATACATAAAATAATGGTATAAGTTTCTAAAAACTGTCTATCTGTGTATCAACCAAGTATCTATAAAATTATAGGTTAATGTTAGATGCCTAGTAAGAGTAGACAGCTGACAGATTAATACGCATGCTCCGGACTATCGGTTTACGAAGAATCCGCGAATTTTTTAACCTGTTAGCAAATTGGTATTAATCGTGCTGTAACAGCAGATTAGGAGTTATGGGTTACAGTTGGATTCTTGCTGGAACGCTTACAACCATACTGCGCATACCTCTGATAGTTATGGACAGACAGTTGAAGACTGTTGCACGAACAAACCTTTCATTTCATAAATTTATCTCAACTGTTTTCGACGTTATTTAGAAAAAAACATCATCACAGTGCCAAGTTTATATGAAGGAAACGAAATAATCTTAAATAAAAGACGAGTAGATTGATTAGTGAATCTGAAAATCTACATAAAATAACATTAAAAAGCGCAAGGTACTCCACCTTTGCAATAATTGTTGCATCAAAATAATAAACTGGAAATCAATTACCTACTCGTATAGGGTTAATTAATTGCTCATTAGTTATTAGCCTATGATCATGATGTCTGCTCGACCAGAATAGTTTAAATTATTTCTGTGAAGCAAATAATAATTGTTTGCGGAATCAACAACCAATTTAGCAATTTAGTAGTTGCAAATTGGTTTGAAAAACATGGGGGGATGGTCGGTATGAGTTCAGCATATCGCCGAATACGAACTTTTGGCCTTTTGTCCACATTGGGTGCTGCCCCTCACTCGTCGAGATACAGCCGACGGCTTACATTGGTGTAGAGAGTGGATTCAGTGGAGCCAATAATTATTGAATCAGGCGATCTTTAGTGACGAATCCCGTTTCTGCCTAATAATACACGATGGTCGTGCAAGGCTGAGAAAGCCACAATTTAGAGGGTTATATCGATCACCAAGTAGGCATTCTAGTATGGAGCGCTATCGATTACGGTAGCAGATCACCATTAGTATTCATGAGAGGCAATGTGACAGCCCAACGTTACATCCAGGAAATGGTGGAAATATGTCATTCCATATCTTCTTCACGCTCTGTGATTCCTCTACGACTGCCGGTACCTCGCTCTATGTCCACGACCTTCCTTAATCCACGCCTGGTAACAAAGTACTACGAACCTAAGGATCTATTAATCCTTCTAGAAATTTGTCTCATCCACAAACCTGTTTTACGCAACCTGATAATCCACCCCTTCTCAAAGTCACCAAGTTGGGAAATCTGCCAAAATCGTCGTACTCCGGAATAATCAGCTGTAAAAGAATTTGATTTGTAACAAGCTTCACAACACTTGCAACACAAAAGTGAGAAGAAATACTTAAAACATTACGCTATCTATGTACGACCTATGCAAATTCCAATAAAACTTGGCAGAGAAACCTGAGAATTTTTTAATTTTTTACTTTCACATATGGTTGCCACTTATTCTTACTTCATAAACCATATTGTATTGTTTGTATTCCAAAAAATAAAATTGATTATATAACGAATTTAATAATTTTCATCCTAGATTACAATTTACAAATGAAATAGAGAAAAATAAAATTATTAATTTCCTTGATTTAACTATTTACCATAACAATGACGGTTGAAACTAATTGGTTTACAAAAGAAATCTGGTCAAAAAGATATTTAAACTTTAATTCGTTTTCACCAAATATTTACAAAAAAAAGTGTTGTTAATAGTTTAACAGATCGCGCTATTAAATTATCGCATCCAAGAAACAAACCTAAAAATATAAAAAAAATAAAAAATGTTCTAGATATCAACAATTATCTAAAAAAAATTATAGTCCTATTATTAAGGAAAGAATTCATGATATTTATAATCACGGTAAAAATCGTAATAATAATAATTTAAATAATAAAAAATATATTTCATTACCAATATCCCAAAACTTTCGGAAAATATTAAAACATTTTTGTAAACGTTTGATATTAATGTCGCTCATATATCTTTAACAACAAACAAATTTTTTACAAATTTAAAACCAGTTATCCCTGTTCATAATAAATCAAATGTTGTGTATAAAATAAATTGTAACGATTCTAATGGTACTTATATTGGCCAAACTAAACAATATTTACATAAAAGGATCTATAATCACAAATATAATATTAGAGTTCAAAATATCAATAGTACTGCTTTGCCTAAAAAGCCATAGAAACTAACCACAATTTTGATTTCAATAATGTTAAAATTCTTAATAATGAAAGTATCTTTCATAAAAGATGTATATTAGATATAATCCAAATTAAAAAAATTCAGTACGCGATGTAGAACTAACTACATCTATCGGCCATTCGCTACTCCATGCCGGACTGAAAATGTCACAGACACGAAGCGTTCTACATGCAGTAGACACCATTGAAAGCTGTCGACCTTTATCGCGATCGGCGAGAAACGATATTTTGCAAACACGGAATTCCAGGAAACAACTACTCTGCGGGCTAATGCCCCGACCAGCATTGAATTACACCTGGAAAACCTATAGCAACAGCTAGAGTCATTCGTCAGAAGCCCACCAGACATATACTGGTTTCGAGCTTATTAGCTCTCATCAGTATGCCATAGGTAAGGTATCCGACGAATAATTCTAGCTGTTTAGTCTGGCTAACCCGACAGAAGGGACCATGAGTACGCGGTGCAGAACTAACTACATCTATCGGCCATTTGCTACTCCATGCCGGACTGAAATTCTGGACTGGAATTCCGTGTTTGCAAAATATCGTTTCTCGCCGATCGCGATAAAGGTCGACAGCTTTCAATGGTGTCTACTGCATGTAGAACGCTTCGTGTCTGTGACATTTTCAGTCCGGCATAGAGTAGCGAATGGCCGATAGATGTAGTTAGTTCTACACCGCGTACTCATGGTCTCTTCTGTCAGGTTAGACAGACTAAACAGCTAGGATTATTCGTCGGATACCTTACCTATGGCATACTGATGAGAGCTAATAAGCTCGAAACCGGTATATGTCTGGTGGGCTTCTGACGAATTACTCTAGCTGTTGCTATAGGTTTTCCAGGTGTAATTCAATGCTGGTCGGGGCATTAGCCCGCAGAGTAGTTGTTTCCTGGAATTCCGTGTTTGTAAAAAAATTCAATTTCTATTAATAATAATAGTGACATTGAAGGTTTATCACGTATCTATTTTAATCTTATATAAATAAATAAATAATGTTGTAAATTGTTACTTCTTCCTGTGTATGTTACTACCTTTGTATTAGGGGAAAAAATGGGAAAAAAACAATACCGCTCGATTTCTTTTCAAACATTCTTCTACATTGGTTCGATTAAAAATAATATTTCATGTCACTTTGCCTCTGACCTTGTTAATAACTGATCTGATTTTAAACAAAAATGTAAAACTTATATATATTTCGAAAAGTCAAGTCATGTAGTTTAAAACCAATTGGACTAATTTGTAAGTTCGTTTCTTTAATATTTACATAGATAGAAACGAATATGCAAACAAAATTTTTTAAAAATATGTGTTTTATCTGAAGATGGGTGCTATCCCGAAACGATCGTAATAATAAATTTCTATGATTGCATAGTGTTTTAAACTATGGTTTTATTATTTTGACCAATTCCCAGGAAATATTTTATACATTATCCTTACATCGGAGGGGCAGTCCTTACTTCAGCATCTGTGTCCTTTCGTCCTTACTTTTATTACTTGGAAGAACGATTAAATTAATATTGAAATAGAATTATCGGTGTACAAAAAGACCAAATATGTAAAAAAACTGCGTTTAAATTCTATGTAAATGGATGTACACTTAATACCCCTCCCCCAAGCTATTTAATGAAGTGAAGAATGTCCTTACTTCAGCATATGAAAGGAGTCAACTCTAGTTTCACCGAGAGAAGTAAACATGCAAAAAATTATTCAAGTAAAATGATATTTAAAATAAGTGTATTTATCTTTTTTTGGCACGTAGTATATATGAACATTTTAAAGTAAAAGGAAAATATTAATACGTAGTACATAAAGTAGATTTGATTTAAATTTCAGTATTTTACTAAAAGTAAATTAAAATATAAATCATATTTAAAAAGAAAATTGATTTATGACTAACGCGTCAAGTAATTTTCAGAGAAATCTAATATAATTTTTTGATTGATTTATCGTTCGCCGTACTCACAAGTAGATTATTTTTTTGATATATTATAGGTACTCGGATACACTTTAAAAAATATTGCATTTTTTAATTATGGATAGAATAGTCACACAAAATGTTACCTTCATTTTCTCCGTTATTATTCAAAATACGAATCAATAGATGCTGTAGGAACTTTTTGTTATGAATATTGCATTTCAAATCAATAATTCAGTAGAGGAATTAGCAAGTCATGGAATAAACCACATACAACTTTACATTTTTTTTAAGCAAGTATTATTTATGTTGTCTCTGTATGGATTTCCGAGATATTGGTCTAACTTTTGTTTTATTAGATGGAATATCCTGCATTTGTATACAATTAGAAAGACCGTCATAAGAACTTTCTAAAAATATATTTACATGGCGCTTATACAAGATAATACGCAAATATTGTTAATATGCATCAAGTAATCATCTTTTAAAGAAAACATTTTACAATATATATGTAAAGCATCCATAGTATATTAAACAAAATATACAAAGTGGAAGCATTTTTAATGGATAGATATAGAAGAAATAGTGAAATGGCCATCCAATAGTTCCGATCTCACTCCAACTGATACTTATTATAGGATAAATTAAAATTATCATGGTTTCATTTAAACCATAGAAATTATGAATAGTCAGCCACAACTGCTTGCAAAATTTAGTAACAAGAATGTGAGTCTGAGCTATTCTTCTAAAATGTATTTCTTCTGTCTTGTTATTAAAACCCTTAGCTATGTCTAGACAGAAAATTATTATTTACAAAAATGAAACAATATAGTTTTTGGGGGAGGTATATGATTGGCCATATCCCATGAAATAAACAGTGACGTTGGTATTCCGCAAGGTAGTGTGCTGGGTCCCCTTCTTTTTATATTATACTTGAATGATATTGAACTCTTTATAAATTGTGAATTTATTAAGCTTTTCGCTGTTAAAACTCTTAGCTATGTCTTTTACTAAAATTGTTCATTTGTTGAAAATCACGTCCAATGCTTAATAACACAGCCACACATAAAAAATGTATTTCTTGACCTGGGGGTCTGACTATATAGTTACTATACGTTTTTGGGGTCGCTGAATCCGAATCCGAAGTCTATTTAACCCCATCACATCAAAATTTTGCCACAACCTAAAAAAGACATAATTCAAGTTATTAAATGCATATAATCCTACGAATGAAGCTTTAACACACATTTAACCCCATAATTCTGTAACCCACTTAGCCCCATGGCACATTTAACTGCACAACACAACTAAACCCATAACTCAATGTATATTAAATCCAATGATCAGGTACTTAAGACATTCAGTTTAATCTCTTCGCGAATCTGTCAGTTTTCTTAAAAATACACTTACCTATAAATAATAACTGTATAACCCTATAACCCACTATACTAAAAATCTGTCAACTCTAACCTAGTATGTTAGATATTTAATTTGATATTGTTGGATTTTTGCTGGATGCTCAAAAGAGAAACACTTGAACAAAACAAATAACGTAAAAGAAATCCTTTGCGTGGGTGTTTTGAAGAGAAAAGAAGTCGATACAGCTCAAAAAAATGTAAGGGCTATATGATGTACAAAACCCGATTGTGCAACCTCCCCGCGGTGTTCATCGGGTAACGCTAATGCCGACGGTCCAATGAGGTAGAAAGTGTTTCATTCTTGTCGAGGGAAAAGGATGATTTACCAACTGGATGGAAACTTTTCATAGATGTTTGTATACTATTTAACTTATAACCATACCTTTTAAATGCAGGTGACAGTTTTTGTAACAAAAATAATTAATTAGGTGAGAAGTCAATAAGGTAAGGAATTGAGAGAGTCACTGAAAGTTTGGAAAAAATTTGTTACTTAAGAAGAGACGTGCAAGGTTCGATAAAGCTTATGGTGTTTTCAAAAATGTAGATGCTCGCAAGAAAGTGTTAAAAGAGCTGTTACTGAAACTATTGTTCTGGCATATTTTAACAAAATTGCTAAAGTCAAAAAGTTATTGGAATTTTTCAAACTACACTATCGAGGATATGTATCCAAAAAATAAAACATTTTCTCCAGTGAGAACATTGCGTAATTTTTGAAGAATTCGCCTTACGATATGCTACCTATAAAGGCTGCACTCATAGTTGGCGTATAAGGTGCATGTCGAAGTGGAACTGTATAAAATGACATTGACTGACATATTGAAAATGTCCCTACAACTTTCATTCATCTCGAACAATAACGCAGAAAAGGCGGAGGCAATTTTTCCCTGGCCATCCTGTACATGAATTGACAGGACGATTTGAAAGTCCTACAAACTCGTTACAAGAACTATTTATGTTGGTAAACTAGGCTAGGCCATTATTCCGTGCAAGAGGCAGTGAAACCCGGAAAACCCCATTAATTAGAGTGACAGTCAAACGCCAACTGATCAATCTCTCACATCGATTTACCAGACGTTCTTCCTACCATATTCGTAGCTGCCTTAGTTTCTCTACAGCTAATCTGCGATCCTGTGTGTTGAGCCCACTACCTCGAGATATAATTATTAAATTGTTCAGCCCTAAGCTACCACCCTTCATCACCGTTGCTAACAACATACAGGGTCAGTAGCTTAACTTGACATTGAATATTTCAGAATAATAGACATTTAAAAAAATTAATAATAATACCTCTACCCCTCATTCTAATCACGAGGATTAGCCCAGAAGTCAAGAGCGGGCGACATATTTTTATTAAGCAGGTCGCATTTGCGTCCAGGAACGACTTACGTTGGTAGGCCCTAACCACCATTCAGTGCAGGAATGAGGGAAACCTGGAGAACCTCATTAATTAGTAGGGTAGTCAAATGTCAAATGTACTAGTTTTTGATTCCTGATGAAGTTTTATGCTCTTCCTTTTTACATTCTGCTTCCACTCTGCATGAAACTAAAATAATTTAAATAATTGTCTAGATAAGTTCATATGAAATATTTAACGTACCTGTTGATTTATTTCCGGTCCATAAATTAAAGAGTTTATATGTACTTCAAAATTTTGCAAAAATTACTATATTAACATGTGTTGGGATTTACTTTGACTCCCAACAATATTTTATTACATTTTTAATGAAATTTAGCATTTCTTCATATTGTCATTGGGTCGTGCGCTCTAATATTTTAATTTAATTTAATTTTAATTGCGTTAGATGACAATTTTTGACATATGAGTGATAACAGATAACCTATGGGAAAAAATTATCTGCCATGAGAGGGTTATCTGGCCATAATAACAGGTACGCATAACTGATTGTTCGATCATAGAAATCTTTCCATTTAGTTAAGAGCTCAGTTATGTCCACCCAGTTATCGTAACTTAACTGATATCGGTTATGCTAACCGGAATGTTCAATCATAAGCCTGATTCGGTGTTATTTAGGTACACCCATAATAAATAGTGTACAATGAAAACTTCATGATTCAAAGAAAATATATGAATTCGCGTTCGAAAAACTAACATACCTATACATTTTTTTAACCGAAAAATTTCCAATTTGTTTTTTGTGCAATATCGTCGACCCTTCCCATCCTGAACCAATTTCGGCTGCTCATCGTCGGCTACATCTACATTTTTCTCCCATATTCCAGTGGAACTAATTTACATTTTAACTGTTACTCCAGTTGAGCGTGCGAACCTATGTGCGTTATTGTGATAAGACATAATAACAAAGGAGGATATGGAGGCAGCCCTAGCTAACCACCAACATCTTGCTAGTCGTACAACCTACTTGGAACGCTTAACTTGTTTTCTCTATATATTCGTGAATTTACAGTGACAACAACAAGTATTTAGACAGTTGCGTCTAAATTGCAATTGCAGTTGTGCAGTGGCTTACATTCAAGTAAGCAATATGAATTCGCTGGGAAAACACCTTGTATAAATTGTGTATACACTTAAATAAATTTAGAAATCTTCAGCTGGTGATTTTTTAGTGCCGTAGATTTTCATCAACTCCCTAAAGAGCAGGGCTACAATTTTGATTATATAAATAAATCTTCCTTTAATTTTAGACTGTTGCACTTGAATATACAAAGTATAAAGAGTAAATCTGATGAGCTAGAGGTGTTAATGAGTGATTTTCACTTTGATTTTGTTTTAATTAATGAACACTGGTGCACAGTGGATGAATTGGAATATGTGAGTATTTGTAAATATAACCTTGTTTCTCAATACTGCAGAAAAAACTTAAAACACGGTGGCGTGGCTATATATGCTTTAAACATCTATCACAACAGTATTAGCTTGACACACATAAACGAACTATCTTTAGAGAAAGATTGTGAGATAGCCGCAGCAGAGGTGGGTGACTTTAGAATTATGTCAGTTTATCGTTCTCCTGATGGTGACTTTAACATATTTTTGGACAAATTAGATTTAGCTTTAACACATTTTACACAAACTAAAAAAATAATGTTAGTTTCAGGAGACTTCAATGTACCTTTTCAGGAAATACTTAAAAACCGCGTAAGAATGATTAAGGACATATTCACATCTTACGGTTTAAACGAAACATTCTTTGGTCTATCGCGAGGCAGAAATCGTCTAGATAACATTTTTACTAATTTACCATTAAATGATATCTCCACTGAACCCTTAGATTCGAAACTATCAGATCATCATGGCATTTATTTGCAGGCTCGTCTTACAGATAAGCATTCCCCTAAAAAAATAAGTTTCCGCCCAATGTCATCTAAAGGACTGGTCAAATTAAATAACCACTTGGAATCAATTGATTGGACTTTTGTATATACCACTCAAATAGATATTGATAGTCGATTTAAACTATTTAATGATATTATTTTGCAATCAGTCGATCAATATTTACCGACTAGACATCGGTTAGTGCGTTCTTCTCACTCCGGTTTAATGTGGTTTAACGATACTCTTCGACAAATGAGGATGCATCTACAGTTTCTTTCAGAGATTTGCAAAAGTAATCCATCAGATTATAATAAATCTAATCATAAAATCTTTAGATCCCGTTACCGGAGTGAAATTGCTAAAGCTAAAAAATTGGCGAACGATAACTTTGTAAAAACTCATTCGAATTCCCAAAAAGCAATTTGGAATTTAGTTAATAGTACTAAAATGAGCTACTCAAATATTTTAAGTAACTTGACACCCGAACAATTTAACAACTACTTTACGAATGTTGCTAACAACGTTATAAGTAATTTACCACCTAATAATATAGATTTTAATAATTACCTCCAAATACTCCGTCCCATGAATAGTTTTTCCTTTTCTGAGGTATCCCCTTTGGAGGTCATTGATATTGTTAAGAGTTTGGAGAGCAAACCCTGTTTGGATGTATATAACATTTCAACTAAAATTTTAAAGTCCATAATTGACCCAATATTAATACCATGCACTGACTTAATTAATTTTTGTATACGTGAGAACACTTTTCCCGAATGTCTAAAAGTTTCCAAGGTCGTTCCGATTTATAAAAAAAATGATATTAACAATCCTTCTAATTTTAGACCTATTTCTGTAATACCTCATTTAGCCAAAATATATGAAACAATTTTAAAAATACAAATAACTAACTATTTTGAAACCAATGGACTTTTCAATCCACAACAATTCGGTTTTCGAAGTAATCTGTCGACCACATTAGCCATAGATTGTCTAACATCAACTATTAACGATAGCTTTGAGAGAGGAAAATTTGTTGCTAGTCAGTTCTTAGATTTAACGAAGGCTTTCGATTGTGTATCACACAAAATTCTTATACATAAGCTACAAAATTTTGGCTTTTCATTGGACAGTACAAATTTATTGAAATCATACCTGTGCGATAGATTACAGTACGTAGTATTCAATGGTATGAAATCATCTGTAAAGAAAATTGAACATGGAGTTCCTCAGGGTTCCATATTGGGTCCTTTACTTTTTTTGATATACGTTAATGACTTTCCAAATTGTTTACCTCATGGTACAACGAGCATACTTTTTGCAGATGACACCAACATAACTAGAACTCATCTAAATTTAGAACAACTAATAAATTTAACTTATGACGCAAATACATTGGTTGAAAATTGGTTTACCAGCAACCAATTGAGTTTAAATACTTCAAAAACGGAAACAATGGTTTTCAGTCTCCGAAATTTAGAAAACTGGGATAATCCATCTTCCGTTAAATTCTTGGGTGTTCATCTCGACCCTAAGTTGACATGGGATCAACATGTTAATTATGTATGCTCCAAAATTTCGAAACAAATCTACCTGCTCCGGAGTCTCAAACGTAGAGTCTCAATGTCAAGCTTGCTGGTGGTTTATCATAGCTATATACATTCCACTATAACATATGCTATTTTAGTATGGGGCCACGCCCCGTCTATGAAAAAAGTTTTTACTCTTCAGAGAAAAATAATAAGGATCATATCTAACATTGGCTTTAGAGATGATTGCAAAGAACAGTTTATAAATTTGAATATACTAACTGTACCCTGTGCATACATATTCCAGTGTATTAATTATGTGAAAAGTAATATTTCTAAATTTGAAGCGAGAAGTGAGATTCACTCTTATGACACCAGACATAGTGCATATTTGAGTAATAAGTTTCTGAGATTAAAAAAAACACGGGACGGTACTAATTACTGGGCCATTAAATTCTTTAATAAAATACCTTACAGAATTCAAATTCTTAAGGATAGAAATTTTAAAGTAATTATTAAAAACTATTTAATAAAAAATGCATTTTATAATTTTGAAGATTTTTTAAATATCAACTTAAGTCAAATGTGAGTGTTTTTATTACTTGTATTTTGTTTTGTATTATATTCTTATTAACGTTTGCTTGTATGTCTATTGATAATGTTTTATGTAATTTATTGTGTATTTGTTTGACGCGTGTAAACACTATTATGTGTATGTAACACGAGATTTGTATAAATAAAAAATAAATAAAATAAAATAAATCTTATTAAACTACGCACTTCTTCAGTTCAAAGTACCTCAAAAATAGAATGCATAGATTTTAGTCAGGTTGCTAGATTAAGAAATGTCTAACCTGGCAAAATATTTAAAATTAAAAAGACATATAATTTAAATAATTTTATTTAAAAAATATACTTGGTAGCCCATAACTATGGGGTCATGGAGTATCTAGAGATAATAGACATCAAAATATACAATATGAGCAAAAAATACGCTGCATTTTCAGCGGAAAGGGCTCTTTACCTGAAGCCAAAGCAGTTTCTAGGTTGGTGCAATAAATATTTCAAATAGGATTATTTCAGAAACGGTTACTCCAAACAACTTCAAATAAAAAAGGTAGGATAATCGACTATTTCAATAGTAAGATGGATACACTAAGCCGCAAAAAAGTTCTGTCATTGTCTACAAACCTAGATTAATCAGTCGATTGCCATAAAATTGTTCTAAATATTGAATTGTTGCTCTTACAGTGGCGCAGTTGCTCTATCTTGCTGAAAATATCCTACTTGCAATTCGTCATCATGTAACTGTTCTAAAAATGACTCTAAAATAAAGGTTCGATATTTTTCGGCATTTATAGTGTCGTATATATTCATATACAACGATATCAAGAAGACGTATGAATATACTATATTGTCCAAACACCAACTTTTACGGGATGTAAACTGGTTTTTACAAATATATGAGGATTTTCTGCAGCCCAGGTTCTATAATTTTGGCTATTTACATAACCCGATATGTGGAACCATTCTTCGTCAGTGAAAAGTCCAATAAATTATGGTTTATGTTTTCTTGAAACCACTCGCAAGAGTGTAATCGTCTTCCATAGTCAATAGGGAGTAATTCTTGCACAACAGTTACCTTGTACGGGTGTAAATGCAACTGTTTCTTAAAGCCTTATGGCATGTTCCAAATGAAAGTCCTAAAAATAAAAATGTTTGGTTACTGACTATAATTCGATACTGGTTTCAAACAAAAATTTGAAAACTGATATATTTTAGAGATGCAATCTTATGAAAAAAAAAAATATCTGTCTGAGCAGACAATTTTGATATAGATTTTGCAGGACTTGCTGTATATTATCAACATCTTCTGTCAGTACAGTTGGTCTGTCTGTAGCTTTCTCTTTGCAAAATCATTATTTTCAAATTGTTTGACGATAGTACACTTCCGGTATGATAATGTGTCATAGTCAATGTTTGCGATTGGGAACTCCGTCATAAATTGCTCAATGCAAGATTTTAACGAGTATGTCCACAACCCGTCTTCATTTCTAGTCCCACTCCGAAAATGATCCATTAAAATAAAGGCATCTTGCTCAACACTAAAAAGCATACTGTTCTGAACTGAAATAAGAATATTATTAACCTCAAAAATATATTTTTTTTTTGTTAGAACTTAGCAGTAATACGACGAAGTACCAAAAGTTTAGCTATGAAAACAACTGATTAGTTTGAAGTATGTGTGATTTATTATTGAGGCAAAGGAAAACAATAAGACACTAGAATATCACAAGGATAAAATAAATCAACAACGGCGCGGGAAATAGCGGGAAGACGAACACTGCTGAAAGATACAGAAAGGCCAATTTTGCGTCACACATCCTAATGAGTCGTTTACAATGAACAATGCGAAATGATTACGTCACGCACGAGATGATGAGATCGTCGATTGGTTGAATAAAATGTCATTAATAAATTACACCAATCAGAGCCGGTGAAATTACAGCAGCGTAATATTGTGTTTTAATGTAACCTTGATCTTATTCTTTTAGTAACTTATAAAATTACCAGAATTTATTTGCCAATGTCAAGGAAATAAAATAACCGTTTCAAATAAAATTACTGGTCACGTAGCTTGTAATCATTTGTGAAGGCTCTGTATATGCTAAACAAAATTAGGAGCAGATTCTCTGCAATGCACAAGGATTGATAGGAGGTAAAGAATCAGGAAATGTTCTGCCAGGAATACACAGTCGTGGCGGTATCTGAGACAGTAACGAGCACTATGACTACATTTAACCTGCATCTGTGACGGCCTGACGTTAAAATACAGTTAAGATGACTTCGCCGCCATTGCAACAAAGCAATTTGTTACTTCCACGTTATTAAAGCTGGGGTTGATGCGCGACACGCTCAGAACCCCCACCTTAATGACTTCACATCTCCGTTTTCCAGGCCAAAGTCTCAAGTAATCACGCACTTTTCAGCTTATTATGAATAAGGTCTAGCAATTTAACAGGAAATTTATTACGGCTCTCTGGAATACACTTACGTCTGCGAGTTTTTACATCTTCTTCGAGACAAAATTTAATTCAATGTAACTTTATCTCACTTTCTGTTTACGGAAAAATTCCAGCTGCATTAACGAAATTCACAAAGAATTGGAATGCAACTGAAGACGGTGATACAATTTATGGTAATGGATAGGTTAGTTGCGATGAAGAAGAATTGTCATCATCTGAATAAGGTCACCATAATATTATCTCCATTTTTTGTTTCTTTGCACTTTTTTCTATTAATTTATTTGATCAAGTGCATTTTTACAGTTACTTAAATTACTTATGCCCGTTTGCACCGAAGTTAATAAGCATTACTTAAAAATAAGACATGCTTAAGTATGCTGTTCCTATTGCACCACACGTTAAGATCTTCTTAAGTACGAAAACAGATACTTAAATTTAAGCCCCTGTTTGACAGTGGCTTATGAAATTCTTTAATTCAAACAGAGTTATAATGTGCAACAAGCAACAACAAGCATAAAAATTTAAAAAGACGCGGAAAGTGCAAATATAGTGGTCCATGCTAATGAGTGTAGTAGTAAAGTAGTAAAAAAGTACCTATAATGGATATTAGATTATATTTGATGATTTGGATACTTTGGAAATTATAGATTTTGCATTTGTCAAATAAAATTATACGAGATCTGATCATTTCCATACAATGGATGAATTGAATGAAGATGATTTGGCCACTAATACTAACCACAGAGAAAATAAAGTAAATTATTATTATTAGTTTGTCTCTGATATCAACTAATCTTGATGAACATCAACAACCATAACTATATTACAAATGACAACAACAAAAATAAACACCACAGACATGACATTACACCAAAATCTAACCTTTCCATGTAACAAACTGAAGAAAAACAGAAAGAACGAAAATATCTAACATAAAGTAACGAAAGTTACTAGATTTATGCGTTGTTGCCAATACAAAGACGTACTTTGCTAAGTATGGTTTATAATGCGTCGGTGCAATACTCTAAAAAAATAAGCATAACTAAACTTTAAGACCAAATTTATTAAGTTGTTCTTAGTAAAATGTCGGTGCATGGCCAAAATGGTTTACATTTATGACCTTGCAGATGTACATAGTACTGAGGCTAGACGAATTCATGTGGAAAGATTTCCAAATCATCCAAATCCAAGAAAGTTCAGAAATGTTTTTCAACATCTTACGAAGTCAGGCTCAAGGGCCAATTCCTGGAAGACCTATGGGTGTTAGAACGCCCGAGTTGGAGGAAGTTATTCTACACGGAATTGAAGAAGACCCAAATACTAGTACCAGGAAGATTGCTGCAAATATAAATCTGAATCAGAAATTAGCTTGGTCTGTTCTGGAGCATCAACCGTTATACCCGTATCACATACAAATGTTTCAACACTATCCTCCTCGCCTACAATTTGTCAGAAAATTAAACAAAATGTTGACTTTACCGCTGACATATTTTTTCCCGACGAAACTAATTTTTCCAGAGATGTGATAATGAACTTCCACAATTAACACGTTTAATCTGATTAAAACCCTAATGCCACAATGGAATCCCCATTGCCACATCAGTTTTATTTGAATGTATAGGTAGATATTATTGGAAATTTTCTTGTTACACCGTACACTGCCTCCTACAGACATATTCTTGAAACCGTCTTAGCTGAACTACTTGGCGATGTCCCTATGCACTAACACAAATAATTTAGTTTCTGCACGACGCATATTTCAGCTTGGCTGCTCGTAAATTTTTAAATGAAAGATTCGGTAATAGCGTGATTGGACGAGGCACTCAAGAACCAGGTCAACCTTGGCCACACAAATCACCCGATATGAACCCTATTGATATTTTATGTGGGGACATCTCAAAACATTAGTTTACAAGGTTCATATTTAATCTGAGGCCACTTACGTCAACAAATTATGTGATAAGAGACACTCCTCTCTTTTGATGTGATAAGAGACACTCCTGGAATTTTTGGACGTGTTTGAACTGCAATTTTAAGAAGATCTGAAGCATATGTATTTTGGTTGAAGGTGGTCATATCCAACATTAGTTATAATAACTCGTAGTAGAGTAATTGCAATGTTAATTATTTTGTTGGTATTTTAAATAATAATGTAAGTATCGTAAAAATGCTGCTGATCAAATAAATCCGTTTTGTTGTTATACAGTTCGAAATACAAAAGAGTATAAAGAAACAAACAGTGAAGATAATACAATAGCGCATATGATGACTACTTGAATTGATTGACAGGGTGATATATTTTTTTTGGCAAATAATGTTCGATGATACCCACAGCTCTGCCACTGGTAAGTTTCTGAAGTTGGTATTTTTTTGTTTCATACCCACCGTCATGCTAAATATGCACACCAAATTTGGTTAATTTATCTGAGGCGGTTTAGAAATTAAAAATTAAAAACTGATTTCGAGTGTAATGCTTTTTAGCACCGAATGCAGTCATGATAGTGATTTAGGCCCGTGAATATTAATCAGTCGTAATTTGATGGTTGCATGTTATTTTATCTTACCTTTTGTTAATTGCAAAATTCAAAGTGACCTTTGTCCACGTTTTCAGTATAACTTAGTTCTCTAAATAAATGCTTTATTATACAAGGTGTACCAGTAGTAAGTATTCAAAATTTGTGAGCATATAAAACAAGTCGAAATATTACGAAAACCTTAGTACAACTTTTGTCAGTGGCGGCTCCTAAGGGAGATACGCTCACTTAAAGGGGTAACCTCAGAAATAGTTTTTAATGCGTAACATCAAAACCGTTCAACATTAAGTCTCGAAATTTTGGTGAGATATTAACCTTGACGTGTTTAATAAGTTTCATAAAATACATTACAAAATTTTCTACAGGGGCGTGAGAAAATTTAAGACTCAAGGACAAACTTAATCATATCTTTTTAATACTTAAATTTTTCTGGTTTCTCGAAAATATTGAAATTTGAAGTATTTAACATAAAAAGGTACTCTTGTTAAATTTCAATAGGATGTACCGTTTTTCAGTAAAATCGATTTCAGTCATTCTTAACGTGCCCCACATTCAACATCCATAACCAAATAAATTAATTGCAGTTTGCCCTGAAGAAAACAACTAATCTGACAGTTAACAAAAATGTCAAGTATTTTTAACACTCTTAACAGTAACAATTAAAAACAATAGTACAAATAAAAATACCGCGATATAAATAAAACAACTCCTTTCGGTGCATAGAAATATTTTATAATTGGGTTCATTTCTATTGGGAAACTTTGTACCATGTCGGTGTGCAGCTGCTCTTGCGCTCCCATGACACTCCAGCTAACGTCAAAAGCATATCTACATACTCAGAATATGTATACTGTTGCAATTTTTATCTATTTTTGGTCACTATAAGATAGCACTGCGTAGACTCAAATAACACAATTTTCAAACTTAAAATACTTGACATTTCTGTTAACTGTCAGACTAGTTGTTTTCTCCATGGCACACGGCAATTAATTTTTTTGGCTATGTATTGGATGTTAAATGTGGGTCACGTTAGGAATGATTGAAATCGATTTTACTGAGAAAACGGTGCATCCTATTGAAATTTAGCAAGAGTACATTTTTTTATTAAATACTTAATATTTAAATATTTTGGAGTAAAAAACTGGAAAAAATTAATTACAAAAAAGATATTATTAAATTTGTACACTAGCCTTGCATTTTATCACTCCCCTGTAGAAAATGTTGAAATGTAGTTAATGAGACATATTAAGCACGTCAAGGTTAATATCTCACCAAAATTTCGTGACTTAATGTTGAACCGTTTTGATGTCACGCATTAAAAACTGTTTCTGAGGTTGCCCCTTTAAGTGAGCGTATCTCCCTTAGGAGCCGCCACTGACAAAAGTTGTACTAAGGTTTTCGTAATTTTTTGACTTGTTTTACAAGCTCACAAGTTTTGAATACTTACCACTGTTACACCTTGTATATCATCTCGACTAATGTTGATCATTCTAAGAGCTCAGTGGACCGGATAATTTGTGTATACTGCAGCGGTACTATATCAAAGGAAAATCAGTTTTGTCGAAACTTACGACCAAACATTTTTCTTCGATGTTTTTATTCAAAAAGTCGTTTGCTTTACGTTATTCTATACAAAGTTTCGTGCGGTCGTTAATTAAAAGTATAACAAAATTAGCATCATAAATCATGATTGCAGCGGGAACTTGAGAAGTAAACAGTCTTGTGGGGGTTTCGGAAGGGTTTACCCTCGATTGTAAAACTTTTAACTTCCTTGGAACTTCAACGACTTACTCAATTTACGCTACAATGAATAATATTGTTCGGAATGAAACGCTGTTACGCCGAAATATGATTAGTACACGAATTTCAGATGTTTCAATATACACTAAAATTGACATATTTGGAAGTAGATAAAAATAGTGCAGTCCATACAATTATTATAATTATCTTATTTGTTTATGTATTTGTGTGTTTGTTGTATGTTTGTTTGTACATTTTTGTTTGTCTGTTGTATGTATGTGTACATCTCGGCCTGTCTATCTGTTTGTCTGTTTATTTGCTTGTTTAACTGTCGGTCTATACAGTATGCGCCAAAAGTATGGAATAAATTCAATAAAAACGAAACAATTATTTTTTGGGAAAAATCCTCGAACAGGTCGATTTTTAATTTAAAAAATACATATTTTAGCGTAAAATGCGATTTTCAAATGTCATTTGTTATCGAGTAATGACGTCATCGATTTTTTTGATCTGATCAATAACGACATAAAGATATTTGGTTATAGAACTAATTATACGAGTGTCGTTACTTAATAGCAATTTCGATGTTTGCGTATGTTTTGAACCGATTAAGAGGGGCACCTCTAATAGCATAATATCTAAGTTTGTCGAGGAAAGGTTTTGATGGGTCGCAGAAAATTACTAATGGGACAGAATGCTTCGGTAATAGGGCATTTACCTTGTTAATCATGGCCTTTCTTTTCTGATCTGTTACATGTTTTCCCTTAGATCTATTGCAACTGTCTCTCTCCATCGCTTTCTCAGTCTCCCTCTTTTTTCTTGTAGTTAAGTTTACTCCTTACAATTTTTTTAACTGCCCTTTCATCTTCCATATGTTCTAGATGTCCTAGTCACTGCACTCTTCTGGCTTTTACCTTCGTCTATTTTTGGTGCCTTCTACATTGCATATATTTCTCCGTTTTATTTCCTCTTGGAATTCTTTTTAAGATCTATCCACCTTAGCAGGTTTTCTCTTGACTTCTTATTGAGAATCCAGATTTCGTTGCCATACAGCGCTGTCGACCTAAAAATTGTTTTGTACATTCCAAATTGTACTCTGGACAATTTTTTTGATTTCGTTGGTTGACTACTGCCGAACTTCTGTTTGATTTTATTATTTTCCTATTAATTGCTTGCTCCTCATCACACTTAGCTGTTATCAGCAGACATATTCTTAAACTTCTTCAAACTCCATCTCTCCGTGCTGCGTTCTCAATTTGAAATTAGTATTTTTTTTGTTCTCCTATTCTCAAAAGCTTACTTTAGTCTGACTTTACGTGCTTCCTCCACCAGTTTTCTCGTTACATTTTCTAATTCCCTACTATTTCTTGCAATTATGGCCACGTCATCTGCATAACTTAGGATTTGGTGACTTTTAAACAGTATGTGTTCTCTGTTCAACTGACTATCTCTTATGACGTTTTCTAGTACTAAATTAAAAAGAGGCGTTGAGAGTGGGTCTCTTTGTCTCAGTCCTGTGTCAGTAGTAAAACTTTCCGAACATTCACCTTTTATTCGTACTTTACTTTAAATATTTTCTAAGGTCATCTTCAATAGCCCAATCAGTTTAGTTGGTATCCCAAATTGTTTCAATATTTTACTTAATTTATTCGGTTTGACAGAATCATATGTTTTCTTGAAGTTCACGGATAAGACCATTACTTTAATCCCATATTCATCATGAAGATTTGGCCCGTTGCTGCACTATCCCATTTCTAAAACCTGTTTGATACTCACTCCCCTATTTGTAGTTCTGCTAAAGGTCTGTTCACTGTTTTATTATAGTCCAGTCATTTAAGGTTTTATCTGCGGAAAAATTCTTAGTGAGCTGAATTCTTGTATACACCTTTATTACGGCGTTGTAATGAAGATGTGAAAAATCGACATTGATATCGTGCGGGCTAAAAAAGTTATAAAGGTCAAAATGTCACGAAAACAGTTCACAGTTTTTCGCGCAAATATCTCGCCACCTATTGCTCCGAGGTCAATAGAGGTCATTATAAAAATTGTTTGTCGTGAAATTATCTACAAAAAATGCCTCTTGCATTTTTTTTATAAAATTAACAGTTTTCGGAGTAGAGCGCTGAGAAAGCGACTATATTATGACAATGCACTCGTTTCCTCACCACCTTCGAGGTAGAATGCAAGGCGCGTTTTTTACATGGTTTTCCCCGTAGGCATAATCCATCCAATCCAATAAGAGGTTTTTTTTATTGAAGAGTGGATAATTTTTTATTTGAATACTGAAAAATACAGAAGAAACAAACGTTAGTATTTATTTTTTTTGTCACTCACTGTCGATATCTTTAGTTTCTACAGGGTGAGTCAGTCATAATGTCATTAATTTTAAGAGGAGATAGGGAATAATGAGTATAATGCGAATACGCGATTAAAAAAAAATCTAAATGCATATTTACGCCAAAAAAATATTTTCAACTCATTATTTAAAACCCCTTTTCAGACTGTCACGGACCGTTCACAGCCTTGGTCGGTTAAAGCTGATAGTTCAACTCGATGTCGACCTGATCCAATGTTGCCAAGTTGAAATATTTTTCTAGTACCTACCTAGGCATTAGACATAAATAAACGATTGCACTGACTATTTTAGAATCTCATATTATTTCTTGCTCAGTTCAGCCAATAATAATTTAAAATGTTCAATGAACGCTTTCCAATCAATTCTATTAAAAATTGCAAGTAACGCGGTCCATTCAGGTTCTCCGGTAGAAAATACGGCCCAATCAAATGATTCCCGTAAACTCCTGCCCATACGTTGAGAACAATAAAGCTAAACCGACGAGTAGCGTGTGGATTTTCGTCCGACCAAATGTGACTGTTATGACTGCAAAGAAATTAGCTTGGTTTGTTTAAAAAGTATTTAATTTTGAAATTACAAAACTCCAACGTATCTAATTATAAAGTGAGTAATAAACCATTTATGTTCTTACATTACATAAATAAACGTTTATATCGTGTTTAAATACAAAGTAATAAAAAACCTTGTGTTGTCGGCAAAACACTGTCCAAGACTAGGTCAATAACCTAGTTTCCTAGTTTTGTACTATTATTTAACGACAAGGAGTAAAATTAACTTTTATCTAGATACATGAATGAATTTTCCTTAAATATTGATTTATTTTTTAATAAAGACAAATGTAGATAATAAATAAATGTGTTCGAATATTAGGTTATTTATTTTTAATAATTTTGATATTCTGCAGACCTTGCTTTGAATCGCCTTGAAATGGTTCTTGTAGAAATTGTAGGTTCCTCCTCAACTAAATTTAAAACAGCTTATATTACATTTAAGTCATTTTGAGGATGCCCAGCAAGTTCTCGGCGCGGTTTAACACATCCCGTATCGCGAACACATTGAAACACTTGGACAAAAGTTCGCGCACTTTTGTGAAGTCTACTTCTCCGGTATTCGACAGCAGCGGCATTTGAATTTCGTAAAAATTCACCGTATAAAACTAGCATTTCCGCATATTCTAAATTAGTAAAATTAAGCATTGTGATGTGAATTTACGACCAATACACGACCGAAATAAACAAACTTCAGCTCGTATTCTCTCCATCCCCCCTCTAAATGTGTGGTGTGATCTTTAAATCTGGGGGGGAAAAAATGCGGGAAATGCGGAAAGTGCGACTAAATGGTGGCAAATTTGAATAATACGCACGCTGAAGTGTTAGACGACGTTATGTATGTAAACATGTGGCAACGATGCCTTCCATCGGAATTAGATTATCATATGGCTGCGACATCAGAAAGTTTGAGCGTACCAGGAGCGTCGTGTTACCGATTTTTATAGGGTGATTTGTTTATTTTTTTAAGTCAAGTAAAAAATTTTTTTCCGATTTTCTTTCTTAGGTCTTCCGAATACGTGATTAAAATTAATGATATTATGACTGACTCACCCTGTATATCATTAACAATTGCTGACAAAACGTCAAGTGGATTTATGCCTATATTTAAATCGACATCTTCATCATTTTCATTATTGGTTGACTCTGCGTTTAAGCATGACTGGTCACGGCAATGTCCACAAACTTTTGAACATCTTAATTCAATTTTTTTGCATCCACATTTGCCGCCACAATCTTTTGTACAATTACAAAAGATTGTGTATATTTTCCACAAAACGCCCAAGTATCAAATAGAAGTTTTGAAGACACTTACAAACATGAATAAAATGCAACAGAGTTTACGCCTTGGTATACGTTATAGGTACAATACCGTATGTGAGTGGCACTTTCTCAGCGATCTACTCCGAAAACGGTTAAATTTACAGAAAAATGCAAGAAGCATTTTTTGTAGATAATTTCACAACAAACAATCTTTATAATTACCTCTGTTGACCTCCGAGCAATAGGTGGCGAAATATTTGCGAAAAACTGATTTTCGTGACCTTTTGACCTTTATAACTTCTTTAACCGGCACAATATCAATGTCGATTTTTCACATCTTCATTACAACGCCGCAATAAAGGTGTATACAAAAATTTAGCTCACTAGGAATTTTTTCGCAGATTGAGGAAATGCCTAAAATGACTGGACTATAACGTTGCCATGATTTTATACCCTGTATTTGCAATGACATACTCCTCTAGCTTCTGCAGTCTGTTGCATCTCTCTTTTGTAAAATTGATATAATCATCTCTCCAATCTTCAGACATACATTATCTTCTCCAAATCTTTAGGATGTATATTTATTATTTGTAGGTTATTAAAGTGTGTCAAATGATTATTTGTCTGCATAAAAAATCAATTTTAATTGTTGGCTTCAATAACTTCCTAATTAGTTGCCACTACTGCATTCCGACACAGATCAATTCAAATAATTTGTTTGTTTTGACAAACCGACTAGACTGAAACATACGTCACATTTATAACATCGTTTCACCCACATCTGTCATCAGCACTTTTCATTTTTTGTTGCAAAAATTTCAGTGATGTCTAGCGAGTCCCCGTTTTTCTCGAAGGGTATTGCCTCGAGCGACGACATGGATGCCTGGTTTTGCATGCTGAACAGCATGGTGAACTTCTTGAGCGCTGCTTCGACTCTGGCTACCAAGTTAGAACAAAACTATTTGCTCAGGAATGTCACCGAACTCAAGAGACCTGCATATCCTTTGTTACGTTCCCCACCATCGTGTAAGAAGATTGAACATATGCATGTTGACGAAACAAGTGTAAAAAGTTCTAGGAACGAGCTACAATTTATGGAGCAAACATTTATATCACCATCTCAACCAGAAAGTGAATATCATGGCGAAACCAGTGATTTGACACAAGAAGTGAGGTATATGAATACACAAGAAAAAGGTGACGGAGGTAGTATTGATTCAGGAGAAGGAGGAATTGAATGTAATTCGATAGAAGAAGTAGTACAGTCTGTTGCCGATGACATTCAAGATCCCATCTCATATGGAGATCAATTTGAAGAGACGATTAAAATATGCGATTCTGAAGACACAATATATTTTGATGATATCACTTACTCTCTGAGAACGATAGATTACCTAGAACCTTCAAATCAAATAACTGAAATGCATGATATAGAAAATATTAACCATTCTCCCAATGTGGACAAAGACGGATTTTGTTCTGCTTCTTCAAGCTTCCTGGAAAATAAATCTGTTCAAGCCAAATGTAAAAATTATGACAATCTGTCAAAATGTTGCAAAAATAAAGTAAAATCTATTAAGTCAGAAGAGATACAAACTAATTCTACATGTAGATTTAAAAGTACCGTAAGGGCATTAATAACTAAGTCTCCAGAACTGCAACAATCCATAAGAGACAGTATTATCTCACAAATTTCAAACACATACGAAAAAGCTCCAAAAATGACAAATTCGTGCAAACACAGCGCGGTACCGAAGAATTTAAACGAACTGAAAGAACAACTAGATTCAATAAAAAATAAATCAAATAGCAAAACATCAGTAAATGAAAATAAACCAAGATGTCAAAAATCTAAAATACCTGTGGATAAGACTAGTTTACGAAAATCTAGAAAACTTGAAAAGCAATCATCGAACTCGTCTAACGCTAGCTCATGCGTAAATAATGTTTCTCCAAAATGTCCTGGAACATCCAAACGCTTCGCATCCGTCGAAAGTGTAGTAAAAAAATTAATACATAGCAAAGTATCAGAGAAGAGAATTGATGAAACAATAGACAATGCAAAAACGTACGCTTGCATACATAGGAACGTCAGCAAACCACAGGGAAGTAAACAATCTATAACGAAGTCACCGGGGGAGCATGTTGAAAAGAATGTGCATCTACCCAAGGATTGTAAAGTCGTGAAAGATTTTATATACAAGAAACCTGCTACGCATAAATCAGAAAAATCGAAAGTCATAAACGAGCAGAGTAAATCTTGTCGCAAACAAAATGAAACGTTAACGCAGAATCAGTCGAGAACCATGTCGTTAAAAAGCCCCAGAAATAGCTCAACTATGGAAATGATAAAGAAGAAAGAAAAAGGTTGCAAACGAACTGTGGCACCGAACAAGGTCATCAACGAAAAGAATACAATCGTGATGTGAAGTCTACATTATAGACATTAACTTGTACACTTTTCAGCACCATTAAATAAAATTATTTTCAATAATTTGTTGCTTGTTTTCATAATAATATTTATTATCCAAAAGATACAAAGTACTGCTATTTAGGAATGGTCACAAGTAAATTACAAACTAATACAAAGAAATATTATAAACAAATACATAAGTATATGTATAATAATAATAATAGAATAATATCTCTACCCCTCATTCTAATCACGAGGATTAGCCCAGAAGTCGAAGACTTGTGCGGGAGAGGGGGCGGCATATTATATTAAGCAGGCCGCATTTGCGCCCAGGAACGACTTACGTTGGTAGGCCCTAACCACAATTCAGTGCAGGAATGAGGAAAACCTGGAAAACCTCATTAATTAGGGGGTAGTCAAATATCAACCAGCATCAATCTCTCACATTGACCCAAGCTAACATTATTCCACCCTACCATACCCGCTGAGAGGGTGCCAATCCTCTCCACGAATATAGCTTATATACGGTCTACCGGCAGCTGGGCTCGAACCAACTCCGTCTAGTCACCTCGATTCAAGTACTAACGCCTTAAACCGTGCGACCACTGACCGATATAGAAACTTAATGGCAGATCGCTAACGTCAAAATAAAGCGATTGAGCCCAATATGCCTTATTCAATTGTTGCTCCTTTTCGTTCTACAGGGTGTTAAAGTTGGAAAAATGTTTTCGATTTTTGCTATAGTTTAAGAATATATGAACCGATTATTTTTAAATTTTGTAATCTTATGTTTTTGAGGTAGCAATTACGAATATGCCAACAGTGTTGAGGTCTATGTCTAAGTTTTTGTATTTTACAATTGAAGGGTGGTAATGCTAGAGAGACTAAGTGCCAAAAATATAAATTTACAGGGCAGCGAATTTTAAGTTTTGGCACTTAGGTCCCTAGCTTTACGTACTAAGAAGGTTTAAAATTGAAGGGCCTAAGTACCATTTTAATTATTGGGCATTTCACACAATAAATTGCCAATTAAAGTTAAAAAATTTAATTCTCGACAATTTTACATAAAACATACATTATGTTTTGTATTAATACTGTTTTGCATTAATACTGTTTTGTATTTATACTGTTTTGTATTATTACTGTTTTTGTATTAATACTGTTTTGCGTCGTTGGCACTTAGGTCCACAAGTTGGACCTGCCTGCCTGGAGATAGGTCCCCTACAATTTTATACGTATGTATTGACGATTTACATAGGACTATGGACTTAGATTTTTTATGGGACACTGATATCAGTAAGTAGATCTGTTTTACGCAAAGAAGATCAAATCTTGATTTTTGGCACTTAGGCTTTCTAACTTTTCCACCTAACTATTGAAGTACCTTCAATTCTAAATAGAAAAGGTACACTACGTGTTCCAAATCGATAAACACAACCGTTTTCGAGAAGCAGATCTATTGCTATTAAATTAGGCCTTGAAGACATTTTATTTGTTAACTCTGACACCACACGTCAAGCTGATTTCGAAGGGTTATTAAATCTACTAATCCTGTCTTGACAAAATTGTTTTTTTTGTTCTTAAAATCGAATTATTGTATACAATTTTTTTGTTATTATAGAGTCGAGTGTTTTTTTAGTATTAGGTTTTTCAAACCAAATCCAAATAGACATAACCGCAATGAGGCAGAAATCTCGACTTGTGCTTTCATAAAATGGTAGAAGTTATTGTACGTTAATGTCTTACGGCTTTTTATACCCCATGAAAACGACTTTCCCCGGAAATTTGCTGCCCCCATTCAAACATCTCAATTAGATGTAACGATGCTCTGAAAATTAGGAAAATGTCGGGAAATGTAAAGTTTTATTGTGTTTATTTCAGACAGTTTTAATGTGCGTTTAATTACAAAAACTCCCCTCATCTCCAGCTTCCGCTTCAGTATCTGAGAACTGTAAATTTATTGTACAATCGTTTTTGCGGTTAAAAATATGGCCGAGCGAAAATCTACGGTTGTTTAAAATTTTAATAATTCAATCCAGCTTTAGTCTTCGAAGAAGTAATCATGCTATTTCATTTTTAAAAGGATGCGTTAAAAATGTAGGTATAAGAGTAAAGAATCAAATTAAACAAAATAAAAATACATGTTTTTTATAATTTCTAATTATAATACAAGAGACAGTTTTTTTAGGAATATTTTATTTTAGAACAAAAAGGTTTCTTGCGTATCACTGAAAAATAGTACCGAAGTCTAAATCTTCACTCTGTCCTTTAGCAAGAATTCTATTATCCTATTCATTCGGACTTGCAACTTTGTTAGTTAGCACAAAAATGTTGCTTGCTTTATTCAGTTCAGTTGTTAAAGCTACTATGTTGTCTTGTAATGCTTCATTCAACTTCTTTTTATCGGTATTTAACAGTTCTTCTTTTTCTTTAACCCGCTGAGTTTCTTTTCATTTAATAAGGCGGTCAATCAATTTTATCTGGTCGAAGAGTGTGGCATCAGTAATTTCCATGGTTTTATTCTGGTTGTCCAGATCAATGACTGCTTTCTTCTTCTTTTCCAGTTCCTGTCAATTTTAATAAATGGTTCTTCTGTTTCTCAATATTGGAACTCAGTTCTGGCTGGACCCTTTTGCTGTGTGTTCTGCAATTGTCAGGCTTTTTCTGATCGTTATTGAATATATTCCTAGGGCATTGATTCCTGAGATGTCCATTTGTTCCACAGTTCGAACACTGGATGAGTCTTTGCCTCTTGTACATGGTGAAATCAACACAATCCTGTTCTTTATGAAAATTATCCAATAAATCTTGCAGAATCTTCACAAACTCTTCTACATTCTTTTGGATTTCTCGTTGTTCTTAGGTTTGAATCTTTGCCCTACTAATGCTTGTGGAGCGGCTTCGATATCTAGCGCCAGGGCTACAGCGTCGGATATATTTTTATGTCATTGATGAATCCACTCACTGCTCACGGTTCTTGAAACCCTGCGGATGTAGTGGGTAGGCTAACTTGACAATACACGCTATATCTGCCAAATATTGCTGCAGATTTTCTTCGAAGCCTTGATACCAAGATACTTTGTCATCAAATGTTGGCGGCTTAATCATTGAAAACTGTTTGCATTATTAGCGAACTCCTTTGAAGACAACTATGACTTTCGATTTGTAACTTCATGTTCTAGATTAATTATATAATCTTCGACGACTAGAACTTTGGTGACTTCATTCTATAACTTACTAACAATTTCTTATATGACATGGACTTTATCTTGTATCTCATTCCTCAATAAATTAATTTATTCTTCAATAGTTTCCTCAAACACTTTGAGAATGATATTAATTACTTCTAACTTTTCATTCTTTACTTCTTATTTATTTTCACACAATACTTATTGGCTTCTTAGAGCTAGTCCCTGAAAGTCTCTTTACGTTTTATTTTTCCAACAAAGTTACGTCACAAAAACTGCTTGCATCTTTTAAGCAAAACGGTAGCTTTAAGAGATTATGTTTATTAGAGCTTTTAGTAATATTTTCTTATACACTATCACCACTTAATTGTAATATACTTTCCGTAAAATCATTCCATAATAGACATTTCGATTGTCATTTCAGTATCGAAATAACAGTAGTATAGGCACATGTGCTTAAAACAATATTTTTACGCACATGTACGTAAAAGTAAAATAAAATAACTGAAATTTAAATTATTTAGTTATTAAAAACATTAATAAAACAATCCTTCAAATCGGATAATTAAACATTAGTTGAAAATATATGTCTTCACTTCGTATAACAATATTGGAAGAAGATAACACTTGCAGTCCGGTGCAGCTGATGCCGGGTTTTTGGAATATCAGTGGTATATTCTTTTTCCCCGAGAATTTTCCTTATGTATCCCTCTGCCATAGAAGTCGAACGCCAAACTCCGTGTTTCTTGAGCATGTTGACTCCTACTTCTGCAAAGAAGGTTACAGAACATCGTCTATCTAAATAATAAAAAGTTAACAAATGCAGTTCTTTACCACAAATGCCATATCTAAACAGTTCTTCATGGAGAGTAATTCGTATGATACACAGTCAAAGGCCTTGGATAAGTCACATAGAGTAAGACCCACCACTGCTCCCTCCTCAAGACCCTCGACTATATTTTCCACTACTTTCATTATCACTTGCACAGCTGAACAACCTCCTTT